>JAOYRR010000278.1:0-634350 GCA_038994665.1 Podotricha telesiphe | reverse complement strand
ACATTTATAAACCATGATGACGTAGCTGTCCTATAGAGTTTTTCAATTCAGTAGGTCTCTGAACTTTACATCACAATTTACAAATAAAAATTAGTTCAGTTACCGTCATGCTGCCTAACATGAATCGATTTTGATTGTGCGATGAAACAAGACTGAGCGTGCAAAAGTCAATATCTAATGTCAATGTTTCTATGTCCTGTCCCAACCAATCACCATAAAAATTATATGTTTACGTATTTGTTCGTAGAGAACGTCTTGCGTATTTTTTTTTTTTGGTTTTTCTGATAATTTTTATAAAATTTTGGCACATTACTTAATTCAGAGGCGGGGCGAAGTTCGCCGGGTTGTTAGAAACTAGCTACTAGCTAACATCGTTATAAAACGTATAAAAAATTGAACTAGCGCCTCTTAGGCGGCTCCGTTCTAAAAATTTTATGTTTTACGTTCGTTTATACCTTATACAATTTTTATACGTTTTCTAAAAATATTTTTGTTACATAGATAGATTATAATGAGTTACTTTTCTTTATATATTATTTTTTTATTTATTTTTATCTGCAATTTGACCAATATTAAACATAAATGCCTAGACGCACCGGCCATGGTTTTATAATATGTTTCATTAAATGTATGTATGTACACTTTATTAACTGTATAAAAGCCTTCATTCTATCTGCAAATGTCAAGACGAGCTAAATATAGCAAAAGATGTGCATCTAAAATTATATAGGTATTCGTCTTTTTTTAAAAAATATATTTTTTGTTATTATTTAATAGATTTGTGAACTAAATGATATTATAATTTTAAATAAAAGCAAATGTTAAATGTTTCTCTTCCTATGTATATCTATTTATAAATAATGCTATATTTAGTATTTATCAACTTACCGTACAATTTTTCTCATTATTGCATATAACATAGGTTGAAACTTGAAATCCACATATTAAAGTTTTTATTTGCCCTACCTAGTGACCAAGTTTAGACTACATATCTAGTTGAGTATCATGTGATAATATAATTTAGAAGCTTCAATTGCATGTACTATATAATTGTATACTACCCTTCATAGTGATATAATAAAATAGAGTTTTTTTTTCATGAAATTATGTTTATAGTTATTATTAAATAATATAAACTTATTTTTACTTAAAACAAGATGGACTCGACCCACTGGGGTTTCAGAATAGATTCAAAACATTTACTGTTCGGTGTTAGAATTTGCCACGTAAATCCCACCTGCATGTCCTTTTTATTAAAGTCTATAAAATCAAAAGCCTTTGTTCAATCACTAAGAAAATTATGAAAAACTAATTAACAAAATATAACCATAGAGAGTGCCATCTCAGGACATGTCGGGGCCATTAGAATAGATTACTTGTAGTTCTATACAGGAAATTTGGTAGCCCCGTAAGGTCGGATTCCCTGGACGCGGACCACGTGTGCCCTTAAGGCCAATACGGAAAGCCTTAAATATTAGAACATCTATACAAATAAATTAAAGTGTCTGTATGTAATATTAAAATAACCGCATTTTACTAAATGCATATATATGTATACACGGTGCATATCTGCACTATCACACGGTACTGTCTGTATGTTCCCGCTAATCTCTGGAACGGCTGGAGTGATTTAGGCTACTTTTATTTTTGAATTCCACGTGGATGATGTAGCGATCACAGCTAGTTCGTAAATAAAATACTTAAAACAAGATGTATTGAAAATTTATTGTATACATAAATTGCTATTAAAAGAGGAAGCATACATATTTATAAACATACATATATATTATATTCGTTTTTCACACACACCTTTAATCCTCAATTAACGAAAAGGTTAAATTTATTTTGTATATTTAATTCAAAATCAAACAATACAAGGACATAAGTGATTTAACTTGTTTTTGCTAATAACATATGTACATAATACATTATTATTAGTTTATATGTTATTATATATTTTTTCAATTTCATTATTGACGAATTGATGCCCTGGCCAATGTATAAATAAAAAAATACCGATTTCCCGTTACCGTAAGAGTTTCCGGAAATTCTCGTAGTACCCTACACTCTAGAAAGAAAAAAAACACAAGAAACCTACCTATATACTAAACATTTTTTATAAAATATATGAATATTTGAAGGTAGGTTGTCTCGAACCAGCGGCTCTTGAAAACTTTCCTAGCGCGCTTACCGCTAAGCCATGCGTTCTACATTCCGCTAAGTCGAAATTCTTATTTTTGTTGTTACCAACTTATTTTTGTCTTTTTTTAAGTGACCATTGAATTTATGTAAGCACGTCCTGTGCCAACTGTGCCATTATTACATTAAAGATATTTCGAAGCAAATTAACATTTTATCGCGGTCGATCGTACGTAGAGGGTCGTTCAACTAAGTTATTTCTTATACCAACTGATTTTGAATGAGCATAAGGTCTATTTCATATAATCTATATATATAATAAAAATTAACTGTTCGCTGCTGTACATGGAAGAAGTATAAAAATATATAGTATTGAGGGACATTTATCAATGTAATAGAACCCAAAACAATGATTATTAATTCTCTTTTATGTTTGTCTATTTATCTGTGCGTATGTTTAAATGCAATGTTGACTATTGTATGTTGGTAATCTTCCTTTTATATTTAGTGTTTATTTTATTTCAATCGGTTCATAAAAAGAAATGTAAAAATTCGCTAGTATTATATAATAGTATTATAGAATATTGACAGATATTTTAATTCTTAGGCGGTACGAAGTTCGCCGGGTCAGGTAGTATTTAATAAATATGTTCATAACAAAACATATTCTAATACATGCTACTAAGTTTCATTGTTTCAAGTTGTACAACCTTTATACCTGTATAGGGAGTAAAGAAGTAATGAAGAAGAGGGTTTAAACTGGATTTTTATGAATCATATTGTCACCTTCCCGAATACAAAGATCATGAGCAAACCATAGGGACACTCAAGAAGACATGCATAAGGAGTTTACCAATGGCCTACTGTATGTGTTTAATTATTAGTTCAATAATCCCAATTATTGAATTAATAATTAACAACAAATAGAATATATGAGAAATGTTTTAATAGGTGTCCGTGGATCCGCAGCTGTCGTCGTCCCCGAGCGCGGCACGCTGGGCGCACACGCGTCTGCTGTGCCTGTTGCTGGGCATTCTGGCATCGTCGGTGTGCCTGTTCGGCGTGGCGGTGGCGTGGGGACTGCCCGCCGGGAAAGATACCTTCGCGTTTATGGTGGCTGAGGTAATTAGTAAAGTATATATAAATAAGTATTCTATTTTTGTATCTTCAGATATTGCTAAAGTAAGCAGACTGATTCGCAAAAAAGACATTACTTTGTCAGCATTCAGTAGCCGGACCCAACACCGCCTTTTTCACTAGACGGTAAAACCAAATAATTGAAAAGGAAAAGGAAAAGGATTGCGCAACTATCTCATGTGTGACCAGACGTTTATCAACTGAGACACAATGGAACAAAATTAATTTTATATCTTCTCTACACGGATTTTATTTCTTAGATAAGGAATGATACTAACATTCCTATTGGTTTGGTTGCATCAAAAGGTTTATAACTAACAATTTGTCACTTTGTAATTTCGCCTACTTAAAAAATAATTCAATTTCCATCTCGACCGGTAAAAGCTTTTAGTTACACTAAAGTGCATACAGTGATTGGACGGACGGACTTGATTGCACAGACGTCTGATGTCTGTCTACCCTATACTCAATAATATATAGAAACTATTATTAGTTTTAAAATATACAGAAACCGTACAATTATGTCCTTTAAGCAGTTTGTTTTTGTTTATGTTAGAAGTTCATTGTTTATAATCATATATAAGTCCATCGTGTCGCTATTACATAACGTCTGACTGTATACGCGATGGTTATGGGTTTGACGCTCACTCGGGGGAGTGATTATTTGTTATTATGCAATATATTTTCATTTCTGTCCTCTAGTGACAAAACAAAGCGCGACGTTGAGTTTCGCCACTCAAAATGCAATGTAACGTAATGAAAGTGGACAACGGAGTGTCTTGACACTAGGTCATATCTGCTTGCCCTGCTATGCGAGAAAAAACGCGAAGCTGCAAAAGAAATAATAATACATACAAAAAAAAAGGAAATAATAAATCATATGTATTATAGTTATTTCTCCTTTTTGGTGTTACGAAATTTTGATTTGAATATCATTTTGGTTTGTGTAATATAAATTAAGAAATGGTAGAAAACGGTATTAAATAAGAATATCACTAAATTCTATTTTTTGTTATTAGTTTATTTAAACTAACAACTAAAAATATAATTTTGATATTAAAAATTGGTGATAATTCATTTAATTATGAAATATTATAAATAAAGAATTAAAAATCAACTATCAATATTTTCTAGTAATATTGCTTATTATATATATAATTTGAATCTACTACCTCCGCTCAACTTCGTTGTTTTTATCCCACAACCATATTAAACAAACATATCAAAAGTACGTCCATGCTTGCAGTGCCTACTGGTCGCCATAGCAACTCTGCACGTGCTGGCGCGGTCCTTCCTGCGTGTCCGAGAGGCGGACGCTGCTGCACCCGCGTCCTACTACACGCACCTTGTGTTTGACGTAAGTATAAATGTATATTAGAAAAATATCATTATACAATGTATGTAATTTCTATCGGTAAATGAATCAGAGTCTTTTGTGAATATTTTATTTTTCATATGACTAAACGACACGCTTCGTCATTATAAGAAAATAAAATGGTAAGACCAAATATAACGATGGTCGGTTATATTGTTTTTTGTAATTTCTATACAGCTACGCCACACAGTGATTATTTTCCAATTTAATTCCCAAGCTTAAAGCTAATATTTTAGCATAAAATTTTAATATCAAAGCCATCGTACCGCAGTGGTACAGCGTCTGAATAAACGCGATTTGTAGTAGGATGGACAAGGTACTTGTCTGGTCATTAAGATGCAAATAAAACCAACTATATTTTTTTTGTTGGTAAATATAAAGTTATTTTGAAACAATAAGTTATTTGAGTTTTATAAATCATCTAGTGAAATTATACTTTAAAAAAAATGGTTGATTTCGGTCTTACTCAAGGAACAGGAGTTTAAATAAAACTATTTTTCATAGAATTATCACAAATAAATGAGTTTTGCCTTTTACATTTTTATACTATACCAACGCTATTAACCATTTGACATTTACAAATATAAACACAAAGAGCTTATACCATGTTAAAAGCTTTGGAGCGAATTCGCTCTCGCTACTATCTACCCGCTTAGAAACACTGCGCACAGTGGCGAACCCTTAAGCCACATAGGCCTAAAATAAGATAAGATTAGACAAAATTTTTAGTATAATCAGAAGTTACAGAATTTACTTTCATCCTAAAAGTTCGATATTATACGTACACGTGCACTTTGTTACTATAAAATCAAATGGAAAGAGCTTATATAAATGTATGAAATTTTAAGAATATAACTATTTACATATAAATAACATTTTTATATTTGTATTACTATTTTGATACCACATTTAAATATAGTTAAAATGTAACACAAAAGAGACCTGTATAACATTTCTTGTACAAGTTCTACGTTATTGGAGAGGTACTTAACCTAAACTCAAATATTGTCTTATTCTATCTCAAGATAGGTTTCCTTGAAAACCGTGAAACCTTTTGTTATAAATAAATACAAAATCGGTAAAGCAAAATGTTTACAATTAGGTGAATTCTGAATTGTTTTATTAATTTTATTTATACTAACACGATACGATACGATCATACGATAGTACATACAACTAATGTCAATCGTTGTAGAAATAAGAAAAATGAATATAATTGTCTACGTGTAACTATTCCATTGTCTACATTCTTACGCATTGAAACAGCATTTAAGTTACTATCTCGTCTTACAGTATCTTAATGGATAAATAAATAAATATATTCATTTTACGATAAGTATTTAATTTAATAAGTTAGTTATGTAACATAACTCACCAACTTTCAATCGATTCCTAAACTTTCCAAAATGCACTTTACGTAATCACTCACGTAAGAGATGAGTGTTATTTTTAAATTGCTTTTGATATATTATAAAAATAATAAGTGTAAACGTTTATACTTATTATTTTTTTGTATCTAGTTGAGTTGTATAAGTTTGAACATTCATTGGTTTCTCTTTTTGAAACACAGATGTAAAACTAGCTATTATCTGAATTTGGAAACTAAGCCAATAAGTAAACTATCCGTCTGAAATTTTGAAATAACCCTAAATAACGCAATATGTTATTAAAGTACCAACATCCAGTACAATAGTTTTAGTGGGTAAAAGAAAAATATTAATATTTCACTACCAAAATACGAATTAGTTACAAATAATGTTACTTCCAAGACGTCTTGGTCTTTATTCATTTTTATTATTAACAAACTCTTAAAACTAAACGAAACTTAAAAAAATATGCAAATTACAATGAAACACTAATACAATAATACGTAATAGTTTGTTTGTTTGACTATAATTAATAGTTTGTTAATTTGTCTTTTTATATGTTAATAAATAAATTAAATGACATACGATGTGATGTGGCCTGTGTTGGCATGTGCAGGCAGCGGGACTGGTAACGGAGACGTGCCACGTGGCGCACATGGTGGTGTACAGCAACGTGGTGGTGTCGATGGCGTCCGTGGTGCTGCTGATGCAGCTGCGGCACCTGCTGCACGCGCTGCTGGCGCGGCTGCGGCGGCACCGCCTCTACTCCGCGCTCGCATCGCATATGAGCCGCAAGTATGTACACACACCCACACACACACAAATACAGGTGAAGGCACTAGCAGTCGCGTCCACGCCAGAAATGTTACGAAGCTCCGTAATCGTAATCGATAAAATCGGATATCGGAAATAAAAAAAACGTACGATTCGTAACCGAATCCGATATAAAAGATTCAGATAATTTCGGACATGACCGGAGTGTAATAAGAGTTGTGAATAACAGATTAGTTAATAAATAACGGCACCTGGGATGAATATAATTGTAAACAAAAGAAATTGATAAATTAGTGGCCGAAATTTACTTACATTCGTCGAAAATCTAATATCCGTAACTGAAACCGATATAGTATTCTTCCTATATTCGTAGCTTTATGCTGATCCAAAATGTTATATCCATAACATCCCTTATATACACATTCAACATCATTTCTATAAATCTTCGATGTCACTTAAATTTCAGTAGCATATTTTTAACATTATTAAAATGTTATTTACACACTTAAGAAATTGAAAATTTTTTTACATCTCCCTACAGAGATGCTAACAACAAAAATATTTTTAAATAAGCGTATAAGAATTTCGATGTAGCTGGATATAGATAGAACGCATGGCTTAGCGGTCAGAGCGCTTGGACGGTTACCAAGAGGCGCGGT
This sequence comes from Podotricha telesiphe, assembly GCA_038994665.1. Classification (NCBI taxonomy): domain Eukaryota; kingdom Metazoa; phylum Arthropoda; class Insecta; order Lepidoptera; family Nymphalidae; genus Podotricha; species Podotricha telesiphe. The sequence continues at coordinate 626,899 of JAOYRR010000278.1, read as the reverse complement.
TTCGAATCCCGCTGCCTTCAAATAATGAAAAAATATTAATTTAAATCAAAAATAGACAGACACACAAGCATACCTATGTGCAAAAAGAGGTGCGGTTTGTATATTTTTTATAAATAGTGTATTTAAAATGAAAACCCAAAGTGATTTAATATAATTTATAAGATTATAAAGTAAAAAAAATAGTGACAATAATGTACCATACATATATAGTTGCTAGCTTTTTTTGGCTTCACGCTTTTTCTCGCACATCATGGTAGTCGGAGAGCCTAGTGTCGAGACACTTCGTTCTCCACTTTGAGCCCGAGTTTGAGAGATTGTGTATGAGAGAGAGGAGAGATGAAAATAATTAAATTATATCATTCCTCCGAGTGGGATCCAACCCACGACCAATCGCGATTACAGGCTGAAGTCACTGTTCCGCTACGCCCTGATAGTATCAAATTTTCACGTTCAATATTTTATAATTTTCATACGAGTTGCAACTTCTATATTTTAAATCTGTTATTAATTATAGATACAATTAAACCTTTATAATATGTTTTAGTCCTGACAATATCATTCTATCATATTGTATTCAATATTAAGTCGTATAAAATTCACGCAAGAAAATTGTACTTTTCATCGTTTTTTTTCTAGTTAGGGAATATTTAATATTTGAATAGTTTCCCTGGTCGGACAACGTGGCAAACTCCATTCTTCTAGTCAACATTATATGACTGATTGTGTGGAGTGTGGACAGTGGGGGAGAGATCGATTTGATCTTTCCCTACATTCTCTGTGCCTACCGCTTAATTGTTTTGATATCTTAGTACTTGGCCTATGTCACGTTGTATGGAGAATACACCAAGGAGATCGAAAAGTGATGTGCAATTTAAAATAATGTGTGATTTTACATACATTATTTTAAATTGCAATTTAAAAAGAGACAATTTAGCGACATTCACTTATAAAACAAAACAGACACATATTTACTATGTATACGTAACCTACTATATGTTAGTTATAAAAAGTAGTCTAAGTTGTTCACTTAATATGTGATATATTTACACCAAATTTTACATAGATGGACATTACGGGGACGGAATCATGTACATGAAAAAGTTTGTCCTCATGTTATTGTCTAATTGACATTGAATGATCCAAAAGATTAAAAAGAAAGTTAACGAATGATAATATAACTAAATGAAAATAACAATTGTTGATAAATAACATCGCCTTAATAGATTTTAAATAGCTATATCGATATTAATTATATTAACGTATGTTCCTTTGTTGTATTAGTCATTTTGTAATGATTGTAATAAAAAATTAATTTTCTTTTGTTTAGTTTTTTAAATAAATTTAGATTAATAATCATATTATTGATTGGTATTTTTTATTATCATCATAATCATAGATATGATTTAAATATGATTAAAACAATAAACCATTGTCTTACTTCTAAATTTAAATAATAGGCTATAATCGTACAGAACAAACACATGTAAATAAAGTATTAATAAAGGTTTCGTGTGATTAAAATAAAATATTAAGGTTTATGTGAAAATTTTAATGCTTTATCATTTTCTTAGTGTTTTGTTATTGAAGTAGGCAAATATCTCCTAAGGATTGTGTAGTTGTAATTTAAAGCTAATGAATATGTTAACAAATGACATAAAGATTATAAAATGAATTATAATAAAAATCGCCATTAAATATTTCTAACATTGTAAGGTGTTATTCACAGACTTAAAAACATATTTAGAAAACGTATAAAAATCCTGTTTGGTAAAATTTTTTATATGTTTTGTAAATATGTTAATCCCTATTAAGTTTGTTCATAAATTATTTGATTAATCACACTAGTACCTAATTACTGGAAGTATCCGTCAATTATTATAATTATATCATAGTTATTTATTATTTTTTTACTATATTATTATATTTTACTTATTTTGAAAATCTTTTTTTGTGAATATGTATTCATATATAATTATTATATATCAGTATATATTATTGTCTGTTATTTACTCATGTTGAGGCATTTAAGAATAATTTTCACTGAATCATGAAGGAGAAAGAATAAGAAGTAGATGGGAGAAGATACCCGATACGGCGGATATACGGATGAACTTAGCGTAACAAAATAGTTAGTAAACTCTGAAGTTGAAGAGTCCTTGTCTCAAAGGAGACGCACTTTCAACTTCGTGAAATCTCTTTGTCGACACTCTCTAAAGTGGAAAGATTGTGGAAACTATTAGGGCCCCAACAATATATTACACATTTGAAAAAATGTACATGTGTAATATGGTGTTTCAGCTACCCGATGGCAAGTCCAGAGGAGGTGCGTAAGAACGAAGATAACTGTGCCATTTGCTGGGAGCCCATGAAGGAGGCGCGCAAGCTGCCCTGCTCACATCTCTTCCATAAGTTTGTACTTTTTATATTGTATTCTTGTTAATTTATCATTATTTTTTATTATTTAAAAATACGTCATGATTATACATGAATTTATGATATGTATTTTGAAGATATAAAATATTTTAATACTGTGGATTAAATACATAAACTACATTTATTGCAAGTACCAATTGTAACAGTTCAGTAAGTTTCCCTTAAACACCAATGTAAACGAGTCCGAACTCGCAGCTCGTGCCTGTGCCGCTGGGTGCAGCAGGACGCGTCGTGCCCCACGTGCCGGCGCGCACTTTCGGCCGCGCCCGACGCGCACGTGCGCGCGCCGCATGCCGCGCACGCGCAAGCGCACCCGCACGCCCGCACGACTCCGCTGCCGCACCAGACTATGCAGCGCCTGGAGGGCGGACCTAACAACCACCTGTTTCATTTTGACGGTAACGTACCAACACATGATTTGCTAATATCATTTTATTTTAGTACTATGGAAAATCAAGAGGCAAGGCACTCCGTTTCAAGAAACTCTGCACTTTGTCTTACCAGGACGGATAATTGAAAATTAAATAATATATTTAATCATACCCAATCCCTGACCGGGATTCGAACTAACAACCAATCAAAGCTTACAGTCAGACGCAGTCCCACTGCGCCATAGGATATCGCCAATATAATTATAACACTATAATAAAGAACCAAAATATTTCTTTTGTCTAAATACATTCTTCTTTAACGTGGTGGTGGTAGGTTTGACAGCATGCCTAAATATACGATAGCTATGTATAATTATAATTGTATTTTGTATTCTTGTGTTGGCAACTGAATTTGAAATAAAAATGTTAGTAGGGTAAACAGTTTAGAAGCATTAATGTGGAAATTCTATTTGATAATTAGACGTAAATTAGAGTGTAGTGAAGTCAATGTACGCTCATTATAATGTAGTGTCAAGTTGAAAACGTTGACAATTTTAATCAAATTTAAGAATACATAAATAGAAATAAAGAGAAAAAGTTTGCACAACCAGCCGAAAGAAGATTTAAAAACAACAACAAAAAAAATATCTTTTGAGCCTGTATTTTTATCTGTATAATACTGGACCCTTAGAATTTTTTTAAATAATATTGACTTCACAGCTGATTGTCATTTCAGGTACATTTTTGACAAACTGTGCCAAAATCAATGTCGCAACAGTAAATTGAATAAAGAAGTTAATTTTCTTCTGTACCAAAACCAAACAAATATTTAAATTTTGAAATTAAAATAATGCTAACGTTGTAAATGTGAATGACTGCGTATTTGGCGTGGGGAGTTTTGGCTTGCTTCCTTTTGTTCTGCGTCGGGTACTTCATCCTGTCCGAACTGAAAACCTCACGGCAGGTCTCGGAAGGTCTACTAGTTGTTTTAAAACTATAATAGTACAATTTATATCTATAAAAAAATATATAGAAAGGTTTTTTTATTAATAATAAACCACTTAATTAATGTTTTTAATTTCAAAGCATGGAATTTAAACAATATACGATTAATTAATTAATAAACATAAGATTACATTTATATTAAGAAAAACAAATGTAACAAATAAAATTCGATTCGGCGGCATCGGTTTTGGCTCCAGCTATTGCATGCTAGTGCGTTGCTAACAGATGAGTTCGTTCTTCAGGATCTCGCTATGTGTCGTGTGGCTGCCCAGCTTCTCGGTGGAGGTGACGCGCGTGCGCGACGCTGCAAACGCGCGCGCCGCCGCGGGCGCCGCCGGTGGCTCGCGGCGTAGCCCTGATTCCATGCGCCAGGTGCAGCAGCTGTTCCCGCAGATGCCGCGGGGACTGCTAGCCGCCGACCTGACGCTCACTCGCTCCGCTGATCTCACCATCGACAACATCCTGGAAGGGCGACTGCGTGCGCCGCCACCGCCCCCGCCCTTGCCCTCGCCCCCGCCGCCCGCTGTCGCGTCTGTGCTCATCACCGATACCTCGCTTAACGGTGAGTGAGGCCAATGTCACTCCTAGTGTGCGACTTAAGCTATTATTTTTTTTTAAATACCAATGTTCCCCTTACAGGTGCATCTGCAATCGCCTTGAGAATCGTCGAACCCACTTTAGCGACTACGCAAGCGACTGGTACCACTGATGAAATGTGAGAAATTATGTTTCATTTAATTTTTTTTTACGTATTATATAAAAAAAGCAAAAATATCCGTTTATTAATGCCGCAGAGTACAAATATAAGGCGTATATTATGTGTTATGTGAATTGCAGTCGTGAAAAACCGATTCAGAACATGTGCCATTTCTCCCCGAAAGCGCGCACGGAACGCGCGAGGCGCTGCTGCGGAGCCGCAAGGACGCGCTGCTCGCGACCGCGCGGCGCCGCTACCTCGAGCGCCTCGCCGCCACGGCGCCGGTCTCCGCCGCCGCCCCTGCGCCCGCGCCCCCGCACGTGGCGCGCAGCTGAGTGTTCCGCGACATCCTGACGCGGCTGGCGCGGCCGCGACGGATGTCCCCTCTGCTCTAAGCCATCGAACCGAACCACCGTATTCTATACATCGTACGTCATCTTAGAGACACGTCGTCGTTCTAGAATAAACTCTTGTAATGCATTTAACTAAATGTCTACAATTGAATAAAAATTTAACAGTAACTTCATTAACAGGGCTGGAACCCTATGTTATGTTTAACATTTAAAACATATGTCAACTAATACTCAAGTATAGAGCGGTATTTTAAATAAAAACACGAGTAAATGTCATAGTTATTGTATCTTAACAACTTGTTAAATATATTTCAGCTTTTAAATAGGACAGTGTGGATGTTTCGTTGTCGATGAGGAAACGATAATCTGCGGGAGAGATGATATAGAGGTAAGGCTGATTATCGCTGCATTGTAAAATCTGTTGTAGCTCTGTCTATACATATACACTATCTTTAATTGTGTAAAATAATATGTATTTTGTGTCTTCGTCATCGTTTTGTATAGAAAAATTACTAAAAACAAAAAAAACGAGTATTTCCGTAGTATAATACGTAGTATTTTACATGTTTTAAATAATACTAGATACTATATAAATACCAGTGAAAATTCTGTCCGAGGTTTTTTGTATATATGCTGTTCTTGTCCACAATTTATATATAAGGAGAATGTGATATGTTTTATTTAATTAAAATTTTATATAAAAGCAGTGATGCGTGCGACGCGTTTGTTTAAAACCGAGGTTGGGGTTCATAACAGCAATTGTTTTGAAATACACTGTTTAAATATTATGGCACATTAAATAATTATTAAATTACGTTTTTATACTATCTAGTACATCGTAAATTCAATGAAATTACTGTGTTTTAAAGGAAACGTATCAATACCTCAACTTTGGTTATAAAACGCTAATATTTGTTTAGTGATATTTTGTGATGAGTTATGTTTGACTTTAGAGGCGGGAGATTATAAACGATTATTATAATCGATGTATTATTAAGTAATCGATTATGATAGTTTTGTAATTATAAAATTATTGTTAGTAGTGTTACTTACCAATAAACAAGTTTTCTATTTAAAAATAAAAGCAGAATAACATTTTGAAGTGCTTTGAATTATTTGGTGGATTGTATCGTGTATAATGATATAATAACATTACTGTTAATTTTGCGCATGATCGTTCGCCTCTAATTATTTAACCACATATATGTAAATAATTATTATTACTAATATAGTAACATTAATTAATGTCCACACTACGTATGTTATATTAGAAGCTTATTCTTGTAAATATTTCTGCCTTTTATTTGATCGATGTTATTTAGAAGCAAGTGACTTATTTTTCTATTTAGAGTATTTTTATATTGGAGAGTTGCTTTTTGTAATAAATGTTGTACACGTTGTTATTGATGTGATGTACTCTTGTATAAACGTTTTTGAAATTAAAAGTAATTACATATTATTATACTAATTAAAGTTAAAACAGTTTAGTAGATCTTCTTATATCGATTATCGATAGACCAGCTGTTCTAATGAGATAAACTTTAAATTAAAAAAAACATAAATGTTATCTTATCTGTGGTAAACGTATGTGTAAGTAATTTTTTGAAATTGCGTCGCTTAATCATTTAAATTTATCTGTGACTTCAAAATTTTCATATTTCCTTTTCAATACCAATTGATTTTAAGGTGTTAATCGAAATGTTATAAGTATACGAGGCTATATACACATTATATATTTACTAGAAGTTTTTATAAATGTATTGGACACATGTTTATTTTTAAAATATATTTATATGTATATTATATTAAAAAAGCTTCTTTCATGTTGTATGTAACATATGATACTCGTACATAGAATTATTAAACTTTGAAAAAGTTATATACGACTGCTTGTGCAAACTATCTCATACAATTTTTATGCCTACATTTTGTTATAATTGCATACGAAATTCATTTGTATCATGAATCTGAAATGTTACAGACTACCTAGAGGTTAGTGAACATATATATGGATGTTGTAGTTTGATAATCTTTTTTATTTAATGGATTACTCATAAAAGCTCATATTATTAGTACGTTTGTGTGAAAATGGAAATAAGTTTTTTTTGTTCTTATTCTTTTCATTGTTGCGACATTGATATTGAAGTAATTTGCAAAAATTTTTGCCTCATTCATTTATAGGATCTTACTCATCTTTAGACGCGCTTTTTAGAAAAATCTTAAAAGACGTGAATAATCATGCAATTACACGATACAATGTGAACTGCTTCGTAGAACTGCATCCCAAATTCAATATATAAATGATTATGAGGCTTTAATTTTGTCTTTGTTTAAACTAAATACATTTTGTTACTAAGTTAATTCAAGGCTAGTCAAAAATAAAATAATCTTAAATATTACTTTTTTATTATAAATATATCCTCTAGTCTTATTGTCAATGACTCTCTACCACAATGCTTGTGCAAATAACTGTCTTTATTGTAATGGAAAATAACAGCACAATGTTTTTAAAAGTTATATATTATATATACAAAAGTTATATATTATATTTACAAAAGTTATATATTATATATACAAAAGTTATATATTATATATACAAAAGTTATATATGATATATACAAAAGTTTTCTATTATATTTAGTTCTGATTAATCACATGGTGGCTATAGGTTTGATCCCTAACCTTTCTTCTATAGGAAAGATTATATTTAAATTACACTAAATTTTCATATATCTAGTGACACAGCACCAAATAAGGCAAATAGTGATGAATAGAGTGTTTAATACACTAGAAAGCAGTGCACAAATATAATCACTGAAATAATATATACACAAAATTTTGATTATTGTTGTTATGAGGCCTCCCTTTATCACTAAAAGAAAGCAGATTTTAACCGTAGCTTCCACTGTTTGATCTTATCAAATTTCATAAGGTAGAGACCTAATGAAATTTGATAAGATCCTCCTAATGCTGCCTTCGAAAAACATGCTAGCAATGAACTAATGATAGTGCCAAGGCGAGATATTTTAGTAGATGAAAGAGATTTCGCTGATATACCTTCTTTCTTACCTTCTTTTCTCGGGGCTACTTCTACTGTGTATTAGTTTTATCATGGTTTTCATTTATTCTTGGTCAAGTTCTTTATTTTCCACGAAACTGTAACTTTTTCCAGATATACACGTTTTAGGCTGGTACGGTACGGTACTGGCACGATTAACAACATCCTCATGGAATTTATACTGTTTTTGGTACGTGTTCATCACGACAGTCCAATAAGAAACTTTAATTATGTAAGACGTTGCTATTTGAGACAAACCTTTCTTCACGAATTGTCTTAATCGTTTGTTGGTTGTTATATTTCTCTGTGCTCTTGCTTCTGATAAACTTACTGTTCCGCGTATGATTTCCAACACCTCATCATGACCACGCGACTGTTGACCACTATCCTGGAGAAAACAGCGTACCAACGAGTGTTGACCTGTTCCTATTGTCTCCCCACAGGTATAACATTTTTAGATGGCTTTATCGCAAATAACTTATATAGGACATTTCAAATACATTATAAAGACTAAACAATGGCGAAGAATAATCACGAATAACAGTGCGCCATTACAAAATAATGTTGGTGCTCGGATGGCTGGATAACGGCAGTTAAAAACACATAGACCGCGTCTATTATGTTGGTGCTCACTTTACAAGTTATCTAGTAATAAGGCGGCTAATCATGGTTACAAAATTATATTTCAAACTAGCGACTCGCTCGCGGCTTCGCCTGCGTGAACGACACAACTGACTAAATTTCGCGTCTTGCATTCACACTTCAACCACAAACATTGCTTAAGTTTATAATTTAAATGTTTGTAACTTTTTTATTTAGGAACCGATTGAAATTAAATAAACACTAAATGTTAAGGGAGTTTTCCAAAACACAATAGTAGAAACTACACTTAAATCAGTGAAGCCGTTTCTAAAATTAGTGTGCACAAACAGAAAAGAAAATTGAAACAACAAATGATATCGGGTCCTATTACAGTCATAAATGGGCATTGATATATGCCCTGTAATATTTTTTTCATATATTTTCCTAAACTTAATGCTGTAGTTAATTAGTGTGTAAACAGATGGGAAAAATCTATACTACTAATATTATGTCCAGTTAAACAAAGGCTATATAATGATTATTCATTATATAGCCTTTGTTTAGCTGGACACAACTGCACCACACCAGTAGTATATTTTAGCTTTATACATTGACTGCATATAGTAGGGTAAGCATGGAGAACCTAGTGTTTTGATTGAAGTGATCAAATTCACAATTTTAAAACAAGCTTTATGTTATTATGCAGCATCATGCTTTATTTTGTCACCAGAGTTGAAAAATGAAACTAATTAATATATAACCATTTCCTGGCCGTTGTGGTGCAATGTGACATGCCTTATCTGATTGTATATGCAATAGTTAAGAGTTTGATGATTTATGTTTGATTAAAAAAATATTAACATAACTTTGTCTCTCAGAAAACATGTACATCTTTTTAAGAGTAACATGAATGAAAAACCAATATGTTTTATCTAATGTAATTTATTATAATAAGTATGTATCAGAAAACACAATCATTATTGAATGAAGAGTAAGAAGTAAATTTCAAGAGGCAAATTAAACATCAATTGGTTTTTGTATAAATTTAATCTAAAGCTGATATTGATATAAATATAATAAACTTAGCCAATAAAATTGATAACTACAATATGTAAAACAAAATGTGCAAATATGAAGTCTGCAAATCCTCGTTCTGCGCTCAGACCCAGAAATTCATTCTTATTGTCTGGATTTACTTGCAATCTCAAGCACACTGAAAACAAAGGAAAAACTATGTAATGTATTTAGAAAGAATGGTATTTTCTTTTCCTAAAGTCATTGTGGCACAGGGAATTTTTTTTTTGACTATACATGCAATGTTTCTAAAATTAGTGAAAATATGAGGACGGCAAGAAAGATTTTAAGACTAGGCTCCCTCTACTCGTATGTAGTAGTATGTGCGACAGAAGTATGAAAATGAAAAAATAACGTTTCTGTAAGTAATCAGATATAATTGTACCTCCAAGCACAAAGCAGCTGACTGTAGAAATAAAACCGCTGAGAAAGGAGTTGAAGGGGAACGTGCCTACAAGGCAACAATACACGAACTGGATAACGGCAGTTAAAAACACATAGAACAAATACGCGTCTATTATCTTCAACTTCTTTGGTGTCTTAGTTGTGTACTCTTGGTAAAGTTTAGGGATAACAGAAGCCAAGGACGTCATTTTTCTTATTTGTTTCGTACTTCTGGCCGGCGTTTCCTGATTTTATGATAGTAATTTTTGACGTATTTTGACGTGACGTGTACCTTGCTTATAATTTCAGCTTACAGACTAAATAATTCTCACAGATTTTAAATATATTTTTTTCTGCGCATGTTTAATATTTTTACTAAAATACTGATTGCCAAATAATATGTAAACAAACTGATCTAACTTCCAAAGTCGAAGAGCAGCAGGTTCTTTAATTGTTACTTAAATAAGATACGTAACTACGTAACAAACCAAATAAGGCATTGGAAAAAGTTTAATAGGAGAAAAGGTAATTTAACAGCTTAGCTTATCAAGCCAAAAAAAATGCGAAATTAACTTAAAACGTGTATATATTTTTGTTCACATTTTTATAGATTGTATAACAAACTTAAAATTATAATGTTATGTACATGTTTTAATTATAACACTGTATTCATTTTTAACAAACACGGTAGATGCATAAAATGGAGTAACCGTAAAAAAATTAAACCGCTTGTCATATCGAAGCTCGCGAATCGCGATTGTCAAGGATCAAAACTAAAGTTGAATTGTGCATGTCATTCGAAATTAACATCACTTTGTATTATTTTTCATTCGTAACTCAAAAATTAAGTTAAAATGTTGACTGTAAACGAGAATTTCCCCGAATACGCCGTGCCTGGCGCCAAGCAACACCGTTTCGAGCCTTACGCAGACAACGGAGGCAGCGTCGTGGCCATCGCCGGTGAAGACTACGCCGTGATCGGAGCCGACACTCGTCTGAGTACTGGATTCTCTATTTACACGAGAGAACAGAAAAAGTTATTTAAGCTATCAGACAAGACGGTTTTGGGAGCCACGGGATGTTGGTGCGACACACTCACTCTCACCAGACTGCTGAAGGCGAGAATGCAAATGTACGAACATGAACACAATAAAGCTATGACGACTACCGCTGTTGCTCAGATGCTGTCGACTATGCTGTACTACAAGAGGTTCTTTCCCTATTATATATCTAATGTTCTAGCTGGTTTAGATGCTGAGGGAAAAGGGTGCGTTTACAGCTATGATCCAATCGGTCATTGTGAAAGATCCAACTATCGCGCCGGTGGATCCGCCGGAGCTCTCTTGCAACCTCTACTCGATAATCAGATTGGGTTAAAAAATATGCAAAATGTAACAGAAGCTCCGATTCCAAAAGACAAAGCTCTGGCCCTTGTGAAAGATGTATTTATAAGTGCAGCAGAACGTGATATCTACACTGGTGATAGCATCTATATTTTAATAATTACTGCAAATGGCATCCAAGAAGAGAAATTTGAGCTCCGTAAAGATTAAATGTAACATTTTGTAATAATGAATAAAGATTACTTTTAAAATAATATACTGTTTAATATTTCAATAAGAACTTTAATACCTTCTGTTAACAAAACAGAAAAACAATTAACTGAATTTATTTTAAACATAATTACAGGGTAACTACAATATAATTATATATTTGTTCATCTATTTACATCTCAATCTGAATAATTAACAATTTTAATATATTACTAATTTGTATATTTGGGCATTACAAATATATTCTGAGGGAAGATTTTTTCAAACATCTCTTTTATCACTTCTTGACGTGAGTTATCTCCCAGCACTGTTGCTTTAATTCTAGGTGGAACAGTGTTCCCTGCAAGCAACGGGTGAATGTTGTAGCAAAGTTCAACTTTATCCTTGGGAGGAACTGTCACAGAAAACTTTTTGTACCCTGAAAACATGTAGGCATCAGATCCTTCCACGCTGAGGCTGAGTCTTATAGGAGTGTTAGTGTTCCCTATTAATGTACATTTCAAAGGAACTGATGTCTGTAAGTCTACTACTTCTGGATAATTGACTTCAACAGATATAGGACAGTCATCTATAGGAATGCCAGATAAAGCAGTGCTGCTCATCACACATTGGCCATCTACATTACTTTTCCGCCTCCACATAATGTTATACAGCCCCAATCTGGTTGGTGCGTCTTTAGGTTTATACTGAGCTTGAACACATATAGCATCAGATGCTACATTTTTTTCAGCCACTTGTAAATTAGTAATACATGAAGATGGCTTCTTTTTGTCTGCATATTTAAAACAATCTATAGTTTCTAACTCTGTGTGAAATATGAGCAAATCCCAGGGACTTAAAATTGTAATTTGAGGCATGACAATAAAAGGATCATTTACAAAGCATTTTGTGATGGACTTAAAGTTCATGGCTACAAAGTTAGTTGACACTTCAAATGGTTTAACAACTGCAATTTTTGTAGTAAAATCTTTTACACATTCCAGTTTAGGAATATCATGAATGTCAATGTGGTAAGATACCTTTATCTGGACTGAGGCTGTGGCTGTTCTATTTGTTTTAAGAAAAAAAAAAGTGTTTGAACAAGTTGAATGTTTGTTCAAGTTTCCCACAACAATCTTTAAGGGCTGTGACTGTGGCTCTCCTTGCTTAAAACTCAATTCCGTCACTGAATCAGGGTTTGGATTGTCAGGGGAGCTCAAAAGTGTAAGAACTATGGTCATATCTGACACCAAACTGCCCTCATTATTTGTTATTGTAAAGCTGGTCGGGAACCATTCGCCTTGTAAGGCAGGCACAGCGTTTTCAAATACTATAGATAACCTACATTCTCTGCTAGTTATACTTGTGGTAATTAAAGGCACAATACAATCAAATTCATAATCTGATTTTGGACTCAATATAAAATGCAGCAACTCCGGGTGAGCAATGGGCTCTAAAGTCTTATTCTCTTCTACTTTAAAGCTCATAACAATTTTTCTTTTTCTATCAGCATCTAAGATAAATGACACATACTTTATATTTAGTTCTGAGCCATTGTCGTGAGGGTTTGGTTGGAACTGACATAAAAATCTCTTCACTTTACATCCTTCTAATTTTAAAGCAGAATTACCTTCATCAGTTATTGGGATTTCAATAGCTTCAATTTTACTTGATATAGTTAAATAAGCAGCTTTGACCTCAAGGATGGTGTTATATGTGAGACGTACAAACAGTTCTACATCAACTACTTCATCCATTCTATACTTTGGTTGTTTGAATTTTACTTTGACTTCTATAAAACAAGTAATATTGACCATGTCAATATTCACTGTCAGGGGTTCCTTCTCTATTGCCAGCTGCCACAGTTCCAGTGCTTTGCTTTGAGACGCAGCTGGCAACTCAGGTTCTGGAGCTGGAATGTTTAGATGAAGAACTGACATAATGTTTCTGAATATTCTGTCTTTATCATTATTTGGCACTTGTATATGTTTTGAGAGTGCCTCCACAGAGAGCTGAACATAGTCTTGTATTTTTGCAGACAAGTAGGCACATTGCAAGGCACGATTCAGGACATGTGATGCTAAAAACCACCATTTTTCTCTTCGATAATCCCAAAGCATATGACTCAACAATGTGAGAGCTTTTCCGTAGTCTGCACAATAGTAATATTCATTTGCCATTTCAACAACTAATTGTTTTCTCATCCGAGGTGAATGGAATGTTTTAAATTGAGAAATTGCACTACCTAAAAAGCTTATTATCATAGCTGAATGATTAAATATTCTTTCATTGTATTGCAATGCTAGAATTGCTGCCTGTTCTTTTTGAGGGTCATGAGGATCGGCACTAAGTCTGCCAGGCCTCCATGGTCTCTGACCATAAAATTCAACTGTACCTTCTAATGGGTCAGGTGGTGGTGGATACTGCAAGGCTTCATAACACACAGATCTCATAGCTTGTCTTCTCTTGACAGTAAATTGGGCTGCATACTGATAATAAAAGCCTGGATGTTGAGATTGTATCCCGGGAAGACCAAGTCTGATTGCATCATCAAACAATTCACCAAATGCACTATATTGTCTTGCAATCCAAGAATAATGTTCAAACAGAAGCTCAGTAGATCCAATTCTATTCTTAAAACGCTCTATGTGTGATTTTAGTTGTGCAATTGCATCTCTTGCTAAATTTAATGCAAATAATAACTTGCAAAGTTTGTAATTAATATATCCAGCTACATGTCGTATTTCATGAATATTGGTTTCCACTTGCCTGCTCTCATATAAGTTGTTGTAGGCATGAAGGTAGTGCTTGTGAGCCGTGCTTAAATCCTGCTTTAATTCATTGAGAAAGCCTAGTTTAAACTGATGCCTTACAAACAGATACTGATGGGTGGTCTTGTTTAAGTGGTCTCTATGCTGTTTGATATTCTTAGTCTCATGGTGGTAGTAGTTCTGAGCAATATCATAAAAGGCATTCTCAAGTCTGATTATGTATCCCATTAAATGTTCACTGTGAGGGAGAACAAATAGAGACTTTGACTGTATTTCACACGCTGAACACAGTGCCTGGGCTCTCTCCGCTCCTACCATGTACTCTGAAGGGGGCGGAGAGAGACCACTTTGAACAACTACAACTGCTACTCTTGTGGCGTGTCCCTCGACTGCAGCGCGTATAGACTGCACTCTCGAGGCACATTCAATGATTTTCTCATTCCACTGGGGATCATTCCATTCCATATCATAAAATATAACAACCACAGCTGGTATTAACGAAACACGTTTCTGAATCCAATTTTTCTTCAATATTCCCTTAGGTATGTACCATTCATATGAATTTCGTTTGGGTTTAACAACTGGGAACTCGAATGTGTTATTTAATAGCTTAAATTTTACAGAAGCGCGGTCTGGTCGCCTGTTGTTGGAAAACGCATCCCAAATAGTCTTGTGCACGGCGTTGTTTACAGTGTCCAGTCCTGAGAGCCCGATTAAGGCTAAGGGCTTCAGGATAATCTCTGGCGGAAACTCCGTGTTATCACTCGGTTGCGTCGCCATCCTCCCTTTACCTTTTTAAAAGAAGAGCCCAGGTGGCGAAAATTTTGTGTAGTTTTCAGTTCATATTGTAATATTTACACAATTTACAAAGGGACATGGGATGTAGTTCACGTTAGCTACTTCCAACACCCCATCGTTACTCGTCAAGTCGTCAACCGAGAAATGTCATTTTATACGAATTATTAAATTTTTGACAGATTGACTACTACAGCAATGCGATCCCTTCTGCAGTGTCTTACGTTACGCCATTGTTTTGTCAATACTTCAAGAAATCCTAAAAATCCTAATATAATTATATTTTAATGAAGATATCATTTAAAATAAGTTTTTCATGCATAGAATTGTAATTTTATAAAATTAATAATGCTACATTCAAATGGTTTTGGTTTAGTTTAATAATAATAATAACATTGCGTGTAATGAAAGTTACAATATAATTTGACAGCTTTACATAAATATTAGACGATTATTGACAACTTAAAGTAACCTATTATAACAAGGTTTTTCGAATGACTAGTTGAAAATATTAAGTGTTAAGACGTTTGTGGTATACAAACCTATATTGTAATATTATTTAGATTTCACGAGTTAGCTCTTTAAATAAATTTCTAAAAATGACTTCACAAGCGTTGGCGTCTCTTACTGCAACATACACAGATTCAGAAGGTGAAGAAGATATGGAAGAAGGACAACAAACCCCAGAAAAGGAAGAACCAATTAACGCAACACAATCACTACCCACCAGCCCCAAGAACGTTGATGAAACGAAGCAATCCGCATCAGCGCCTGTATCTCCCAAACGACAGCTTGTCTCTTACGTTGACGACACAATTGTGTCAGATGAAGAGCTACTTTCACCTAACGCCGAAAACCAAGACGATATGCGAAGATTATCAATGGAAACAGATACAGATGAAGCTATTCCTCGGTCTGATCATGATGACTCAGAAGATGGTGTTCTTATACCCCCAGAACCAAGTGGTAAATGTCCCAAGGAATTGCAAGAGTCTATAGCTAAGTTTTACAATCGCATGATGACTGAGGGAGTTGATATGAATAGAATTATACAAGACAAAAAGAACTTTAGAAATCCTAGTATTTATGAAAAATTAATCCAGTTTTGCGATATAAATGAATTAGACACTAATTATCCTCCAGAAATATATGATCCATTGAAGTGGGGAAAGGAGTCATACTACGATGAACTGGCAAGAGTTCAGAAAGTAGAAATGGAAAAGAGAGAGAAGGAGAGAAAGGATAAATTTTCTAAAATTGATTTTATATCAGGAGTAGCAAAGAAGTCTGACAGTGATGATGATAAAAAAAGAAAATCAAAATGGGATCAAGCAGCACCCAATGTAGCATCTAAACCAAGCATTAAACAGCCAGGACTTCTGCAGCAGCCCCTCACCACCAATGTCACTGGAACCAAAGGGACTGTCATTTCAGCATTTGGCTCAATAGCTAAGAAACCAAAAATATGACATAAAATAAAGACTGAAAAATAAATAATTATTAACATATATAATACAAGTATAAAACTATAGGCAATTTAAACTGTTTTATTTTCCTTAATTGACAGTGGTTAAAAATAATTTTAATAAAAGGAGATGAGAATTTAATTTTTAAGTAAATTTTTAGTCTGCAATGTGTTATGCACACATGATTTGTATAAATATCAGTATGTTTTATATTTGAAATATTTGTTGTTTATTAACGCCTATAAATTAATTGCTTTAATTCATTGGAAATCCTCATAAGAAATGCTGACAAAGTGGCAACACTAATCATCGGGACGCGACACGAAGGGCAACTATATAAACATAACAAACCTTTGTTCGCGAACGTAAATTGTTTATCTGCTTTTGACAGTATCGTGAAGTGTCGGCCGTTGTTGAATTGACATAGTATTTTATTTAATTCTTACTTTATAAAATGGCCGAGGCGCTCGAGGGCGAGGCTATTCCTTCATCGAGTGAGACCGTCGAGAGCAGGATTGTAGCCACGACGGACGATGAAGGGCCCTCGCCTAAGAAACGTAAAACGGTAATAGAAAATGAACAGAGCGATAAGTTGGAGCACAGACTGGGTGGCATTCTGTGCTGCGCAGTTTGCCTCGACCTGCCACAGGCGGCCGTTTATCAGGTATTTCAAAACAGCTGATAGCCATGTGTTTTGCATATCAGCTGTTTTATACTTTTCATTACGTTATTTAATTTAATATTGCTACGACGTACACAAAGTACTTTTTCTTTCGTAATACTTATTTTAAGTTACACAATAATGGAAACAGAACATGACTTCGACACTCGTACCGACCGTCGCGGCATCGAGTGCCGACGCCAATACGTTTACTGCCATAGGTTGACTATTATGTAAACCATTATTTTATAGTCGTGTAAATATAATTTATTTTGTATTTTGTAAGATTGTCACCGAAAAAATTCGATAGTGTCGTCGATTGCGTTAAAACCATAAACCTCCATGTACTTCTTAAGTGTTAAGTGTTTGGACTTTGTATGGTTAAGTTACACTGTGATATTGTATGATAGTGTCTACTCTGTAGTCTGTATGATCTCATTATGAATTATAATATTTTGTAGTATGTGTATTTTGTAGTTTTTCACTTTAATAAATATTTGTTTGTGAGATGTAGTTCTTTCTTTAAATCACCTTAGTCGCCCCTCTCCCTGCTCCACTATTAAGATTCAAATTATGTAATTTTTTTAATAAACTAATAAGATATATTTAGATTTCATAATTGTGAAATTAACAGAACTAAATCAAACAAAATATTAAATTGTTTAATACATTTATCATTTTTTTATTATTTTAGCTCTTTGTTTTTCATAATAGTTAAAATAAATAAAAATGATATTGAACTTCAGTTTGGTTTCAGCATCAACAAATTATGAGCTCAGGTAGAATAATGAAAACAGTGTTTTATATGCCCATTTATAATTTGGTCTCAGTTTATTTCATTTATTAACAGTCTTATGAGCTAAATCAGTATAATTTTGTAGAAAATAGCAATTTCTTGAATTTATTAGGAGTAATAAAAAATCTGTCTCAAAATAATTAATGTTCTTATTTTGTAAAAAATAAAAAGAAACAACCACTTAAAACTAATGTTTTGGTGTAATAGTTACTTGGTAGTTATAACATGACATTTTTAGTAAAAAAATCTTTGTAAATATATAATAAAATTATAAATTATGTTTGAAAAGAGCAACTGACGAGTTTCTCACCAGCTCTTATAATAGAGCTACCTTCTGAGCTGGTGGTAGCTTTATGTTCATTCCACAATTTAAAAATTGCTTGCAAATGCTTGTTTGAATAAAGGATACTTTGAGTTTGAATATTCTAATGAACTATCAATATCATTGTACTTAAAAACAATTACATGACCATATCAAATGAAAATTCAAATATGTCTGAAATATAATAAATTCTTTGCATGTTATGATTATTACAGAAATGAAATAAGACTATTTTCTTTAAAAAATGTTAAAAAAGAGTATATTTAATTTATATATAGTAAATAATATGGGTGTTAAAAATTTTTTTGAACTCGTTGATTGTTTGCAATAAAAGCACTCCTTTGTCTCAATCATAGTCTATCTGACAGCTTCTTATGGTCCATTGGACAATCCATGAAATATCCATAGTAGTAAAGTATTGAAAATTTATATGCAATATTATCCCTCAAAAATATTTTAATTGCATACTAATTGTTCATACATTTTCAGTGTAGTAACGGCCATTTAATGTGTGCGCCTTGCTTTCACCATCTCCTCGCTGACGCGCGGCTCCGCGATGAGAGCGCCACCTGCCCCAACTGCAGGGTGGAGATCTCCAAGGCCTCGGCCTCTAGGAACCTCGCAGTGGAAAAGACAGTGTCAGAGCTGCCGATGGAGTGCAGGCACTGTACTAGAATCTTCCCGCGGCATTCTGTTCAGCATCATGAGGAGACTGTATGTGAGGACAGGTATATATAATAGCTTTTTTTTGTTTAATCTTTCACATAACAAGGTAGAAACACACATATAAAGACAGAAAATAGTGTTCAAAAAGTCCGTTCCCTACTTTTTGAATTGCACCAACTGTTAGGAAGAACTGTTCTCCTGACAGTGTTCTGTTTTAAAAAAAATGTATAATATCAATCGTCAAGTAAAGCTAAAGCTAAAACATAGCAACAAAATATTCCACAGACATTCAAGTTAAAGTCAGTACTATCAATCACTATTTAATATGAATACGTTCTAAAAGTAAATGGCTTAAATCCCTAATAACTGACGGTAAGTTCCCATCCTCAGGGCTTACAAGTTTTCCCAATTGGTAGTAGAGTCGCGGCGGGGTAGCGTGGTGGGTGGTTTGGTTCGCATTGTGTCCACTGTGTACGGCGTCCTGGTGACGGCCCTCCGGAGCACGTACCTCCGCCCCGACCCGGCGGCGGGCAAACGCCGTAGGTACAGCAGGTACTTACTCTAACCTACCTGTGGCGTCTGTATATCTATATAATACCGCCTTTTATTATAAATTGTATATATTTTTATGTCTCACGGTGATTTTTATAAACTAAACAAAAAATTATAAAATATGACTATAATTTATAGGAGAACTCTAATTCTTTAAGATATAATCTCCATATAAAAACTAATTTTTTATTTTGTGATAAATCCAGCCCGCTATGGACTTGTATGTAAGCTGTTAAAAATAATATTCTAATAATTCTAAAAATAATAATAATTGGTGTACAATATTTTGAAAAGCATTTTAAATTTATATTTTATTTATTTTACTATACCTACACCTATTATATTGATACATAAATCCAGATTGTATTGTAACAATAAGCAAGTAATATTACTAAAAGTAATAAAATTAGTAAGCAGCGATTGTCAATTTCAGACGAAAATTATGATGAATAATATATTCGTAGTGCTTACGTACTCCGCAGTATTCTAACAACTAATATTTTGAGACTAATCATTATTTTAATAGTGAAGAAGAATTAAAACCAGTTCAGTGTTTCATAGATAATGTTTTACTAATGATTTCCATATACTTGCTTGCTAATGTAATAGTATAATGCGAACCAAACTAACGACTCCAAGCCGCAGTATCGATATAGCATGAAATATATTTACATAAAATAGTTTTTAGCCGTTATTCATGAGCACTATATTCTTGCCAAGGAAAATGGTTTGAGATGATTTGAAGTAAAGAAGAAAATGAAATGTCCCGTAAATACCACTTACACACTGTCATGTAGGACGACGACGTGCCGCTACGCGTGCGTGGGCTGCGGCTGGCGCGGGCCCGCTCACGCCTCCGCCGCGCACGAGGCGGCCTGCGCGCACCCGCGACGCGCCGCGCACGACCTCGTGGACCTGCTGCGCCAGCGAGAGCGCGACGCCGCCGACCGCCTGCTGCTCTACACGCACCTACTCGACTTGCTGTCCTACGAGAAGATCACCTTCAACGGTAAGTAGCGCCCCCCCCCACCCCCCGCCCGCCCCAAGCTCCGCCCGCTTCACGCGCATTCCCGCCCGCAGACGTGCAGCTCAAGCCGTACCGCACGGAGGAACTGCACAAGCTGTACTACGAGACGTCTCGCTTCGCGTCGTTCGGGCACCAGTGGGTGGTGAAGGCGTTCGTGAACCGCAGCCAGGTCGACCCCACGCAGTCGTCGGCGCGCGAGATCACGTACCAGCTGGTGCTGAGGAGCAAGCCGCCGCAGGCGCTGGCGGTGTCGTGGGCGCTGGTGCGCGGCCCGCACGGCGACGCGCGCCTGGCGCTGCGCCTCGCCGCGCACGCCTTCCGCGAGGAGGAGGCCGCGCCCGCCGCGCCGCTGCCGCTGCCGCTCGCCGACCGCCACGACGCCAACCGCCTGCTCGCCAACAAGGCCATTCACTTTAGGTACGCCACCAATCTCAGAGAAAACTATAACCATCTAGGAACCATTATTCAAAGTACTTGATTTGACTCCGCGTCTCAAAATTAAGCGTTAAATTAACATTCTCTTAAATTGATAAGACATAGTATATTAATACTGTGTCCATGATAAAATACAGTGACTTAGTAGCAGAATGTAAGATGTATTCATTAATTTTAAAACAAAACGATACTCAAGAGACACAGGTTCAATTTTCAATACATTTAAAGTAATAATTACAAGTATTTGTAATAATTAAACTCTTGTTGCGTATTAAAAAAAAAAGTTGTCCATTTCAAACCGCAGCAGGACAGCGTCTGACTTAAATGCGATTGGTTGTGGGTTCGAACCCCACTCAGAGCAATGATAGATTTATGATTAATGATTATTTTCATTTCTTCGCTCTGATACGTAAGACAAAGCGCGACGTTGAGTTCCGACGTTAAATACGCAATGTATCGACTTCGGGTGGATAGTGGACAAGGGAGTGTCTGGACACTAGGTTTCTCTGACTTAATATACTAAATGTTTGATAAATGCTTGTTGCGTAGGAGAAAAAAAAGCTGTGTACATTTCAGGCTCATCATGTTCCTGTCGCCTAAATGATGCCGATTGACAAAAAAACCTAGAAAATCAGTTTGGACGCGTGTAATATCGATATTATATTTTTTTATACAAGATATTACAAAAAAATACAATTGTAAACTACATTTTAGTTTTAGATTAAAAATTGTGTAGCTTTGAAATATAAAATTTTTGGCTATGACTTTTTATGGTTCCGTGACAAATTGTAGAGAAAATTATAATATTATTAGAACATCATGTACAATATATTATAAACATTATTGAAATTTGGCTATTTTTAGAATAAAATTATTTAGTTCATTAATGAATAAAAAAAAATTATACTTTTAATTAAGTAGTTATTAAAAATATTCAAGTCGAAATAAATGTTAACATAATAAAAAAATGTGCAAACTGTTTATGTTATGACGTCAGAGTAAAAAATATTAAAAAGAATAGTAAATATTTTAATATCACAATAAAAAAACTTTTCTTATTTGAAATAATAACTCTGTAATAAAATATTCATAAATATTAAATTATCCATTAAATTTAGCAATTGCAAAATAATCGAATATTAGTCGAATATTAATAAGCTTCAGAGATTATAGTAGAGTACAATTTTTCTTAAGACAATGTTTGTATGCTTAGTTAGATGTCTTTTGGGACTCACGAAATTGTATGTCTTTAAATATAGACGTTTTATTTTAATATTTTAAATCACCTATCATTTTTATAATATATATTTTAAATATTTTGTTTTAAATTCATTTGTAACCAATATAATTTTTTAGTGATAGCTGTTTGAACTCACTTCGTAGGTTTTTGTTTTTATTACTTTTATTTTTATTATATTATAATTAATTATAGATTTTATTTTGGGATTAAAATGAAGTGCTATAGTAAATAAATAATTTTATAATTAACTGTTTATTCATTATTTCTTCCTATTAGTATATAGTGGTAATGTGTACAATAATAGGTAATGTGTAGAGAAATTTTCAATGGAGAATGCAGAAAGTAACTAAAAGAGGGCAGTTTGTTTCCTTTTTAAAATAATAAATGCTTTTCCGAATGGAATTCAGTCTGAAACTAAACGTAGTTGCACAGCGTCTCAACGTAAACGTGATTGGTGGTGGGTTCGATGCCCACTCGGAGTAGTGAATATTTTAATTTTTCAACTCTGCTATCTAAGACAAAGCGTGACGTTGACTTCTGCTACTTAACACGCAATGTCTCCGTTTTGCTCGAAAAGTGAATAATGGTGTGTTGACGTCAGCATTTTAATTTTTTTCTCCGCACAGCAGAGTAATCGGAGAGAACTTCGAGTCAACACTACTTCCGTCCGAAATCTCCCGGAACTCAATGCCGCACTCGGTCTCACGGAGCGGAGCGAAGCAATTAACATAATTGCCGCCGAAAATAAAAAAAAAACAGCTATAGTTCAGCGGTTCGCTAGTAATCTATATGAGATCTAAATAGTCATTTATGCATAGAAGTGCGAAAATCCGAAAATGTGACACATGGCTTTAATTCAGTGTACTGTTACCAACTTTAGACACGCATTAATTGAATTGTCTTGGTTACTTAATGATTTACTAATATTAAAACTATTTTTATCCACATTATTGATTGAATAATAAGTTTACATAATAAATCTTTCACTGACTCTAGATCTTAATATTCCATGTACCTACTAATAGTCAAATACTCTCTAATCTTGTATCGTTAATACTATTCAGAATAACTCGTATATTGTATTGAATTCTTTACACACTCATAAGTTACACTTGTACACTTGTGGTGACAACATCAATGTACTTTAGAGCAATTCTTTTGTTGTAAACACATTATGTATGAGCGTGCTTTTGTTAAGTTTCTAACGACCCCTGTACCTTTGAAGAACACTTAATATTTATATAAACTCCAAGATTGTTTTTAGCCAGGGCACTTCTATTTTCGAATTTTCAGGTATTAAGAGTAATTTTGTAATAAATATTAAAAAATACAAGTTGCTGAAAAACTATTGCAGCAGGTAATGCAGTGAAAAGTTCTTAGATCGGAAACGTTTATTTTTTTAAGACAGGCATTATAAATTTAATATTAATTGGGAAATTCTGTTTGATATTATTGAAAGTTTTAACGTGAAATTATTTTATTTGCTTGATTTTTTTTGATTAATTAATAATTTACCCTGTAAATAAAAGTAAAATTTAACTAATTGTATATGCAATTCGACTTTTCGATCCATTCACGCCTCGATATATTAGGTTAGGTTGACATATTATATGTAAAGAAAACAGCTTTACGTCATCTCCATGCATATAAGGTATGGTTAATATAACAATACAATAATAGGTAAAATGGATCATTAATAAAATAAAACACATGGTACAATTTTAATAAGGTTTATGTCTAACATCTTGTAGTTGAGGGGAAGACTTCAGCTTCTTGGATACGTCGGCGTCGCAGTCACCTTTCTCCGCACTCCACACACTGATGAGGCCCGACTCTCCGCCAGTCACTAACAAGTTCTTCTGCGAAGAGAATATACCATGGCATCAAAGTTACACTGAGGAAATCTATTATTTTATTTTCATTCATAAAATGATTTGTCTATATGTTAGAATTTTGATATAATTTATTCTAATTTCAGAAGATAGAATTTCGATAGGCAATTATGCCTATTGTTTAATATTGTTTAGCATCTGTTTGCTATATATATAGTCCAATGGTCGTGGATTCACATCCCACACGACGCGTTTACAAAATATAGGTTTATCTTTGTTCTCTATAGACAAAATGTGCGGACAAATGCGCAAAGTGCTGAAGTGATGTACATTAGACACTCTACTTACGTCTTGTACGTAGGAGCAACATCTAACGATTTGTTTGTTTTTGGTAAAGTTAGTGGTGGGTTGCAGTTTCTTGCTGGTCTCCGTCACTGATCTCAGGATGTTTCTGTAAATTATTATATTATTTATATATAATAATAATTTTATTTATAAAACGCGACGTACGTCTGTTCGAAACTCACTCGGTGGAATGACTACCTATATATAAACTATTTACATTGCTCCTCTATGAGACGTCATTACGATAGCAAACGCTAAATACGTAAACAAAAATTATACCACACGACACAAACACCGCCGTCGTAGGTTTAGACGGCGAAGTATAGCTTATGTCACGGCCCGACCGCGCGTTGGCGTGGCCGGGCCCAGCGGTTAGGGACTGTTAGGCTGCCTTAGAGTAGAAATCTAATTTTTGCCGGTCGCGACTTCACGCCGCGATCGGTTTGTTTACATAGGGAATTTCTCCTCCCCCGCCCGTCGACGACGCAAGCCGAGGCTCGAGCTCCGCGGGGGGCGCCCTTGCGGTCGTTGACCTACGCTCAAGCAGCCACGGAGTGCTTGGATTTCGCAGGGACAGAGTACCCTCTTCCCTCACTCCCCCGGTGTCGCTGTAAAGATCAATTGATCAACAGCATTAAATCAGTATCGGAAAAAAAAAAAAAAAAAAAAAAATGCTCCTCTATGGTAAAACTAAAAACGTGTTGAGCTCCGCCAAAACGCAATGTCTGGAACTAGCCTCGAATAAGCTTTCTGATCTGAAAGAAACATCCATCTTCATGCCCACTCACCCGTCTCCCCCGTGGGAGCCCGCGAGGATGACGGTG
Source organism: Podotricha telesiphe (assembly GCA_038994665.1). Lineage (NCBI taxonomy): Eukaryota > Metazoa > Arthropoda > Insecta > Lepidoptera > Nymphalidae > Podotricha > Podotricha telesiphe. The sequence goes on along the minus strand of JAOYRR010000278.1, from coordinate 601,678 downwards.
TCGTCTCCAGTGGAGAACACGTCCACCAGGTAGCAGTCGTCGTCTCTTAGTCTCTGAAATGTTCATTATGATAGAGCTGACGTCGATCATTGAAGATTATATTGGTATGATACATATTCGACTTTGCAAGATTTCAAAGATTTCGACGGCAAAAACGAAAACACGACTAACTATAAACTCACTAGTTTTCAGGAGAGCATTTTTAAGATAAAAATTTGATAACTTTTACAATTAGAATTCTAGCTCATTCAAATTTGGAATATTTAATTAATATGGCATTCATTTATGAAGATTCATTATGCTAGAAACTTATTTAACAAATTTATGTTATATTTTGGGAATAGATAAATCTCTATAGAAAATAATTAGGTATATAAACCCTTTGAACTTTTCATTACTACAATTTTTATTTTATTGATCATGTCAGATTTGCATTAGTAGGAATAATTAAAAATTAAGTAGTAAAAACAATTCTCCTCTTAGAAGAACGTTCAATTAAAGCATGTAGCTGAGTGTGATTATTTTCTAAGAATTGGTCGCAAATTTGCTCTTATATTCCTTAGCAACATAATTGTAAAATTATATACATATAAAAACCTTTATTTTGTAATGCGTACATTGCCTTTATGGATTTCGCATGCTCTATTTCATGTAAGACTTACTTACTTATAATGATTACTACTTCACTATACGAGAACCATTATAAAAATAGTTTTGGAAACATTTGTAACAGTCTTGGTTGCAACTTATAACGGATAAAAAGTAATGGAAACCAACAAATTTATTTTTGTATTATATTATGTTTATTTAAAAAGAGTCCCCGGTAAACTTACGAGGTTCATTTCCAGTAGTTTATGACTGTATGGAACATATACTAGATATTTAAATAGCGGAGGCTGTTGCGCTAGTACTCAATTCGCATGAAGTTCATGATGAGAGATATTAGTTTCTATCGTGATCTTAATGGGCCAGCAATATTTAATTCTTGGATATGACCAACATCTTGATAATGTAATGTCAAAGTATCTGCACTTTTACTGGATGGAGAGATATTTATAGGACATTAGACCAAACATTACAAACAAATGTACAATTAAATGATTATATTTAAATAATCTTCATTTCTTCAATCTGGTACAAGACAAAACGCGGCATTGAGTTTCGCCACTCAACACACGATGTCTAGGTTTCGGGCGGTTTTCCGCCGAGTGCAGATACGAGTCTCTTGAAACTAGGTTCTCTCTGACTATCCTGCTATGTAGGAAAAAGCGTGAAGCCGCTAAAAAACAATATCATGAAATTGAAAAACACCCAAGTAACCTTACCTTAATACTCCTCGCAATTTTATCCCTCCCATAACTCTTCAGCAAGTCCCCCGCACTAATATCCCACAGCTGTAAGTCACTAGACTGTGTCACCACCCCCACTTTGCTCTCCGTCAGCCAAGTTATCTTTTCCACTGAATTCTCTATATTAAGCGAATATGTGAGAGCATCGTCCTCCGTAGGCTCTAAAATGTTGAATACATTTACAAGTCCGTCTAACGAACCTGTTGTTAATATTTCTGGTTTCCGTTTGTGAAATTTTATCTGAAATTGCAAATGCGTCATGAAATAATATTTTTTTTCTGACAAAGTGCTAAAAGATCGTGGTCTATCTGTATATCATGTTTTAAGTAGATGATGAACTTTTTTTAATTTGGCTAGGTCTCTAGAGGAGCTTAGCCTCTTAAGCCTTCACTTGGGTCACAGTGCTCCTTTTGTTGCAACGCGACGGGCACCAGCATGGTAAAGCTATGAAATACTTAACAGTTGCTTGTCCTTTGTTGTAATCATACAATCAAATATAATCAAAGGTCAAAAGAGCGGATCTTTAAGCTTATCACAGGTCATATACTGTACATACTATACTATGTATAATAATACTAATTATATACGGAAACTATTAATATGAAAAACATTTATAGTAAATATATAAAAATTTCAATGTGACTAGCACCTCTTGGAAACCGTCCAATCACTCTGAACTAAGCCTGGATATGTTCTATATCCAGCTACGTCGAGATTCTTGCATGCTTGTTACAATTTATTTTCGTTGTCAGTATCTATATAGATATCTTCTCTGTAGTTTTTATATACATTCTCTAAAAATATTTTTCATATCGTAAGGGTGTGAAAGACACTAAAAATGTTACAATTACTTATTTAGAACAGGATTTGAACTCATCACCAGTGTCTTGAAAGAGAAATTTGCCATCTAAAGTATAGACTTTTTTGTTAACCAAAATTATATACATTTGTATTAAATTAATAACTTAATCTGTTAAAGGAATTTAAGAAAAGATTTCTTTATACCTGTGTAATATCATCTGTATGTGAATTCCAATATCCACCCAACGGCTCTGAGAGTCTCTTGTCCCAAAACACTAGGAAGGCATCTTCTTGTACCAGCTGACTGCCGGCACATATCACTCTACCCGTGCAAGATATGTCCATGGCATCATACGGTCTAGACGGAGAGTCTTCTTCATCTGAAATAAAGTTTATATTTCAATACATTTTTAAATCAGTCTGTGTACATTTTTAAAAGTAATTACACAATATAATATAATTTCATTAAAAAGTAGCCTATACTGCCTTCTTAGTGAGTACTTATACTCACACAAGTAAGGCCGCCTGGCAGAGATCTTATACTTAGTCAGGCCATAATTACTGTATAATAAACAAAATATTACATTTGAACTTGGAATCTGGTATTTTTATACAATTGTTTATAGTGTTTTCTTATTTTCGCGCCAGTATATTGTAAAATATTTTGTGATGTTAAAATGGAGTGAGGTGATAAAGAGAACCGAATTGTTGCATTACATAAAGTAGGTATAGTGCCAAATACAATTTTAAAAATCCTCCACACACTTGGTATAAGTAAAATGTTTGTGTACCAGGCTTTTGATAGGTACAATGAAACATCCTCTGGTTGAGACCAAAAGACATCTTGCTGTCCACAGTAAGGAAAAGAATTCGAAGAATCCTGTCCAGAAGCAAGAGATTTTATCTTTTGGAGATGAATATAGCACCTAGAACCATGTCGAGTATTTTACAACATTGTTTGCAGCCTATAAGAAAGGCACTGGTCCTTATTTAACTGATAATTTAAAATAGGATAACCCTATACTTTTTATTCCCTGGTAAAACCAAATTAATTACTTATGTGGTATGAAAAGCGAGTTTATGGAACAGATTTGTTCCCACCTGGGAAAATTTTACAATTGAGTATTTTAACTAATATGAACTTATTTATGCTGAAAGCTCTAAATAAGCTTCCCAATTAGTATACAGAGTAATGGGCGGATAATGCCCAATTATGGTTTTTTGGAGAGTGGCAAAAATATGGCTTATATTTTTGTGGAAAAGGTATCAAAACATCGGCACAAATGTATCAAGATATCATTATAGAGAAGGTAGTTAAGTATCTTAACAACAATATGTTCAATAACCAAGAATGGTCCTTTCAGCAAGACTTTGTGCCGGTTCATAAGGCTCGGCCCACCAAATCTTCCGGACTTCATCAGAGCTAAAGACTGGCTGTCATCTAGTCCTAATCTTAATCCACAGGATTATTACTTATGGCCGGTTTTAGATAGTGAGTCTAGCTCCCACCACCATGATTAATTGGAGACTCTAAAACAATCCATACAATTGGCAGTGAAGAGTATTCCCATAGAAAGAGTTCATGCTGCTATTGATAACTGGTGTCAAACTATAAAGGACTGTATTGCAGCCAAAACACTGGAATGGATTTTAATTGTTTTATATTAATATATTAAACTAACACACTGTAATAGCAATAAATGTTACATAAAATAAAAAAATGTTTTTCTTTGTAACAATATTTATGCCAAGAGCAATAATGTTGCCTGCTGTAAATTTTACTTTCTTTACCTGCAATGTTTCTGATGTACAAAAAGTGTATCATTATAACAGAATATTCAACAGTATAAATGTCAAGATAGACATTAAAATCTATTTAAATGTTATGTTATATTGTATATAAAATGTACACTTTGCATAGTAAAACATCAAAAACAATTTTAGCATATCTTACAATTAACTTTAATTAATAATTAATCACTTATCAATGAACCTTTATAATCCTGTACACACAATCCACTTGTCCTTGTATCCCATAACTTGATCCCATCATGGCTAGCTGAGTATAATAAATAGTCTTCATGTGGACTAAAAACAAGCTCTGTTAAGGTTTTCTTATGGCCACTGAGTCTACATATTCTAGATAAAGATGAATTATCAAGTTTGTACACTTCAATAGTGTTGTCGTCAAGACCTATGGCTATATTTAATGATCTGTAAAAGAAATTAATCTTTATGTCAATTTAATACAAAGTTTAGTTAATACATATTTTATTGTATGCAAAATATCCAATAATGAGATCATAATATGTCTTTATTAAAAGGATATGACCAAACAGTATGTATATTAAAACTTATAGGACATTTGTACACATTATGTACGTAGAAAAGACGTAGGGCTACGATTATAAAGAGTAATTTCATTTTTACTAACTTTGTAACGTTTATTTTACTAATATAACTTTTCTTTAAAGTTACCGCAATTTCTGCAAGTAAATTATGCGGTTTACTAAATATCTTTTCTATTTCATCGGCCGGCAGCGTATCTTTGTCCACTTCTTGATTTTCTAATATATCACACATTTTAAATTTTTATTTCTTATAAGCATATAAATGTATTAATTTGATAGATTTCTTTAGTTAATGGCTTTGAGCATGCCAGTTGACAACAGCAAATGTATTAAAAGATAAATTTATAAAGCAACGTGACTGCTAATAAATGTTTGTTATGACTTTTTTAACAACTGATAACTGAACTGACGATTGACATTTGACACAAAAAGTACGTTTTTAATTTTAAAGAATATATAGATACAAACTTTTTTACCCTTCATCATTGCGTATTGACTTTTATAGTTTGTAGTGTAGGTATATACGAATAGGTACATTAAAATAAAAGTAGTGACAGAGTTATGTTTATTTAATTTTTAAATAAACTATTATACAACATACTTTAAAAATATTTAATTTTACAATTTAAAATTGAAGATTTCAGCTTAAAGGGATGTAGTCTAATTGCTAAGCTATACGTTTTTAAAACCTTGGTGTTGCACGCGGCACGCAGCGTAAAATATATTTTATATTTACACAGACAACATTTCTAACTTTAAATGTGACGAACGTCCAGTGTTCAAGCGTTCAATTTCTACAAACGCTTAATGAAGGTCCTTTTTCTCAAACTGATTGACTTTTAACTTTACTATGATTATGACTTAGCCTATGATTAGTTACAAATTATTTTGCATCGAATGGTCATCTGTGAGTGGAAATTACCATCCTGATACGTTCAGTAGTTTTAACGTGATTGGTAAACACTCAAAAATAACTTTGCTTTTATTAAAAATAATATTTTTATACATATATCTGACATTTTTGTAATTGAAAAAATATGTGCGAATAAGAATTTAATAAGAAAAGCTCGTAGTTTGAATCTGGTTGTTACCATATATATTTGAATATGTTATTAACAATTATAAAATGCGTGAACTCTACGAAGCATACATTATTGATTATATCGCCGCGTGGGCTTGTAGCGCGGGCCGACACGCTCCACGTCCCCGGCAGCGAGGCGAGTCGCGGCGGCGCGCAGCGACAGCGCGCCGAGTGCGGACAGCTCCGAGGTTTGGTCCGAGAACGCCCAGCGGATGTAACGCTCCATGCGGATGTGATCTGAACAATAACATATAATACAATTTACGCCACGAATGTACACAAGTCAGTAACGGGTTCGATCTTAATCATTCATGTATATTTATGTACTTACTAGTGGCTGCTCGCAATGCACAACACTATAATACAAAATGAAATCACACGCCGCAGCGACAAATAACATCTACCCATATAAGAAATTATTATAGAAATTATCTTCGTTTCCTGGGTCTGGTTAAACTAAGCTACTGTCTTCCATCTTACTGGCTTTATATTTTTTATATAATTGAGCAGACAAGAAAGGGTGGAATGCTGTACTTCTAAGCACATCTTTTATACAATTTCGTTACCTATAACATCGAAAACTTATCTAAGGGCGTGTGTAGATATTGAGCGACGTTAGTTCAGAACTTGCAGTTATTTTTTTACAGTAGCATATAATATTATGCATTGCGGGTTCAGTTCTGTTCTCAATTTGGAGAAATGTTTCTTTGTAATACATACTTACAAAAAAAACTCTTGCGTTGCTTCTTGGTCTGACAGAGAACGCACAGCCGAAACCATTGGACTGAAATTTGGCATATAGGGAGCGTAGGAGATAACTTGCAACTTTAAAATACTTGAGAGGTTTTGCAGAAAATCCTACAGCAACGGAAAAAACGGGATTTTAAACCTTATAGTCCACGCAAACGAAAACGTGACTACTAAACATGACTAATAACATTTAAAAAATGTAAATATGGAAAACCCTTACCTATAGCAGGGTCAACAATAGCAAAAGCACGCCTAAGAGCGTCCACGGTGACGCTGGCGCGCTGCTGTTTGTGGCTGAGCACCGCCACCACCTCGCGCAGGTACTTGTCCTGCGCGAGCTGCCTCTGGCGGTGCAGCTCGCGGGCCAGCTCCGTGCGATCGAAGCCCTCTTCGTTCTGGGAATTGAAGACTTGCATGGATAGTATCATAAACCTTAAATCTCATGTGGAGGGAGAAAAGTTTAGGCGTTTTGTTTGAAAACCATGCTGAACAGTACTCGTCGTTTAACACAAATTATATAAATAAGGGCTCCTAAAAGCCATCGTGGCGCAGTGTGACAGCGTCTGGATGTAATCACGATTGGTCGTGGGCTCGATTCCACTCGGTGAAATTATTTTAATTACTTATTTTCATTTCCGCCACTCAACACGCAATGTCTCGAATTCTCAGTAGACTTCTCTGTGACTATCCTGCTATGCGGGGAAAAGCGTGAACCTAAAAAAAAAACGTAATGGGATTTAAAATGTCCCCAAACTTAGATGCGAAATTTTAAACTATGAATCTCGATATTTTAATTTCATCTCCGTCCATTGTCATTAATGGTTCCGTTGTTGCTCTAACGGTCAAAATTGTATGAAATATTATATTATAATTTTCATTTATATTTTTTAACATTATAAAGTGTTAATCACACACTTAGGAAATTGAAAAACATATTTAGAACCGAACCCGCGCCTCTTGGAAACCGTTCAAGTCTAGGACGGCGGGTTCGAATCCCGCGGCGTTCAAATTTTTATACGTTTTTTAAATATGATTTTCATTTATATTATAGTAGCTAGTTAACTCGCTTGCTAGTCCCGTTAAAATATTTACAATGACATTTTTTTTTCATAATTTTAGTAACAATAGCTCTCTAAGTTATAAGATTTAAAGTAAAACAATGCGCGCTTACGCCATTATGCCACTATGTATGTCTGTAAAATCACACCTCATAAAGAAGTTTGTCCAAGTTTACGTCGACAGCATTAAGTTTCAATTTGAGTTGTTTCTTTATGACATCAGTTAAATTCTTAATATCCACCTCGCTCTTTAAAGGAAAAGTGGCTCTGGATACTTTCTCAAACTCTTCTATAGTTACAGTCTGGGAAAACAATATATGGGTAATAACGTAGTTTACTTAATTTTCGCGATAACACATTTTTAATACAATAATACCCCGTAGATATGGTCAGGTTAGGAGGAAATCAATACAAATATACTTTATTGTACACACATACAATATTATCAACAAGAAAGAAAACAAAATGAACAATAAGGCGGCGTTGTCGCTTAAAACGATCTCTTCGAGGCAACCTTTAATTGACGACTTTTTAATTTAATTGAAAATTATTTTTAATTGACGCGAAAACTGAAGAAACGATTAAGCAGCTTCACGCTTTCTGATTATCATAGCGAGATAATCAGAAAGTGTCCTAGTATCAAGACTTGTTTCTTCACGTTCCACCCGAACATATTTCGTGCTGGGTGTTGGAATTCAACGACGCACTTTGTCGAATCCGAGTGGGATTCGAACCCCAAACGAATGGCGATTACAATCAGACGCTGTCCTACCGCGCCACGATAGAAACTGGAAATTTAACTAAATGATTTAGGAGAAGGTTCAGATCCACTTTGATTAGCAGCCTTTTTACCTTAATCTGATTAAATATATACATATTGTATAAATACAAATACTCTCCTACTCAGACACGAGCATTATATTTTATAAAAAATTAAGTATTATTTAATTATAAAAATAAAAATTACACACAAAGAGTCTAAAATATAAAGTACTTATTCTAAAATACCTCTCCTTCTTTACTATGCTTGTACAACTGCTCTTTCAGATTATACCACTGAGTTCGAAGTCCCCAATATATATCCTCACTGAGATGCCCATGTAGGACCCCCCAGAACAGCTTCACTTGGGGCTCATCCAGCATCTGTTCTGCTCCAGCACATAGGTTATATGCCCATTCTGCTCGTATTGAGGGTTGCTGGTATCTGATGAATCAGGATCCAGGATCAGGAAAGGGTTTCCAACGTTAGTATTCCATTGCAGCACGATTTTAGTGTTTGATTTTACACAAGATGGATGGGTTTTGGATTTGATAAAACAGAATGTTTATGTTTTAATGGTCCGAAAATGTGTCTTTGTTTAAATAGCTAGAGCTTGGAATACAAAAGTATTTTAAGTTTACTTAATTACAAAACAAACATACATAAAGGTAGAACACATTTTTTTATTTACTTATAATCGGTTTTTATAAGATAGGTAACTACGTTAAATTAAAACAATTTCATATAAAAATCTATGAAAAAATAAAAGACAGAAATAGACAAAAAAATATACAGCCCAATTACCTATGCTCAAAATACTTGGTAACATAATCCTGCAATCCTGTATCTCGTTCCCTCATCTTCCCGGTCCAGATGTCGTTGATGAGCACACTGAGCTCACGCCGCGACAGGCGCAGGTTGCGCACGCGTCCCTCGTACCGCAAGTATGGGGGGACCACAGGGTCTGTGCCCTGTCGGTTTACACCGCAATTTTGCATAATTAGGGAAACCTCCAATACTTCTGTTATCTGGCAGTTTAACGTGAGGAACTCCGTTAAGGATGTCTGGTCTGGAGTCTCACATAACCCGTCCAAGTCCCCAATCGGGCGGGTATTAGTAACGATTTTTTTCACAAAAACAGCAAAGAAGTTCCGACGGTGCCTTAACTCTAAACCCTAAGTCTTAAGCCTGCACTAATGTCGCAAGTCCCAGCTACTGTTCCGAGTTCTTCTCAGCGACGCGTTGGGTTTTTATGCGCCTTATTTAAAAACGTGAGAGTTATAGGATTGAATTTCAATAGGATAATTTAATTTATAACTTTGTTGTGTTATGTATAATGATAATATATTATACTATGTTTCCATAAACATTTTAAAATAACAAGTGTGTTAAAACTTACAAGTCCATCAAAATACTCCAAGTGATCGCTCTCAGCGGCCGGCCCGAGCTCTTTCAGCAACACTCTAAGCACATCGCGCGACGACAAGCCGCTGGCCAGCTGCCACCATCTGCCATCACGTCAAGAGAAAACAAGTCATTCTTCTACTACCTTCGCCTTTTTAAATAAACAAATGATGGCGTATGACAAGTTTATTTAAATTATGTATGTCATTATTTTCTGTGCGTCAAAGAATATTTATTTTCATAACATTTTTAATTCTCCAATTTCATAAGCAAACACGATGTAAGCAGTCTAGCACGTCATATTTCTAAAGGGAGAGATGTATTCAAAGACATATTTAAGGGGGAAAGTGCAGGCAACTGCCGTCCCTAGAGAGACGATTCTAAAATATACTAACTTGATTTTTTTACTCAAAAATATGTTTTATACTAATTTCATTTAAATATCACATCGTTGGTGTTCCTACATACATATCCACATTTTTCCGAATCTACCTTTCCCTCCCTCCACTGATGAAGTCAGCGCATATCTCCCACTGCGGGCGAGGTGTGCCCGCGCGCTCTAACTCCCTACATCTCTCTTTACACTCTACCAACTCTTCTTCTACCACTTTCTTTAGTGCTAAAAGAAAAGAAGTATGATTTTTATTTCTATTAATTACATCATCGTCATTGTGCGTCCTGTAGCTTGGTTTTACAACTGCCAAACAAGAATAAACAACAGTGCGGTGCTGAAAATACTGAAAAAAATAATTAAAAATCTTTTACACTTTATAATTAGTCAAGTAACACGGCATTGTGTTGATAATTGACTTCTTAGAGTGACAACTGTAATATGTATGAAACAATTGTACCTGTTTTTATATTAAAAACAATACCTAAAGCACGTTTGTATGTAGTCTGTAATCCCTCATGCTCAGTGGTTAGAACGCTAAGGTTTTTGGAAAGATCGTATAATTTAGCGTCAAGATTGTCGTATTCCCGGCGCGGGACTGTCTCTGCGTATTCATCCTTCATTCTTTTTAATTCCTTTTGAGCTGTTGATAATTGTTCCCTAAAATATGTGACATTGTTCGTATAGTATGTACTAACATTTTGTTTCGGTTATAATGAGTTATCTTTAAAAATTTACGTATTTTTTCAGTAAAATGTCTAAGATTAATTTATTTTTACAGAGCATTTTTTTTACTTTAAAAACATTCTAATTTAGCAGAACCTCTTACCGGCATCGATCCAAAGCTATCCTCAGTACAAAAGGGTCCCTGTACGCGTCGTCCACTGAGCTACTGGACCTACCGTCTAGTTCCCGCAGTTTAAGCTGTAACGCTACATTTTCGAAGTATAGAGTGTAACGGGCGTCTCGCTCTTTCATTAGAGTTAAATAATCAGAAAACTTATCGTCTTTTTGCTAAAAAATAAAAATCCACTGAAAATATTTTTCTCACACTAGTTTTATTGTCACTGAAAAAGCACAGCAGCTTCAGGATTTTTCCACGCAGCAGAGTTGTCAGAGAGAGTCTAGTACCAAGACTCTGTTCTCCACTTTTCGCGCGAAACCGAGACGGATGTATGTTGAGTGGCGGAACTCAACGCCGCGCCTAGGAAGCGGAGAAATTACAATATTTTAAATATAATAATTCCCCTGAGTGGGAACCAACCCCGCAACCAATCACGTTTACAGTCAGACGCTGGGCAAAATTATTCTAAATTTTGTTAATAATTCTTCGTATATTTTGGAACGTATACAGTAAAAACCTACTCGTTCCTTTGTTCTAGACGGCGACACTTGACCCTATACCTTGTCTAAACAGATTAGTACAAGACGTAAATTCTTATGCGCCCGTCGTCACGCAGTACCAACACATTTTAATTAACTTTTACACAAGTTTATTTATAATGGCATCTGTTTCATTTCTAATGCCCAGTAAATTTATTGACCTTATTAAGGTTAAGAAAATTATGCGGCATTTCATTTTAAAGAAATGCTACATGACTTACTTATTGAATGGACCCTAAATTCACATACCTTCAAGAGGCTTAACAAATAGAAACACAGTGCTAAGTGAAGCAAAATGTATTGTACTAAAATGGTTTAGTATTGGCACCTTTTATTGTATAATAAGTAACAATCAGGGTATGTAAAATAAAACTTTATAAAACCTAGAAAATGTGTAAATATAATAAACATTTGACAAACACAACATTTAAAGTGTTAAATATTATAATAAATGCACAAACTGCAAATACCTTTCCTAATTCTTTTTTCAATTTGGATATATCAAAAGATAATTTTAAATTTTCTTCTTGTAAGTCTTGATTCTCTTTCAACAACATTCTCATTTTATCATCCCTTTGTTTCTTTCTTACAGATATGCCAAAGACTTTCTGCAATATAATTTGATGTAAATATTTATATTATTATAATATATATATATTATTTGTAGATATATCTGAAGTCCACACATCTTGATCGATAGCATTTAAAACCTATATATGAGTATATTGTATAATTTCAGCAGGAATATTTTTTAGTAGTAGAGTAGTTTTTGAGTATACAATACAATAGAACGAAAAATATCATTTTATTTTATTATATCAAATCTAAAAGTAATAAGAACATAATTTGTATGAATTATTTCACCTTAAGGTTGATTAGCATTATAGGAAGTAAATATATATTGATAACTATAGTAATTCCAATGTTCCAGAAGTATATTTAAGAAGTCTTTGATGTCCATGCCTCAATTTGAGTTCTTATATTGGTAATATCTTTAGCATAAGTTCTACAGCACCCTCCAATAAATCTCACACCTAGATCTAGCCAGCTGTGCACAAATTTATCTAATGATTCACATTTGTCCTTATCAATCCATCCCATTTCAGGGCTATATTTCTCTCCTGAATTTGGATATGTTACTATAGGTATTGGTGACCTCATATATTTACTTATATCCTTGATTAAGTTAGCTACAATTTTTGGAGAGCAACAATTAATGCCAACTGCAATTAGTTGTCCAGAATTAGCCTTCCAACAGTTTTTTGCCACTGTCTGAAAGTGTTCCCCATGAGCAAGATTGTTATCATCTTTACAGCTAAGAGAAATCCAAGCTTTCATATTTGCATAGGCCTTTAACATATTGACTAAAACTAGGGCTTCCTTTTGACAAGGTATAGTTTCGAATGCCAGTAGATCCACCCCAGATGTAATTAATGTCTCTATGCGAGGCTTGTGCCACTCTATCATAACCTCTTCAGGTGTTTTGTCAGCATATGCTCCAGTATATTCTGACCCATCATGTAGATACGCACCGTAAGGGCCTACAGAACCTGCTATTAGTATTTCACGACAAGGAACTTTATTTTGAATACACTCTTCTTTATATTTGTTTCGCGCAGACTTTGCGAGCTCCACAGCACGTCGAATTAATCCATACCCTTGGTCTTCAGTTACACCAAGGTGTTTAATAAATCCATCTACTGAAGCTTGGTAAGTATTCGTGCTAATAATATCCGCGCCGGCTCTTATAAATTCGAGATGTGTTTGAGCAACATCGTTTGGATTTGTTTGAAGAAATCGTGCGCTCCATAATGGATCACCATCCGCAGTCGCACCCACATGACGAGATATTTGCGATGAAAATCCTCCATCGAGAACATAAACTTTATTACTTAAATGTTGAAATAGTGTCATCGTGTTCTCCTAGAAGCGTTTGGATGTTTTTCAGTAGATATGGTGTAGTTTAGTATTAAAAATAATTATCTAATACATAGTAAAACTGATGTCAGTTGAATAACAATAATAATTTATAGTCAATACAAATTTGATAACGTGATAATAACATGTCCTGTCAAATGTAAAGTAATGTAAAAACGCAGGGTTGTTTTTAAAATAAACTTTTATACGTTGGTAAATTAAATGAGACTGGGCCACTCATAAAATATGAATTAAATTAAATTTGTTTAATAAAAGTAATATGCACATAATAGATACATAAACACGTACTTGACGTTTCAATAATAAGAATGTTTTAAAAAAAATAATCGTAAGTAAAATAAAGATTTCAATTAACTCGTATGTTAGCTTAACAGTACATCAGTAGTCAAAATTATATTTTTATGTATGTTAGTAAAATAACATATATTTTTCTTAAAAATCCTTTCTCTGACTGATATATAATATTTAATCGAATAAATATTCACTGAATATTAACATTAAAGAATTGCTGCAAAGTTTTCATATAAAAATACTTACATCCTGTGTTATAAATTGACTGATCCGATCATCTCTTACTCGTATAGCGTCTTCATAGGCATTTTTGATTTTACAGAGCAGAGAAGAGTGTGTCACTGCATAATCAACCAAATGCTGAAACGCTTCCTGATATATCTGAAATTAATTAAATTAATAAATATTTTATTAATAAGAAAAAAAGAGGAACCTCTTTGTATACCTCCAGAATTTTATCAAAGTACAACTGTCTTATATCTAATAAGTCTGTGTTGGGCTGTCTTATTAATTTTAACCTAGATTCAATTTTTGATTCAATATTTTTTACATATTTCGGTTTATTGTTATACATTTTCGAACAGATGTACATATTTAAGTGATTTGATTATATTATCAAGATTTATCTTTCAATAAGCGATTGTTCCTGTAGTGACTATCTATGATATCAGTAGCACTTAGCGTAAAGTTTCATTAATATTACAGGAAAACCTTCATTATGTCGTTATGAGTATACTTTATATGTGCATCACATACACCACCATTTAGAGACGAACTGAATAAGAAAAGTCTTTAATATAGTCAAAACCATTTAGTATAATGAAAACCGAGGAGACAACCATAAATATTATTACTTACTATTGTTAAGTGAGCCCGTCGTGGTCCAGTGGAACACTGTTTGACTATACAAGCGATTGATTGTGGCCTGTGGGTTCGATTCCCACTTGGAGGAATGATTTTATTTAAATAATTATTTTAATTTCTTCGCTCTAGTAAGATAAAGCACGGCATTGAGTTTTGCCACTCAACACGCAATGTTTCAACCTCCGGTGGAAAGCCGAGAAAGGAGTGTCTTGACACAGTAGAATGTGACATTAGCTTTTGTCTGACTACCCTGCTATTTATCGCGTATATTATTGGTATTCGAAAATACATTTAAATGTATTTTACATTTTATTTCATTTCAAAATATGTAGTAATCGCGAAAATCAAAGGTCTTATTACCCCGCTATGTTTATTTGTTGACTATATATACATTTAAAAAATGAAATAAAAATATTTTACTATAATTTGTATTTTTTTCGTAAAATTAGTACACGAGATATCGTTATACTTAACTAGGAAGGTGCATGATATTAAATAAATTTAAATATTTATCAAAATTGACTTCATTCAGCTAGAGATTAAAAATAAAACTTACTGACGTAGTGAAATATTGTTCACGTGGAATAAGAACAAAAAATCTATTTATTACTTGTAGTTGTTGTTATAGTATGACAAAAACTATTACAATTACATATATATATTTTTCATTCATAATGATCAATTTAATTACTATCTGTGCATATAATAAAAATGTAACTAATCGCTGCCTATACATGGAAGATAAATGAAAATGAAATATTCTTGGTATATTTATCAATGTAATAGAACCCGAAATAATGACTTTAATTTTCTTATCTGTTTCTCTGTTCATGTGTGCACGCTAATTTCAGATGGCTTAAACAATTTAAATGCAGTTTTGACAGTGGTATTTTCGTTAACTTCCCTTATCATTTATTGTTTATTTTATTTTAATTCGTTTAGTAAATAATAAAGTTACAACCATTAAAATTATGAAGTTAAGCAGTTTGTGATTTAAGTCACAACGTGGGCGGGCAAAAACACTAAATAGTATAGTCATGTGGTTCAAGCAGGTGAAGCCATGAACTGGTTGCTAGTATAAAAAATTATTTATTTTCAATGAATAACAACGTGATGGTACTGTATAATTATTTTATAAAATACTTTTTAGCTTTAATTAATTTATTTTCAGTTACTATGTAATTATGATTTGCTCTCCATATGTATTTTTTAATTATTTTAACATTATTTCACTTTTACTAAGCAAGTATTTTCAAACTATGTTCATATAATCATGCTTATATAATCTGTAGAAACTTTATGCTGCCATCTGTGACACGAATTTGAACTACTGGATGTGACGTCATTGACAGTCATGAATTACGGAAATTAGAAATGGCTGCGATGGGTAGTGGACGGGGGACGATGGATTCCCAAAATCAAGTGCAAAGTGATAATTTGGATCGTTTAAAATTGCTATATCCTAATGTGAACGAGGACGAAACACCCCTGCCAAGGTCCTGGAGCACGAAGGACAAATTCAGCTACATCGGGTTATCGCAAAATAATCTACGAGTGCACTACAAAGGTAAGTTTCAAGGTTTGTTTATGGATTAGATATTTGCGATACTCTTTAATCGTTTTCTTCGAAATGTTTTTAACATGCATTTAGTCCTATGTAACGAACGGGATTCCTAGATAACCTGACGTGTCATCATTTTGGCGATATGTTAGGCGATAGACGGCCTCATAACTCAAACAAAGAAATCAGCTGATCGTATATTTTGTATAAACACGGGAAAATAAATGATGGCTGTACTTATTAAGCCTTAAACTGTATTAAATTAGTTTATTTATATATTTTTTTATATTTTAGTGTATTTAATTTAATAAAAAAATCGTTCAATACATTACAAGGTCTCTCCTCAGAAATGGCAGACAAAAGTTACCATTTATCATATCATACAATAAACGTTAGTTTCGTATGCAGACATTCAAATATCAAAAAGAGACAAATCCTGTCCATAATGTTCACTTCTTTAATTAAATAATATTAAAGAGTGAAATAAATTCTTATTTATTGTTGATTAATATTTGTGTGACGCGTAATTATACGTAATTCATTTACAGTTATGTTGAGCAAATAATTTTATTGAATTTTTAAACTATTATATGCATTGGACCAATTATGCCATTTTTTATATTTAGCTAATATAGTATTTCATATTTTTAACAAAAGGTAATTTTAGGTTGAGATATTTCTATATTGATCCACTAATTTTATATGAGAATAAATAGTATGTTCCAATGTTGCAGGCTTCACCTAAAACAAAATAAATATATATTTACTGTGTGACAATGGCTGACTGTATAAACAATGGTTGTAGGTTTGGATTCCACTTGGAGGAATAATTATATTTTTATTGATTATTGATTGATTTTACTGATCTTTGCTTTGGTGACAAAACAAGGTGTGCCATTGAGTTCCACCAGTCACCATATAATGAATAATAAATAAATAAAGTGGAAAGTGGAGAATTGACTGTCTTGACATGAGCTTCTCTGCCTTACCCTGTTAAGCGGAAGTATGGAGCTGCTATTTACTTTACAGAGTTTTATAATTGATATTTATTGGATACTTTTGTGTTTAATATATTTGCAATAATTCTATATTTATAAATGTTTATATTGTTGAATTTATATAAGATATTAAAAAAAAAAACCAAAAAATAAATTTGTAATGGTAATTTTGTAATGTGTAGTCTTTTAGTCTAATGTGTGTATCTCTTTCATTTAGTCGGTAAATAAGATTTGAAGAGATTATGTGGTTGTCTCGTCTTAGCACACAACTTAGTGCCTATTTGAATTGTTTACAATTAGTATAAAACATATAACTTCTACATAAAATTTAAATAGGCTATTAACTTCGGAAGCTATTGAGTGTAGATACCTGGTACTTGGCATGTAAGTTCCTTGAGTGTAGGAGAAAACTTAAACAAAATTAAATGAAATTTCTAGGAAGTGAGAAACATTTAAATATCACGTTTTCTAGTAGCAACTACGGAAAATATGTTGGTACACAAATTAATTGCAATAAACTTTACTTATTCTAAAATTAAGTTCGAAAAAAGCAACTGTTGAGACCTGTCTTCCGAGCTGGTGGTAGCTTCCCCTAATACCGAGAATACTATTTTCTTTGTGAATTGTCTCAAAAGTGCTTGAAATAAAACCTATGTGAATAAACAATATTTTGATAAAAATCAAAAGCCAAAAATTTGCGACCTCTAAAAGAATAATGACAATGTTAGAATTTACAAATATTTTTTAATTTATTTTATTGTGAACTGTGCAAATATCTGTCACATGTAATTGTACACTTTAAAGCTGCTTTCTTATAATTTGCTTCTTTAAGGTGGAGAACTGATTTTGTGGCATAGTACAATCAATGCCTATGACGCGACGTTTTTTTATTTAAAAGTTTTGTATTTACTATAAAAACATAACTTTAATACATTTTTTCACCTTCCCGCATATATAGCATATACCGTCACTATGACGGTAGATGACGTGTTTTTCTGTACTAGTCACTTTTTGCCCATTTTATCTATCCTTATTGGAAAATATCCCGTATTGTAAATATAAATTATTTGACAATGGGACGTGAATTCCATAATCACTATCTATCGCGGCGCAGCGGGACAGCGTTTCACGGCAAACGCGGTTAGTTGTGGGTTGGATCCTCATCCGGAGGAATTTAAATTACGTTCAGTTTTCGCTCTGGTACAACGACAAAGCGCGGCTTTGAGTTCCGCTACTCACAATAACATGCAGTGTCTCAAATTCGGGCTGAAAGTGGAAACCTTGGCATACTAGGTTCTGGCTGATTACTATGCTATGCGCGAAAAAGTGTGAAGCTGAAGTATATTAAATATTGTAGATATACTTATGGGTCTATTTTTACACAAATTTACAAATTTGGCCGTTCACGTAAATTTTTGATGATATTGAACGTTTGCCCCGTCGGTTGTTGACCGCCGGTCCATTTCGGTGCACTAACCCTAGTCTAGACGCCCAGGTCCTACGATGACGGTGCCTTTGTTGTCTGGCTGATTTAGCTGACACATTACATATGATTATTGATTAGCCTTTATTCATTGCCTAAGTTATTTCTAATGATCTAATAAAATTGAAATACTTGTATCGTATCTTCATGCATTTCCCGCATATAGCAGGGTACGCAGGGAGAACCTAGTGTTAAGGCTGAGCTGTGCTTTCTCTGCGGGTAGATATACGTCGCACTTCTTTTATTGTAATGTAATTAGTTAGGTTAGTGATGATTGTGAGTTCCAGTCTTGTTGGGGGGGGACTGTTTTTTTTTAAATTTAAATCATAGAACTATATTCAGATCAGTCAATTACACAATTTATTTATTTTTTTAATTGTTGAAAAGAGTCATTTGCCAGTGATTGGCGCAAACTACTGCACCGGTTTGAATAAAACTTTTTTGTTATAGCAGGCTAACGCAGGCAGTACTTAGGCTATAGTTAATGTAGAGCCATAATGTACCAGCTATATCTATATATAGATATAAGGAAATCGCGTAATTGACAAAAGTTGTTCAAAAGTGTTTTGGTGGGAAGGAACACTAAATGTGCGCAAACGAACCCTAGTAACACAGGCAATTACACATATTAAATATACTATAAAAAGCAAAAAGCTGTTATCAAGATGAATCATCGTTCATAAAGAGCTTAACCAAATTATTCCGTCTTAATCAATTGGGTTTTTTATTAACTACTGGGTTTGACCGGTTTCTAACATTTGCTTCAAAGCAAATAACAGAAGTGCGATTTACTAACTGTATTTAAATAACGAGCAAGATTTGGATATTATTATGATATTAGATATAAATCTTAAACCATTTTGGACACCTTTATCCTAAAATTTTGCTGATCAAAGAGAATGAAACTTGCGTAGTTACAGTAAAAAAAAGACAGAAAGCTTATATTGTTTTATTAAAAATACTGTTAATTAATACATTAAATATAATATTACCATGTGTTTGTCATATAATTTGTTTAAAGTGATATATATACGTACATTGTACACGTTACTAAGGTAACGCTTTTTATACGCGTCAATACTACTAGTATAAATAACTATATAATAATAAATTTAGGAGTTTTATGAACGAGTTAAGAGATAAACAATTGAATTTGCCTGCGTTTTTCTTTTTTTAATTATATCATTGCTTTTTCTCACAGTTATGAATATACAAGTTTAAAGGCTTAAAATTAATTATAATAATTGTATAAGATTTTCAAAATGATTCTAATGTTAATTACTAGTTTTTATTCCGCTTCATATAATGTAGACTGACTGAAAAAGCGATTGGTTGTGGGTTCGATCTCCACTCGGAAGAAAGATTATATTTTAAAATTATATTCATTTTGTGGAGAAAGAATTTGCATTGTTATAATTTAAATAATAATTTTGTTAAAAAGTCGCCATTTCTGAAATGTTTCTATGCGACTTCGTTAGATAATATTTTTTTGTTATCAAGGGTTCGATTTATCTTAAACTGAATATGAACCCGTAGTCATTACGTATAAGCCACGTATTTGTTAACAATATTTTTTTTTAGCCCTTTGGCATTTTGTGTTTGCATTGAAATAACTTTGCATTGTTCACGCATATAAAATATTCTGTCGTCAACTACAAGTAGCCGGCATTATTGATCTTATTCCTTGAAGCCGTTGCGATTCATTTAAGTCACTAGTTAATACATATATATTACATTAAATGTATATAGTAAAGTAAAGTAACCGACTATATCTCGATTTTAGGGCAGAAAGTAGAGAACGGAGTGTCTTGAAACTAAGTTCACTCTGTATACCCTGCAATACGAGAACAAGCTTGAACCTGAAACTAAAACTTACTCATAGGCCTCGTTGTATGTAAGCTAATGAACCGGTTCATCATATCTTTAATTATTCATGTAGGCCATCGTGGTGCAGTGGGACAGTGTTGTGGGTTCAATTCAATTCGCGGTAATGATTTATATTTAAATTATATATCAATTACCTCACTCTGATTTAATAAACCATGTAGTATCTTATTACTGCATTCTCTGATGCCTACTTGATGTTTACGGAAGTTACGTGAAGCTAAACTGATAAGGAACGATGAAATTTACCACCGGTTCACTTCAGTCAATGACCCAGAACTGAGAAAAATCGGCGTAAAACCTCAGCTGGGTCTGTTTCTTTCAATTTCAAGTCAATTTATCGATTTACAATTCTGTGAATATAAACATTATTCTAGCAATAAAGCTAGTAATTTACATGGAGCTAGGCATGCGTCGATTAGCATATGCACCGGTTATGCCTAACACGCACGCACTTCATACATTAGCGGTTGTTTGCTAACGGCAACACTATATAGTTCTTCTGACAACCTTCTTGTGCGCTTAGACCTGCTAGATAATGTTCTTTATCTGAATGCGTCTAAAACTCTCGTAATACGGAGTGAACTTGTTACCTTTTTTATTTTGTTAATAAGGTGTCCGTATAAAAAAGGATAGTAGCCCCAGTTGCTTTTGCGAATAGTTGCCCCTTGGAAAAGACCAGTGTATAGTTCTACATTCTACGTTTAAAGCATATAGCTATTTTGATTATTACATAAATTTGAAAAACATTAGTGTGATAAAAGCAAATAATTTGATAATTTCATAAATGAAGATATTAACTGTTTCATGCATTCATTCTAGTTGAACAAAATGCCTCGCAAACATAAACGCACCAACAAGTCTGGTGAGCGTGATAACTTAGTGTATTTGTTAATACAATACCCAGAAAAAATAAAAAGCTCGACTACTCTGGGTCAGGCGCAGTAAGTTTGTTGGACCACAATGGTCAATGGCAAGTAAAGGTAATTAATTAAAGTTTTCTTCAAATAGTTTTGAGACTTTTAGTAGCCAAGTAGTCTCAACATTATTGTGATAATTATTTAATAAAGATTGTATTAAATAATTTAGACTGATTAGTTATATATTGATATAAGTCAGTTTTTATTTTAAAAATCATTGTGGTGCGTCTATCCGCACACCAGGAAACTCCTCCGAAGTATTTTGAACGCTAGGCAACTATCCGTTCTTTTAGAGGTCAAATATAACAGACTTTACTCACACCATTATTAGTTACGTTCACAAAAATAGGCTCATATGATAGACCAAAGCCCTGTAACCTGACCTGTGTTTTCATGTACATTAGGGTGGGTCAAATACTTTAATTTATCTTACTTTTAAAAAACACAATAAAAAAAATTGCTTTTGTTTCTGTTACAAAGATAAACTTTAATGTATAACATATTATAAACTTTTGCATCGGAAAGAAAATATACTGTATCACCGATGTTGAAATCAGTAACTGCAGAAAATCTTCTATTCCTTGTCACAAACAAGCAGTGAAAGCACAAGCAAAGGAGGTTAAGGCTGTGATTGAAGCCTTAGTTATGCAAAATACACTAGTTAAGGATAAAATAAAGCCCAAATAGAATAGCCGAAAGCTATGCCAAAATTCGACGGCAAAAATGCATTTTGCCGCAAACTAAACCCTTCACTGTAATCATTATTCTATATATATACATATATATTGTAAAAACTATTATTTTTAATAAATACAATAGTTATAGATTTAACGCTATTTACTAATTTTACTTTGTATGTCATGCTGTTATGCATTTTTAAGTTTTTTTTTACAATTTCTAGATAAAACCTAGAGGCAGAGGATCAATATCAATTAGATATGACACTGATATATCGAAACGTAACTAAAAATTCGTTTTGACAGACAGAAATAACTGCTCTAAAAACGTTACGAGATTCAGATATGAGAACTATACCGTAACGAAAACTCAAAACTGTTAAAACGCAAAACGATGCACTCTATTAATATACGTTGCTTCTCTTTCTAACTGTCATACTTTTTATTGTATGAAAAGAGATAAAGCGAATATGTATTGTAATAAGTTATGAATATGTTTCTATTAAAATTTTCCATAAGAATTACACGATGAACTGAATATTGTATAATTAATCATTTTTTAAAATCACTTAATACAACAATAATAGAATATATTTAAATCAAAAATTAAAATATAAAAAGATTATTACTATTTGTGTAAATTTTGAAATCGTTTGTAAAACTAAGTATTGTTGTTTTTAAATGCACAAAAACGTTTATCAATTCCACATGAAAGGAAATCACAAATGTCACTTATATTTTTAAATCAAATAAACGAAACGAAATAAAATTAATTACGATAATATAATAATTTTGTTTTAATTCTTGTTTACCATAGTGATATCTGAAAACGGTTTTTTATCGATATAAAAATTTCATATCGGATATGTAACCGTTACAGTTAAATAACAAAACACGCCCATGCCCAACACCAATTGCTACCAAACTTCATGTTCTATTTACACGTATAATTTAGCACCTTTTTGGCACTGTGCCCGCAAGAAACTGAAAAATTACCCACCCTAATATATATGTTGCATTATTCTTATTAAGTACATTGAAAAGTGGGGCAACTATCGGGATTTTTATACTACGAATTAAAAATATATACAATTTTCATACGGAATTTAATATGTTACAACACTAAACGACGTTGTAGATTTTGTTTTTTTAGAAATTCCATGTATTTGAGGCCATAGTGGCGCTGTGAGACAGCGCCTAATTTTGACTGCGGCTAGCTGTGAGTTCGATTCCCATTAGGCTGAATGATCATTATTGTTTTTTTTTATTTCTTCGCTCTGGTGACAAACGACGTTGAGTACTGTGACTCAACGTCCCAGGTATATAGTTCGGGCGGAAAGCGAAGAACAGATTGTCTTAACACTAGGTCCTCTCTGACTACCCTCCTTTCTCTGACTATATATTTTTTAACGTGAGGAAATCCGTTACGGATGATACCCGCCCTGTGGGGAGTCGGACGGATTATGTGGGTCTCCGGACTGGCAGAACGTAGGCCCGACCGCCACTAGTCGAGGCCAAGGGAACGCGAGTCTTTCGTGAAACCCGGCGGCGGGAGACTGCTAGGCACGTCGCGGTGTGAAAGGGCCTACGCCTACTTGGGCCAGGGACCAGGCCATCGGAATACCCTGCGGGAATATATACTATATGCATACAATTAGAAGCATTTTTTTAATTTCTGAATTATCTAATAAATAAGACATGAATAATATTATGTGCTCATGTTGTTTTTCAATGAGAAAATATTTCAGTTATATTTTTAATAATATCAATGAAATTAAAAATAATTCAAAATTAATAAATAACTTGTTGTCACAATAGCCGTAGTATCTTCGGTAGTTTTTACTATGAGATGTAAAATCTGTTTTTTTTGTTAGAATTTTGCGATGTTACTAGTGATGATCCTACACTCCCAAAGTACGAAAATGCCAAATTTTAGTTATCTCCGTGCTGTAGTCCGTCTGTCCGTTGTCTGTCAGTCACTCAGTGACAGTAACTGAACCGTTTAATATTAAGTATGTATGTATATTTATTTTTAAAAATACTATGAATGTGGACTTGTGAGTCTGCAAGGTGGTTATATGTGGCATTTTCCTTTTTTGTGAATAAAGTTATGCTGTAGTTTCGTCTGTCCGTTGTCTGTCAGTCACTCAGTGACAGTAACTGAACCGTTTAATATTAAGTATGTATATATATTTATTTAAAAAATACTATAAATATGGACTTGTGAGTCTGTGAGGTGGTTATATGTGGCATTTTCTTTTTTTGTGAATAAAGTTCTTTACAACTACAAGATAGAATTTTCATACCTTGGCTTCGTTAAATAATAATTGGATAAACTATAGAGATTTTTTATTTTTACTTTGTTACGAAATTACGTTATTATTACAAATGTAATGAATAAATAACGCTTTCATAAAAAAAAAACTATTTAAAAACTAATCAAAGTGTTATTCAAACACACTTCGGATAAGAAAAACATTTTTAGAAAATTTATAATAATTTGAACGTAGCGGGGCTAGAAACGAACTTAAAATTTTTTCGCCGTTTTCTAAAAGTGTTTTTAATTTTATTGTCCAGGCTACTTTGATCTGAATAGCGTGAGTGAAATTTACAACTGGAAATAGCCAATCGCACATTGAATTTAACAAGCATTAGCTCAGTATTTATAATACAAACAAAAGCTTTTATATTGATTATTGTATGCTATGCGGTTTTTGGCATTATTGTTTGAGTTCATGAAAAGTATAATATACGTAGGTGTTTTTTAATCAAATGATATATCTCTAGATATATCTTCTCATTTAAAAAGTACTAAATAAAAAAAAGCAACCAATTATAAGGAACAGTGTGGAAAGTGTGTATTGTCAAAACATTCATTTTACAGACATTCTTTTATATTTTACAAAATCAATGAAATGTGTGTAGTGGTTTAATGAGTGAGTTTAAATCGCACCCATAATCATCGTATCGTGTGTACAGTCGGAAACTTCCATTGCAACACGATGGATTCGGAAGATTTAAAAAAAAAACTATTATTGATAAGTAAGATTTTTTTACTGCCTTCCCGTTTAGCGGGAACCCGTCCCGTTAAGCGGGAACGCTTCCACTCTGCTGTCCACTTTCCACTCGAAATAGAGACATCGCGTGTTGAGTAGCAGAATTAAGCGTCGCGCTTTATCTTAAGTACCAGGGCAGAAAAATAAAAATAATTTAAATATTAACATTCCCCGAGTGGGAATCGAACCCACAACCAATTGCGTTTAAAGTCAGACGCTATGACACTGCGACACGATTGGCAAAGCAAGATTCTCTTCGACCTTAATCGAAAAAGTTACTGTTATAGTAAAAAAGTGACAGGACGAGTTAACCAATGTTTTAAAGGGCTTTGTAGAATTCTCATTTATTGACGTTATAATGTAATTTATTACAGCACTTTGTAGTTATTTTCTATACATAAAAGTATTTTTTGTGTTATTTATTCTTATATAGTTTCACCAAGTGCTTGTTAACCTATTTGATTTTTTAGTATATAAAAGGATTCAAATTTCGTTCATCGTGTACCTTAATCAGTGTACAACCCTTGCACTATCATAGCTTCAGGGCTTAAAATGAAATTGCAGTTCCATAGGCAACCAGTAATTTTTGGCTTACACGATTTCTGCACGTTGCGCTTCCAATATATTCGTATACGTTGTTGCCAAGGGATATTTTCACAGGGCACTGTTCGCTTGTAACTCGTAGTAGGATATTTTAATACTCACAAGTATTTGAATTTAAAATTATATGCGATTGATTAATTTAATTTCGAATATGAGCTTCATGTTTTTTTAAATATTTATTATATTTTTTTGCACAATAAGATGATTTACATAAACAAGCATAGAATTAATTGGACCTTTCGGTTTTAGGTGGATATTTAGAAGAATATTATTGTAACTTGTGTATGTATACTAACAGTGATGTTCAAGTAATATGGCACTATTGAATCAATTTAAGATCCATAGTACTCAATCTAATTTACGTAAAAGAATACATAAATAATTAAGACTGTATTACCAAATGTAGCCAAACTTTCACTAAATATCTGAAATTCCAACAAAAGGTTATCGCTCTTCTTTACGAGTTTAATTAATAATATATTTAAAAGAATTAATAATATTTTTTTTTAATATTATTGTTTAAGTAGAAGATAATATTATAAAACATATATATGGACAGGCGATTTCATAGATTTCAAAGACTTAAATACTAATATAGTAAAGAACTTTTACCATAATTACGTAAAGAAATAATCCTTATATTAGCCGTTTGACGTTACGATGGAATGGAAGTGTGGTATACGACGCAACGACACAAATATACAGAACAAATATCTCCAAAGATATTTTTTCGGGATGGGTGTGTTACAATGTAAAAAAGGTTTAGACAACTATGGCTACAAAGTATATGTAATATGATTAAATTATAAGAAATAGTTATAATATTTCTTTTACCAAAGTTCAAAAATAGAGGATAATTTATGGACTTTGATGTAGTATACATTTTTTGCTGATTAGGACTTATAACCATCGCTGTGCATAAATTGTTTTATTATAATACTACAAGGTTATGTCGAATGTTCCTTGATGGCACATTTTGGCATAGTTTAGTCCATATATTATTAGTATAGAATCTCTGGACCTCGTTTGCTAGCTCGTAATTTAATTACGCTGTTGCATTTGACTTATAACTGACGTGTGTTGTAGCACAATTTATGAAGAACCCTTTATATTTTGACATATTTTGTCAAGTATAGAGCTACATTTTTATCTGTTTTATTTATGGGTGCACAAATAAGTAATACAAAAAAATTCAAGCAAATTAAACAATTAGATACGCGATTAGTATATAAAGCTACTATCAAAATACAATAAAAGAAAAATAATATGTCAGTTATGTCAACAAGATCGGTTATTGTTTAGAGATACACTTTGTAAGGAACTATGGCTATTATAATATATGGCTGGTTTTATGCGATGCAAGTCCTCTATAATCTGTCCTACATTGTTTGCGTTCCCTCGGGAGCAAGTAATGGGGTCACACAGTCCGCACCCCTTCTTACTGAATTTTCCTTTGTTTGTCAATTTATTAGTTCCAGCGTAGACCTGTAATTTATAATTGACGAATATTTTATCTATGACAAATATTTGTTTACGTATAGATTGCTAACAAGATACCTTTATTTTCTTTTTGTCTACAACATTTCTATATTTCAATGTAATAAATATTTTCTCTTTTTGAGGCCATCGTGGCGCAGTGGGACAACGGCTGACTGTAAACGCGATAGTTGTGGGTTTGATCTAAACTCGAGAGAATGATTGTATTTAAATTATTTTCATTTTATAGACTTGTGGACAGTGGTGGTTGACTAAGCATTGTTTGAAATACAGATTAGTCATGAATTTATATAAATAAATAAAGTAATGCAGTAGAACTAAGTGGCTTTGATAAAAATGCGAATTTTAACACTGGAAATGCAGCCAAAGCAATATTCTATTACTTTGTATGAGCTCATACGCTATTGTGTGAAGCCGATGAACCGTGCAGATATAAATATTCCCTCCAGCCGTAATCACTGCGTAATATATATTAGTGATGCGCTTGAAACAGAGTAGTTGGTGCTCATCAGAATATCTATATGAATCTCTATTTCCCTTTAGTGATATTTATCTTCACACATCTGGAGATGCACGCTAATTAAATCTAATATTAGACATTTTTCGTACATTTTGAAGACATTGCGTTATTAGGTGGCTGAATTCATCGCCGCGCTTTGTTTACTACCTAACTAACCAGACGAAGGAAAAATAAAATATATATTACTTGAATTGAATGGGAATTAAATCTACAACCTCATCACATATTCTCTATTCATATAGATATTTTGTTGAGGTATGTGGTATGCTATACTAAAGTGTTAAAGTGTTTTTCGCAAACTTAGCAAATTGAAAAATATATATTTAGGAAACGTATAAAAAATAGAACGCAGCGGGATTTGAACCAGCGCCTCTTGAAAACTGTTCAAGCGCTCTGACCTAAGCCATGCGTTCTACATCCAGCTACGTTGAAATTCTTATACGGATTTTACAACTTATATTTGATGTTAGCATTTATATTTTTGGTTTCATCATTCTGGTAATAACTAGATTAACCAAGTGCGGCGTTCGGTTCCGCCACCTAATACACAATGTCTTCTAAATTAAACATCAACAAATATTACACATCTCTAATGTTAGGTTCAGTTTGCAGCTGCGTGGTAGAATCACTATTTACTACTGAAGTGCAACTCTCGTCTCGTGTACTTTTATTTAAAAATTTACTTAAGATAGAACTCGAACCCATGTCCCGTATAGTTATTTACGACGATGATAAAACAATGTAATATACACAACTATTTTCGAATCGAATGCCTATTGCGCAAAATTTACTCATAAATTTGTTTCCTACGACCCAAATTTATCGATAGTTCGTTTCGTTTTATAAATTATTAAAATTTATTTGCAGTTCATTGGAAGATTAGAACTATAAAAAAAAAGTTACGTAATATATTTTGTTGCTATTTGAAATAGCTAAGTCATATTACAGTGTTGTCAACTGTGTAACGTCGTTTATAGGGCGTTCCGCCAAATTGCTGTCCGATATTTAAAGTCCTACCTCTTTATTTTTAGTGTAATCATTGAATTCAAAACAAAACAAAACACTTTTGTAGGCAAGAAAACTAAATTTTTCACTTTTCCGCTTTCCAGTAGATTCCGCGTTTGGTGTTATTAATCTATATACAAATATTTGTCTCGATTTTTTTATGTTATTAAATAAACTAAAGATTTTCTATTAAAATAAATTATCTAAATAAAGGAGCTAAGCATATAGCCAATATAAATCAGAAAGTGAAGGTTTCGAACAAAGAGCGGTGGCGAAGGGCCGTTACGAAATAGGACCGAAATGGTGCATCTACTAACTGGGTCAAGCTCGTTTTACGTTAGGTCGCCACGTGTTCTCCCCACCAACTCTGTGCCGCTGTGTCACCATAACACCACACTACCAAGTTATAGAGCTTCTTTTTGCTTGTGCCAACAGCTTTACAAGCTTGCGTTGAGTAAATTAAATTTCACACCAAACGATAATCAGTGTTATTTTGCATTATTATAAAGGTCGTATTTCCGCGAGGGTTTCTTAGTGGAGTTAATATATGTGGTAGTTGTTTTGCATTTTGTATAAATTCACGAGGAAGTCACAATTCTGTTGGGATATGTGTTTTGATTACCATTGTAATTGTACGTAATTACTGAATTACGTCGATGGGTTCCGGTTCTAATTCTGTAAGCGGCGATACTAACGGCGTAGTAAAAGTTTTATTTCGTTTTATGAATACTTTAAAAGAAAATAATAATTTCCAATTACAATTAATTGTTTTTTTTTATAATGAATTTGAGAAGGGTGGGCGTCATCGCTGGCTATGTTAAAGTGTCACTTGATTCTTTGTGTTTTTCATTTAATTAAATTGAACATTAAGATATTAAGTTATTGTTAGCAATAATAAAATACTATTAACATTTAAAAATGTTATATACACACTTAGGACATTGAAAAACACATTTTAGAACATCTTGCTTACTAACAACAAATATAAGTTGTAATAAGCGTATAAGAAATTCGACATAGCCGGATATAGAACGCATGGTTTAGCGGTCAGAGTGCTTGGACGGTTTCCAAGGGGCGCGGGTTCAAATCTCGATGCGTTAAAATTTTTATACGTTTACTAAAATTATACTTTTTTTTAATAAAATACCTGTTGAGTGTGATAACGTGACAAACATGTGGTTAGCTTTTTTCAACATGTGGTTAGCGTTCGTTGATATATCAATTAGATGCCATGTTCAACGGCGCTGAGATGTTAATTGGTACCTTTAAACTTTACGAACTACTTTGACCTGATTATTTTATTTGATGCATTAGTTCATTGTCTAAATTATATATATAAGTACTCGTATATATAATTTATCTAGCGTGAATCTAATGTTTTTGGCTTCGTGACAGTAGTATGAATAGGTTTTTTTATAGCTTCAGCTTCATTGGGGTTATTGTGGCGTAGTGCGACAACGTCTCACTGTATACGTGATGTTTGTGGGTTCGATTTCCACTAGAGGGAATGATTATTTTTTCATTTCTCCTCTCTAGTACCCAAGACAAACGTCGCGCGACGTTGAGTGCCGCCAATGTCTTAACACGCAATGTCTCAATTTTCGATTCGATTCAACACTAGGTTCTATGACTAATCTACTATACGGGGTTAAGCGTGAAGCTCAAATGTCTATTTTTATTATGTTATTTACGCATCTCGCGCATTAATTGGGCAACTCTGCCTTGGCAATGGCACTTTTAATCTCTTTTCTAAATTACGCCAGAGAAATAACTTATTATAAATAAACATTCGAGTTAAATAAGTGCAGCTGTAAGAATATTTTTTTTATAAATCCTAATGCATAATAACGCCAAAGCATCAGCTTTGCAACGCTGATAAAGGAAATTATGTAAGGATATTATGTAGGCGTTACAAATGTGACAGTGAAAGTCGCGATACGGCTTTGACGCTTCTAGGAGAGCACCTACTGTGGCTGTTCTAGACATATAATTGCAGTAAAACCCCCTTTAATACGATTTCGTAGTGACCTAACATAAAACGCGTCTTAAGCTGGAAGGTATATATAGTGCTTTTGTTATTATTTTGACCGTTAAAACCTATTTTTGCTATGTCGATTACTCTTCTATCTTCTAGACGGTAATTGACCCTGATAGTAATATTATCTACTAGAAAGTTCTACTTGTTTAAAACAATTTTATACACTCTTGGCCTAATTTTGTCGGAAATTATTTGTAACCAAAACGTATATGAAGTTTACATACACGAAGTACGTGTTTCGTGAAAGTATATAATACTTGATGACCACGTTCACTACGAGTATAGCTATATTAGAATAATGTAAGTAAGTAATGTTTTGCTGATTTTGAAATTACACATAAAATACGAGTATGCGTTTTAAAACAATTTAATGATGTGGAAAAGTATACTTTTATTTATACAAGCCGAGGTATTAATTCTTCTTCAAAATTTTAAATAAATACATTGTTATTTAAAAAAATATATCATTATATTTTGAATACAATGAAAAAAAATATTATGAAATTGGCGATTGATATATAAACCATCGTGACGCATTTGGGATTTATCCGACTAAATGTAATAGTTTTGGATTTTAAATCTCACTCGGGAAAATTTGTAATAAATCGGTTCTTCAGTTCCTATTTTGTGTTCATCAATATTTTAAGATCATCGTGGCGCAGTGGGATAGTATCTGATTGTAATCGCAATTGGTTTAGCTGGACTCTTCAAGGAGTGATAGTAATTTAATTGTTTTTATTTCTCCGCTCTAGCAAATGAGACAAAGCGCGGCGTTTAGTTCCGCCACCCAACACACTATGTTTCAAATTCGAGCAGAAAATGCAGAAAGAAGTATTATGACACTAGGTTTTGTTATTACCCAGCTATGCGGGTAAAAATTTTAAGCCGACAAAAAACAATATTTATGTCGTCAATAAGCTTAATGTATCGAATCTAAATGATTAATTCGTATCTTAGTTGTAGTTAAAATAAATGTTATGACATAAAAAATAGAATCGCCGCTTTTCATTCAGATTAGGATCAGCATTTAAGTTAAAACATTATTTATTATTTATTTTTTTACTGTATACATTTTGCCCTAAACGATTTGAATCTAGGACTATCGTCATAATTTTGGGACAAAAAAATCACAGCACACAAAATATCCCTCAAAGCTTATATTCTTTGCGGTTTGTAATAAACTAGGTCGTACTCAGTACACAGCGGGTCAAGTTCGTTTTATTTATCGATGTTTCTAACGTAATAGCATTTTTATTATTTGTGTAATATGCAAAGATGTTCTTACATCATAGTCATTGAGTCAATTTTTGTATGGTTTTGAATTTTTTTTTGAAAAGTGTTGTCTCCACTTTGACATTTTCTTGGGTTAGCATTTTGGGCGAACCTTCATTGTATTTGTCTTTTGAAACTGATACCTCCAAGCTAATACGGGGTACCGTATAAGTTTATCACGGTCTACAGCAATACTTTTTATAGGATTTAGGTATTCTTTTAATAATATCATGCACCACAATCCATGCGAAATTGTTTTTTTTTCAGCGTCACACTTTCCATTCATTTCTTACATAGCAGGACAACAGAATGACCGTAAGTGTCAGGGCACTGCGTCCTCCACTTTCCCCCAGAAACGAGAAATGAAAATAATACGAGTGCGAATCGAACCCAGAATTATCGCGTCTACAGTCAGACGCAGGCACACTGCGCCACGTCGGCCTTTTAATTTTTATTAAAATATCATGAAACCCATAACGTTATTACAGTATAAATTTCAAATAATAATTCTAATTAAGTCTACTGTTATATAATTTTATATGATCATTTTATTTAATGGAGTTTTAAAGTTAATAACGAAGCAAATATGAATGCTGATCTGGAATATATCTAGAATAATAGGTTTTAGAACGTTGTTGTAGTACCAAGAATTTATTTCAAAAGACGCCGACGCTGTTTTTGCGTAATTGAAACTTGTGTGAGTGTATGAGTTTAAAATTAACGTTTCATATGGTATTTAGTTGTCATGTAAAAATATTTTTAATGGTTTAAAATGTTTTCGTTCTTCATGCTATACACTGCGTTGAGTTACGTACCTCAACACGTAATTCATTGAAATTGAGGAGAGAGGAGAAAGGATGGTCTTATCACTATGCTGTCTATATGTTTAGCCTATCTTGCGCGAGACGCGTGAAGCTAAAATATATATATTTTTAGATTAGTTGTATTGCTGTTAATATTTATTTTATTAAATGTGTATGTCATTTAAACTTTTGTTAGTACATTGTGTACACAACATTTAAATATTCTGCTTTAACAGTTGTAACATCTTATGAAAAATAGAATACACTAAACGCCAAGACGCACGAGAGATATCAGATCGCGTTGCTTTATTGTGGGATAGTTACGTTCAATCAATTCAATGTAAATATCATTTTTAGGGTCAACGTATTTGGAATGATTTCGATGTGTTAGATGTAGGAACTATTTACATTATAGATAATGTCAGTGGAAGTGGATAACGGAGTGTTTGAACTCTAAGTTCTCTCTGTCTTGCGACATGTGAAAAACTTGTGATGCTGAAAAAAATACTTAGGTACAATATATATATATATTCTCTTTTAAACAATCATTAGCTGCGGAACGCTATTTGACATTTTGCCGTCCGATTCGCTTGAAAATTTGCACACGTGGCCGCATCCGATATCAATACAATATTTTTATAGCATGAACGATGCCCTTGATGCCCTTGCCGGCCAGATTATAAAGAAATTACTTTCAAGTGCGTTTCTTAAATTTTTAAACTATATAAACAATATAGTATTATGTTAAATGTAGTAAATTATTATACTTTGATCTTCTCCAATCGAAATTTATTTAAAGTCTTATTAGTTGAGTCATCACAGGTAAGGAAAAGTAACTAGTAAAACTCATTAATTTACTTAAGCATTAAGTTGGCGTTCCATAGAGTTCAGTTCGTAACAGTCAGTGATTTTGGTTGCTATGCGGCATGATTATTCTTCCGAATATGTAACTTTTCTAAGAATATATATTATAATTATATAGTTAGTTAAAGTCTTGTCTTACATATTTAGGTGACATGGTCTAGTGAAATACTCATTACCTTTGCAACGTGTATTTCACTGTTAATGTGTTTTGCGTCTAGTAAGTTAGCACAAAGCGCCTATTTGCACATCACTTCCTTGTATTGTACACCTAGTCGTGTTAATGGACAGACACTTTACCACTGCCACGACGACATAAGTTATCAACATAATATTTTCTTAAAAAATCTTAAAGTTACCAAACATTTAACCATTTAACAAGCCAACAACGCAATTAGTTTTGGTTTCGATTCCCACTTTTCTCTGGGGAGTGATAATATTTGAAATATTTTGATTTCTCCACTCTGGTACCTATGACAAAACGCGACGTTGAGTTCCGCCTCTCAACAAGCAATCGAAGATCGGGAGATCGGAGTGACTTGACACTAGGTTTTCTCGTACTACCCTGCCTACCCTGCGGGAAAAAGCATGAAGCTGCTTTTAGTTTTTTTTAATTTAATGAGTAGACTAAACATTTTTCAAAAGTTAAATGTAAACGACACTGAATAGGTAAATCCATTAAAATGCAAATAATAATACACACAAATATTTGATATAGGAGTTTAGGATTCTGTTAATTTCTTTGGCATCTTTCGTATATGTTACCATGTTATATGCCAAGATAATCTATTATTAAAAAACTCCGCTTTACATTTCCTACATCAATTTTTTTACACAGAACCGAAATATGATAGAACTAAAATATAGTATTTGAATAAAAGTCATATATAATTTAAGGATCAATCCAAAATTGGCTATCCTTGCATCTATATAAAGAAGCTAGCTTCACGTTTTATTTCCTATTTCCAAAAATTATGCGGGCGATGTAGTTAGAAATTCTTCATACTTAATGTTTATACGGTGAAGAAATCCAATGATTTTCGGCATAATGCATTAAGAAATATATTAAATTAGTGAAATAAATATATGTGTTTGACACATATTTTGTATAAAGTCACATATACGTTGTGAGGGCAACGCTTATTTTACACGTCAACTGCCACTAGAACCACTAGTTTAAGTAACTATTTAAGTAGAAAATTTTAGAAATTTTCCAATCATAACCAACGCAAAAGAATCAGTGCTCACTTTCAACTTAATTGCTTTTGAATATTTCAGCAGTTTCATTATTTATGAATACATGGTTATCTAATTTGTAGATTTTACTAACACATTTGTCTTAGATCTCTTTTAGCATGTAAATGTTACCTAAATATTTCACGTCACGTTTCAAATATTCAAACCCAGCGTCTGCAATCAATCACGTTTGTTCATCTTGAGGAGAGACCTACAATGTAACAATTTAAATTAGACCATCTATGATCCCATTTTAATATTAATGTACACTAGTTTATCGACGAATTTGAATCTTAGCAGATCATTTTGTAGTATTAAAGCCCGTAAATTGTTAAGTAGTTTAGAAATTATAATTATTAAATATGTATTAACTCTAGCATAATGTATTCGGCTCCATAGCACCACTATGCTCTCAAGCTCTCGGTAGTCAGGTATATGCATGACGTTCACTACATTTTTAACAGCTCCTATTGTTTTTGCGAAAAGCCTTTTAATAGGCCAGCAATTGTATATTCAAGATCGAGCTGATTTCATAGATTGCACCGAATTTAATTACAACTTTAATTTGGGCGATCGATCTATAAAATCAGTGATAACGTCAACATCTGCTTGCTGGAGTTATTGGATTAGTTTTGGGGATTGTATCGAGCAGCCAGACGCGTAAATGGTGTATGGGGTCCGAGTGTGGATAAATTAATGGAAATGGATATTTTCTCTTGTTATAAGGTGGGACGCAGGGCCCGGGCCGGAGACCCCACCTGCCCTACCTCCACTTACGCCTCTGGATGTATCGTACGTCAATATCTATCTACATCTTGTTAACAAACAGCGCTCTTAAATAGGATTAAACTAGCTATTAGTTGACCTTAAGAGTGTAGCGAGACGCGTCCGCGTTGCTCTGTGTGCTTCTAGTAAGGAGATGAATAAAATAAACAATTTCGGACAGAAAGTGGAGGACGGAGTGTTTTGACACTAGGTTCTCTCAGAGTACTCTGCTATGTGGGATAGAGTGTGAAGCTGTTAAACAATAAATAAATAAACGTGGAACACATAAACTTTGGATATTTCAATGAAATTTACTAATAATATACAAACCTTCTTTTTTATTTGTTTGGATTTGAATTTGGTTTTATTCTCATTTACTAGAAGCATACATATAAAAATGTACATTAATTTCGCCTGTTTCAATGTACGCTTTGAGAGTTCAGTGAAATCAGCCTTTTGCATCGAATTAATTGTTTCCAACAGTAAATTTTTGTAAAAGGCTGTACAATTTTCAATTTTTAACTGCAGCTCTGTTTGTTAACTGCATTCACAGTATTGTTTGAGGCCGTATCATGTGACATTTCCATTATTAATTTCTTACAGTGTAAAGTGTACAGTGACTACCACTTGTAATATGATAAGGTCTCTCACCGCACGATGTTTGAGTTCTTTACGCTTACTATGTTAACTGTAAAGAACAAGTGTTTGCTAAGATTGTTTGTTTTTTTGTGTGTGTGTCGTGTGTGTGGGGTCCGGCTCTTGAATAAGATTATTTATTATTAACAGATCTTTTTTATTTTTTTTTGATTTTTTTAAATACATATATTCTTTACAAATTTAATGAATATAATTTTGTTAAACCTTAGTAATAATATATAAGCACTCATTAATGTACGATTTTTCGGTAAAGCTGCCTAATTTAATGTTTTAAAGCACTATATAGATTTTTTATTAGGATTACGATACGATATAAACTTTTAAGTTATCTGTTAATAAATAATATTATTTAAAAAGTATTTAGTTAGTTTACTTAGCGATGGCTGTTGGGTATGCATGGTATATACTTCTTTCTATGTAGTCGATGTTTTACTGTCACTATTTTTAAACTATTTTGACTTCTCCGCCCTGGTAAGACAAAGGGCGGCGTTGAGTTCCGCCACTAAATACTCAATGTCTCGATGTCGGGCGGAAAACAGAGAAGGGATTGTTTTAATACCAGGTTCTCTCTGACTACCCTGATATGCGGGAAAAAGCATAATACTGGAAATAAAAAACTTTTTTTAATTTAAGCAGATTTTCTTTGCATTTTTATTTCTTTATTAAATAATTTTATAGATTTCATATGAGTCCTATACATATACGATCTCACATAAAGTTAGTTAGCTATATGAAATATCAAAACGAAGAACGAACTGTCTAAACTCAAGGGTGCTTCAAAAGACTTATTGTATTGTAGTAGTACTATGTCAAATGTTACTTTTTATGGTATATAATATGTACCGAAAAGATTTAGAATTACATTTTCATTCGAGAAAACTATTAACGGTACGGCAAATCCTATTATTTGATAGCAAAAAACATTTTGACGTGTTTCCCGCATAGCAGGGTTATCAAAGATAAGCAACTGTTAAGACACTATGTTCCCCTCATTCCAAGTCTCGAGACATTGCGTATTGAGTAGCAGAATACAAAAGTGGGTTATTGAAACTAATTTTAAATGTAATTATTTCTTCGTTTGAGGATTGAACCTACAACCATAGCGATTACACTTTCCTACTACGCTACGATGGTGTCATTTAATAAAAAAACGATATGAGTATAGTAATGAAAGAAAATATATAATAATTTAGAAATATAGTATAGTTTTACAAATGTAGTTAGTTGAGTTTTGTGTGGTCTTTGTAATATATGTATTTATAGTATATATATTATGATAAGTATTTAATCGTATGCGTAATGGGTATATAACAATAGTAGCTTGAGTGTTTGTTCCCCATTGCATGCCTATTTTTAATTTTCAGGTTTTGGCCATAGATTCGCTTATATCATACATATGCAGATACATTATATATATGGCCTTGTAATCATTTTTTTGCCTAATTTTATACGTCTTCCACAAGTCTAGTTATAGACCTAATTTAAGTATTTCGAATTTATTCCTACGACTGTTTCAAACATAAACATTTACACTTTTTGGATTGGATTTGAGCCCACGTTCATCGCGTATAATCAGAGTTTACAAACCTTGCGTTTTGTCGAGGTCAAAGCTTAGTCAAAAAAAAGTTAAATATAGGTAAAAATTTTTGTAAATATCATTTAAATTTTTCACTCTTAGGAATTAGTTTTCGTTTAAATGCCCTTACAAATTAAATTTATAATATTATCTTTAAGCAGTCTGAATGTTCATTTATGAGTTAACTAATTCCTATATTTTCTTAAGTACGTTTTGAAGCTTTTTGTGAATTGCGAATACAAATATATTTTTCCGTATTTATAGGTATATTTTTTATAAACTGTAAATTAAATAAACTGAGGTCATTGTGGTGCATTGTGACAGCGTCTCCATACGTGATGATAACGCGATCGATTCCCCCGCGTAAGGGAATGATTATATTTAAATTATTTTCATATCTCCGCTCTTGTGACGTCACAAAGCGTGGCGGTCGGCCCCTCAGCACACAACATCTCGGAATCAGGCGGAATGTGGAGAAGTTATTTCTCCCCACCCTGCTATGCTGAAGAAGCATGAAGCTTAACAAAATATATTTTAAATCTTTGTATATTTTTTGCTAATATATAAATAATACTAACATGCCATTTCACAGTAAAAAAATATCTAAGGATTATATATTTGTTAAAACATTTAATTTTTTCTATATCTCAATCAATATGTTAAATTATTCATACTGATAATATTCAAAACGCCTAGTCACGTCTGACAATTAACGTGAATGTTATTAAAATAATTTCTTCGGAATTTTGACAATACAACGCTTGAATTTAATGATAAATTTTATTAATTGTAATAAACAATTTATATAAATTTAATTGTTTTAATTGAAATATGGAATATAATTATAGTAACTAGTGCTTTTAAACTTTGATTCTAGGACATTATTTTTATCATGATTGAACATATTGCTTAGGATTAACTGTGAATAAATTGTAGGTATGGACAGTATGCATAGGTTATATATAAACAAAAGTGAACTTATCAGATTCTCATAATTTGGTATTTTTTGGTATTGGTAGTTAGGTAACATAACCTTGGTTGATTTTTTAGTTTCATAGTAATCTCGCTCTCACAACAGCGATTTGAATAGCCATTGTTGCGATGCAAGTTACATAAAATGTAGGCGTGTAAAGAATAAAAAAATGTATTGAAGAAAACTCGCATAACAAGAGTGAAATACGCTTATATTTTCACGTCATAATAAATTTTTATAGGCAAAAAATATTTACGGGTAAAAAACTATTTCGCATATTAAGCTCTTAGGGCAGAGGTCACACTTGATAGCGCCAATGTTGTACAATAGTGTAGATTTCACTGACTTTGTGTAGTTTGGCTGGTTTTATAGATTAAGTATGAAGGTCAGTGATATTCGGCAAAAGAGAAATCGCACTGCGGACTTTGTAACAAGCTTTCAGGATAAATAAAATGGCTTTTATACTACACCATACTCTTTTAACCTGTATTGTTATTATGCGTATACAAGTGTATTTTAAGCTTTATAATAGCTTAGGCATTCACAATCTGATGATGAGTCTGTTTTTCAAAGTATTCATACAAAGGGACTGATAGATATAATGCGTAGAGTTCTGCTGCTTGAGCATTATGCATCTCGAATCCGGGCAAAAATTGAATGTCTTAAAAACAACTAGGTTCTTTTTAGAGGATAGACTGTTACTACAAGTTCCATTATATCTGTCTTGCCCCATTATACGTGTTACGCGAGAAAAGCGTGGAGCTGCAAACTTTCAACACGTGGAGTTTGAATCGACTACCATTTCGTTTTCTTATAGAATAGAATAGAATACTTATTTCAATTACATAATGCATAAGTGCCACAAGAATGTTGCTCAGCTTGAATTGATAAGTATTCAATAAAATTTTAATTTTGTACTTTATTCTATTTTTTATTTAATATAGATATCTGCTTATATTTGTGCATACATCATAATATTAATTACTTTAATGGGAAAAATTACGACCCCTTTTTTAAGAAAATTATGCGGACGGAGGAAATTATGCGGATAGAGGGAGGAGTATAAAATTTGCCACAGACACACTTTATACGAAAGAGGAATGCAGAGGGTCTAATTTGTTTTATAATAATGTGTTAAAAATATATTAAATTATTAAGGTACGCACACCACCTGTGGTTTGACTCACACTTTTGTGTTAAGTCGACATACACGCTGCTCTATGGTAAAGCATATTTTGCGCCTCAACGAATCTACTAGTATAATAGATGTGTGTGTATTGTGCTTTGAGAAAAGACGGCATATTGTCTGTTCTAGAAAAATCTTAATATTCAGAATGCAACGTTCCCCCGAGTGACAATCGAACCCACAATCAGCTCCTGGTCAGGGAAAAATCGAAAAATTATTTATGATATAGTAAATTATAATGTTCTTCCTACGCGGTAAAAAGCGTGAATATCTTAGTATGTAGAAAAAAAAAATCTTAGTATGTAGTTTAGTATGAGAATATTCTAGGTGAGTCATAATAGTTATAAGCACTTGATTATACCTATTGTAGTAGCTATCAAATAGAATGGAACTTTCAATGCAAACACACCCCTTAAGATTGTAATGCTACATTCAAGTGAGCGTTCTTCCTTTTGAATAGTTGGAAATGTTGTATTGACATTAGAAAAGCGCAATATATCAAACACATAATCAGTAAGGCAAAATTATTGGTAAAGTCAGTATTGAGAATTTTTCAACTGTAAATAACTTTTTGCAGTTTAACTGTAGAACATTGTTTTTTTAAATACACATACACACGCAACCATCTGGCGTTATAGGGACAGTTTCATTAAATACCATCAACTATTATACATACGAGACCCGCCTCTCAGTACGGTTAAAAGTCCTCGCATCCATCATAACGGTGCACCGCAGCCCGCAGTGCCAGTGCACAGGTACAGGGCAATGGACCGCTAATATTGTAGCTAATTTCGTCCCTCCCACTGTCTACTTGCTACGATAATATGCATTGTTTCTATATGTGTTTGTGATGTCTGTATGTACATATTTGGAATTTTATATATTTTAGGTATTTATGAACTAGAAATTTTTATTTATTTAATTATTCTTTTATTTATAGTTATATATGATATATGTAATATATATGACAGATGTTCGAAAGCTTAACATAGGACATATTTATAATTTTGAGCAAGGAAGCGAATTCATCATTAGAATATTTTTAGGAACCTGCGCCTCTTGGAGTTTGTCTAAGCGCTCTGGCCGCTAAGCAATGCGTTCCACATCCGGCTACGTCAAAATTCTTATACGCTAGAATGTTGAGTTTTGAAACTTTGGATATCTAACTAGGATTCCCTGTGCTGAGAATTTTGGCACATAACTTAGTTTATATGAAGAAATGGAGGCAGTCTATATTTTTTAAGAATAATGCATTAGAAATTCATTAAATTATTTATATAAATACTGGTGTGTTTGACATGTACTTTTATACAATATGACATACTAAGGCAACTCGTATTTTGCGCGTCGACAGGCCTACTGGTACATTTATTATGTACATACATTACAGTTGTTTATTATACGTATATAATTAATTCGCTTATACTATGAAGAAGTTGTGTAACTTCTTATGTTGACTTAAGTTTTACGACCACCTTACCTTAAGAACGTGTTCCCAAATTTATTATCCTCTGGTCACGTACAGCTAAAATTTCTTTTACTGTTTCAACAGTAATAGCAAATCTTATCTTATAAAGTTCTTGTCTTATGATTCTTCTTTATTTTTCATTTTTTTTTTCATTACTGTTATTTAATTAGTCTATTGAGTTAATGTATAATAATGTATCGGTAAGTAGTTCCTAAAAGAGTGAAAAATATTTTAGTTGCTTCATTAGACATAAATCCATACACATTATTATAGTAAATTTATAGTAATGATGATATTTATTAACCACTGGAGCGCTGGATGGTTGGTCGTCTTTTGTCGTCGATTGTTTTAAAAAAAAGCTACAGACAAAATAATTATATGTTCATATACTATTTAATAAGATCTTTTTAACTTCTGCTTCGTTTAGTAATACATACCTACATTCTCTACTATCCGCCCATCTAGTGGACATTGCGTGTTGGCTGGCTAAATCCAAAGCTCTTCTAGAATTAAAAATGTAATACTTTAATTTCGCTACTGGAAAATAAGTACGACCGGATAAGTAAAATTCGCCTAAAAATGAGTTACAAGTTTCATCTACCTTTTTAAGTAAATGAGAGTTTTCCATACATTACAATCTCGGTACTAAATTGCTGTAGACTACGGGTTAGTGACGGCCCGCTGAGTTTTTAGACTTCAGTTGTTAACTTGGAGAAGGCGAAGTCGCGAAGGCGAACTCGCGAAGTTTCCTACAGAAATCCTCTTATTTATTTTTTAGGCAGTTTTGCTCTTATATTGGACATTTGAAGTACTATTTAGATAATAGATTAACTGAACTGATTGCTGAAGTCCTTAAATGCCCTAATTGTAAAAGTATGTACATTCTCGGGACATATTTTATCTTTATTTTTGTTACGTCATTGCGAAAACAGCTGTCTGAATTTTGTACATAATCTATTCGAAAAGTAAAAAAAAATCTCAATAATCTATTTTATTAGAATAATGTTAAAATCCTTTTCAAATTGTATATCAGGATTTGAAACTGCACTTCTTAGAAGCTGTCTAAGCACTAGTCGGGGAAGCTTATCGCTAGAAGAAATACTCAAATATTATTATATTTCATATAAGACAAGACGAGCCGAGTCGTTACATTGGATTTTA
Organism: Podotricha telesiphe; assembly: GCA_038994665.1. NCBI lineage: Eukaryota > Metazoa > Arthropoda > Insecta > Lepidoptera > Nymphalidae > Podotricha > Podotricha telesiphe. The sequence continues at coordinate 559,057 of JAOYRR010000278.1, read as the reverse complement.
CAATTTTTTTATATGAGAATACACTGTAGAACAACACGACAACGCCATTGTGGTGTAGAAGGCGCAGATTGGACGTGGTAGTTATAAGTTTAAATCCCAGTAGGATAAATATTAACTATTTTGTAAAATAGTTTTAGTTTTCTGGGTTAGACCAAAAGCGGGGTTAAGTTTGAAAATGATTTTAAGTAGGTGAAAAGTAAAAAAAAAGTTTTTGTTGATACGTACGAACGAAAGGCGATAAAATTTAATATTTATATATTTTCTATTACTTTGGAAAATATTGTTTATAAAAGTGTTATATTTGTCCGGCCACCTTACACCACGTGCCGTAAAAACTCGTCCGAAAACGAACTCAGCCGCGTGTGCTGGCTTGCGAATGTAGGGTTACCGGTGACTGGAAAAATTCTGACTATATCGATATGTATACATTATACATATATACTCGTATTGTTTGGTGATGTTGATATTGTTTGATGGTTTTCTTTGTCTCTATATTGGGCCGAAGTTGGAGAACGGAGTATCTTGACTCTAGGTTTCTTCTGCTTGTTAGAAAGAGGAAAAAAATAAATAAACACATTTAGTAAAAAAATAAATAAACACATTTTAACTTCATTTTACAATAAAAGTGCGATATTCGTTTGTACTGATTGTATGAAAATAAGAATAATAATTTACTCAGAGATACCATTTTAGGTGTTATTAATACACCTTCTAAAATCCGTATAAGGATATATTAAGTATTAAATTTCTAATTATTATTTATTTATAATATTTTTGTCTCTGTTACCTTTCAAGGTGTATCGGATACCGATGAAGGCCTTAACCTGAGCTAGGCAAAAAAAAACAACACTTCCTTAGTTAATACGTACGTACGTAGAGTATGTTCTATTTCTTCAACTGCCACATACATATATATGTATATTTGTCTAATGTATTAATTTGAACAGAATCTTATTAAATATTCGAAACTATTCGAGGGGTATTAACGATGTGTATAACACAAACAATATAAGATGACACGGCAGCCCTACTGTAAATAACACTCAATGGTGCTCTCACGATCCGGTCGGTATATCTCTCTGTTGTTGTCTAAACTGTAAACACGTGGTTCGTTAACCTGCGCTTGCGTCGCTTTGTTCCTGTGAAAGATTGTACTGAGAATGAGATATTTTTGTGATAAATCCATTTCTTTTAAATTATACATAAATACGCTTTTTGTAAATTATTATGTAGAAGACAAATGCTGTGTCGATTTTATTATAGGAAAAAATGAAACATGATAATTTAAATAATTTTTTATTGATATTTTAGATGTTTCATATTTTTGCAAAGATATTAAATATTTTCAGACAATTTAACGTACTGTTATAAACAAACCAATTATCAGAATTATTAAATAACAAGAACACGATTGTTTTTCATATTGTTATTGCTAATCAATTGTAAACCCTATGCTTTGGTAATTAAATTGCTAATTATATAATTTGTTTACAAACATTTTGGGTGAATCAGTTCTTGAAAAATAGTAGTAATGGTGGTGTTTTGATACGCGAGGTCATTAACATTCTCGTTGACCTTGATTTATAGTGACTTCGCATTTGGCCGATGCCCAATACGTATATGAAAGCGTAAACGAAAACTTGTAATAATTGCGTCTCATATATGTTTGTCTGTTCGTTCAGGCCATAGTAGCGCAGCAAAGGGTTTGTGTGTAAGCGCGAACGTTATGGGTTTCATCTACACTCATATATCCCCAACTTTGCTTCAATATAATTTCATAAAATAATCAAATCATTTTGTCCAAGAATATTTAAAACAAAAATGTGTAGAATTAAGATCTTTTGAATTCTATTCAAGATAGCTACTATTAAATAATAAAATTATAAGTATTATTCATAAGTTCTACTATTCAATAGTGTTTTCAAATGTCTATTTATATAAAGTATAATTCGATATCGAACTTTGTTGTACGATCACTTGTTATATTAACCGTGAGTAAATCGCCTAATTCATCATCGCCTACAGTTTATCTTCACCCACTTCATAAATAATCTTGTATTACGAATTTACCGTTAATACGAATACCTTCAAATCCCACATGGGAGTAATATTTGTATGAAATATGGTAATGTTGTGTCCAATACAGCATTATGTTTGATCAGTAAAACGAAAGACCTTTTAAAATTAAAAAACATAATAAAAGTATCAGTGACCATACGTGATATCATAATAATAATAAAGATCATCTAAGTGGAATTTTAGGAACGTCGACGAATTTGCTGCGTACTTTCGTCCGACCGACCTTTGCTTTTCATTATGGTACTAGAGTTGTATGACGATCTTGAAATAAGTCAGTTAGGTCATGTTGAAAATACTCTTTATTTATAACTTGCTTTTGCGTATTCTTATTTTTGAACTCATTATGAAACATCTTTGTCTGGGGGCATATAGTAAACTTAAAATGAAAAGTATTTTTTTATATCACGATGGGACCATTGTTCTAGTTTAGAATCAAGAATGTTCCCAAAAAAAATAAAAAATAAAAATATATATAAAATACTTAGTTTATACATACATATGATGCTGCCAATTTTATGAAGCTCTTAAATTTTCTCGTCATAAATTAAGTACTTTATGGAACTACCAAGAGATTCCAAATAGGCTGTTTTGGAATTTTAAAAAAATAATGAGAAAATTACATATAATTTATCATAATTGAATTATATATGCCTTATATATGCCATATATGTCCTTTATATTAACATCACAATAACACATTTGATATTACCAAAGGTGAACCAGTAATTTAATATCGTAACGATGGATTTCCAGGTCACGGCAAAACACACAAAGACGCGGCGAGCGTTCGCGCTACGCATCCCATCCCGGCGGCGTGTGGTCTCTACTACTTTGAAGTAAGGATAGTGTCCAAGGGACGGGATGGATACATGGGCATCGGATTGTCAGCCCATGGGGTTAATATGAACAGACTTCCTGGTGAGTTTTCTTGTGATTTCAATTATAGCCTGCAACAATTCACGCTAACTAGGCGCTAACTAGAGTTTCAGTTTTAATTGCATTTTTTTTATTTTGACGTTGACGATCACTTCGGTTTCTCAATATAGACATATTATAATTGTGCAGTCGTAATAGACATATCCATGAGACGATACAGAGCAGTTGCTGGATATAAGTCAAGATTGTGGAAGAACATAGTAGTCACGTTGATCATAAGTTCTTCATATCCTATCCTATATATCGATTTTATATTCTATCCTATTGGTTATTATATGATTCTTGGAATTTATTTAAGTAAACTCAGAACAGGAACTTTTATTATATTGTCATTTGGCAATGTAGAACTTTAAATAGTCAAGATTTCCGTCAATCTTATTAGTAGATAACTATTTGTTTCAATATGAATAACGTGTAACTTTCGGTCTTTTCAAACCAGGTTGGGACAAACATTCATACGGATACCACGGTGACGACGGCCACTCGTTCTGCTCGTCGGGCACCGGCCAGCCCTACGGCCCCACCTTTACCACCGGCGACGTTATAGGCTGCGGCGTCAATCTAGTCGACAACACTTGCTTTTACACAAAAAATGGTCACCATCTAGGAATAGCTTTCAGAGGCCTGCCGGTAAGGAAATGCGAATGTAACTCTGTCTGTCTGTGACGTCCACATGGCTTAACTGCTGAACTGATTGTAAATTTTATATAACGATACTTAAGGGTCTCGGGATGAATACAGGCTACTTTTTCCTCCCTTTTTTTTAGTTTTTCCAATAATTATTAGTTACTCAACACGCAATGTCCACGCAAAAAGCGCGTAATTGAAAAAGGCAATCCTAGCTAACACCGTGTTCGTAGAGGCTGACTGTCGTGCTTTGCGACGTACAAGAGTGGTGGTGGTCTGGTAATTGACCTTTTAAGGCTGATGGTATAACATATTTCAATACCTACGGCAGACGAGCAGAAAATCTAGTGTTAGCACACTCTACTGTCGCTTTAGTCAAATATTGATTATCAATGTAATCAAAACATTAAAATTCGTATCAAGTTACATTGAATTTCGACGTGAATAGAAAATGGCTTAATGTTCGAGTCCTACATTGAATTTCGAATTCGTTTTCTGTAATAGTTTCTTTTATCCTAAGTGTATAATAATAGTAATAATAATAGAATATTTTGTTTGTACTTTCCACAGCCAAACCTATACCCAACAGTAGGCCTACAGACTCCGGGCGAGGTGGTGGACGCCAACTTCGGCCAGCAGCCCTTCGTGTTCGACATCGAGGACATGCTGCGAGAGTTGCGCACGCGCACGCGCCTCGCCATCGATGAGTTCCCCTTGCCCGACGAGCAGGGCCAGTGGCAGCAGGTGCTACACCGGTGAGAGCGCGCAAACTACTAAACTGAACTATTTCTAACTTTCGCCCGCATACGCACAGTCAAACTGTATTTAAATCGGTTAAGCCGTTTCTGAGATTAACGTGCCTAAACGCACAGACAAACAGTTAAAAAAAAAATTATTATTTTGGGTTCTATTATATTGATAAATTACCTCAATAATATATTTTTTCATATATCTTCCATGTGCAGACAGCGATCAGTTACATTTTTATAGAATAAATATAATATTGATTTGTTTCTTTAAACCACATTATTAAAGTAAATAAAAAGTTGCATGGTTGGCAACTTTACTGACTATTTCAGTGAGGGCACATTTATTATGTTAATTGCGGAAAGTTTATATGTTTTTCTCGGTCTGGTCTAACCAGGCCACTTCTAAAGTGGAGAGGGAGCTCGTTAGCTTCTTTCAGCTGAATCTAAATAACGAATATCCCTCATCTCCTTTATAAGCTCTAGTGGTTGCCCGAAACTTCGTTTGCGTGGTATGTAAGATCTCGATTTTTCCAACATCATGAGATTCTAAGAAATTCTCTATCAGTGCCCTTCTACCCAAGGAACTTATATGCAGGTAGTTTCAGCTGTGCGTTGTCTGTCAGTCAGTCACTAAGTAACGCAAGTGTTTTACATAAATAAAGAATACAAGAATGTATATATAAATACAAGAATATTATAGAAAGGCTTTTTAAATGCAGGCCGCATTTAAAAAGCCTTTCTATAATATTTAACGTCTGGCGTCTGGATGGTTGGAAAAACGAAATAGTTTTTTTCTAATCTGGTACAACTGGCTTAGACTGTTAGTAGCTAGTAATAAGACTGCGGTGTGTAATCGCGCAGGATGGTGTCCACGTATCTGGTGCACCACGGCTACTGCAGCACGGCGCAGGCCTTCTCGCGCGCCACTGGACAGCACATCGACGAGGACATCGCCTCCATTAAGAACAGACAAAGTTTGTGTTATTCTCATATTATCTTCATTGTTATAATTGGTGTAATATTCAATGTTTCTGGTGTGGTTAGTGTAGGAAGAAGTGTTTCGATGGTCGGCTCTCTTGTATGCTCATCATTTAGCGGTAAAAGTTGGTACATATTTTTTTGTAGATATTTTTCTTCGCATGTAGATATTCGCATTTAGCAGTATAAATACAAGATGTTTTGTGCCTTGCCCATTCAAATATGTACTTTACGTTATGGGTGGAAGTTAATGTAATATAACTAAAGCATAAATCTACATTCTATTTTAACAATTTTAACATTATACACACTTTGGATGTGCAAAAATATATTTAGAAGACGTATAAAAAAATTTACGCAGCCGTATTCGAATCTGCGCAACATTTGCCTAGCAGAAATTTGTAAAAATTTCTCTACAGAGATGTCAACAACAACAATAAATTGTCGTATAAGAATTGCGACGTAGCCGGATGTAGGACGCATGGCTTAGCGGTCAGCACGCTAGGACAGTTTCCAAGAAGCGCCGGTTTAATTCAAATTTTTATACGTTTTCAAAGAATGATTTCCATTTTAATTGTCAATTGAACTCAAACAATTCGTCGTAACTACCAGAATCGTATAGCCAAATATTTGAGCAAACGGTGCCACGATGGCGTTAATATATCTAGGAGTCCTATGTAGACTGGTAAAAGTGCAAAAATATAACTTCATAGGAGAGCGATTTGAGGATTCATAGGGTTGTCATTTATATCATTATTTTAAGGGATTCAGGCCATGGCGGCTTAGTGTTACAGCGTGTATTTGCATACCAGATGGTCGTGGGTCCGATTTCCAATCGAGGGAACGATTATGTTTGAAATTATTTAAATTTCTCTGCTCTGCTGACAAGACAAAGGGCGGCCATGAGTTCTGCCACTTAACACACTTGGTGTGGTGGTTTGCAGGGATATCTAAGCTGGTGCTGCAGGGGCGCGTGGGCGAGGCCGTGGAGGTGGCGCGGCGCCTGTACCCGGGCCTGCTGGAGCGCGACGCCGAGCTGCTACTGTTGCTCAAGTGCAGGCAGTTCGTGGAGATGGTCAACGGCTCCGACTCGCAGGTTGCTGATGTTGCCATTGAACTTCCTTCCAATTATATGTATATTTATTCCGCGTGGGAATAAGAAGTGTTGAGACACTCCGCTCTCCACGTCCCGCACGAACTTACATCATCGCGGGCCTCAACGCCGCGCTTTGACTTGTAGCCAGAGAGAAGAAATGATTATAATTAAAACATACTCATTTCCCCGAGTGGGAATCGAACCCACAACTATCTCATTTAATTTATTCAAATATTCTTTGTAGTCAATTTGACACTGTGACTTTTCATGCATAATTCCATTCTAAAATAAAAGCTGCGATCTTTACAGGCCTTACGCGCGGAGGGTTCCGAGGGCCCAGAGGGCGCAGAGAACACAGAGAGCGCAGAGAGTGCGGAGGGCTCCGAGGGCAGCAACGGCGTGGCCACGTCCGTCATCTCGCACACGGGACGCGCGCCCCCGCTGGCGGCCAACGGGGAGCACGCGCACAGCAATGGTCGGTTGCAAATCATCACGCTTGCTTCGCGACTCGAATCGATTTATTTGAAAGTTTGCATAACACTTTTTTAACATCTTGTAATTATATATTTTTTCAAAGTGATGAAATTTTTCAAGATCACCATTCTACGTAAATGCATTCGTTTACGTAAATTAAAAATTAAATGTATTGGGTTGCATCACATGAAATTTGGGTACGCTTTTTATGCGAATGATAATAAAATGATAAATTATGTCATTGTGGTAACAAAATGAATTTAGAAAGCTAAAAATTAAGAGATTTGCGATCTTAAAATTTGATTTTACTGTTTTTGCTCTTAATCAACAATATGCATATACATTCTATATAACTCTTTCCTGTAGGTGTAATGTTTTATTATATATATAAACGTGCCATTAAATATATTTTTATTTTTAATTTGTTATAATTAAGTAGCCATTGAGACCCACCGTGGGGCAGTCAGACAGCTTGACAGCTGCATGATTATATTTAAATAATTTTTTTTTCTTCGCTCTGGTACAAGACAAAAAACCGTCAAACTGAAAAATTTATAAATAGTTATCTTAAATAATATTATAATTACTAGTGGTTTAATTTTTACATATATAATATCATCATATGAAAATGCTGCGGTCGACAGACATCCGCGACATTCGTAATATCGTGTACATATATAATAATATACGAGTATCGTACGTGCAGGAGTGGCGGAATGCGCGGACTCCGACGCGGACGCGGAGAGGAACTCGTGCGACGTGGACATGGCGCCACCGGCCAACGGCGACCACGGTACGTACCACCCACCGCTCCCCTCCTACCTTACTACTCCCACGAACACCCTCCTCCCCCGTCTAGTTTCTTCTTCGGCGTTATGTTCCGCTATTCAACATATAATTTCACGAATTCGTATGGAAAGCTGAAAAAAAAGTCCTAAGGCTTTCGCCCAATTCTTCATAGCTAGATAGCCTTCCCTATATCTTCTTTGTTACTCCAAAGAATGATTCGTCTTCTATATCTCTATCTCACTCCCTCATTCATTTTTTGTACTGTAGTTTATGTTCCATCCTTTTAAATCCTTTAAGATAGCTTATCTTTATTTATGTTTTTTTAATGTTATTTTAATGTTATTTTAATGTTGTTTTTTTATTAGTAATTCGTGATTATTTGTTTAAGTATTTATATTTCAAATCTAGTTTATATCCGATGTCCTATCCCGCTCATCCTGGTATATAATATTATATCAGAATTATGAATATAAATAAAAAAAAAATTGTGTTTAAAATAAGGCGGAACTATATATTTTATGTATAAGTAATTGTTTTAAATAAAGTACTTTTTATAAATGAAGTCATTTAAAAGACTAAGATTTAAATACCACCCAAGTATTTTATATACGTCGTATAAATATATACAATTTATGTATATATGAATAATATTTTGTATGATAATACAGTTTCAATTTATATATTATTTGCTGGTCATGTCATTCATATTTGATTAACTTCAGTATATTATTTTTTATACTCCATTTTCTTTTATTTGCTCATCGCTTTTTAGTTATGCGGTTTAATATTTTCTTTAGTTCATTTCATATACAGGGTGTATTTGCTTTAGTTACGTTAAGGTATACATATAGAAAAAGTTATTTCCAGGGCGTATACAAAAAGTGAAACAAATCTCATCAGTAGTTTATGCGTAAATATCTAGTACTACTACATTGCTATTAAAATTTGTTATAATAACGAGAAGTTTGAGTTCGGAGACGTACATTTATTTATATGCTCTAAGTTCTCGTCGTCAACGGCGTACTTTACAACTCTTAAAACTTTTATCATAATTATAATTTTTTGTACAAAAAAAATCAACATTTTAAAATATGGTCCTACCGGCACGGCACATACGGCAACAAAACGGCAATAGTTTCATTTACTTTAAATTTACTTAATAATCATAAGCACCACTTCATCACGAACTAAGTAAATAGTTGATAGGTAAAATAGTACAGGATATCCAAATCATTTCAAAAAGTGATAACAATTAAAATCCTCAAATGCTTACAAATGAACTTAGTCCCATATTTTGACTTTTGTGAGTATTAGAAAAAATAATAATATTTTAATAGTCTATGCGTAGTCTAATCGAGACTATGCATAGATTAGTAAAATTATTTTTGTATAATTATTTACAATACCTTTGTTATTATGTACATTTATTTAATATTTTGTAATAAATTTAATATTCCTTCATTTATTATTTTAATTTCAAATAATGCATGTTACTATAGTTTAAATAAAAAAAAACTATTAATTTAAAAAATTATAATGTAAAATTTTTACAATTACAATTTTAAATTATTACAAATTTTGATGTTATTTATACTGCAAACAAAAAATTTTCGTTCGCCGTGACATTGGCGCGAAAGACAAGGTTGTCGAATGACATATTTAAGTGACACTCGCCGCCATGTTACACTTTGAAATAATAAAATTATTTATTGACGATTTAATTTAAAAAGTATTTATAACGATTACTTTATTATTTATTTTGTTTGAAAAAATATCTTTTTAATTTTTAGTACAATTGCTTATTTTATATGTGTGTTGCATTTCTAAGGAGTACTTAGAACTGTTTTCATTAAAAGTATCGATGGCATCGACACCCTGTATATGTATGTGCCTTTTAGTATTAAAAAGGTACTTGTGGCTGTATATCGAATTTTTTTTAATATAAAAGAAAAGAAAAAATAGTTTTTACTAATTTGTTTATCTACGGTTTAAATTATAGATAAGCTTTTGCATTAAATGCCTATATTCATTGAACTAAATTATATTTGTTTATACATTTGTTTGTTCATTTTTTGTTTTTTGTGTTTAAAAATTAATGAGAGTGGAAATCTAATTATAATGACATAAGATTTTTATTTAAAACAAACTAAAATAGCGTTTATATGTATAAAATATATGCATACTAAATAGCTGTTGTAGCTATATGCGTCTGTATTACACAGTAACTAGTGTAAAAACACCTGTTCATTGTCTGTAATATGATTAAGTATATTATGTGAGTAAAAAATAATCATAACTGGACGGTTTGCAAGAGGCGTGGGTTCGAATCTTGTTACGGCCAAATTTTATACGTTTTTTTAAATATTTACCTTATCTATGTTTGTGAATATGACCTTATAAATATAAAAATATATAATTTTATGATATGAGAAAGTATATCTTAGTTGGATATAGCATTTGTAAGAAACGTATACGATATAATGGAATATGAATTGAAATCTTGCTTCATTTGCACATTTATTTGACAGTTCAATATAGCTTATTTTTGGATTAGTCATTTATTTAATAAATTTAGATATTTTTTGAACAACTTTTTGACTTACTACTTAATAAAAATGAATATAGGTGTTTATTATAATAAAACATCCGATTTGCATGTTAGCTTTATACGCCTGTCCCTCACTCCATGTTGGCATACATACGCACTTAATACTATTTACGCTTCTTTTGATTATTTCGCAGTTTCCGAAAACTGGTCACTAGGTCACTAATCACTGGCCACCGGTTGGTGACCTATGGTATGCATTGTAGTGGGTGGACATTTATTGTGAGACTAGCTTTTAATATTGATTTAATTTTTTTAATTTTATAAAAGCATCGGCCGTATATTGAATGTTAATTTGATATTTTTGATGCTTTTGGTCGATTGTGTCACAATATATGTTCATGTTATTTTTTGATAAATGGGTTGTATTTGGTTAGGGCATCGTTTTTCAATCTTTGTTGTTTTCATAAAAACTAATGTGGTATTAGTTAAGTTATAATGGTGTTATAGATCGTGGCCATATTAATTTGAAAAGCGACCGTTTTGAATAAAACTAAGATTGAGAAACGACGATTACTGGGGATGGCGAAACTCTTTAAGTTTCAAGGGTTTATAGCTTTGGGGTTCTCGGGTGTCGGGGTCGAGCTGTCCGGTAGCAGTGCGTGGGTTGTAGGTGAGGAGCTGCCGCTGGTGAAGGGCATGCCCGGCGTCACCGCGTGCGTCGCCGCGCTCTTGCCGCGCCGCGCCGGTGCGTACCCACCTCACTGGCTCAATGGCTGCATTCGTGCACTGTGTTCTTCTAAATGTTTTTTGTTTCTTTACATGCGCATGATTTTTTAAGTTATGCTATGCACGGATGTTGGGTGGAGGTTCTATGAAAGATAGCCTAAATAAAGTGGCTTGCTTCTTCACATAACAGCTATAAGTAGAAAAGAAACTCCTTGGTATCCCATGGATTCACCGCGCGGTGTCCGTCGCGTTGCAGAGGGGAGCTCGGTGCATGGTAGTGGGTTAACCTTTCAAATGCGTATTACCGCTCCTCCACTATCCGACCTTCTCTCTCTACTTAAACTAATTTGAAAAGAACCCATTAATGCCTATTTAGACAGATAGAGATGTTTTAGTAGACTGACCCTCTGGCTAGACATACTTAAAAAATATTTTGCAGTGATCGAAAGATAAATCTAGTTTTTTATACTTAATATTTCATTTACGGTGGGTAGAATAAATATATGAAATCGTTGTATTCAAATAACAATATGAAAAATGTTTATAAGATTAATTTTATAAATACAAACATACATAACAAAAAAAAAGACCTATTATGATATATATAATATTTTATCGAACCTAGGTTCGAATGGTTCTCAAATTTAAAATAGCCCTATAATTATAACCAAGCTTGATACAATGCATTGTTATTAATATAACACTGAGGCACTTACATGCTAATCTATTCGAATAAACATAAGGTACGGAAATCAAAAAAGTGTATTACATAAATTTAAAATAGATATGTAAATCAAAAAATGATAGTCTAACAAATTTACGGACCACGAAAATTTCTTTTTTTATTGGTTGCATTTCATGTCATCTTTGGACTAGGGATGTACTATCGTTTTTGGGTTTTCGGTTACGTATATAATTAAATATAACAGTTTATTTTTGTTTCATATAACTTTTATACTAGTTGCCTTTATTTCAAGAACCTGTTACTGTCCATCATTATTTAGACTCTGCCACATTCGAAACTTGTATCGGTTTCGGCTACGTATAGTTTATATTTTCGGATATCCGATAGCAGATAAGGAGCGCCATAACACCCCCTGCATCAGGTTTTTGAAACAGCTTAATAATGTTGGTTTATGTGTAAATATTTATTATGTGTTAGTCTCCTGCATTAGTTTTATTAGAATTTACACGAGGTGGATATATATATATATATATATATATATATATATATATATATATATATATATATATATATATATATATATATATATATATATATATTAGAGGTGTTTCACAATATAAGGCAAAAAAATTAAGTTTACAATTTTTACAGACTTTGCTGGCCTTCTGAGTCTAGGTAGTACTAACGTAGTGAAATAATCCAGTATTACATACGTTAGCATCAAAAGACATGCTAATGATATTTTAACGTAACTTCAATCGGTCAACTTCCTGAATAAGTACGTCAGCAATCTTTTTACTATTACCTATTGGTGCTATAGGAACGCCAAGCAAATTCTCAAAATCTTTGCCAGGAAGACAGAGTAGCAACTCTCTCTTCCAAAGTTTTAACACTCATATGGAACTGATAGCAAAAGTTTACGTTCACAATGTAAGACCAATTGGGGAGGTTTTTTTGAAAGGTCTTTAATTTTCTTTGATAATTTACCTCTGTAGGTCAGAGACACAGAAATGTGTGCATAATCGTGGCCGAGGCTTATTGCAGCTGATATAAATTAAGAGTTTGGATATAAAATAGATAGCTGTTCTCGATCCCAAGTAGAAGTGTCAGAAGTAAGTGTCTGATCAAAAGATTTTATTTTAGAACTTGGAGGTGTTTTGTTCGTCGCAGGTAGTGATAAAGCGACTTCGTCGAAGCTAGATGCTGATGATGATGTAGATGAGCCGTCTAAAGTAATCATTTTAGTATTTTTTTCTACATCTTTGTAATGCTTGTCCTTGTGTGACTTAACTTTATCCTCTTTTGAACGTAAAGTTTTAATTTTTGAGGCCAACACCATATCTACTCCATTCAACGACGACTCATCTTCTCTATGTGACTTAAGAAAATTAAGAAAGCCATCCATCACATTTTTGTCGAGAAATATCAAATATCTCAACGAAGTCGGTCAGTTCTTCTAATCTGCCGTTGTAAACACATCAATTTTGGTACTTTTTCTTTAATTTTGGTACAATCTCTGTATACCGGCACGTATATTCTCCTCCGATATAACGAGAGTATTTCCTTTCCTCCAACCTTTTTGTTATTTTGCAGTAGATTTGGCAGCATTTGTAACAGTTTCTCTTATTTCCTTCTGATGATAAATAAACGGTACAAGTACTTGTACTTTTGAAGGAAGCCGAGCTTATCACTTTCTAATATCCAAATACCTCTCTTAGTTCTCATTTCCAAGCTAGGTTATCAAAGTGCAGAAGATAATAAACTTACACAAGAATAGTAAGAAGAAAACATTAGTAAATAGAAAAATCCCAAAATATTACAAAACTAACTAGTCTGAGATAAAAGTGACCAATATGTGCAACCTCCAAATATTATCCAATCTTAATAAAATATTGTATACATACTTTAAGTATTATGAAGACTCAGCCATGTGAAAAGTCATGTGAAATTCACAAATTTTGACAAATTAAACACCCTAATATACATCATGTATGTGTATATATATCTTCGGTCTTTGTGTATCTTAATTAGATAAGGCATTCCTTGATCTAGGTACTAATAAAAAAATGTAGATTTACTATTTCTACATATCTATGTAGATATATCAGGAGTCGAAATAAATAACCTTCTGGACTTTTTTCATGTAATTAGTGTCAAGGTTTTAAAAAATATATTATTAATGGTATACACATTTATTATTGGTTAATAGCCAATAGGAATAATGCTTAGAACTTTATTTGCCAAAATAAGTAAAATGAGCTGAATTAAAAAACTTAAGCGTCATGTAGCTAAGTTCTAAATAACTTACACCAATGTAAGTTAACGATTAACAAAAAATATAATAAAAATAAACAGGTCGGACCCAGAGTCTGTTGTGTTATAATGCTTAAACAAAAAAAAAAACATCTGCTACTATTTGTGTATGTTGTTTTTTTTTTGATGATATTTGTTATCGTGTGGTTTCATGTATGCTTGATGTTTTCCAAAAATTATATAATCTAAGGTTGCCATGGCGGTTATCGAAACATTTCTAGAACAATAGGTCCTTACTATTCTATGACACGTGCTTGAAATTGTATATCATTTTACACATTTCATATGTTAGCAAGATGCATGCTAAAATTCATACGAAACCTGATATGTTCATCGGAAATAAATCATAATAATCCCGTCATCGAATTGGCTTATTTTAACATGATTAGATTGTGATTTTATACTATTAATGAATAGAATTTTTTGTAATTCTATTTACTTGTATTGTAATGTTATCACATTCATCTACTAACTATTTAATATGTCAATGTCTATAACTACCTATATGTAGATTATATAACACCTGCAATTTTTGCACACAATATATATAAATAAATATATGTCCTCATAATTAGATCGTTATTCTTACTAATATACAATAGCTGTCCTATATATATATATATATATATATATTACGCTATAATATTTATATGTTTGTATTTTTATTTCACATATATTTATTGTATTATTATCTCCACTCGTCCACACAATGCCAATATCTGTCACTTTCTACCAAAACTGTTTTTTGTCAGCTCTTACTAACTACGAGTGCTGTGAATGAAACATCAGTGTATCTTTAATTTATCAATTTAAGCTTGGTCTAAAAATAATACCGCCAAGAAAAATGTTGACTTTTCTTACCACACTACAAATGTTATATATCTGTTATCTGGTCGGAAATGTCAACCGTTTTTGTAAAGTATGCTCTTATGTTAATGACATTTTTTTTTAAAGTAAAACCTTTAAAAGGTTTTTGCTTTAATTTTAGACCAAGTTTTTTTATAATAATATAACAAAAACACTAAAAATACTTTAAAATACAATAGACGCTGAAGGTTGCGGTGCTCGCGCGTCTGTGGAACGCATGCTTGCCTTTGGAAGAGAGTTGTACGCGATGAGTCAAGATCTGAAACCGGATCACTACTTAAAATCTATGCTGGAGGTGAATATGTATTTTCTATACCTTTTTTGTTTTTGTATGTTTTTTTATATTATATAGTTATATGGCAATAGTTGTTGAACAAATAAAGCAATTAAATCTGGTAAGCTTTCTTTGAATATTTATTTTAAAACATATTTTTTTATTTATTGCTATTATCTTGCTATTGCTTATCGAATCTGAAGTTAACAATTATATCAAATTTGGACATATTATTAAAATAATATTACTAATTTTATGCAGTTCATTATGTTCTATAGAAGTTTTTATTCATGCTATGAGTCTTTCCTGCTCCATTTCTGGAAGCGATTGGGGGCAAGATATATAAAACAGGGTTTTTTTCTGGATTAATGGATATTTTGTGATATTTATGTATTGTTTTCGATTTGTATCTTTTAATACAGCTTTTATTGTTATCGTTAAGTCGGTATTTTATGATATTACCAGGATGCCTTTAGCCTCCTCGCGTACAGCAACCCGTGGGACAGTCCCAACGGCTGGCAGCTGGAGGCGGTGTGGCGCGAGCCCGTCTGCGAGGCCTTCAATGCTGCTATACTTGGTAAATATTATATTTTTGTGTTATCTTGTTTGTAAAAAATCTAATTTCTTTTTTTGTGTAATAGTCCTACTTTAATTTAACACATTGTAATTTGTGTTAATCTAAACACTCTTTAAAATGAACAGAATGGCAAGGCATGCAGTCCGTGTCTCCGGTGGAGGCGTGCGTGGCGCACACCGCGGACCTGCTGCGCCGCATGGCGCGCGCCTCCCTCGGCGCCTGCGCCTTCGCGGACCTGCCCGCGCTTCTGCGCCGCTGACGCGCCCCCGCCCCCCGCGCCTCCCTCCGCTCCGCCGCCCGCTCCGCCGCCCGCACACGGCGTGCGAGGTACAGTGTTTGAATGAGTTTGGAATTTTATGTGTTCTATTTCATGAGAAAATTGAGTTTTAACGATTTAAGCAAATGTTCGTTTTTTACCAGCCTTATAATATTAAAATCAATGTAGCAGTTAACTAAACTTGTAAATTTTGTCAATATTTAGTATTTAGTTACATATAAATTTATCAACAACCCATAATCAATAACAAAAATAATAAATGTTCAATGAAAAAAGCTTACAAAATTAATGTATTACGTCCCTTTCTCTCCTATATCCATAATATGTCCCATCTATCTCTGTCTCTCCCACACCCCCAGCATCACTAACACTTCCCTTTTACTTCCAAAATTTACATGTTCATTTCGCGTTTGGATACTCGCACTTAATATTTGACAGATGTTTATGTTTAATATTATCTGTGTACGTCTTCTTCTTAATTTAGTTATTTACCCTCATTTTTGGTCTGTATAATGATTAATGTTGTTATTTTATATCATTTTCGCACACAAAATGCAATATAACGCTGTTCACACTTTCTACTTTAAAATTTATATTTGTTCCCTTATTTGTCCATAATTTTATTGTTTTCTTATATAATATGCCTAAAAACCCAGAATTATTTATTTTTGCAATTACCAACTAATATTGTCGCTACGGATTGAAATCCTGGTAATTGTTGATTTGTTTTTCTGTTTTAGTATAAGAAGTATATTGTTAAGGCCATTGTACAACATATGAATAATAATAATATTAATAATACATATTACAAAGCAGTCTTTGGATAAGTTGAAAAGAATAAAGTTGCTTTTACTAGGTTTTCATTCCGTAACGCTAAATAATATATATTTTATGTAATTTTCTTCTTCATATTTTTTAGATCTAAAAAGTGGTTTAATTTTTTTTTATATTTTAGAAAAATAAGCGATCAAATAATTTAAAAGATAATATCCGAAAATTGATATAATTAAATATTTTATTTTCTAATGGCGCAATGTGTCTAACAAGTTATAGTATAGATAAAAATAATCAATGTTTTTGTTTAACTCAAGTATGTTCGTCTGCAAACATTGTGCTCATATGTAAAGAGATATCTTACACATTCATGTAAATTATATTTGATACTTATAATATACGACTATTATTAAAATATGAATAATCAAAATTGTCTGGCTATATGGTGTCATTTAGATAGAAACTAAACTCTTGTGAGAATTGTAACAACAAATTGATTAATAATCCTTAAAATTCATATTATAACTAACATTTAAACTCGAGGCTTACCGTGCGAGGAATGTGCAACGAACCAGCGCGGGGCATTTTTCAATGTAAAATAAAGTAAATATTGAATAGTGTAGTGTAGATCGTATTACAATGTATATATAAATCAATCAATTACTGTACCTCTGTACGCACTGAAGGCGTGTGCCTTCGCGAAGTCCTCGAGGGCACTGACACATAGCTTCGTCGCTTTCGCTTGGAAGTCAGTCTACGTTTGTGCGATTCATGCTAAACAAATACTAAACAAATACTAAATTGACACTTCAATGCTTTGTTTTGAAATATAGAGGTCATAATTGCGTGTAATATATATAATAAGGCTAGATTTAGGTTCTAACATCGTTTTACACACAATTGTGCCCCCTATAATGGGGCGGAGTGTTCGTTTAGTGGATAATTTAATTTTTTTATATATATTTATATATACGATGATATATAAAGTTTTGTAGTCTATAGTAGTGTAGCCTCTAGCTGGCGCTTGTCCTTTGGAATAAAAAAAATGACGTGCTCGAACTTTAAATGTTTAAAAAGTGTGTGACAAACGAAAAAGGACGTTGTGATATTTTAAAAGTTAAATATAAACTTCGAACGTAGTTTTAATAATAATATTGTTATGTGTGTATACATTTAGCGCATATATATATTGATATAAAGCGACTCTCTTTCAAAGCGACATTCAAATATTATATTTTTGTCTGATTTTATTCAATCGTTTTTTTTACAACTTGACAGTATATAGTGCGGCTTTGAAATTTGTAGATTATAAATGTGATTAAAGACTTTAGGCTAGTGCCCTACTTATATAGATATTGGATTGTGAACGATTGGTTGCGTTGTGCGTACATTGCTTTCGGGAATGGTAATTGTGTCTGAATCGCCATTTTTGAAATTTAGTTTAATATTATTTAAGGTTTAGAGGTTTTTATAACCTGAAAGCAGTGTTCCGGCTATAGGTGTACACACTGACACGATTATTATTGTTTTATATGTTAGCTGTTTATTATATATATTTATCTAAATAAATATGTTATTGCATTTCTCCTTTGATTAAATTCAAAATTTATTACATTATTTTTAAGAAATAACCTTATTTGTTTGTTTTGAAATAAAATAATAAGAAGTGAGGATCAAAGGCGAAGGGCCTAAGCTAAGCAAAGGTTGACGGGTTCATTTCCCCAATATATATATAACAGTAAGTTGTGTGTATGTGTGTACAGCACAGCCTCCGTTCTGTAAAGATGATTCTACAATATTGTTCTTGTATTGTATTGTTTTCTTTTTTTAATAATATATTGTGTTTAAACGGTAATGTGGATTTTTATTTTATGTGCCCGTTCCTTTTAACCGAAGAAAAAGTTTAAATTCGTCACGTATTTACATATTTTTATGGTAACTTTTTACAGATTAGAAAAAAAATGATTATGACCTCAAAGTTGATCCCATAAAAATTATGAAAAATTCTAACCTTAAGGCCAGAAAATTACGAGAAGATTGCGTATGCACTTACTCGTCGGTTTTTGGTGAAAACTAAATTTTCAGTGGAAAAATACATTTTCCGTCTTTAGCGTAATAGGCAGAGAGCATTTAGTGAGATGTTAAATATTAGTCACTTCTCCGTCGATTCAGATGTTGCTTATTGGGTGGTCGGATCCACTGACGCATTCGTCTAACGGCGAAATGAGAATCGAACTTCTAAAGTTCGTGTTAAACCACTAAGTCAACATAGCGTTCAACGAATTTTCTTACCAGATTGGGGAAATAAGAATATTATAAATATTTTCACGAGTCGTAGTATACCATAATAGTTTTATAATTATTTATACTCTTTAACTATATTAATAGTTTAAGAGTGTAAATATTTATAATATTTTTATTTACCCAATCTGGTAAGCGTAGTATCAAGTTAGGTTAGGTTCTTTTAGACTAACATGTATAAAGAAGATGCCTGAAGTTAAAACACTTAAAATATTTAAAAGATATATATTGACGTACTTACGTATAGAGAAGCTCCATACAAACCCTTTATTGAGCCCATCGTGGCGTACCGAGTTCGATCTGAGTCGTGTGATGGTTAATTAAAATATTTACACTGGTTCCTGTACTGGAAATACCACAATTGAAGTCTACGGCTCAATACATAAAGTACAAAGTGTAGGTGAAAGTGGAGAAAGGAAGTCAAAATGCCTATTGTTATTAGAATGACCATTTATAATTCTCGTTAGAAACTGGAACGGAGTAACGGCGAGACACTTCACTAGGTTCATTAATTTGGTAACGATAAAAAGTTAATACAACCAAAATAAAAATAATTTTTTTTTTTCTTAAATAATACTAAAATAAGGTTATCGTGACGCAGTGAACGCGAGTGGTTGTGGGTTCGATTTCCAATCGGGGAATGATTATATTTATTTTAATTTCAGCACTGTCTCGCAGTCTCGATTTTGGACGGAAATCGGATATAAATAAACTTAGAGAAGGGTCTCGACTCTCTTACTATATCGCTTTAGTGCCGTGAAGCTGTATTTTTTGTTTTTTTTATTACTAAAAAGCATAAACGTGTACCTATATTGAAACTAATTACTTAATTATTACTAAACTATATAATTTCCTAACAAAGTATGTAAAAAAAAGAGAATGTTTATAAAGAATAATTTCAAAAGAGAAGCATATTTTAAAGTATGCAAAGTAAAACCATTGAAAGTAACAAACGAGTGCATCATTAGCCTCATACATCAGCGAACCAAACGAGTTGAACAAGTGCGTTGCCTACCTTATAGGGGTGTGCCAAAAATTAAATAAACATAGCGTAAAAATGTATACCCATCGTGGCGTAATGGCGCTGCATCTGAATTGAAATCTAAGACTTCGATTACACTCAGGGAATTAAAAATATTTAATAAAAAAGTAATATTTATTTTTTAAATTCTATGTAGGTTTCATGTAGTTCCATATAGTTTAGGCCAACTTGGCGCATTGGGACAGTGTCTGACTGTAATCTTGATTGGTTGTGGCTTCGATATCCACTCAGTGGAATCTAGAATTCGGACGGAAAATGGAGGACGGAGTCTTTACACTCTTATTGACTACTTGGGTCTCTCTGACTACCCTGATAGGCGGGACAAAGAGAAGCTGAAAAATGTATTTTCAGTTGAAGAGTTTGCTTGAGATTACTGTCTACGTAATGGTTTATAGGTATGATCATTTCTTAAGGCTGAGGAGACAATGATTCCGGTAGGCACTTAACGCGAAATAGCTATAAAATGTTCCAGGTGGATGTTCTTAAGGGACCTTTATGTTACTTTAAAAGGATGAATTAAAAAAATTAATAAAATGTTCACGTATTTGAAATTCAAAACCTATATAAATAAATAATAATAAACAATTTCATGAAACTTACAACCCTAGCTTTATAGTGTATATTGTGAGATAAATCTATGTATACAAACAATAGGGGCTGTGATTAAATAAAGTGGTATATACGACGCCCGCGGCCGCGCGCCGCGCCGCGCCAGAGGAGACCGACGCCGAGATGCGCATCTAATGGTAAAAGCAAGCAAGACTACCTACAAAAAAACAAATATTTAAAATTTAAATATAGCTAAACTTAAGGCCATCGTGGAGCATCGTGGGACAGCGTCTGACTGTAAACGCGATTGGTTGTGGGTTCGATTTTTACTCGGGGAATTTCTTTCTTAACATACTTAATGATAATAGGACTGCGTCGTTGTTTACTTTTTATAACATTTCAGGTTTTAAATTAATATCTTTAACGAGTCCAATCATATCAATAAAATTATTTTGTGTACATATTAATATTGTTTTGATACATAAGTGTATTGGGAAAGAAATTCGCAGTCGTACTATTAATAGGAGACTGCACGGTAAGAATAATCGAAATACTAATAGTTACAGGTTTATTCAAGTGTTTTCAATTTAGATTATCGTAGCGCAGCGTTTGGCTGTAAACGCAATATTGTGGGTTGAATCTCTCTCTACTTAGAAGAATAATTATGAGGTATGCGGAGAACGGAGTATTTTGACACTAGATTCTCTCTGCTTGTTCTGATACCAGCAGGAAATGTGTGAACCTAAAAAAATACCTTGTAATATTTATGCAATGTAGGTAAACAAGTAGTACTTAATATCTTGCCTTATTTCTCGCACTTTTGTTGAAGCTGAGGCTGCTATTTAGTTAATCAGAGGATCAAACCTTTATACATAAGTGTCTCTAGAATAAAAAGCATTTGATCCAAAAATCATCAGGGTCAATCAAACTATACAGATAAAAAAATAATCTACATATACCTTGTATATAGGTTTATTTACTTGATATTAAGCAATTTCTTATCATAATCTATATTTCCCATGAAAAATGAATTTAATTAATTAGAAGTATTGAACATATCCTAGATTACTCTTTCCACTACAATAAACATACATCAAGTCCATTCTGAAGATAATATATTTTCATACAATACTGGCTTTTAAAGTCTGTAGCCTGTGTATTCGTTAAAAGGGCGTCCTTTTAAATTATTTGAATCCACCTGATTTTGACATGGCTTCTGAATTAACGAGTGCAACGCACAGTAATTTAATGTATCAAATTTTAGTTAAGGCGATGAAATTTTATTACAATTGATGAAACTTGAATCGCTTCAGTGATGTGGGTTTTATCCCTACCATGCTGTATCCGCCGGCAAGTGTTTATTTTTACTACGGAACACAACGCCGCACTTTATTTTTTCAGCAGAGCGGAGAATGAGAATAATGAAATTATGA
This sequence comes from Podotricha telesiphe, assembly GCA_038994665.1. Classification (NCBI taxonomy): domain Eukaryota; kingdom Metazoa; phylum Arthropoda; class Insecta; order Lepidoptera; family Nymphalidae; genus Podotricha; species Podotricha telesiphe. Next base: position 536,963 of record JAOYRR010000278.1, on the reverse strand, counting down.
TCGGAACGGAGGAATAAAAATAAAGACTTAGAAAGTTGATGACTATTTACACAACTCAAATGTATTAACTAATATAAACAAGTAAGTTTACGAGACAATATTCACTTTTGTTGTTAAAAATCTAGACTTAATATAGCAAGTCTATCAAAAGCCTCGTCTCGTCTATCTTTCCAGTACAATGAGTAGCATCGCTCCCAGCAATCCGTCTGAAGATAAATATTCCATGTTTTCATTTAATACCGGCTTGCGCTCTCCCCGCAGAGACTGCTCAAATAGAGATAGAAAACCAATGAAATGGTTATTGTATTACGCTAAAAATGTTTTAATTTTTTCAACGTTTTTATGCTCTTTAATTGAAACGTTATATTTAATTAAAATCAACTCTTATGTTAACAGTTTAAATTTGAGTCGATGCAAAGTAGATTTTTGTTGTAATAGTTTATTTAGTGGTGATGTATAAGTATATATGTGTGTTCTTGTATTGGTAGATATTCAATAGAAACAAATGAAGTGTCTATGACACTTCATATGTGATATGGTATATAATATAATAAATATACTAAAGACAACTATTTTTCTCGCATTTCGTGAAGAATAAAAAAAGATATGTTATTTTCTACCTAGATAATTAGTAATTTTCCCATTTTCTTTATGCAAACATTAATTACCGTAAGCCAAAATGCTAATATTTGAATAAATTCAAAAATAGTTAAAATGCGGAATCCTTTCTATAATGAAAATAATTGTAAACCGGTTACGGATCGGAAACGAAAGAAACTCGTACTCGGGGAAATAGGAAATAAATTGTAATTCCGCCGGCGGCGAGACCCCGCTGGTATAAATTATAAAAAATGACTGGGGCTCCGCCCCCGCCCCGGGCTCCAATTTTGACATTTTACATTTTTATTTTATCGAATCTGTTCCCCCAATTTTTTTTCAATTATCATAATTATTCAATGATTCGTTATCTGTGGAGGTTTGGATGTCATAAAGTTACTATTTCCATATTTAGTCTATAATTTGACATTTGGGACACGGTAATGGCGCATACGCGATAGACGACGTAATTTAAATAAATGAATCACGATAAAAATATTGAAATAAAATTTGGATACAAACTACTTTATTATCCGATTGTGTAATTACGGAGATATTTTTATTATTTTATTTTCCCGTATTGTCATTGTCTTTGAGGGGTTTCCTTTAACGATGCTTATAAGTTATATACCCACTGGGAGAAATATTAATACATATTTAAAAAAAAAATCTTTCTTTGGCACACAGACACAATTTGGACTCTAACGAATAATATTACAAATGATCACAGAAACAGTGTATTATATAATTTACAAGTAGTAATATGATTAAATAAAAAGCTTTTAACTAATTAATATTCAAATTATTCACATTTCATTACGACTTCTTTGTCCAATAACAAATTACGACTAACTAGTCGTAACACCTCTCAGCACTATCACAAGGCACATAACCTCTTTTTCCGTAAGTACACAGCACGTCCAAAAAGAAGTTCCCTCGCTGCTCCTTGCGGGGATGATCGATCACATACAAATGTTTGTCAAGGACTAAAATATTTGATTGATTTGTCGTCGCTGCCGGCCATTTTAGAGGTAGCAAGTTGTTATTCTTTGGTGTGGGATTCCTGTGAAAAAGATGTAAGTATAATATTATTGTATGATCGTGACTCGTGCCTGATTACAGGACGGTAGTGGTTTCAATTTTGCTGTGCGAATATAAAAGTTCATCTAACTATTCTAATTTGATTGAACTACCTGGCATATTGCAATTTTATTTTATTTAAACCATATAATTTATCAATTTGGTGTTCACAACAATTTTAATTAAAAATACGTTATCATAGAAAATAAAAGTACTAAAATTACCCTTTTAACATAAAATTATGAATTAACGTTGTCATTCTATGAACCATCTTCCTATCATTGCTTGTGAAAGGTAGGGGTATTCCAATAGGTTTGAAGACGTAAAAAAGTTCCCCAGCGTGAGTTGTTCCGTTAAAAGACAGTCCGGATAACGCTTTTCCAAAATTGCGACCACCAACATACGAAAATTGGTAATTATAAATTGGTTTGTCAGAAAATCGTGTTAATATTTTGGAAAATGCGTTTATACTTCCATACGCTATCCAATCTGAATAAAAATATGTCAAATTTTCAGCTGACGTCCTGTAGTCTATTGTACTGTTGCCAAAATAATGTGATCTCATTATCTTGCCGATTTCACGTTTTTCTCTGTCCGAGCACCAAGAAAACACACACGGGAGCATATCATTAAAATTGTCATTCAATTCTTTGGTTGATTTGTCACTTAGCAATCTATAGAAGAAACCTCCTTCAATATCTGTATAACCTATTACGATAGGAACTTTATTAAATTGTCCCGATTTGAAAGTATTATATGGCGTATCACGGAAAAACGGTTGAGTAAAGTTGCTGTCCACACACGGGGAATATTTGAAGTACCTTGGGTTTACGGAATTGTCATACGTGACATGGAGAAGTGTAGGTAGAGGCGTTTGTACAAATATATCATACACATCACGTTCAGTTCTCGCAGGGGATATTTTCCTCGCGTCTTCTAATGCAGGTTTAAAAGGTTCGATATTAAACGCCCAAGTGGACAACGCCGTGCCACTCATCAGGATTGCCTTGTGAAATAAATCTTTACTCAACTGTGATAGAAAATGAAGGGCTGCAGAACTGGCACCTGCACTTTGCCCACAAAGTGTAACATTGTCAGGGTTTCCGCCAAATGAAGCTATGTTCTTACGAATCCATTGCAGGGCTGCCACTTGATCTCTTAATCCTAGGTTAGAAATATCATTTAAGCACAAAAAACCTAGGACACCCAGTCTGTAATTAATGATAACTACGACAGTGCCCTTTGTTACTAAGTATTGAGGATCATATAGTTCTTTACTTCCTTTGAAATAGGCTCCACCGTGAAAAAACGCCATGACGGGAAGTTTATCGCCTTTTTTAGAATTTTCTGGAGTGTACACGTCTAAATACAAACAGTCTTCGGTTCCCGTTGTGATAAAGGATATTAATTGTGGACATCTTACGAATGGATTTATAGCGTGAAAGACACCTTGCCATTTCGCAGGTTCTCTTGGAAGCTGAAACAGTACAAATAATTTATGAAAACACAATTAGCATACATTATATAAAATATTTGCCGGGTACATATCTTGTCCGTTTGAAACTTAATCTTAAATTTTGCAAATTAGGCGGCATAATTAACACTACTGTACTTCATTATGAAATAAATCGAGTTCAGAGTAAGATGGACATGTCCAAATTATTCAAAAAATTGTACTGAACAATTTAACGTAGAATGTCTCTAAAGCTAACTAGGCTAAAAGTGGAGAGATCACTATATTCTCTTTGCCTCTGCAAAATGTCACAAACGAGAGCAGATAAACGATTATAATCGGTAATTATAAATGATTACAGAAATCGTGGCAACAATCAAATTTTTATGTAACGACATAATCGTAAAATTTTAAGAAAAAATTGCTAATAATCCTATTCATATTTGTGTATTTTTCTAGGACATGTGATGAAATATTGACATGAGTTAGTTATGAAACAAAGTATAAAAAATAATGCCGTGTTGTAACCAACATGGATGAGCTAATGTTTCTCGAACTGGATGTATGTATCTAAGTGGATAAACTTGAGTTTTATAATAACTTAATAATAATAATTTTAACCATTTATTTTAATAAAAAAGTTAAGACAGGATCTCATGCGCTACGGTGCAGTAGACAGTCTTAATAAATGCGGGTTCAAAATCCACATGTGTAGTATATATTTAATATCCATAATATACATACATATGTGTATTCTCGATTGGAGCAAGAAAAAAAATAGAAGCTTCTGCTGCTTATAGATGTTATAAAATAAATACTTTTAATGCTACGTTAAGCAAAGTCATTATGGATGTAATATTTCGAATCCAATCGGTTTCGGCTTCGGATATTTTGGATATAGATTTATTTGTGGAAGTTCTGTTTGTTTCATATTATGTTCATACTAGGTGCCTTTATTTCTTATATAATCTGTTATTAGCAACTTCCATTTAGACTGCTTATATCTAAACAAACTGAAACTTTTTTCGGTTAGGGATAGTTTTTTATTTCGGTTATTTAATAATTCCGGTTACGGTTTCGGAGCTCTATAACATACCTGAGTATAAGCTAAATTCAACAGTGGCTATTAATATATTTAGTGTGAACTATAACTTCTGTTCTCTCACATTTTCAATCAAAACGTTTCTCTTATATTTCATTTTTGACTGTGTTGATTCAGACTTAATTTTTTGGATGTCATAACCTAATGGCACACTTCTTAATTAAGAAATGCTTATATTAGAAACAAAAATATGTCAAAAATTAAATATGAAAATTATTCAAACAGAGTATAAAATTTGGCATGATTAAAACTTATATGGAGAAGAAATGCATGAAGCCAATGTTTTCTTGTAAGAATGGATTTTGGATGAAGTAGCATATATATTGCTAAGGCAACGTGTACTTTAGACGTCAAGCGAACTGCTAGTATTCTCTACTTACAATTAAACGTTTATACTAACCTGGAACCTCTTGCTGGTCGCGTAAGGTATACTTAAATACCTGTTATAGCCGAACGCGCGTACACCACGCAGTTTTCCTTGACTTGTGTACACCAATGGCGTTAGTGTGCCGCAAGACGGTTGTACAATTACGAAGGTAAAAAACAGTAACATAACGTAGCTTAAAATCGTCATTTTTATGAGTAGTCTGTTTTTTTATGAAGATATCTTGGTTATTACCTTCATTTTATATTAAAATGGGTTTTTATTATTAACCACGCAGAAACCCATTATATTCAGTTCCAACGTATTTAGTAGCGCATTCGGACTGACACTACTGACTCTCTCCTTAAATTGACTTTTTAAACTGAATGTTAGAAATTGGTAAGTTTTAATCATTATATCAATTTTATATATTTTGTATCATACTCTATTTTAAATACTTTTTTAAAAATAGAGAACTCCAAGTGAAGAATAAACTATAACATATATATATATATATATCACTAAAACACTATCTCGCTAACATATTAACACCAACTCACTATCACTTTCTAAGACACTAAATATATTTTTTTACAATAATTTGAGGTATGTAAGACAAGCGCTCTAGGTCTTGGCACACTGACTGTTTGCTCTTACAAGAGTTGCATAAACAGAAAGCCAGACGATATTTTACGCAAGTCAGTATTCATAAGTGAAATATTATTATCGCCTTCATCGTCCAGTAGCGACATGTTTGACTAAACGTCATAGTTGTAGGTTTAAATAGTAAAATAAATGGTTTCAAAATTTAAATAAACACGTCTTAAAATATTTCTCGGCATCGTGGTCTTCCTGGCAAGGACAGGTTCATGCTATGAATATATTGTATTGTTATAGACCGGACCCGTGTTCAAATTTTAAAACAAACTGCAATGCAAGGTGTGTGCCAAATAGCGATGCGAGATTTCCTTAAACTTTGATAGATATCTATAGAAATAAATAAAATTTGAGTGTGTGTTTGCAATATTAAAATAAAGGCATTTTACTTATAAATGCATATATGTACGTATACACAGTACATATAAAATAAAATTTACTGAAATTAATTTTTTTTTACAATATTTGTCTATCTGTCTGTTTGTTCCGGCCAATCTCGAAAGGGCTAGACCGATTTTGACGGGGCTTTCACTGACAGATAGCTGATGTAATAAAGAGTAATTTATGCTATTTATATTAAACCACGCGGGTCAAGTTACGGGCACAGCTAATTATGTATATAGATAGATACATAAAAGCAATAAAAGCGTGTTAAAGTCATTAATGATTAAAGCATATATTTTCCACGGGTCTGGTTAATTGAATGTGACATTCTTCACTTAATAGGAGGAAAAACCAATACGGAAAGTTTGAACATAGGTTCTCTCTGCCTACAAAACTGTGGGAAATGATTAATAAAATATCCTAATATACTAGACAATTATAATTTGTCATTCGATTGTTTAAAAAACTGGGAATTTCTAAACTTAATAATATAATGAAATATATGAAAACGACAAGATTTTTTTACGGTTCCTTAACCATAAATAATATACCTATACTGTAGCATACGAAAAGAACCTAGTGTAAGTCACTCCGTTTTCTAATTCAATGTCAGTATGTCACTAAATGTCAGTCCAAGAGTCCAGGCTCTTTGCCCGTTCACGTAGAAATTTCCAGATATCCTCCCTTAGCTGTCCTTACACTCCCCAAAGAACCTAGATGAACACAAAGAACCCAAATTTCAAGCATCTAACGTCCATTAGTTTCGGCTGTGCATCATCTGTCAGTCAGTCAGTAACGTAAGTATATATATAGGTAAACTTCTTAGTACAATAAAGAAGCCAACGAACGCAGCTAGATACTACTATGGAAGCTTTATGACCATTACTTGGTTATTTTTATGAAGATAGAAATACTTGAACGGTAGCTGTAAAGAACTAAACGCGATTTATCGCACCCAGAGCTGCGATCGTGCTAAGCGCCTGTGCTGACTTCGTCTATTTTACAGTACTTCTATGCTTTAAACGTTATCTAGATTTTGGTAATTTTAGAATATTTTATATAGTGTTGGACAGCGTCTGAATGTCAACTCGATGGATTCAAACTTCAATTCCCAATTGGGGAATTAAATTGAATTGAATTAAATTATGTTTATTTGACTGTTCTGTATTTTTTTCATTTTGTGAGACAATGTTTTGGTACGTGATTGAATTCAGTGATTTATCAAAAAATATTTTCACGCTTTTTTATTACAGGATACCTAGTGTCATGAAACTCCAGTCTCAGTCACACAGCCACGCTGTTCTAATATGCCACGATAACCTCAATTTATTTTTAAAATTTGAACTCATTACCATCGCGTTCAGTACGAAGCGCCGAATGATAATCATATATTCGCATTCTTCGAATATATGATTATCATTCACAATTTCACAAACTCTCCCTTGAACGGTGACTTCAGAATTAAAAGGCCGGGGGAGTCCAATTTGCATGTTCGCCCAGTTTATAACAATTAGCCGCCTGTTCCCGGATATTTTTCTTTATTAGGCGGATTAAGCGCGTCTACCGGCCGCGTCCTGGTCTCGAGCTATGCGGCTTAATTGAATTTTATAACGAATTGCTTTCCTTGGCAATACTTTGTGTTATTTTATAAATGCATACTTGATACTACTATACTGAAATGACGCGTACATGTTTAAATAGTAGACAAATTGAATATGCGCTTCTAGTTTTATTTATTTAGATCCATAAGTGATAATAATATAAAAATTACAAATTGTGCTGATTTAATAAATCACGGTAAAAATAGAGTACAATATTAAATAATACAATACACAAAAATTACAACAAAAATAAGGAAAAAAAAACACCTTATAAACTATTGTAAAACATAGAGAAGTTGTAAACCTTAATAAAATATAAGTAATTATTGTTTAATTTACTTTCTCTTATTGTAATTATTAATTACAAATTTGAAAAATTATTTAAAAATATAATTAATTACAATTTGACAAATTTTAAAATTTGAGTGCGAGGACTGTTTACTGCCTGTCTAGCTCAAGCCATAAAACCACAGCGATGGAAGACAGGCAGACTAGTCCTCATGAACCTCTCAGACCGTCAGTATGGCTTCCGCAGTGGACGCTCCACGGTGGATGCCATACTCAATGTACAGCAAGCAGTGGCGCGGCGTGACGGAGTGTTAGCGGTGTCGTTAGACATTGCCAACGCTTACAACTCTATACCCCAGCCCTGCAGAAAGGAGTCTATAAAGGAGGATATATTTATACTATCGTGTGCCTCGATACCTGCGCCGTGTCATCGGGGCTTACCTCTCCGGGAAATCTGTGACCTTTCCAGGGAGCGCCGGCTGGGGCGTTTGGTAAGTGTCGTGCGGTTCCGCAGGGTTCAGTGTTGGGTGGGTGGTATCGCATAGAGGGTGTCCCACCACCCTTGACTGAGCAGCGTGCCTAGTAGGCTCCTGCCACCGGCTCACAGAAGATTGTAGTCCCTGTGGCCCCGTCCAGTGGCAGTCAAGGAGGAGCACCGTGAGGTTTTAGTGGATAAACGGACGGCCTACATCTGCCGGTCCGGAGTGCCACATAACCGCGTCCGTGTCCCCAATCGGGAGGGTGTCCGTAACGGATTTCCTCACGTAAAACATAAAATGTAGACAACTATGCCATGCTATCAATTGTAACATCAACATAAAAAATTTGACGGATCAGATACAATACAAATACCGCAACACAACCATTAAAATTTGCTGAAAAGAAAAACAGTTGTGATTTATCACTTTCTTATTAATTTGCACTTTAATGCGTGAATGAAAATACGAATGACGACTATCAAATGTCCTTTTGAATATTTAGTAGGTATAATTAAAAAATACACTTCACGCTTTTCCCCACATAGTGGGTAGTCAGAGAGAACCTAGTGTCAAGGCACTCTGTTCTTCACTTTCCGTCCGAATCGGAGGCATTGCGTGTTGAGTGGCGAAACTGAACGCCGCGATTAGTCCGAGTGGAGAAGTTGAAAATAATTTAAATACAATTAGTATACCTATCGACTCTATACAACGTATCACTTTATACAGAAGTGTATGTATTTGTTAGTTGTGTAATATTAATTGTATTATTATAAATGGTATATTATCGACGAGTATGACGATGACGACGTGAATGACGTTTTTCCACATAAAAGGGTAGTCAGGGAGAGAGAGAGAGCTTAGAGTCAAAACACTACATTTATCTTCTTTCGTCTTACCACAGCGGATAAATTGAAAATAAATTAAATATAATTAATAATCATTTTTCCGAATGGTGAACCCACGACCAATGGTTTTACCATTAGATCCCACGCCATTATGGCATCAATAATGCTAATTAATGTATTTCTAATGTCTTATGGGGTTAAAACTAAAAACAGTTATATTTCAAACACTAAATCTCTGATATTTAAACCGACTCCAATGTATTGGTGTAGTTAAAGTGACGACTAGCAACTAGTCAGTTAATAGCAGTTGCGAGTCGCTGACAACTTAACAGACTGTCTAAAACTGCTGAATTTGTATTCGCTGTGTATTGTAAGGGGTTGTTGAGGCCATCGTGGCGCAGTGGCACAGAGTGGTACTTGCGATAGTGTTAGGTTCGACCCTTACTCGAGTAACGATTGTATTAAAATTATTTTCATTTTCTTATTTTGATAAAATAAAATGTGTTATTAGTTAGTTATTAGCGAAAGATGCTTAAAACTGAAGACTGTCTGGTAGAACTAATTTCACAATTAATTTTGCCTTCCAACACATTTTTAAAAAAAAACAGGTTAAACTCATTTAAATACATTTTCCGATATTTTTTACCTAAAAACCCAAAATATTTTCAGTCAGGTATTATAAAATTAATTTTAATAACTTTTTTATTAATATCCAAACAAAGTTGATTAGCGAACGGTAGTTTTCAGCGCTTTCAGGTCTTTTCTTCCTTGCCTTTTTTACTCGTAACTTACTTCAACGCCCGAGGCGCCCAAGTTTTTGCTCCAGCAGTTGACAGACAAACAGCCGTCAGCTAGTTCGAGCGAACTTGTTACTTTATGCCTTTTTCTTTTCACATCCTGTTTATGTACATTTTGTTGGGCCAATTTTACATTTTAGAAACTTATATGAAAGTTTAATATTTTAGTTTATATTTTGCATGATTTTTTTTCATATATGTCAAGTGTTGAGAGGAAGGCAGTCCAAACTGCTGATTTCAAGTTTCGTTTAAGTAAAAATGTTGGGTCGATTCTAATGTCGTATTTACCTATGCAAGTCATATTTTTCCTGAGGCCATCGTGGCGCTGCGGGACTGCGTCTGAATGTAAAGCGGGATTGGGGTAGAACCCCACTCAGATGAGTGATTTTATTGTAATTTCCCATCTTTTAAGACAAAGCGCGGCGTTCAATTCCGCAACATAACGCAATACTTCAAACTCGGATTGAAAGTATGTGAATATCTTCACACTAAGTTCATATTGGTATGCATGGAATTCAAACCTGCAACATTTTTCAATTTGAAATTAATTTACTATTACCAGCCTTTTAAAACGAAGCGCGGTGTACGTTTCAGTTACTCATTTATATTCATTTAAACAAATATAAAATGAAGAACTAAGTGTTTAGTTTCTCTCTGCATCGTATATGCACTATACCTATGTGAAAAAAAAAAAAAGTTCAAAGGCACAAGTTTGATGCTCTTTTGAGGCTGTGTTCATTAGTTAATTAACCAAACGACGTTATTCATCACTTGTAAGATAACAACTATCTAAAATATTCTTAAATGTTCTCGCCTTTCTTAATATGATTTTAATGGTGCCTTAATCTTAAATTCAGATTAAAAAAGTCAAGTTCAAGTTAGGAGTAATTTGACTTTTTGACTTATACGCCGGATACTTATCCCGCGTGGTTGTTTACAGTTTGGGCCAATCAGCTGGTTAGTCACTTGTACGTCAGACGGAGCAGAAACTTGGCGGGATTTAGTCAAAGTAGCAATCAGGAATACACATAATTGCACCCTGAGCTAAAGAAACGTAATTATTATAACAATTACATTTTACATATATGTAGATAATAATAATAATAAGCCCCCCAATACAACCGTATATACGTCCAAGTCGAACATCAGACTTACGTGTAATATAGTTACTGGCACGGCTTGGCAATGAAAACTCCTCAAAATGGATAATTAATAAGGCTACACGTATAGAGCCGCTACATGGGGACCGCCAGGGCGTGTCTGGAGCTGGCGCTGGACGTGGCAGCATGCGAGCCCTCAGTGGTCGTAGATTGAACAGGCGTGTCACAACAAACAAAGATGCTACAGCCGAAATAACAAACACACCTTCACCAGACACTCCACATGAAACAGTAAAAAGTGTTTTGCAGGATATGCGCCCTTCAACCAGCTGGCAAAGCTGCTGGCAAAGCTGCTGGCAAAGCTGCTGGCCCTAGCTGGCAAACAATGGCAGCGGATGAAATGGAATGATCAAATCAACCAACGCTTACTCCGCTGCTACTACACAGTCACAAAATGCGAAACAGACCTCACTGGATATCGCACAACACTCTACACACAATTCAATAATATTAATATCCCGACCTTCATAGTATTATCTCCAAACAACGTTTAGCAGATCAAGTTCGCGTCATCCATCGTAATAACAGAATATCCCCCGCAGACAGGGAAACAATGAAACAAGAAATACAATATATTTTGAATTGCAATAATACTAACCATACTACCACAAATGATGTAATTTATACCCACAGCTACCATATTAATATCAAGAATCGAACTCCAGTAGTCTTATAGAGAGGACCGCACCGAACACCGACATTCAAACAGCAAACACTCAAACTACTCACATCCAGACAACATTAACATTCGCATCCTCCCCATACACACCGACACAAGCTCTAGAAAATAATATAGAAATTCTTAACACTGACAATCTAGAACAATACAGAAATAGCTTTTGTGAATTTTTTGCATAATATAAAGGAACGGATCCAAATTCACGACCAAATATTCCAAAATTAATTATTACACGTAAGTCTAAAGTCTCAGTTAATATACTCAATCAAATAATATATATTTTATAGAAATTTTAATAAAGAATCATCGGCTATAACAGAGCTACCTAACATAGCAGATGTCCAAACCTTTTGGGAAAATATTTGTTCCCAGCCAGCAGAACATAATATGGATGCTGAGTGGATCAGAGAAGAATCTGAAGAAGCAGAACAATTAGAATGAATGCCAGAAGAATAGAAGAATAATAGATAGGACAGATATAGAAACAGCAGTAAAAAAAACACTAAATTGGAAAACTCCCGGCCCAGATAAAATTCATAATTACTGGCTTAAATATTTCACATCCACACATCGACCAATAGCTAATGCCTTTAATGATCTCATTCTTGATCCACACAGCATTCCTATCTTTTTAACCCACGGACACACATACCTTAAACCAAAGGACACAGACACAAAAAATCCAGCTAAATATGGTCCAATCACATGCCTCTCAACACTATACAAACTACTTACATGCGTCATCTCACACAAAATCAATTCGCATCTAACACACAACAAAGTCATTTCAGAAGAACAAAAAGGTCGCAGGAAAGCATCAAGAGGGTGCAAAGAACAATTAGTAATAGACACAGAAATTCACAACCAGTATTATTTTTTTAACATTTTTTACAGTGTTATTCGTACACTAAGGAAATCGAAAAATACATATTTAGAAAACCTTTAAAAATTTGAACGCAGCGGGATTTGTTAAACGGTTTTCAAGAGGCGTGGGTACAAATCCCGCTGCCTTCCAATTTTTATACGTTTTCTAAATATGTCTTAATACACAATCAGGTTAAACAAACACTCATAATTAATACAGGTTCTCAAAATTTACAAAATGAATAATATAATCATAAAATTTTTACACCATATCATGCAACACTGGACAACCGTACTTAGTATAAGTACAGAACATGCAAAGTTCAATAAACTTTGGTTTAACCAACTTACTATTATAGCATACTTAAATGTCAATGATTGGTCTTCATTGCAATCATTTTCTTTTTCTGCATAACAGGGTAGTCAGAGAGAACCCAGTTATTCCGTTCTCAACTTTCTACTCGAAATAGAGACATTGCCTGCTGAGTTGCGGAACTCAACGCCCCACATTTTCATACCAGAGCAAATTCATGAAAATAATTTAAATATATACGCCCCCGAGTATAGATGGAATCCACAACCAACTGCGTTTACAGTTATATGGTGTCCCACTGCGCCACGATAGACAAAAAAATATGTATTTATATTTTAGGTATAACACTAAACCTAAGAAGAGCATAGCAAGTCCAATATTCAATTTTATTAGTTTCTACAGTATTTTATTTTTCACCATTTTGGCGCAGTGTGACAGCGTCTATGCGATTGATTGTGTGTTCGATTTTCATGCGGGAAAATAAATATAAAAAAATAATTTTTACTTCGCTCAGTCTTACCACAGCGGCAAGACAAGGCGCGGCGTTCCGCCACTCAACAAAGCCTCAGCTTTAGTTTTAGAACGGAGTGTCCTAACAACAGGTTCTTTCTGTCTTCTATGATATATGTATGCGGGAGATCTGTATGGTTTAAAAGTAGAAAACTCAGTTACTGTCGTAGAGATTTTAATACCAAGTCGTTTTCTATTAATTTTGAATCAATGCTGAACTTCAATAGTAGTTTAGTAGTAGTGTATTTATAAATTTTTGAAAATATACATGCAATATTTTTATGATAGAAAGATTAAGATTTTGATTTTGTCGTCGAATAATGTTAAAATAATTCAATTAGAAATGATTTACTTCCCATTAATAGGACAAAAATGTACTAAAGTTAAACCATGTCAATGTAAATATAAATACAGAAATAAATGCATGTAATTTTATTTAAATTTATTCGGATTACCTTTTTTAATATAAGTCTCTAAAAAAACAATTATTAATTTTTAAATTGATATTCACCGAACAACCATATTATGACATTTTTTTCTACTTATACTTAACCTATAAGTAATACCTATATTAGATACCTAATATTAGAAAGTAATACCTCACACAGGATTCAAACTGGCTATTCTATGAATTTAAAAGCATGCTTTTATTAGCTTTTATTAGTAAAACTAAAGAAACCGTAATCTTTTCTTCTATATTTTCTGTAGGTGGAATTCCAAAACTTTATAGTTGCTGTATCCCACATAGGCGCAGTGGTGAGTCGTCTATCTATAACGAGGGCAGTGGGGTTCGATGATCGACTTGGTCTCCATTTTATTGGTATTAGCCTGTTTGTGGTTGGTGTTGGATCACTGGAATTAAGAAAAAAAAATATGGTGTTTTAATATTTTCTAGATTTTACGTTTTTTGTGAAAAACTGTAAAAAAAAAAAAATGTTAATAATTTTAGAATAATAACTGTTTTACAGCAATAAGCCTATCTGGCATAGCAGGCTAAGCTTAGAGAATCTAGTGCTGGACATAAAGCAGAGCATTCGTATATAAAATATTATCCTAAGTGAGATTGAACAAACAACCATTGCGTCTACATTCACTAGCTGCCCCACAGCGCCGCGAAATCCTCAAATACTGTACCAATAATTTCAAGTCAATAAATATGACGTTTTACGATTACGACAATTTTTGAAAAAACATTCACTGTCAATTCCGGACTTTATAATAAAGTTAATACAAAGTTCTTAAAATAACATAGTAATTTCCTTCCTTCCTTACTCGACATGCCTTGTTCAGCCACGTTCAATACGCAATATTATATACGTGCATATATAATAACACCGCTTTACGCTTTTTACCGCATAGCAGGGTAGCCAGAGTCCACTTTCCGTCTGAAATACAATGATTACATGTTGAGTGGCGTAACTCAACTTCGGGACCAGAGCGGAGAAATGAAAATATTTTAAATATAATCATTCCTCAAGTGCAAATCGAACCCACAACCAATCACGTTTACAGTCAGACCCTGCGGCATGATGACCTTTAATAATTCTTTTAATCATATAATTTTAATAGTAAATGATAATATTTTACCAGTAATAAAAAGTTTTAATAGTGTAATTGAAAATGTTTGTGTGTAACAGTCCTTCATATTAAAGGTATATATACGAGATATATATATATATATATATATATATATGTAATTTACAAAAGGGTACTCAGAGAGAACCTAGGGTTAAAACACTCAGTTTTCGTTTTTCTCCTAACAGTACGTCCTCAGTGGCGTAGCCCAACGCCGACGCCAACAATAATTTAAATATTATCACTCCCACGAGTGAAGATTGAACTTACAACCATCATATTTACAGTCAGTCCCACTGCACTATAAAGGCGTCGGGTACAAAAAACATATCATTCTATATTAATATTTCTACCCACACATACATACATACATATCTACACAATTTCCATATAAATGAATACGTTAAAGGTTATCTCAAGGCAAACAAAATAGAAAAAATCGTCAGGCAATTAGTATGCACCTCACGTACGTTATAATATTGACTTTATTTACGCCGCCGTTAATCTGGACATAGTGAATTCATTTGTATACAAAATCATGAAATGCGGCCGCTGGACGCCACACGACGTGCTTGCACAAATTCTGTCATGAATTATTCGAGGTATGAAGACAAAATCTAGAGATAAACGTCTGTTTCTCCGTTTTACAGATTTTGTGTGTTGGGTAGCGAAATTAAACGCCGCAATTTGTTTAATTAGAACTGTTAGGTTTTCGAACAGCAGTTGGTAAGACATAATGTATTAAGGACTGGCGTTCTTTAGTCTCAAATTTGCCACTAGTTTGGTGCATGACATTCTAGGTTAGTGTAATAGATTATACTAATATTTAGATCTACCGTTAGGAGTCAATCTAAGATTTTTCTGAACCTATCAAAATTCAATGTTTTATATTATCATATACATGCAAGGTTTTAGATTATCATATAAATATGTTATTATCACATACTCCTTATTATCTAGACAGAGAGGATATGAGAGCATCATTATTTTCCACCCAAGTGGCAGAAGTAAAAGCCGCGTTTCGTCTAACCACCACATATGTTTATATTTAAATATATGAATTGAGAATTGAACCTGCAACTTTTGTGTAAAGTCGAAGATGTCACTCACACCACGATGGCGTCTGACGAAACTTTTATAACTGAAGTACTCTTGTTAAGTTTGATGATAATACAGAACGGTATTAGTTAATAAGTATTTATAATTCATAATAAATATTTTTAATATTCTTTAAAGTGTCACCCTCATAAGATAACAAAAACATTTTTAGAAAATCATAATTTCGATGTAGCTGGATAGAACGCATGGTCAAACCGCTTGTACAGTTTCAAGAGTCGCAGCTCAGCTTCAAGAGTCCCGCTTCATAATTTTTATTTTCTTGTTTCCTCATTATCCCTAGCGGTAATCAGAGAGGACGGAGCGCGAAACGCATACTACATCACCTAGCCCACAGATTCAAAGTTTTTTTTTATACGTATTCTAAAACTGATTTTCTAACTAGTAAACAAGCTAAAAAATTTCGATAACTAATCGAGAGAGTTTTTATCTAGAGAGTGTTTGAATTGTGAATCAAAGATATTTGTCGATATTAAGTATAAATATTATTATTAGCTTAATGAAAAGCCCTACTATTATTAATAAATGTATGAGATCATTTGGGATCAGGCCTTGATTTAATTATAAGCAATAAAAAAACAGATTAGTCAAGTTCGAAGTTTCTGATGTAAATAAGACGATATAGGTTATTTTACTCTAGAATAATAAAACAGAATATTGAAAGGCTAAAAGATATATATAATTTTAAAGTGTAAATATTTTTTTGTGTTGATTGCTCACGAAAGTGCTGCAATTATTATAGCTTTTGAATAGATGCTATCGTGGCGCAGTTGGTAAGTGTGACTGTATTCGTCTTGGTTATGAGTTCAATCCTAAATCGATTCTATCCGAATCGATTCAATCCGAATCGATTCACAACAAAGCGTTCTGGTTAAGCAAATTAGCTCTTAATAAGTTCTTTGATTTTCGCGATTATTACACATTTTGAAATGAAACTATTTTAACCGGATTAATCGCGTATAATTTTGGTATTCGAAAATACATTTTTAGAACCCGACGTTTCGAACACTTTACAGTAGGCCGTGGTGACAGGTAGACTGAGTCTACCTAATTTAAAGGGATCTGAAAATGTATTTTCGAATACCAAAATTATACGCGATTAATCCGGTTAAAATAGTTTCATTTCAAAATTAGCTCTTTTCATCCAATATGCAATGCTTCTAAAATCAGTGGAAAGTGGAAAAAGGCTACCACTAATTTGCTTCATTATTCCTGCAGGTGAAATGGAAAGAATGAAAAGAATGAGGTGATCGTTGAACAGTGGAAAGCATGTGACTGTTAACGCCATGGTTATGGTTTCGATTCCCACCCGCAGAAATGATTATATTTAAAATATTTTAATTTCTCGGCTCTGGCCCCTTAAAAAAAGCGCGACATTGAGGTCTGCCACTTAACATTAAATGTCTCAATTTAGGGCGGAAAGTGGAGGACAGCGTTACTAGGTTCTCACTGACTACCCTGCTAAGCACGAAAAAAGCGTAAAGGCATGTAAGTGTAAGTATATATATCTAATAAAAAAAGTAAACAAATAATTACTTGTATTTAGCGAAGTTTGTCCATAGCAACACCATGCGCTTTATCATATCCAATTCAAAGTATCTAGTCGGTAAAGGGAAGGAACGGGGCTTGAATAAGTACATCAGCTCATCCGCGTGAGATGCACCCGGCTTGAACATGTAGCCTGATATTATCTTTGGCATATTTATATATCCGTCATACTTAAAGAGATAGAAGTAAATTGGCTGGTTTGAAGTCATGGTATACAGGTTCGATTCCACCGCTGTTGGATACTTAATGTGAAGGTCAGAGTACAGGTCTACTAAGTTCATTATCACATCGTCTTTCTCTGGTGAGAAGTATCTTCTCATAACAGTGGACATCGTAGCGTTTTCTGTTTCTTTGGTAGGAAATTGCAAATCGTTTTGGAAAAGATATCGTGGTTCGACTTCTGTTTCTACTTTTTTTATGCTACTTCCGTGAGTTTTTCCTGCGAAATATATCCCTTCTTTGTTATTATAACCTATGATAATTGGAATTTTTGTGTAGTTCCCGGATTTTATTATATCCATTGGATATTGTGTGACTATGGGTTCTATTCCAGGAAGCTGTTTTTCCACACAAGGAACAAATAAAGGCTGTGCTGTCGTAAACTGTCTATATTTTGTATGTTTTATAGCGAATATTAAATCTTGGATTGATTTTTTTGATAGTACCTTATAAATCTCATCTGGGTGGAGCCCAAAGTACCCAAATTCTTTAGCTAAATCACTGGCTGTCTTGATTGGATCATGTTGAATCGCCCAAGGGGCTATAGCAGCACCACTTTGTAAAATTGCTCTTTGAAAGAGCCCATTGGCAGAAGGAGATAGCATGAGATAAGATATTGATACGGCACCGGCACTTTCTCCAAATAAAGTTACATTATTAGGATGTCCACCAAAAGCAGCGATGTTGTCTCTTATCCACCTTAGTGCGGCTACTTGATCTTTAAGTCCAGCGTTTCCAGGCGCTTCTTTGGTACCCAGACAAAGGAATCCTTCAACGTTCAACCTATAATTAATGCCAACGAATATAACGTCCTGTTGGATAATAAATTCAGGGCCATAGAGAAACGACGAGCCTGTGCCTTCTAAGAAGCATCCACCGTGAATGAATACCATGACTGGAAGAGGTTTGTCTATTACTCTAGCTGGAGTATAAACGTGTAGTTTTAAACAGTCTTCATCTCCCATAATAATTGATCCAATCATCTTTTGCGGACATCGAACATTTTCATTGATGGCGTCGAAGATTCCGCTCCATTGTGGGGGTGGTAGTGGTGCCTATAATAGATAATTTTTTTTTTTTGCTTTTAAATACTAATGTTCTGTTATAAGTTGATGGGAAAAAAAATGTCGTGTAATTTTAATACGTTATACGCCCCTAGACATAGTGTGATGGTTAGGATATGTCTGAATGTACACGGTGGTTTTAGGTTCAATTTCCATTTGGATGAAGAAATTGTGATCTATTACTCGGCTGTCACTAAATAATTGGCACGATGTGGAATAAGGATGCTGACGAAGAAGTACACATCAGCTAAATAGTAAGATTGTAAGTTTATAAATGTTTGCAATGTGCACAAGTATATATATATACACAATATTAGAAATTACCTTCGCAACGTGTATGTCACTTTATACAAAAGTGTATGCCGAACACATGGTGGCATGTGTAATATACGTTTAACTAGAGATCCGCTGGCGGCTTTGCCTGCGTAAAATTCACTACAACTAAACTATTTACGCCCGCCCGCGTTCTAACTTTAATCACAAACTTTTCTTAAATTTATAATTTTAATTATTGTTAATTTTTTTATGTAAAACTGATTGAAATGAAATAAACACTAAATGTTTAAAAGGAAGTATAAAAATAAAAAAGCAAAACTGTATTGAAAAAGGCATATTTAGAATAACACGTTAAAAAAATTGTAAAAATGTATTTAAAATGGTTAAGCCGTTTCTGAAATTTGCGTTCAAAAACGCACAGCAGACAAACTAACAGATAAATAAACTGAAATTAATATAAAAACTCATTGTTTTGTGTCCTATTATATTGCAGCGAGCGGAAAGTGGCCAACGAAGTGTCTTGATATAAGTCAGAAACAACCTATGACTACGCAGTGGTGTGCGTCAGAAGGAACCTATGACTACGCAGTCGTGGATATCACGAGAAGCTGAAAACAGTATTCGTTTGAATTTACAAGTTAAGTTAGTTTAAGGTCACGGTCAACTTTATATGTATAAACTTATAGTGCATAACGCAATTTTTTGTTAAGTAGACGCGTCTAGCCAAACTAGATGGTTGTGGGTTTTAATATAACTTGTGGGATATGTATATGAGACAAATTGCCATTGTGGGAAGTGAAATAGCGTCTGACTTTAGCACGCTTACACGCGATTGCTTATATGTTCGATCACCACTCGGGTAAATGATTTTTTTCTCAGAAACATGCTTTATTCTGTATGGTGGTGTCAAGACATTCAGTTCTCCTCTTTCCGCCCGAATTCAAGATAAGTGTTAAGTCGCGGAACTCAACGCTGCGGTTTGCCTTATAAATTAAAATAATTTAAATATATACAAATATTATAAATTAAAATAATTTAAATATAATCAATTCCCAGAGTGGGATCGAACCCACAACCATTGCGGTTTGACATTCAGACGTTGTCCCTCTAAGCGATGATGTTGATTATATTTAAATTATTTTCATTTCTCAACTCTGTTAGGACGTGAGTAAAGTAGAGAACGGAGTGTCCTTATACTAGGTTCCCTTTGCCTACACGTACAGCTGGATGTAAGTCTACGCGAAAAGCGTGTAGTTCAACAAGTCTTCTTTACATAATGTTTAACTTTTAAAAAAGACTTAATTTTCTTTTTATTTTAACTTTACTTTAATAAGTTTGAAAATTATGATATAAGGACGACTTAGTGGTTTGTCATTTTGTTCAGAATTTTATGCGATTTATACAAATGTACATCGAAACATAAAACGTCAGTTTTTGTTTGACAGTTTACAAAACAAATAACGATCTCTATACAAGGAAGGTGTTACCGAGTTGCGACATCGGCTAGGCCCTTGACTTCGATATAGCACTTAAGACGCATTCAAAGATACATGGAATTGCAAGGAAATTTGTAACGGTTTTTATAATAAAATAAAAACAAAAAATCGTAATGGCACATCGCTCTGTTTTTAAAGTTCTGCTTAGGCGGATTTAAACGCTCATTCAAACTTTGCTTAGAGTAATATTGAAAATATAATTTTAAAATAACATTGTATACAATTTACGCAAAGTATGATGACAGTGGTCACACAACAAGTGTCTCTGTGACGGAAAGGAAAAGAAAATAGAGATTTGACAATAATATAAAAAGTTCAAGACAAAGAGAAAAACAAACTCCTTAGCATTCAATCAATACGACCCAAATGTAGGGTCTTCTCCACTATCCGAGCTTCACTCTCTACCTAACCCAATTTGAAAAGATCCTACTAATTTTCGCCGCTTTCGAAATACGTGGTAGAAAAGAGCTGATTGTAGTTCTAGACTAGCAAAAATCTTTTAGTAGGTCATAGAGAGTTATATAAGTTATGAATCTCGCGGCTATTTCTACCGCATATTAATTAACTCTAACTGGTCACTTCGTTTAGTAAGTTCGAGAATTTATTTACTTTAAAGCGATAATCTTTAGGAATGAATATTTCCCATGGAACTGTAAGTTCTACCAGTATTACACTTTTTAGATTTTTAGAGTAAAGGAAAGTGTCTGGTGACGGATGAACGGATGACGATACCAACATCCTTTAATCCATCCATTTTGTACTTTTTATTATACGTATCCAATCATGAGCTGATTCTAAGATTGAGTAAGGCTTTTGTGTGGATTTGAGCTTTCTTTCACAAACTTTCCAACACCTTATCACGGCAATGCGAGTATTGATCGCTATCAAGAAGTGCCCTACACCCTACCAACAAATGTTTAGTCCCTATTGAACCGTCACATATGTAGTAAGACTTTTCGGTGGCTTTACCCCATCTTAGCATATTATTTTAATCTGGAAGAGTCGTTTGGAACGCTTTAAGGTAGAATTTTAAAAGTCCTATATAAGTATTTTTTATAAAATTGAAGTCTTGAGTCTAGCTCCGGGGCACTTTTGTCTTTTGGAAGTGATGTAACAATATCATCATGTGATTTTACAAGAATATGTCTTTTGGGCAACTCTTCAATATTCATAGAGCTGTCATGGTTTATTCAATCTCAAGTCAAAACTATTTTTAACTCTAAATAGAGTTAAGGCTTCCACCGAATGCGCTAGATGCCAAAACTTAAATATTTCTGATGCATCTTACTTCGCTGAGAGGGTTTTATTAATTTTATATATGTAGAAAGGCCGATTAAGACGTGATTTAAGAAAATTCTCGCTTTAAATCCTAGCTTTTTTGACATGACTGACGTGAGAACATCAACCTATAGGTTCTGTCCAGGATTCTGTACATCTGTTGTTATAGCGATAACCCCAACAACGAAAGTAATTTACTTCTCAAATTACAAAATTAAAATTAAAATAAATTAATAATTATAATTATATAAATTTAGCACGCCAGATACAATAACTACCTAACCTACCTAACTAACTTTTTCACTGTGTTCTGATTATGTATACATATTACTTACGTACATTGTAACCTAAACTAATGAAAATCAAAGTCGTATTAACATATAAATGTATTATTTAATATATAAATGTTGTATGTTATAAATGTTTACTCAAAACCAATAGAAAAAAAGGCATAAGCAAAAAACATATACGCCATTTTATACAAAAGTGTATGTACCGGCGATGAGTTCCGCTACTCAGCAAGCTATGTCTCGATTTCGGGCGGAAATTGGAATGATTGGAGCAACGAAGTGTCTTGACACTATGTACTCTCTGACTACACTTACACGTACACTTTTGTATACAAAGTCAATTTATAAATAGACGTATATGTTGCTAAAGCCATGCGGATTATACGCGTCAACGTCTACTAGTATAAAATAGAATTACAAAGATTGATCTCAATATTTTATATTTATGAAGATATGTTTTATTTGAACTTTTTCTTTTTAATATTAACATATTATATATTAAAACTATCTTTCAAATTGAATCAGCTAATACTATTTAACATTACATAGTACCTTTATGTGACAGATACATATCGTATCCCTATAACGAAAGTGGCATAACTAAAATTTCTGTGACTTCATTTCGAAAAATCATAAAAGCCCAAGATTAAGAACCTGATGCATATTTAAGTAAAGGATAAAATGTAAATAAAATATAGGTACGAGTTGAGTACGCGTGGCCTTGCTTTACAACTGAACACGCAATATGTATGCAATGACAGAATCTAGCTACCTTGTAACTTTCCTGCTATATAGCGCTAAGATAATTTTGTTCCTTGGAATTGCGTTCTAGAATTTATTAATTGTATGAAACAGATAAAATGTACTATATACCAGCTGTGCCCACGACCTGGTCGTGGAATTCTAAAAGTAGCTTAAGTTACTCCTTATTACATCAGCTATCTGCGAGTGAAAGTCCGGTTCAAAATCGGTCCGACCGTTCCAGGGATTAGCCGGAACAAACAGACCGAGACAGCCGGAACAGTCAGACAAAAATAGTTTTTTTTAATTTTGGTTTATGCACCATAAATTTGGTGTACACATATGCATTTAGTAAATAAGCGGTTATTTTAATATTACAAACAGACACTCCAATTTAATTTAATTTGTGTAGATAATACACTTGTAGAAAACTTTTATTTAAAAGACGTGGTGCAGTGTAACGCGAGGATTCGATTCCCATCCGCATTCCCATTCGATTCTCTGTGGAATGATTGTAATAAATTGTTTCCATTTCTCCACTCTAGTTCCCAATACAGAGCGCGGCGTTGGGTTCTGCAATCAACACGCAATGTCTCAGATTCGGACGGAAAGTGGAGAAAGGACAAAACTTAAGACAAAAGGAGTGACGGCCATGTCTTTTACCTTATAATTAGAGGTGAGGGCTATGTCCCTGTCCGTTCGTACGCCAGAGAATAGCAATGAAAGTTTAAATTATTAAACTATGAAAATTTTAATGTGTAAAATGTGTCTAAGAACATCCAAACATTTTATTCTTACAAAGGCAAGTTTAAAAACTCTCAAATAATATCCTACGTTATAAGTAATCAGCGTCTTAGAGGTAAGTAATAAATTAAACTGCGTAGTTAATAAAATTACTGAATATTATTATCCAATAAAAAATTGTCGGTAAGAACCTTGTGTCAAGACAGGCCGTTCCTCTACAGTTTCCGCCCGAATCCGAGATATTGCACATTGAGTGGCGGAACTTAACCACTCGCTTTGTCTTAACACCAGAGATAGAGATAATTATATAATTAATCTCCAGTCACTCCTCTTCCTCCTCTCCCTATTAATTATCACTATGTAATAAATTTAATAAATTGTCACTTTTTACTCTGCAGATATTGATTTGCATAAATTCAACTTATAGCAGTCATTCATAGCCACAGAAACATTTGCCACAGAAAACAAAGTAGCTATTTATAATTATTTATTAAAGATAACGTTTCAATGAAATTATTTACCCATTAGAAAAACATACACGTGCACATAAATTAGATAGTCTTAATTTAACTATTACGAAGTAAGCAAAGTTAAAATTGAACCTACGACCTATGACGAAAAAAATAAACTCACCTGAAACCGATTAGCTTTAGTCACGACACCATAGGGTATACCAAAATATTGGTAAATTCCACCATCGTCACTCACCACACCCCTTAAAAACCCACCCTTAACTTTGACAACTGGCGTGCGATCTCTCACTAAATTTGCTAGAAGCAAAGAAAAGAGTATTGTATACTTCATTTTTTGCCAAACTTCATTTTATAAGATGAAAAGTAATATATTTTTTTTATATAAAAAAAAAAAATCATATGACACGTTCGATGAAGTTGAGTAACAATGCGTGTGTGTAGACATTGACAGCGGAGTTTTGTTCGACTATCAGTTGACCTGCATTAATTATTTGTTGATATACGTTACGATGCTTGGCGTCATTTGGAGTAATTGAATATTAAGTCGTACACAGTGGTTACAAGTTCGAATTTGATTTGAAAAATTTCTTTATACATGTGTTTATATAATGTTGGTGATTTGATTTAGTATAATAACTTATTAGTACTTCTTCGTAATGTTTCATTTCAGGTTGTAGAAGTGTGTGAATGAAAATAGTTTTTAAGTACTAAGTAGTTGTTTTTATTTTATTTTTCTAAAAATAAATAATATAATTGTAGCTATCATTTTAATATTTGAACATTATGCCCAGTCGGAGGTTATGGATCAAATGTAATCAGAATGTTTCTGCTTATCACTTTGATGATATTGTAACTAGTTCCGTTTAGGAATAAAAAAAACGGTGTGATTTACTTTATTTTTGACATTTAAAGCCTCTAAAACAAAAAATGATTGCAAGTCGTAATAGCTCTATTATAAGTCATAGCATACTCATATAATATAAATAGCTACTCATTGTATTGTTATTTCACTTGTGACCTCTAGTGCACTTTACAATAAACAATAAATCGTTCAAGGTTCATAAAAAGCATTGGTACTTGCAATTTACGTAATATGCATATTTGTTAAGAAAAAAAAATTAGTAATTATTAATGTTTATAATTATTTCAGTGTACTTTAAATTTTTAATTTTAATTATTGTGACGCTTCGTGCACATTCATATAAATTTAAAAAAGGTTATTAAAAGAAATAAAATTGATAATAAATCTTAATTAAAAAAAATATATAATTTAAATTGAGACTATAACAATACTCCGTTCTTTATATTCCATGGAGTATTTACACACTAGGTTCTCTCTTACGACCCTGCTATTTAGGAAAACGCCTGATAGTGTATAATTTAAAAAAAAAATTAAATTCAAATTGAGAATATAACAACACTCCGTTCTTCATATTCCATGGAGTATTTTCACACTAGGTTCTCTCTGACGATCCTGCTATTTAGGAAAACGCCTGATGGTGTATATTAACTTACCTTTTCATGTAGGAACTCTATCAGGCCGGAAATGAAAAAAAATTAGAATTCTATCACTTTTCTACATTTTTGTGCCTGATTACTTTCATATAACGTGTAAAACGTACTGCGTCACTTGTTAATCCACCATGCGTGGCTTACTTAGCTCGCTCCGAGTTTTGTAACTCCATACTAAGGTATTAGCCAACGTATCCTTCATATACAGCGGATATGTTTCCTTTAAATAATTGCAGATTGCAGTTTTGCAAAGTGCTTATAGTATTTTATAATTTATAAAGTGTTATTCACACACTTAGGATATTGAAAAGTATTGTCAGAAAACGTAAAAAAAATTTGAACACAGCGGGATTTGAAACCGCGCCTCTTGGAAATCGCGCTCCTAGCTGCGTTCAAAATTTTTATAAGTTTTCTGAAAATGTTTTGCTTATAATATTTCTGTTGTATTTCTGAAGAGTGTTGATAGAGAACTTATCAAAAAGATTTTCTCTCCACTTTTAGGTTATTTTAGAGACTTCATGTGTAAATGGTGGAGGTTAGCGCTGCATCCTGTCTAATCAGGCCAAAATGGACAATAATATTACATATTTCTTTGATGGCATTGTGGCGTAGTGGGACGTTTGACCGTAAACGTGATTGAAAGTGGGTTCCATTGCAATTGTTAATTAATAAAATGAATATTACACACAATACAATGTATTACAGACAACACAATACACTTTTATATAAAGTGGCAGTCGCTAAGGCAGCTCTGCTAAGAAAGAGCTGACAAGAAACTCGAAAGGTTTCGTTTTCTAATACGTAATGCAATAAAATAAAATAAGAGCAATTATACAGTTAAGCGGTATGTTTTTTCAGTACGCCGTACTCCACTTTTCACCCAAATTCAAGATATGAAGTGTTGAAAGCGAAATTCAATGCTGTGCTTTGTCTTACCAGAGTGTCGAAATGAAAATAATATAAATATAATAGTTGAACCCACAACTATCGTGATTACAATTGGATGCTTCTATTATAGCATTAGCGATAGCTTTTAGCTTTTGAATCCATACTGAATGGGAATGAAAATAAATGGGACACCTACGATGACGAATTCATTTAAAACAATTTTGTAATTTTCCAATTTAATAAATTTGTTAAAAATAAGTCGGTTGTTATAAATATTTAAACAATACAATATAAATTAAAATAAGGTATAAAGTTATTAATTTCAGAATTATATATATATATATACCGACTTTTCTATTTATACCTTCCAAATTTCGTTAAATAGAGAGAGGTGTTCGGACAGTGGAGGCGAGCGATAATGTATATTTGAAAGGGGCCTTTTCCAGCTTACACTTGCACGTCCAGGCACTGTTCCGAGCTCCTGTCTCTGCTCGTATACGCTACAGTACTCTTTTCTAACTTATTCGGTGAGATTTGAACTTATATTTAGTGACCTGTGCCATTCTAGCTACTACTAGGTTAACGGTAAAAAAATAATAACAATCGTTTAGTAGTCATGACTATGCATTATACATAGCGACGTCGTGGGTACATAGAATTTGCAAGCCATATAAAAAAATTGTGTTTTCCAATAAAAAGAAAAATAAAGTAAATGACAATACAAAAATATAATCTCATATTTTAAAACTCTGAAAGCCGACTTTATACTTATTATTGGACATTGACATTGTAATTTCGAGTGACTTCTTTTAATGGTTACTATTCCTAGAGAAAAGCTACTGCTTAGAGGGAAATGTTAAGAGGTATAATATCCCGGCCATTTTTTCACTCACTGTTTGAAGACATTCGTGTTGGATGACGGAACATAACGCCGCGCTTTGGCTTCAAATAAGCCCTCGGGATCCCACAAAAATAGTACCACAAACAACTATCACAATGGCTCTTATGATTAATAGAAATAATACAAATTAGTTATTAACTTCTAAGTAAAATACTTAAATATATAAAAGCAAGTATTGTTATTTTCAATTTGTCAGCCTTTTCTCCTATATTTTGAATAAGTCTTGTTCCAAAACAGAAGATTTTTATCATCCCACATTTGTTGATGCGATGTAACCTTATCTATGACTAGTAGTTGGGTATTTTCATTTGTAACAGTATGCCATTTTATACGAATATCAGAATTTTCAGGTCTGGGATTTCTGAAAACATAAAATTATTAGATTTATCATACTTTGAAGTTAATTTTTGGAAAATTAAATAATGTTATAATTTACTTCACAATTTACTACGGCCCTCGTGTTTATTGCCAAATCCTCAAAATGTATGTATATAGTAAACACTATGTCTTTTTCAATACGATACACGTAATATTCAACTAATATCAGAATCTATTTTATAGCGGTTAGTAAGCCTTTTAAGCCCATATTTTTAAAATCGTTCAACTGTGCCGCGACAAAAATAATATTAAGAATCACTAGTCTAGAGAAAGCATTTTTTGATTTTTTTGAATACGTAGGCTGTGGTTTTTTTAATTATTACAAATTTTACGGAATCACATTTATTTTCACTAATCTACTTGTAAGAAAAACGCTTCACGCTCGTGAAAACACTAGTGTCAAAACCTTTCTGACTTTAATTTAAAGTATATCTGTTTAACTAATTTTTTTTATAATATTAACAATTATAAGTTAATATCATTACGTACCCATATTTTGCAAAATTGGTCCACATGCTTGTTATCTTATCTATAATATCCATTTCATAAAATGTTTGAGGTAAAGTCACTTTTAATTTGAACATGTAAAATAGTTCATCAGCATGTGTAGCTCCAGGATAATTGGCAAATTTAAAGAGAAATTTCACTAAATTCATAGAACCATCGTAAGCAAATTTGTACACATATACAGGTTCTTTCATATTTTTGACTAAAAGTTCCGCCGTAGAAATAACTGGATAAACTATGCCTGAATCGCCTTCGAATCTTGACAACATAACGAGCAAGTCTTCATTTGTTGCATTATACAATTGCTTAAGACTTCGCGCTGTTTCGTGTTTCTTAATATCAGATACAAATTCCAGATCCCGAGGAATAGCATCATAGAAGTTAAAATTTGTAATCGTTGTTTTATTTTCTTTACCTACAAACATATAACCTTCAGCGTCATTAAATCCCATGATAACTGGAACTTTATTAAATTGCCCTTTAGATATTAAATTGTACGGATGTTCGGTTAAAAAATGTTCCGTGTTTGGTAATTTTTTTTCAGCACAAGGGACGAATATGTTTTCAGATAGTGAAACATCTCCCTTTTTTCTCGGTACACGTGTTTCTAACAGCTTAACGATTGACTGGCTTTCAAACAATTCATATAATTCATAAACGTCTTGCGTATTGTGGCCCAATTGACGGGCTAATTGTCTAGCGGTTTCAACAGGTTCAAATTGAAAGCTCCACGGCGATATGGCTGAACCACTTTGCATAATAGCGTTATTGAAGAGTCCTTTAGACATTGGTGATACTATATGATATAACACGGATGCTGAACCAGCGCTTTCACCAAACAACGTTATTTTATTCGGATCTCCACCAAACGCTTTTATGTTCCTATTTACCCATCGCAAGCTTTCGACTTGATCTTTAAGCCCTGCGTTTCCTGGGGCCTCTTTAATGCCCAAGCAAAGGAAGCCTAAAACTTCGAGTCTATAGTTAAAAGTCACTAAAATCACTCCATGCCTCACCAAATAATCTGGTCCATATAAAAATGGGGAACCAGAGCCATCTCTAAACCCACCTCCATGTATGTAGACCATGACGGGATATAAATTTTCTGTTTTTTCTACTGGAGTGTATACATTAAGAGTAAGACAGTCTTCGTTTTCTAAAACTAATGTAGATGTAAATCTTTGCGAGCATCTGATATGTTCTTCTGTAGCTTCGAAGACACCCTTCCACGAAGGACTTGGCGAAGGTGCCTGAAATATTAAAATATAATTATAAATAACGATACTTTATTAATATTTAGTGCGTAACAATATCCTTAACTTCAAGCTTTTCTTCGCAGAGTAGACACAGAGAACCTAGTGAGAAGTTCCCAACTTAACAATTTCCCAGAATTATATCAGTATTTTTAATGACTATTAAAGTCTATCCTAGCATTTACGTTATGTCACTCACTATATCGCTTTATTTGAATTTTTAACTGCATGTCCTGTATAACCACAACCAATGATAATTCATTTTGTTACACAATATCTATCTGATTTTCTAATAAACCGGAAACAGACTATAATTGATATTGAGTAGAAATCACATGCTGTTCTATGGCTAATTAGATATAAGAAAGGAAACTATTTTAGAAATATATGGCTACCTCCCTCCAGAAAACCTTCGAGTAAGATTGAGACTTCAACGAACACGTTCATTTTTAATATCACAACAGCGACTTTGAATTATTTGCAGCTAATAATTGTGTTTCTAGTATACTTTTATCTCACTAATGGAGTATGCAATTAGATAATTATTCACTGGTATAGTATACTTGATAATTATAAAAAACTATATACTAACCATAATTATAAACATTTTCATTTCTCCTGCCTGGTATGACAAAATTCGGGATTAGTTCACACTAAACAACTCACAATGTCTTCAAAATGGAGAACGGAGTGTTTTAACACTAGGTTCTCTCCTAGCCAGCATTATGCAGGAGATATAACATAATAAAAAAATACTTTACAAATTTATACAATAAGTAAAACGCGTCGTTGAGTGTACTGCTCAACAGGGAATGTCTGGAATTCGGGTGGAAAGTGGTGAACGGATTGTCTTGGTACTAGATTCGGTCTGTATAGATTGTTTATATGTATATAAATTATTCATATTTTTTTGAATTAGTTAATCTAAGCATTAAGGCGATGCGCTCTCTAGAATTACCCCAAAATAAAGAACTGATTGTCTTATAAATCGTTTTATTTCTACACATGGATTCACATTCTACACTGACATGCCAAAAAAAATGCATGTAGTGCAATTTAGTGTACCTGAAGTTTCTTGAAAACAGCATAAGGTATCCCCAAATAGCTGATATGGGAGCCATCATTTGATATGGAGCCACGAAGTAATCCGTTTGACACAAGCACTGGCAGCGTCGGCTGCCTCACGAGTCGTCCTGCCCAAAGTGACCACAGAACAAGCCAGTGCAATTTCATCATTACTTCTATACTATACTAGAAAAATACACTATCACACTTGTTACTAACATGGGAATCATGGATAGTAATGAATAAACGTTGAAATTACGTATAATCTGTCACTTGAAATCGTTTTCGCTTATAATTAGCTGTTTTTTCTATAATTTTGCGTCAATAAATGAATATTTTTGTGTAAAGTTGTACAAATCACTTCTTCAGCCGGTTAGCGAATGACAGTACGAGTATAGCAGTAGACTATAGACACCAAGCGACGGTACTTTCTATCAATATTTATTAAATTCCCGACTCTATTCTGATATTATAAGGTTCAAATTCAATTCCATTTTTCATAATCTGTATAAATAGCTATATGTCGGTTGTGAGGAATTGAAGTGACAAGACAAGTTTTCTGATTACGTAAGACTGGTTATTAGATTTTGATATTTAAAGCTTGGCGTTTAAGTTCAATTTTCATGAATAGCTTGATTTGATGGATTAATAATTATTAAAAAGTTGATTTTATTTGTTGTGATTTGACTTTCTACTACGAAGGTTATGGGTTCAAATAAAAGGTGAATGTATTAACGCAATCGTCACTTCAGGCTAGTATTTGACTAAATTTGATGATAGTAGGTAGCTTGTGGACAATTAAATATATTTTTGTCCGTACATTATATACAATATAGGTAGGTGTAGTTAAATTTGTGATAGATATTTTTATTTCTGCTATTTGCGTGAAAAGTGGAGATTGGAGTCACTGGTATTTTTACACGGATAATTACTATTTTCACGTAGGCTCCAAAGCAGTGAAGAAAGTAGAGAAAAAAAACGTCAAGATACGCCTTAAAATAACTACTAGATAGTGATCTAACCTGTTTTTGCTTACGGTTGGTAAATCTTTAATTTTCATGTACTTACCTCTTAGATTTTGTGTAAAAATCTAGCATAATATTATAATTCAATCATCCGGTAAGACTGACAATACTGACATTCTGTTAGTTGATTTGAAAGTGTGTATTAGTATATTTCAATAAAAAATAATTTGACTTTCATTTATGATTACATAAATTGTTTAGCTTCATTATGAAATTATCAATTGAAATTATAGTTAATGCGCATTTTAAAGGGTTAGTCTATACTTACGTCGCAAGTCCAGGCACTGGTCTGAGATAACCGTACATAGTCACCATGGAAGGCTACTTTCTTCAACGGTTCAAAATTCATAATATCCTTCACTCAAATAGACTTTCACAAGCATTTTACAAGAATCGTCGAAGGAACATAAATCTACCACCGGCTCGGAAGGCAGTTCTGCAGAGAAGAGCCGGCGAGAAACTCAACTAATGTTACTTCCACACATTTTAATATTTTTCATATTCTTCTACAGAGTAATCAGCTTTACTTATTAATATTGTTGCAAATCTAACATAGGTTGTGGAATCTTGTTATATATGCGTATACC
Source organism: Podotricha telesiphe (assembly GCA_038994665.1). Lineage (NCBI taxonomy): Eukaryota > Metazoa > Arthropoda > Insecta > Lepidoptera > Nymphalidae > Podotricha > Podotricha telesiphe. The sequence continues at coordinate 504,854 of JAOYRR010000278.1, read as the reverse complement.
CACAAAAGACTTACTTACTTTTTGGTGGCGATAACTTTATTTCTCATCCTTATCATATGTCTGTCACTGTTTTTAGCATAACACTGGATATGTTGTCGGACAAACAAAATATATATACTGCGAAGCAACTGTAAGTATACCTATGTGTTTAAAAATATCTCGGTTGTATTTTAACATGCAAATTTGTAAATTTAGGGTGAAATAAGAATACCTCAAATCTCATGCTCTTAACCATGTCGTTGGTAGTTATAGTTTAAGTCTAAAATGTCTGTTTTAATTAAGGATTCGTTTATTTACACTTTTATTGCGGCGTTGAGTTTCGCCGCATAACACGCATCATCTCGGATTAGGGTGGAAAGGATAGGGTGAAAATGGATTGCCTTGACACTAAGTTATTTCTGTCTATCCGGCTATGCGGGAGAAAGCGTGAAGCTGAATATTTATATTTTTATGTTATTAATAACTATTAATTGCAGTATTGCAAATAAAAATGATCAGGCGAAGTCTCCATATGAAATAAATATTTTTTTAGCTTTACACATTTTCCGCATCGCAGGGCAGAGATAACCTATTGTTGAAACCCTCCGCTCGCCACTGTCTGTCATTTTTGATAAAGGCATTGCGTTGGTACCCAATCACTATGATCACTATCACGATCTTATCAGACCGGGAGCCTGGAACTAATTTAAATATATTTTTAATCCTACTGGGAATCGAAGCCTTAACCAATTATACAGTACGACACTAGCCCACAGCGAAACTATGGCGTTGTGTTAGAATCTTGGTTTTGGTTGGTTAAAAATGTTGGGTAGAATTTTTTTGTTAACAGAATGGTCTTGATATTTAAATTTATAATACTAACCGTATATAATAATATAATTAAAATTAAAATGATGTGCAATATTTTTCTCAAGGTGCCTCGAAGGTTATCTTAATATTATAATCGCAACAAAAAAGGAAGATAATTACAAAATTATATTTTCATACAAAATTTGTTTAAACATGAAAACCTACTAGTCTTCCACGTTATACTGTAATTACCTACATTCGACTTTTTACATTCTTTTTTTTCGTTATACCAGTTCCGATCTGTCTGCATGTAAAAGATAAGATTTGACTCATGACAGAGTTTCTAGTTAACTTAAAAAATGAAATACATCTTTACTGCCGATACCAATGCAATTACGTATGTATAATTAGTGTCGTTGAAAATCCAATATGGCCGTTACAAATTGCTCAATTTTACATTTGCCTAATTTTCCGCAAAAATGGGTATTAATTGAAAGGGCTTGGTGATTTGTTTGTAAGAATTCACCATGATGGACAAAAATGCTCCTTGCTCAAAAAAGTTTACGTATCGATAAATTTATATGTTGTGAAATAAAGAGTGCTTAGCTACTGTACTCTCCGACATTTTGTCCATTTTGTCTTATCACATCAAAATAAGCTCTACGTTCGGAAATAAAAGCTTCCTAACATGCTAGTGTATTCGCGAACCCACAACTATGTCATTATTACCCAAGCCGCTTCTTAACAGAACCACGAGAAAATGAGTTAATTTTAGACTTTTTCTTTAATTTATGTACATTTCCCTTACATTTATGTATATTTTTCAAATTCACGCTTTTTATTGCATATATTTTTTTGCCCGAATTCGAGATATTGCATATAGAGTGGCGGAACTCAACGCCACGCTTAACCAGGAGTTTAACCAGATTTATTTTAAATAAAATTATTCTGCTGAGTGTGAACCCAATCCACGACCCATCGCATTTACAGTCGCTGCCCCACTGAGCCATGAGGGCTTCATTTACTTGTTTACACTAGCGACTCGATCGCGGCTTCGCCTGCGTAAACTACACGACTAAACATATTAGTTTTTCGACAGCCCGCGTTATCACTTAAATCATATACTTAGCTTAAGTTTATAATTTAAATGTAACTTTTTTATGTATGAAGTGATTGAAATTAAATAAACACTAGATGTTAAGGGAAGTTTACCAAAACACAATAGACAGAAAAAAAGATTGAAATTAAATAAACACTAGATGTTAAGGGAAGTTTACCAAAACACAATAGACAGAAAAAAAGATAAACAAACGCACAGACAGCCGGAAAAGAAAATTAAAAACATTGTTTTGGATTCGATTATACTGATGAATGCCCTCAATAATATTTTTTTCATATATCTTCCATGTCCAGACAGCGATTAGTTACATTTGTATAGATATAGATACGTATAGATTAATGTGTATATAGTTTATTATATACTTGACTAATAATTTAAAGAAAAAAAAGAAGTTTATTCACAAAGTTTAATAATACATTTAAATAACACCTTAAATTGTGTCAGTATGTGAGCAAAGTTACAAGGGAGCGTTTGTGTAAGTGAAGTTGTTTCTTTAATTCTAAGCGGAGAAGACAGAGGATTAGTTACATACTCTGCTCTCAATTTCCACCTGTTGTAAACACCTTGTATGGCGTGGGAAGTGGTAACATAAATGGCGGAACTTATGCCATTTTGTCTCATTAAAAATGTATTTATCAGTTTGCGAAAAGGGAAATTAATTTGATTGTATTTTTTCTAAGTTAGAATCTAACCCATCACCACTACATAACATATTTTTATATCTTTACAGATGTTCCGTAATGCGCTCTTTGTTTTATCAGATCGAAGAAATAAAAAAATATTAAATATAAAAAACAGAAATATATCAATGCAAAAAAATTTTTTCCCCCAAATAACACAGTAGTTAGAAAGAACCTAGTGTTAAGACACTCCGTTTTCCACGATCCACCCGAATTTGAGACATTGCATGTTGAATGGCGGGCGGACCTTTGTTCACCAGAGCAGTAAAATGGTTATATTATGATCACTCCTCCGTGCGGACTCGAACCCACAACAACCCATAAAAATATATATACATTTGTTCATAAATATATAGACCTACAAATTTTGCATGTACATTTTAATATTTCCAACTACGTTCTTTTTATTTTTATATCAAACGAATTTCCCCCGCAACTTCTTTATTATGTCGTTTCAGTACATATTTTAGGAAATACTCTCATTATACTCTTCAACACTCCTAAAAGAGCTTACAAGTCATATTTCAAGTTGCATATAAGTCAGTAATTCTGTCACCGAGCAGTTATATATGTATATTGATTTAGCAGTTTCTTAACCCATGAAGAAGTATTGGCTAGTGCTATGGTCCCTCTGGGCGGCTCGGTTGGTGAGGCAGCCAACGTTGCCGGTGCTCGTGGGCGGCGGCTGGCTGCGCGGCGAGATCGTTCACGACGGGACGCACAAGCGGTACATGGCAGTGCCCTACGCCACTCATCCTGCTAAACGATTTTTGGTAAGTGTGTAATGCTAAATATAATATTAAGTAGAAAAAAGGAGCTTGAGCGCACACTGTCAATTACCACATTATTCGTCTTCCTCCATAATTTGAGACACTGCGTGTTAAATGGCGGGACAATGAAAATAATTATCTAGTTCCATCTTAGAACCCACAACCATGTGGTTAACAGGTGGACAATAAAAATAAATCTTTATGAAATAATTATATAGAGAGCACCTTGCGACAGACAACTATATTTCTGTTCAAAAATTTTAGTAAAGGTTATCTTAATGCTCATTTACATATCGATACAAGGTAACATTTCATCATTTGGTGTCTAGATTTTTTATATTTTGCGCGAACTAGGAAACACGTTTTACCCTAGCAGGGGTCAGGGAGAACCCAGGGGCAAGATAGTCTGTTCTCCACTTTCCGCCTAAAACCGAGGCATTTTTGATTCAATTAGTAATGGTTACATAAGCAAAATACGGGGAGGAGGGGGTAAAACATTCAAATAATTACTTACGTAATACTTGAGCGGTCCTACTTAAGTATAAGCAATAATAAATAATACAGTATTTTTTTTTAATTGCCTTCATGCATATTCCACTTATTGTGGAATAAGCATAAAAGACCTAGTTGATAAATCACTCTGTACTGTCGCTTTTCTTCAACTTATAATAACATTACATATTATGTGCCAGACCTCGCACCCATATTAAAACTAGTCAGAAATTCCTTTAGAATTCTTTTAAATAGTATAATTCCTTTACAAAGTAATAGAACATTGTATATAATCAAATATTTCTCGAAAGTTTTAAATACTAGACTTCCAAAACTTGTAAACGAAATTTCAATGTCAGGCAAATGTCTCTATGTATTATTATTGTACTACTACTATATTTGTATTATGTACGACATACGTACTCAAACAGGACGCGTAAAATATGTCTTTTAAGACAACACATTATTATTTCAGGGTCCCGATCCGGAACCAACTTGGCGAGGTGTCTACGATGCTGTAGACGAAAATATAAGATGCTACCAAAGATTTATTCCAAAATGGCTTATTGGACAAGAAGATTGCCTAATTTTATATATATATACACCAATGGATGCATCAGCCTCTTCCAAATATCCTGTCATAGTTTACATTCACGGGGGTGGGTTCTACGAAGGTTCTGGCAGTAGTGCTTTGTACGGTCCAGATTACTTAGTAAGCAAAGGTGTCATGCTTGTTGTAATAAATTATAGAGTCCATGTTCAAGGATTTATGTGCTTAAGAACAAAAGAAGCTCCAGGAAACGCTGGTATGAAAGATCAGGTAGCTGCTCTGAGATGGGTGCAACGTAATATTCAAATGTTTGGAGGAGATCCCAATCATGTAACTCTCATGGGGGAAAGTGCTGGAGCTGCTGCTATATCTTTTCACGTAGTATCTCCAATGTCAAAGGGCTTATTCCATAAAGTAATCATGCAAAGCGGTTCCTCTTTAGGGTCGTGGTCGGTACAATTCAAGCCAGTCTACATGGCGAGTTTATTAATTAAAGCTATGGGATACGATACGGAAGACCCTCATAAAATTTATGATATATTAATGAAACAGTCTGATTACGATTTAATAATGACAAGAGTTCCAAGAAGAGAAAATAATATAATTGTTTCAGAGGTGCTTCATACACCTTGTGTGGAAGATGTTATAGAAGGTGTGGAAGCTTTTCTAACAGACTTACCATATGAATTATTTTCCAGAGGGGAATTTCACAAAGTTCCTATGATGATTGGCACTTGTAATTCGGAAGGTTTACTTTTTATTAATATGGAAAATTATATAACAATACAGAATATACGATTTGAAAAATCTTTGCCGAAGCATTTGGAGATTCCTATGGACAAACGAGCAGAAATCGGCAATAAATTGATGAAATTTTACACGGACGGTAAACATGTGATGTATTCACATGATTATATGGTAAATCTTTCAAAATTTTACGAAGAAGCATATTTTGTGATGCAAGTATTAGAGGAAACGCAGTTAATGCTAGAGACAAATAGTAACCCTGTGTATAGTTATCTCTTTGCGTACGACGGTTGGAGAAACATTGTAAAATTATCTCTTATGAATAGTCTAAGTCTAGAAAGTGGAGCTACACATGCTGATGATATTTTCTATTTATTTAGCCAACCTTTTCTAACAACACTTTTTGAAGGGAAGATGATTGATAGAATGACAACAATGTGGACAAATTTTGTTAAATACGGGTAGGTACATCTGTTATTTGTCAAAAAATATTGTACAAGACTATGTGATGTTGGTTAAACTTGGTTTCCATTAGAAATTTTACGTATTTGCAGTGACTAGAATTGTAGGGCAATAGTCATATTTTGCGTTTTGCAACAGAAGATACAACATGAAAGTGTGTGTAGAGTTTTCAACACTTCGTTCTACACTAGGTTCTTTCTACCTGCGGGTGCTAGGTCCTATAAAAAAATGGGGGAAACATTAAGCAAAACAAATACCAGCAAATATAATACAAATTTCATGATACCACAAAGTTAAAAAACACCTTAAAGTTTATTTAAAATCCTTCAACCGTGATATTTGTTATATGGTATATTTAAGGCAAACAACAAAATATATGCTATTAAAATTTTGATCGCTTTATAATATTTTTAACCCTTTTTCAGAGATCCCACACCGAAAGTAACTGATCTTCTACCAGTGAAGTGGTTACCAGCGAACAAAAGCAACCCTCACTCACTCGTCATCGACAGACACTTCTCAACCACGCCGCTGTGGACCTCTGACTCACTTAAATACTTAAGAGAACTTTATGCCAAATATAGAAGGAAATTAGATTAAAATATATGTGTTTATAATTAGTTACTTATTTGCAGTGGTTTAAATTTTTTTTTAACTGCACTATATCACTTTATTGTAGACGAAGTGATTTAACGTCACTCAGCGCTCTACATTTTTCGGATGCATTGACTACTGGTTATTGTTACACTGTATTGTTACACTGTTGTATTTTTTTTAACCAAACGCGGCAGTAGTTTGTGTCTGTATCTCTTATAAATACGTGAAGGAAATGCTTTCAATTCCGTTTTAGGAAAATTATAGGGTTTTGGCTTTCAATCCCTTTTTAAGAAAACTATGATGGCTATGAAATTTGACATAGTTATAGTTTATATGGAAAATAAATCGGCAAGCTAATATCTAAGACGAAATCTTTTAATAATATATTAGAAACACATTAAATTAATATAATTAAATAAATTAATACTACTCATTTCTATTATTACACTATTTATTGTATGTAAAGTGACACGTTTCTAATGCTGCTTATTTTACGCGTCAAATGTACGAACAACTATTAATGTATAAGACTCGAAAATTCTCTTGCATTAATATTATGTATATGTCATATTTAAGTTCTTATATATAAGTGACAGACATGGATTGAACGTATTGTCAAATTACGCTATCCACTTTGTCAATATTAAAATCTAAAAAGAACCCACGACTTTTCCACTTTTTAGAAGACTTCAGTAAAGTGCCACGACGACGTTACCCTAAACCTGTACCTATTTAGGTAACTTTAATAATCAAAGTTATAACAATTAGGGTGACACGTGATCACAGCCAACTCATTATTAGATTAGAGCTGTGGGTTACGCTCCAAACCTGCGGGCCTCGATAATGACGGTTCTCTAACTACGTGAAATTTAAATAGATAATTATTATGCAAATATAGGCCTACTTACGTTTGTATATTAGGCGATAATTTCATTTAATTTTTAGTTTTATTGTTTTAGTACGTTTTTTTTTGTGATAACCCATAATAATAATGTATTTTCCATGCTTTCCCAGTGAGTTGTGTGCTACGTGGGAGGGGAAGGCGGGCGGTGTTGTATTCAATGTGTAAATTGTTTTAAATAATACAGTTTTCCGCATTTATAGTTTATTTGTTTTATTAAAAAGATACACATATAGGAGTATACCTATATAACTAGCAGACAGAACGTTATCTGCTGCAAAATATAAAATACTCGCGACCCGCCGCGGCTTCGCCTGCGTAAACTACACGACTATATAGTTTTTTCATCCGCCTGCGTCGTGTTTTCACTTTAATCACAAACTTTTATTAAATTTATATTTTTTATTAATGAACCTATTGAAATAAGATAAACACTAAATGTTACACTACTTTGGTTACAAAGTATATCAAAATACAGTAGTCAAAACTACATTTAAATCGGTTTAGCCATATCTGAGATAAGCGTGCATGAACGCACAAACACTGACAAACTGACAAATAAACAAAGCAAAAAAATATTAGAGGATATTATTTTGAGTTCTATTATATTGATAAATGCCCCTAATAATTTGTTTTCATATATATCTTTCATGTGCAGACAGCGCTCAGTGCAATTATTATATGTATATAGATATACAAATAAGTTATTATATGTATATAGATTACTGTAAAACTTTCTACCGCACTAACTAACCGAAAACTGTACAAATAACTAATCTCATTAAAAATAATGAAATGGTTTTTTTTCTTTTTATATATATTTAACGATTTCCTAATATTTTTAAATACTAGTAATTTATTAATGTCAAAATCAAAATTAATAAAGCATTCCATTTTCTTTTCTAATTATGAAAACAAAATTAAAGTTATTCGTGATTTACTCATAATATTAATTAATTTGAGGCTATTGTGGCGTAATGTGAGTCACAGTCGCAATTAATATTTAAATTTTTTTTCTTTCTCTTCTCTAGTGAACAAGACAAAGGTGGTTGAGTTGCGCTACTTAACATGCAATGTCTCGAATTTAAACGGAAAGTGGAGTATAGAGTGTCTTGACAGGTTCTCTTTGACTACCTTGTTATACGGTAAAAAAGTGTTAAGCTAAAAATATAGATTTATTAATACAAAAAGGAAAAACTTTAAGCCCGTTGTTACGAAAATTATGGGCACGTAGCAGTATGAATATCACATACTCGTATATATGTAGAAGAAGTGTAGATATCCAATTTTATTACAATAATGCATTAGAAATGTATTAAATTAATAATAATAATAAATATTACACAAACTATCATATGTTGACAAACACTTTGCTAAGACAACGTGTAGTTTACGCGTCAAGAGGGCTACTAGTAATTAACTCCGTCCAATTTATTCCCAAAGTAACTTCTATAATCAAAAGCTAAGAAAAAGTATAATGTAAAGGAGATGGCACTAAATTATTTAGACGTAACTGGAACTCTTAGTAAAGAGAAATGGTAAAATTAATTCGTAATGTATTTTGCTAGCGTCGCCTCTGCGCCGCTACTCGCTATATATTACCGTGTCCTGCTCATTTAATTCCCCCAATGACCTTCGACATATATTTGTATGTGAATAATATATACACACACTGTATACACTCGTATACTCGTAGGAATGATTATATTTTCATTCTCCGCTTAGGTGATAACACAAAGTAGGGCGTTGAGTTCCACCACTCAACACGCAATATCTCGTATTAGGAAGGAAAGTGGAGAACAGAGTGTCTTGACACTAGGTTCTCTCTGAACTGATATGCGGGAAAAAGGGTATTTGTACACGCCCGTTGTATGTATATGTCCATATTGTATAGAGACCGTCGTGGCACAGTTGATAAATGTGTCCTATTCATGCGATGGTTAAGGGTTCGATAGCTTCTTAATATTTAAGGGAACAATTAATTATGATTATTTTGATATTCTTTTCATTTGATCGTCCAGCGAATAACCCAATATTTTTATATTACGCCTACCCTGCAAATATCTATATTTATACATACGAGAAAAATGTAACTGATAGCTGTATGTACATGGAAGATGTATGAGAAAAAAAGCCGTTTACTTCACCCATGCGAAGCCGCGAGCGGGTCGCTAGTATTAAATATATGCTGAATTCCACTATTCGAAAAAAGTACTTTTTAAATATACAATAAATTTCTTATTAGCTTCATGTATTTCAATAAAATACGTTTCGCATCCAACAAGCCAAGCCGTGTTTATTAGAAGTGTGTTTTCCTACAAAACACGTAAAACCAAGGCAAGCAGGTGCGATCATTAACACGGTCCTATACAGATAACAGACGTCCATAATTTCGGCTATCTGGGTCCTTGGTTACCATTTTGCCATATTTATTAGCTGGCGCATTAGTCTAAGGTAGATACCGTGACTAATGCGGGTCGGAGGGACATTTTTGCACATATCAAAGAAAATATTGCGTGGTGTAAGATAGGGGACGACGCGTCAAATCAATCCGTGCTTGTCTCTTTTACACATAAATATTAATACGGCACAATTTGTTAATTTTTATATATTAATGCATGCTGTATCCATCTTAAAGGATTTATTTAAATTTCACTTTATATATTTTTTTTTCTTGTTTAATGTTATTATTTAAGGTGGATCTAAATAAATAAAATATGTGTTTGAGAGTTTGCTATAAAATTAGTTTACTAGAATTAACACATATTGACATAACACCGCGCTTTGTCTAATCAAAAGAGGAAATATTTGAAATATAAATTCATTTCACTTATTTAAGTAAACATCAAACCCATAATAACTATGGCGTTCAACCAACTCCATAACGGCATTGTGCCGTCGCCTAAATAGAATCCTTATACTTATACAAATAAAACAAAATATAGTATGTAAAACGCTTTCGTCTATAACTTACGAGGACTTTCACAGCAGCAGATTTGTAGCCGGTCAGGTTATTGTTGGCAATTTCCGCCACTTTTTAGTTTATCCCCGGAGGTCAAACCGACTGACCGTTAACAATCCATCTCTGGCTTAAACTATTAACATAAGGGTCTATAAAGTTGCCCGCCATTATTGTAATTGTTTGAAGAAGATTTTGCATTATCTATGATGGAACTTCCGTTGACTTTAAAATCTTTATATTGAGCTCGGCGTTAGTTTAGTTGTTAATAGAGATTGTGATTTGTTTTTTTTTATTTTTGTTGAGAAGGTGATAAGGCGCCATTGATTGACAGCATAAGATGATTTTCACTAGTTATTAACTAGAGGAGGCTGTTCAAGAAAAAAATAAGAATAGGCTGCTAAATACAAGGGAGTGGCCCTTTTTATGTTTAATATTTCTTTATCACGTAAAAATATATGGTAAAACATTATTATACGTTAGTTTTCTTTCCTTTTAATTATCTCATTAAAATAGATTTTCTTTTAAAATAGTAATCAGATTCACACTTTTACCGTATAGCAGGGGACGCAGAGAAAAGATAGTCAAGACACTATGTAGTTTTTTTTTTGTTTTTTTTATTCTATGGACAAGGCAAACAAGGTCACGGGTAAGTGATCACCGCCGCCCGCGACCCCGTGTAACACCGAAGGAGCTACAGGGATATTGCCGGCCTTTAAGGTGAAAATAGACGCGCTTTTTGATGGTAACCATGTCGAATTGACCTGGGAACACTGCCACTGGTAGGCCATTCCACAGTTGAGTGGCATGTGGAAGGAAGTTCCTAGGAAGAGTAGTAGAGGGCCACGTATCCAGATGTGAGGATGATATTTCAGTTGGTTACGTACTGTGCGGTTGAAAAATTCAGTGGCAGAAATCAAGTCAAACAGTTCCCGAGAATACTCCCCATGATAAATACGGTAGGGAACGCATAAAGGGGAAACGTCTCTACGCAACGCCAAGCCTTTACAGATTCTGATTTTGTCCTTAACGATTCGAATGGCTGTACGTTGTATGCGATCAATTGGATCAAGCTGATACTGGGGTGTACCAGCCCAAAGATGAGAACAGTACTCCATGTGAGGCCAAACCTGGGCCCTGTACAGGGCTAATCGGTGTCTCTTGTGAATCTTGTACTGTTTTAAATTGTAAATTTAAAATTTTAAGTTTTGTGTTCTTGTTTTATATATTTTTTTTCTTTTCTCAGAATTGAAGTTTCACGCAGCACAAAATGAGCGTGCCAGTTGCGCACAGATCACTTCGACAATTTTACGTTGCATGGAGAATTCACAATGGTGAAGACGTGATGTTCGCTTATAAAGAGAAAAAAGGCAACATCTTTTAAAGTCTAATAATAAGGAGTGGAGAGAGAAAGAGGAAGGAGAGCAGAGCGCTAAAATGAGTGAAATATGTAAAAAATAAATAAAAATACACACTACTAAAAAATATGCTCAATACTTTTGCAGACAGTATGCGAAGCATTCGTCCAAGCTAATTCAACGAAAGAGTATCTTTTAATCCTCGTACATTAATAAGCAATACCATTACAATATTATTCGTCGTGTGGATAGTGTTGTGACAACTGAGAACATGGTCAGGATTTTGATCGAATATACGACAGAGATGTAATATTCAATGTTTTCTGTATTTTTTTTCAATATTGTAAATAGTGTTATATTTTTAAGCATTTAAATAAAAAACTGTTATAAACACGCAATGTCTACAATTCGGGCTGAAAATAGAGAACGGAGAGTGTTGATACTAGGTTTTCTCTGATTACTTAGCTATGGGGACAAAATCTTGAAGATGTTATACTTTCGGTCTATTTTTGTAAAATTAATTAAGATCGGGGAAATTCAACTGAACTTTGAATATATTCATTAGTACAAATATAGAGGGCCATCGTGGCGCAGAGGGATAATTTCGGTTTGTTCAAATAACAGTTACGAATTCATTCCACTATAGAGAGAATTATTATGTGTAAATTATTTTAATAATTAAAGAATTTTTTTTTACCTAGAGCCACCGCGTATACAATCGGAACATCTTCCCTGCTATATACTTCCCTCTCTAAAAAATCAATATAAGATATAAATACAAAGCAAAAGCTGTGGAAAAAAAACAAACAGCATGAATTTGCCAGTGATCCATTCGTCAAAAGAGAGGATTTGAGATCCGGTCTCGATATAACCATTCAGAGGTTTTAATAAGAACGGCTCTAAGCTCTGTTAGCCGGAAATTTGGTTGCCGCCTCAATGGGTACCCCAATCCAGCTAATCATTTCTCAAATAATCTTATCGAAGGGTTTGTTTGTCTATTATTTATTAGGCTTTGATCAGGATAATGCTTGAAGAGCGTATGGTATCATGTGTTATATTAATACAAAATCAAAACATAAATAATTTAAGCTTTAAACAGTATTTTTGGTTTATAACCAGGGTAGTCAGAAAGAACCTAGTGTCAAGACACTTCGCTTTTTACTTTTCGCCCGAAATTGAGAAATTGGTTGTTAGGTACCCGAACTTAGCGCCGGGGTTTGTCTTAGTAGAGCAGGCAAATAAAAACAATTTGTATATAATGATCCCCACAAGTGGAACCGAACCCACAAACGCACGTTCGCGTTTAAATAAATATTGTAAAATATTGAAGCCATTGTGGTGTAAATAGCGCCTGACTGTAAACGCGTAGGTTATGAGTTTATGTGTGAAACAAAAAAATGCATCGCTGAGTTTCTCCAGTCAACATATCTCTTCAATATCTATTGTCCCCCCCCTCAAAGTAAGGTTGAACTCCCACTATCCAGCTCATTATCAAGCTCACCATACCTGGACCTACAGTCAAATTTTGTAGATGCTAACTGTTTAACTGTCATGTATTTCTCATTGAAATGAGAATGAGTAATTAATAAGTAATTAATTACTTGGATTTTTTTACCTTCTTTTAACAATACAAACATTTATAATATAATTAACACATTGAGACTTCTAAATGTACATAACTTGATAAATATGTTCTAATATTTTTCTAGATTTACGTCTGTTGCCGTATAGTAGGATAGTAGAGGGAAACTAGTGTCAATACATTTCGTTGTGCTAACTGGTGGAACTCAACTCCGCTCCGCTCTTCGCTCTCTGTCTTGACAATAATTCTGATTGACAATAATTCCTCGAAGAAATCAAACCCACAACCATTGTGTATACACTCAGATGCTGTCACTCTTCGCGGTGGCATAAATACGTTGAAATGATGCACAAAAGTATTAATTTAAAAAGATAAACAAAATAGAACACGCTTAGAATTCCACTCGATTCACCTGTTCGAATATCTTTCCGACATAAACAATACGTATATGATTTTTTTGAAACGTCTTATTAAAATGACATACAGACAGGCAATATTTATATATGAGTTGCAATGGTATTGTAGTGATTATAAATTGTTTTCTTATCTAACAGTGATAAGTTTATCTGATAAGAGGCAAGATAATTTTGAGCCCAATTCAGTCCAAAGATCATTTCTATTGATAAATATCGCATATAATGGTATTGTTATCGATATCAGCGGAGGAGTATGTAACTTGGCATAGCTAAAGCTTGAATGGAGATAAAGTGTAAAAACCTATTATTTTTTATAATCCTTCAAAAAAGCCACACATTGCACAAACGTGGTTGACTTACACGTTTCTAAGGCAACGCATTGTTCACGCGTCAACCTTGCATCTAATTTCTATAAGTTATGGTTAAGAATTTTTCATACGAGGATGCCACATAGGAAATTTTAAAAACTTAGTTTTAAGACCTTCTGTTTTCTATTTTAAGTCCATTTTTAAATTGTTTGGATCGGCCCATTATAATTTTTTTGAACTTCGCCATTTATCTGGGCGCAGGTTGACAGCGTTTGACTGTACATAGGTAGAATAATTTAGAGTTCGATCCACTCCACTCCACCCTGGGCAATGATTATATTTAAATTGTTTTTATTTTCCCACTCTGTCAAGACAAAACACGGCGTTAAGTACCCCTACTCTACACGACACGTCTCGAATTCAGGTGGAATGTGGAGAACGGAGTATCTTAGCTCTAGGTTGTCTCTGCCTAAATTTTTCGTGATAATACCCAATAAATGTAGGTGTTTTCCAATGTTTATTGTCTGAACCTTGTTCTGTGGTAACTAAGATGTTGTATAAATTTAAGTATAAATAGTGTTCTTAGAAGATTAAGGAAATGCTATAATTGTGTGTTTGAAGATTGTTTTAGGGAACGATGGGGCTGACATTTTTGTATTATTACATAAAAAGACCCTAAATAAAAATAGATAAAAAAAAAAAAAAAAAAATACCCAATAAAGTTGTAGGCAAAAAAAAATCTAAATAACGTTATTTAAATTTTGAATCAAAGACCAAATAGGAGAGACGCAGTAAATAATAATAAAAAGAAGAATAGAATCCACGCCTCTTAAAACTTTTACAACAACAAAAAACATCTTCACGCTTCTTCCCGCATGGTAGTCGTAGCAGGGTAGTCGAAAAGAACCGACTGTCAAGACATTCCCATCTCCACTTTCTGTTCTGTCCTACCAGAGCGGAAAATTTAATATAATTTAAATATAATCGTTCATCCGAGTGGGAATCAAACCGATCACGCTTACAGTCAACGAGGAAAACTTTCAAAAACTTAAATAATATAAAAATATATATTTTGTTACAAATATGGCGGATTTTGTTATATAATATATATGTATTTCCACAGAAAGGTCATCGTTACTAAAATCTCTGACGTATGGCAAGGTCAATGGTATGTCCGCTAATTTAAAAATCTTTTAAACAAATTTAAATTACACTAACTATATTCGAAATTAATTAAGATATTTGTGTTTACTAAATTTTATATTAAACATAAATTGATATTATATATTATGGCGCAGTGGGACAGCGTCTGACTGTTAAGGCGATTGTTTGTGGGTTCGATTCCCAACCGGGGTAATGATTATATTTAAAACATTTTCATTTCTTCGCTCTGGTACCTAAGACAAAGCGCGGCGTTGAACTCCGCCACACAACATGCAAAGTCTCGATTTCGTGCGGGGCGTGAAGGTGTTTTTTTTATTAATTTATTAGACGTAACAAAAATTGCACCATCGTTGCGCAGTCGATTCGGAATTTACATGCAAAGGTTGCCGGTTCAATCCTCATTACAGAGAATGTCTTTTTCAGATTCACGCTTTTCTTACGTTACACAGCAGACTGAGATTCTAGTGTCCAGACACTCCGTTTTGCAATTTCTGCTCTAATGCGGCACATAGCGTGTTGAGTGGTAAAACTTAATGCCGTTAAATGATAATTATTTAAATACTGGAGTGGGAATCGAACCCACAACGTTTTAACATCAAGCATTTAAATAGAGAAAATGGAGAAGGGAGTATTTTAACTCTAGGTTCACTGTCACTGTTCCATAAAGCAAGATTAAATTCATATATTTTATTGGAATTTTGGATCTCTTGGTTATTGATAGCTGACTTACTCCAAAAATGAAGGAAAGGAAAAAGAGCATACAAAAAAAAAATCAAAAATCAATCTTTTTTCCTTCTATATTTGGCGAACAGTTCTCTTAAGTATTTAAGTGAGTCGGAAGTCCACAGCGGCGTGGTGGAGAACTCTCTGTCGATGACGAGTGAGTGAGGGTTGCTTTTGTTTGCTGGTAACCACTTCACTGGTAGAAGATCAGTTACTTCCGGTGTGGGATCACTGAAATTAAAAGATGAAGATGGAGTTATATTATTTATTTTGTGGAGTGGCGGAAGTGAGGACATCATAGACGCTATTGTAGCGTGGTCGAGAAATGTTCGATTTTAAACGTCATGCGTGTGGGTTCTATTGTCAATATGTATTTTTTTATCAGTCAGCGAGTGTCAACACTCTGTTCTCTACTTTCTTCCCGAATCATATAAATAATAATATACCCTCAATTGAAATTGTTCAAAAGACAATTGGAATATTAAAATATGAGCGAAAAGTTTGTAACAGAATGTATAAACGCTATCTACTTGCCTATTAGGCTTAAAAAATAATTAGTGATGAATAAAATTTTATTTTATTCATCAGGTTAAAGGCTTTTTTAACTTAGTGACAGAATACTTCGTTCTACACTTTGAGTCCGATATCTAATATACATTGGGTATTCAGTGGCGCAACTTAACGCCGCAATGTACCTTAATACGTAAAGACAAAAAATAGCGAGAAACCATTTATATATTTTTTTAAATTGTTAATCACACACTTAGGAAATTGAAAAATATATTTTTAGAAAACACAATCTGAACGCAGCGGGATTCGAAACTCACGTCTCTTTAACGGTATACAAAAAGAAACCAGTTTAAAGCTATTTTTTTTTGAATTTTTCGCCAGTTTTCGAGACATTGCGTGTTAAATTACGAAGCTCAAGGCCGCGCTGTCACACCACATTTTAAATTTAATTACCCCGCACGGGCATCGAACCCACAATCATCACGTCTTCAATTAGACGTTATTTCACAACACGACGATGGAATTATGCCCCTAGAATTATGCACAGAGAACAACAAAATAAATACTATTTTAATTTTAAATATAACTTTGACCTATGTAGCAGTATGTATATGTATTTTATAATATCTTTTTATCTTTTCCTGCATTACATAACCAATAGCTATTAGTCATGACATTTGAATACAAGATAATAATTTTTATAACATTCATATTTTTTTGCAATTTGTACAGACAGCCTCTGACTGTAAACGCGATTGGTTGTGGGTTCAATTTCCAGTTCGTGCAATAATTTTCATTCTCCGGTCTGGTAAACATGATAAAGAGCGGCCTATCTTAAATTTGGGCGGGAAATGGAAAACCGAGTGTCTTGACACTAAGTTCTCTCTGACTACCTAACTATGCACGAAAAAGTGTAAAGTTAAAAAAAAATAATTACGATACGTACTCATATTTTGCAAAATTTGTCCATAATGTTGTCATTCTTTCAATCATCGTATTTTCCAACAAAGACGGAACACCCGGCATTCCAAACAAGTAGAACAGTTCATCAGCATGTGTTGCGCCTGGTATTTTCCTAAGTTCTTTTCGTAACATTAGTTTAAGGAAATTTCTTCGTCCATCGTAGCTAAAGAGATAGCTGTAAACAGGATTATTATTGGTCTTTAAATACATTTCAGTCTCTTCTAATACAGATATAGACATAAATGCATCCCCTTGAAATCTTGAAATAGTAACCAAATCATTTTCTGTTACTCTCTCATTATTATTATAAAATCTCGTCAGATTTTCTGCGATCTCCTTTCGTGTGTCTTCGGGCACTTCCAAGTTTTTAGGTAAAGATTTTTCGAACATTATAGAAGGTATTGTTGTATCGTTTTCCAAATGACCAAACAGCAATCCTTCCTCGTTATTGATACCAATCATTATAGGAACTTTAGAGTACTGACCGTTTGAAAGCAAGTCGTATGGTATATTTGTTAAAAACGCTTCAACACCATCTATCTCACGTTCCATACATGGTGTATAAAGGCATTCAGAAATTATTACATTGTTTTCTTTTCTAGGTACTCTTGACGTAACCAGGTCTTCATCAGATTTTTCTGATAAAACCTTATAAATTTCGTATGGATCTTCAGTTGAGTATCCCATTACTTTTGTAAGTAAACTGGCCATGTAAACAGGTTTGAATTGCAAAGCCCAAGATGCTAATGAGGAACCACTTTGTAAAATAGCTTTATGGAACAAACCTCTAGACATTGGTGAGAGAATATGGAAAGATACGGAAGCAGCACCAGCACTTTCACCAAAAATTGTGACACTATTAGGATCTCCACCAAACATTTGAATGTTACGTTGGACCCACCTAAGAGCTGCCACCTGGTCTTTCATTCCAGCGTTGCCTGGAGCATCTTTGATTCTCAAACAGGCAAAACCTTGGATATTCAGTCTATAATTAATAGTAATGACAACGACGCCTTTGTTAACCAAATTTTCTGCACTGTACATACCCCTATTACCAGACCCTTCAAAAAAACCTCCTCCGTGTATAAAAAACATAACAGGATATTTAGTTTTACTTGTAGCGTCCATTGGAGTGTAAATATTAAGGATTAAACACTCTTTCACTCCAATAAATTTTGATCTTTGCCATTGTGCGCATTTCACGTTTTCATCTATAGCGTCAAACACTCCTCGCCATGTTGGTTCAGGACCGGGAGCCTAAAATGATTTAAATATGATTATTAAACTTACCCTGACGATGATATGTCAAAAAAGGGGTTGTGTAGTCAGGAAAAACGCTTTTCTCCACTTCTCAACCAGATCGAGACTTTGTCTTAGGTACCAGAGCCGAGAAATGAAAATAGTTTAAATATTAATCATTCCTACAACTTATCGTGTTTAAAGTCAAACACTGTCCCACTGCGCCACGGTGACCTCGAAAACAATTTGAATGTATTAATAAAACAGGATGTCCCAAAAGAAAGTTTATATTTATTTAGCTTACTGTTTGAACGCAACGCATCCGAGGGGCGCAGGGGTTATGTCAATCAGTAGCCTTGCTCTGAGCCAGTTTTAGTCAATATGAAGCGTTTCTCGAGAGCAGACCACGCGTTGTAGGGGCGAGTTTATAAAAATGGTGACTCGGCAACTGTAGTGTGTAGAATTTTCTGTAGTACTCGACGTTCTCGCCACTTAAATTTTGCGCAAAGCATTCATTTTATTCACAAACGACTCAAAAAGGTTAAAAATACCGCTATGACGCTGGAATTACCTAAATCTGGGCGAACAAAACGTAGAAAACGAGCAAAGTGTTAATCAGTCTTTTCATGATGACTCGAACCTTTCAATTCGGAAGTGCGCAAGATGTCAGTCAGGGGTTTGACATCGTAAATCAGACAATTGAGAATTGTTTTCGGACAAAACTCATTTTTATCATTATAGACAGATAAATAAGCAGAACTACCACTACTAGCGCGCAACGAGTCCGAAACACAAGCATCAGAAACCCCATCATTCGCTTAAAGTAACCGTATGGGCTGCGATGTCGGCGCGAGGAATTATCGGCCCTTACAGTGAATTCAGAGCGTCATTTGAAGATTTAGACGACTTCTTGGTGTCTGAACTGCAAAACTTTCCTGGCTATAACCAAAAACATGGTTTCAGCAAGACTGTGCAACGTTACACACGTCTCTACCACGAGTTCGTGAAATTTGCTCAGGTAAATTTATCTCCAGCAGAGGGTACATAAATTTCTTTCCATGCATTCCTGATTTAACCCCTATGGCTCTTTTTTATGAGGTTATCATAAATCTATAGTTTACGCCAATAAACTGACTTACCTGGCGCATTTGAAAGAAAATATCAGTCACGAAATGGCAGCCATCACTGAGCCCACCTGCCAAGTCGTCATAAGTAATTTTACTGTTCGATTAAATGAGTGCCAAACGCGAGGGTCTTCATTTTGACGATATTATTTATAAGAAATAACTTTTCAAATTGTGTACTATAGTAGTATAGTAAGCTGTTTTCAATTTTTTTTTTATAATTAATAAAAAAGATTGGAAACAGTTTACTTTTTTTAATCGATCCACTAAATATAAACTTTCTTTTGAGACGCTAGTATAATTTTCAATCAAGTTGGTGGATATAAGATGTGATGATTATCATAATAAATTTATGATAATGATGGTAATAATGGTGATGATTATAACTTTTATCATAATACTCTTACCAAAAACTGTTTAGCTGGATGAGTGGCGTAGGGCACTGCCATGTACCGCTTGTGCGACCCGTCGTGCGCGACGTCACCTCGCAGCCAGCCGCCACCCACGAGCACCGGCAACGTTGGCTGCCTCACCAGCCGTGCCGCCCAGAGGGACCACAGCACTAGCCAAAACTTCTTCATTACTTTATAATAAATAATTAACTTGTGAATTAATACAACAATATTATTATAACATTTAAATATAAGTATAGTAACTTTGTTCTACGTTAATAACACACGTTTTATTCTAATCGTTCTTGTCGTTCGAATGAATCAGTTTGTCAAGGCCATTTTATCGTGATATAGGTGTTGCTGAACTGTTGCCTCGTCCTGTGTTTTGTTACTATTATTTTTTATTTTTCTTAAGATTCACTCACTTTCCACTTCTATAAGCGGTTATTATTCTTTATTTATTTATTTATTCATATTCTTCTATACCAACTCAGTTCTCCAGTATCCCCCATTTTAAAAACAATGCCAGTTGGTATGGCATAACCCAACACTGCATTATGTGTTATCAGAGGGTGAAAAAAAAAAATTATAATCATTCTCGGAGTGGAGATCGAACCTACAATTATCGAGTGCACACTCAGACCCTGTCCCTATTGTACCACGATGGTGGATGATGATATTTTTTATAATTGTTAAAACAAGTAGAAGGTATATTAGTAAAATGGACACTCCGTTTTCTCAACACTCCGCTTATTCGGTCAAAAATAATATATGAAGGTAAAAATATACACACAGATTTCTGTCACACGTAATTTTTATATAGATTGCAAAAAAAGTTCGCATATATTTTTAAGACCTTGACAAGAGGTCGTCGTTACGTATTAAGATACGATAATCTATTTCGTCATAGTTATTAGAACTAGAAGTTTTTTGTCTGTATTTTACATAATTGCTGATTTTTCCTCAGATGCATATCTTATCTACTAATATTTGACTTTTGAACTTATCGCACGCCGAATGAGAGAATCAGTTTATAGTATATTTTGTATAGTAAAGTGTTATGGCGGTACGTTTTGTTTATGTTGTTAAATATGTCTAGAAGTTTGACTTATATAATACTTTACACGGTTATCAAACCTCTTAAGAGCTCGTGTCTATAGAAAAAAAAGATCTTTCGTCTAGACTTAAAAAAAAAATCACATCAAATATATAAAGCTGTGCCTGCGGCTTCGCCTGCGTGGAAATCAGTATCACAAAGTTTTAACCGTGTAAATCCCAACAGAAGACAGCATCCTGGAAAATAACATAATATATTTATTTGAAATTTTGAAAATAACCTAAGTAGTTATTGTGAGTTAACCATAAGAGATAGAGACATGTTATCATAGTTTTATCTGTACTATTTTTGTAGATTTACAATTCTCTAGTACATTACTTTAGTATATCTCTGCCGGTTAAAGTGGCGCACGCGAGATAAGCTCTCAGCAGGCAAGATTTTTTACTACCTCACGACCTCTTCAACAGTAAACGTTATATTTCAGTCAATTTACATAAAACTGTGATGCATTATTAACCTGAATCTTTATCAAGAATTGCACTATCTTTTAGTAAAAACTGTACAAAAATACGTTACGTAGATTTTGAAAAAATCTATGTGGTCCCATACTCTTCATATGGTTGGTGGCGAAACGGCGCAGTGTTTCGCGGACGACCCCGGAATCAGCGACGGAATTCGCACTGCGGCGTTATGCAAAAAAATAGTCACGATTATTTCGCGTTCTTGGGTAGTGTATAGCTCCATGGCTTGTTCATTTGTATTCTCTGTCTATCTATATATATGTCTATATATATGTCTATATCTGTCTATATCTGTCTAGTTCACTAATGTCAAAACAGATTTCACATTGTGAACACATTTGCAATGGGGTGATTTCTTTTGGTCCACCTTGTATATATAGATGTTAGCATAAATGTTAATTCCTTTTTTCTAGCTTTACGCTTTTTCCAGCGCAGGCAAAGAGAGCCCGTTGTCAACACTCCGTTCTCCACCAGGATAGTTCAGTTAAAATTTTAGTATCAGTCGGAGAAATATTTGAGAAGAAAAAATTATATATTTATTATATATATATTATTATATATTGCAATATATCGTCATTCGACATCGACAAGCTAATTTGTAAATCTCTATATATATATATAGTTGTCTTGTCTATATATATATAGACAAGCAAATATATAAATATTTTTTGACAATAAGGAAATGTACGGTCAAACATATGAAGTTACTTACATAAGTTTATACTGGATTCTTGTTGCATTGCAATTAAAACAATGGAGTCTATCCTTATACAACAGGAAGTGAGCACTTTGCATTACATAACATATATGATACATATATATATATATATATATATATATATATATATATATATATGATAATGATGTACAATTATTAGAAGAATTACAAAGATAACTGAAAGAACACATACGCAATGTAAAAACAAATAAAATGATATGTTTCAAATATTGCATTACACAACGGAACTTTTTGAATTATAGGGCTTGATAAAAGTTAAGAGCAATGTTTTTTATAGATCGATTGCTATTTTATTAACATTTCTATTCTTTTATTTAAATAGACTTGAATAGTGGAATGAATATACAACTACCACCAGTTTGGAAGGCAGGTTTCTGCTGAGAAGAGCCGGCAATAAACTCAATAGTTGCTCTTTTCAAATAAAAAAGTTAATATTATATTATTTAATACATAGATATGTAATGTAATGGTAATGTCATGGTAGACAGGGAGAACCTAGTGTCAAAATACTTTTCTCCCGAAATGAAGACATTGTTTTATGATTGGCAGAACTGAACCCCACGTTTTGTCTTATATGAGTGGGAAATTAAAACAGTTTAAATATTACCACTCATTCACCGGAGTGAGAATCAAACCCACTACCAATTACAGACAGATGTTGTCCCACTGTGACACGATGGCCTTAGCAACAGTTAATTACGATATAATAAAATGTTTTATTACAAACATAGACCTTTGACCAATTATCTTTTTAAAATATTTTTAAAATAAATTCTTTCACGTATTTTTTTTTTAGTTAAATAAAAGCAATGCGTAGGTCATTATTGGTTTAAACGATGCAAAGTTAAGGCTTTTATTAAGCGAGTTAGGGTTTGAATCAATGCCTTTAATCCAAATAGTATCAAGTCGCAGCGTTCTATCTAATTAAGCCACGAGTAAATGTTTTTGCGACTAGCAGATATATAGCAGCGAAGTACGAAATTTATTTAGTCGTAATTCCGACTTTTATAAGTATGTTATAAAATATATTAAAATAAAGAAAACAAATAACAAAAAAAAGATTTTTTTTTTCAGTATCTCAATTTCCCCGGATAGCATGTTAGGCGGAGAAAATGTAATGTCAAGACACTCAGTTCTCCACTTTTATCCCGAATCCGAGACATTGGGTGTTGAGTGGCGGAACACAACGTCGCGCTTTCTATTTACCAGAGCGGAGAACTTAAAATAATCTTAGAGACCGTGTTGCAGTGGGACAGCGTCTGATTGTAAATGCGATTGTTTGTGGGTTCAATTCCCACTAGGGGGAATAATTATATTTACATTAATTTCTGTCACACTGCACCACAATGGCTCTCTTAGTTATTTAAAACTCAAAAACAAAATACAATAACTTCTCCGAACTTGAAATTCTAAATAAACAGCTAACTTATTTCTTTGTAACTTTAAAATCATTTCCAGTGAGCTATTAACCTCGTTAGTCCAAATGAGACCAGACGAAACCTAGACGTACTGGGAATGTTTACTGGGAAGGTGGCTATCGAATGACCTTAATTGCAAATATATTGATAAATTTATTATTTGTTTTCCGTAAGTATGTTTGAAACAAGCACTCGTCTGTTGTTTTTTTTAGAATATTTAAGAAATTCTTAAGATGTTTGAAGTTTTTAAGATGTTTATTACGTTTTGAAAAAAAAAAAAACAAAAAGCGGGTGCGTTTCACCAATCAACGCGCAGTGTTTCGAATTTGGACGGAAAGTAGAGAACGGAGTATTTTGACACTCGGTTCTCTCGGTTATCTCAAGCTGTTATGCGGGAAAAAGTAAAAAGAAAACCATTGGATAAGTCAATCAGTTCTTTAATCATTTTAGAGACATTGTGTATTGAGTAATGGAACGCAACGCCTAAACGCTTAGACTAACTAAATAACAAACATGTAAATAAGCAATCTATACAGCTTTACGCTTCATCCTGCATAGTATTAGCTGGGTAGTCAGTGATAATTTAGTGTCAAATTACTCCGTTCATCACCTGCCAGAGACATTGCGTGTTGAGTGGCGGGTCTTAACGCAGAAGAAGCCTTTGAACAGCACTGCTACTTAAAAATAACTACTACAGTAATCTAAATAATTTATTTTAAAAAATTAACATATATTTTTTTTAAATAGAATCCATTTGATGTGTACTCAGGAACGAGTGAACGAGCTTAAATTAATTAAGAGCTAACGTGGACGAACAAAGGTGCTCGCGTATACAACGGCTAGGTTGCTTGGATATGGCATGTTTTATAGCTTCACGCATCTCTTGTACGTAGCAGGGTAGAAAGAGAGAGGCAAAGAGAACAGTGCTAAGACACTCGGTTCTCACTTTCGGCAATGTTTTGGAAAACCAATTTAAAAATATAAAATAGCAGGTAGGCAGACAGAAACTATTTTCAAAACCCCATGTTTTCCATTTTCCGTCCAAATTCGAGTGGCGGATCGCAACTACGCCGCGCTTTATTTTTTAAAGCAGTGAAATTAAAATAATTCAAACATAATTCCTACAAGTCCCACCAATTGCGTTTACAGCCGTACTCTGTACCACAGCGCCGCGATGGATTCCCTTTGCCCTAGTGGGTGGGTGTCTTTCAATACGCAACGTGAAGCTATAATAAATATATAAACAAAAAAATACAGCTCTAAATACATTCGCATATCCCAGCAACGTGCAATCAACTAACAAGTGACGTAATTTGATTGGCTCCCTGGACGCAAGGAGAAACGTGAATTATTTATACAAATCATCCACTACTTTTCCATTTCCATTTGTTTTGGAATAGTAAAACTAATTTGTGGTCAGAGTTAGCTGGTTCAAATCCTTTGTACTTATATATTTTTGTTTATTTAGTTCACGCCTTTACCCGCATAGACACTAGTTTTAAGACACTCCGTTCTGCCCGCCGCCCGAATCTAAGACATTGTGTGTTTAGTGGCAGAACTCAACGCCGCGCTTTGTCTGAGGTACTAAAGCGGCGAAATGAAAACATTTTAAATAAAGCTAAAACACAACCAATCGCATTTACAGTCTGACGCTATCCTACTGCGCCACAATGACCTCACAAATGTACATAAATATTATGTAACTATAAAGTAAATCTCTGTATGACAAGTTAACAATGCTGTAATTGAGAACTTTTGTTAGTAAAATATTTAAAAAAATTAAACATAGAAGGATTCGAATACCCGTACTTTGGAAACTGACGAGCATCTCTTTAGGGAGATTTTTATAAATTTCCGTTACACTATGATAAATACGAAAGGTAGTATCTATCAAACTATTTACATACGTATAAAATGTTCCAACACTGTTTTGAATATCTTTCCATTTGATTTTCATTCTGGGAAAGCTCTCCTCTTCGTGAAAGCGTCATTTTAAGCATCGCGAGGTGTTAAGTTCCAAAATTAAAAACCCTAATGTTTCGAACTTGGGCGAACAGTGCAGACGTAGAGTAGAACTTCTAGATTTCTATCAACAACCTTGCTATATTTTGCCAGATTCCTATAATTCTATACATCTCACAATGTGCTGAAATTGCGTAAAAATTAAGAAAAAATAATAACCAATTTGTCCAGTACCAATTAGTTTTCTGATAGCTTACGTTCATGGAGGACTTATATTATGAAAATGAGAGACAGTTATTAGTTCCTATGGCCGTTACGTTATATTAAAGATCGTAAACAAGGGCTACCCTATTTTACCTATTATATATATACGTGGATACGTATAATAGTGGGACTTTTGACAGCTAATACGCATTGCCTTAGCAACGTGTATGTCAAAACACTTAATCCTGTGAGTAATATTTATTTACTTTATTTAACTTAATGTCATTCTAATGCATTACTTTAATATAGCCTTATGCGTGAACTTCTCAAAAACCAGTAGGTACACATTTTTTCCCTTTGTTTATTAAACTAATGATAAAAATATATTTAATATCGATATTGGATAAATATTTGCTGTAGTCTGTAAAACTCAACGCCGCTCTGTCTTGTAGCATTTAAATAATTTATATATAATAATTTTTCTGATTGCGAACCCACAATCAATCGCATTTGCAGTCGGGAGCTGTGCCACTGCGCTACGATGGCCTGGATCCATTACATTATTATTTTTACATATCTACTTTGGTATCTTGGTATGTTATTCTATTGGTGAATTTTTTAATTAAAAAAATATAAACATGCGCAATTGTGAATTATTTGCCTGTACATGCGATTGTTGTGTTTCCACTTAGAAGAATGTCAAATGATTTTCATTTCCCTTGACGAATAGACTATTCTATCCAATATGGTGTGCCTTTAAGTTTCATCAGTAAACCAAACGTCTAGATAATATCTAGAAA
Source organism: Podotricha telesiphe (assembly GCA_038994665.1). Lineage (NCBI taxonomy): Eukaryota > Metazoa > Arthropoda > Insecta > Lepidoptera > Nymphalidae > Podotricha > Podotricha telesiphe. The sequence goes on along the minus strand of JAOYRR010000278.1, from coordinate 478,307 downwards.
TCGGCTACAAAGTGGAGAACGGAGTGTTATAACAGATATATCTCTGTATATCCGTCTAAACTCTTGAAAATTAATAGAAAAGCTACTTTTCTGTTAAGAAACCTGCAATATAGAAACCACATAGAATAATAATATATTTCTTAACGAAAACAAGCGATTGGAACGACCCATTTACTTCAAATTGTCCGTACAAAATATTTGTACCGGTGACCGGTCAGAGGAAGCTATGTTCTGTGAATGATCTAACGTTTCCTATACAGGGGGTCACAAAATATATAAATTAGGGGATGGGAACCGTAATTATGATGATTACTTAGCTTGTACTATTTTACTTTTTGTTTTCTTAGTCAAAGAGGATTAAGTAGGTAGAAAGAATTAATAATAATTCAAACCAACCATTTTTTCACTGTGTTTTTTATTTATTTATACAAAATTTACAATAAATATTAATAATAACAATACAGAAAAAACACAATTACAAATATATGAGGTACAAAAGCCGGTCATCCCGCTAAGCAGCGATCTCTTCCTGACAACCTTAAGGAGGACCTATAGGAGATTTGGAAAATTATAGCGTGGGTGGTGTAAAAATATATTATACATATTATACAACATCATAATACACAGACAGAATACATATGAAATACATACTGAAATAATCTATACATATAATGAAAATGTAACCGATTCTTGTCTGTACATGGAAGATATATGAATAAAAATATAATTAGGGGAAAAAATTTTAAAAAATACAAATTATATTTAATTTTATTTTCTGTTTGTCTGTGCGTTTGTGCACGCTAATTGTAATAGTTTCGACTATTGTTTTTTGGTAAGCTTCCTTTACCATTTAGTATTTTCATTTCAATAGGTTCATAAATAAAATAATTACAATTTTAAATTTAAATTATTATTAAGCAAAGTTTGTGGTTAAGTTAGAACGCGGGCGGGCGAAACAACGAAATACTTTAGGCGTATTTTTTACGCAGCCGAAGACATGAGCGAGTTGCAAGTATACTAATGTGTATCGTAATATCAATTACTCATATAACTTAGTTATTTGACTCATGTCCCCCAATTTGGTGCAAAGGGCGTCCACAGTTCACAGTAACTCTATATTATGAGCGTTAAGTTTAATTTCGCTTTATGTCTTGTCAATCTTCTTTACCTCTTCCAAGACTGAACGTCACCAAGGTTTTTTGGGATGGCCACGTTTACACTTTCCTTGAGGCATGCGTATGGCCAATCCAGCTCCATTTGCGCGTAAGCTGCACCCGATCCGATGGTCAATCAATAATTGTTGGCGAAGTTCTCGATGTTTATATTGATTTGAAATTTTCTTAGACAAGTGAATATCAAGAATATGGCTAGGGAAACTTTATGTAATATTTAGTAGTTCAACGGCCAGAACACTTGGGCAGCTCCCAAGGGGCGCAGGTTCGAGTCTAAGCTCAAATTTTGATACGTTTTTTAAATAAACTTCCATAACATAAAAATCTTGCATAGACTATGATTTCAACCCACAACCATCGTGTTCAGCCAAATTACCTCCAAACCTATTCTAGCCACAAAAATGGATTGAATCTTTTGAAACAAGAATAATATAGAGTAGATTTATTATCTTGTGAAATTGCTATGATTATTCCTTAAGTTAAAAAAAAATTAACCTAAAAATCTTTTACTGCGAAAAATAACATAAAATTAATAAAATTTTACCTTATTTTCCTCAGTGTCAAGTCAAGAGTATAATCAAGAGTATAATCTGTATCAAGAGTTGTGCGTGTTTACTATTTTTTTTTTTTTTACTATGTCTATATTTTACCTTTTGTTATTTATAACATCAATATCATTTTTTATTTTTATTACAATGATAGAGACTTATATGTTCAGATATTAGCATATATATACACCACTACTTTAAGAAGTTATTTCTTCGCTTTGGTAAGCCAAAGCGAAGAAATAAACTTAAATTCATTCCTTTGACTGAGAATTGAACCCATGTGACTATAGTCTACAGTCAGACGCTGTCCCAGTGCACCATAATGACCTCAGGATGTATAAATGTTACGTTATAAAATTATTTCGACTGTAATATCATTTAGTACCAACTTTTATTCAGGAAACCTACATCAATGTCAGCTAGGGTCCGCGTCAAACCTAACAAAACCATCTGAGAGACTGTCACTGAACAAACTAATATGAAATATATCCCCTGTAAAAATATCTGATTGTAAAATCAATGGTTATAGGCTAAATTCCCATTCGAGGGAATGATTATTTTTAAATTAATTTCGTGTCCCCCGTTCAGGTTACAAAAGGCTCAGTGTTGAGTTCCGCCAACCAACACGAAACGTCTTGAAAATTAACTGGAAAGCGGAGAACAGAGAGTCTTAACACTAGATTATCTTTGCCTACTATAAGAAAAAAAACAGTGTGAAGATTTTTTTTTCTCCTTCAACACCAAGGTACTACAGACGCGGGTGGGCCTTTACCTGGTCCAGAGCCATTCCTGGCGTTCTTCTTCCAGTTTGTTACGCCCCGAGTTCTCAGGTCTTGTCAAATTCCATACAGCCATCTGAGTTTTTGTCTGCTTCAGTTTCTCTGTCCATCCGGTACACCATTCAATATTTTTCATCTGGTCTGTTACAACAAGGCGCGGCGTTTAAATCTACCACTAAACACGCAATGTTTCCAAAATGGGTGCAATTCAATATTACATTACATTAACGTGACTTTTAAGCCGAAAATACAAGATGACCAAATTCTCATACACTGTTTACAGATTAAAATATGAATTATTTCAGGCAGTTAAAAGGACAGTAAAATTATCATGGGATTTTAATGATTACATTACTAAAATACAGCCTTCACAAAACATTACCAGGTTACAAAGCTGCCTAATTAGTACTATTTAATTAAGCTCTTTATGTACGCTTTTGTAAATAATCCAATTCGTATAATGTTTTTCATTTTGATATATATAAAATAATATTTATTCAGACCCTCGTGGTGCAGTGGTTAAGTATTTAAGTAAGTTTAAGTAGTGGTTAAGATAGTTGTGGGTTGGGTAATTCGGGGGAATAATATTCGTTTGCCCGATTTTTATTACGTTAAATATTTAAAACGGCCTTTCATATCCTACTTCGCGCCCAAAAACACGTATAGAATGGCGAACTTAACATTTCACTTTGGCAACTCTTAATGAAACTATTCTAAATTTTTACAATTATCTAAGTGGGAATCGAACCTGTAATACCTTAAAGAATTATATAGGAAAGTTTTCTTTTTTAAAGTGATATTCACACACTTCATTGAAATTTGTTAGTCACAAAAGCGATCTTATTTCTAGACGAAATCTCTTCCAGTCTACCTGTGGAAGAAGATGGAGTCACATATAGCGGGATTGAAATATCCCTATTTAATAGTACGTGATATAATCTTTTATTTAATATAATTCATTATAATCTTTGGGTAGCAGAGATGTGTAAAAATCTCTTTGCAGTGATGCTAACAACAAAGATAATAAGCAGTTGTAATAAGCGTATAAAAATTTCGACGCAGCTTGTTGTAGGCTTGGCGGTCAGGGCGCTTGGACGGTTTTCAAGAGGCGCAGGTTTGAATCCCACTGCCTTTAAATTTGTATACGTTTTCTAAATATGTCAATTTCCTAAGTGTATGATTAACAGTTTAAAATGTTTAAAATTTTAAAAAAAAACAATTTATTAGAAACGTATAGTTCAAAAATATTTTTGCATGGCTATATATGCATCTATGAACTAATTTAACTACGAAATTTTGCACCGCCATTTTGCTATTAGACTTGCTTGGAAATTTGCTTATATATCCTGTTCCAATGACAAAATAATATTTTACGTATTCTTTTTCAAACTAATTTGTTAATTAGATGTTTATGAGAAAGTCCTAAAGTAAGACTCAACAAGACATCAGGTACACCACTATAACAGCTATTTCGTGTTTCTGTCGGCCTGCGTTCTCTCTGAAATCACAACTGTAAAAATGTATAATTTCATCAAATCATATATTTTATCGAATTATATAAATACGGGGCGAGGGTTGATGCCTGCCAGATTTTTTTAGTTGCGTGTTATTCTAATTTTTGTGGTAACTTCTCAAGTATACATTTAAATGAACTCACAACAGGATAACGTATATCCAAATTAAATGGCCAAGGTAACTAATATACTAATTTAGGATTAGCAATATTTTTAAATTATGTATAGATGAAAACGGTTATACCTTAGGAGATGAATATAATTGTGTTGTTGCGGACGTTTTTGTAGGCCTTTTTATGATATACATTTCCGTAGTATATTATTGATGTATACATTTAATACGTCGCGAATGGTAGCTGTGGAGATCGGGTAGCTAAAAAGAATGTCTTGCTTGAATATATATATATAAAGTTGAAAATAGTAAACCTGCTGTTCTTGGTAACCGCCCAAAAGGCACGGGTTCTAGTCCCGCTGGGTTAAAAAAAATATAAGTTTTCTGAATTATATTTCTCTTATCCTAAATGTATGAAAAACATGTAAATATTTTAAATGTTTTAAAAATACGTAATATTACTTTGTTCTAGACTGTAGAGATATTATATTTAATCAATAGACACAATATTATTTCCATTATTCAAAAGTATTATGAATTTGGGCAAAGTTTCTGATTTAAGTGAGAACGCGGGCGGGGGAAAAAACTAAATAGCTATAGGTCGCGTTGTGTACGTACACTATTTCGTAGACAAAGCCGTGAGCGGGTCGCTAGCTATATATGATTTCACAAAATAAACAAATACATTTCAATATCAAAAAAATACGAAATAACGCGCCCAACAGTGCGACCACGACATATAATAGATACTAGTATGTCGATCAACTCCTAACATAAAAGCAAAATCAAGTTAAGCCCTACATTCATTGAAAACCGAAAAAGATGCAAATTCTCAAAAGCCAATACGTCAGGCGAATTCAAATACAAAATTTATGGGTAGCGTATTCAATGCCGGTTGAAGTAAAAATGCAGCCCCATTCAGCTTTCAATGGCGGGTGGATTGGCGGGCTTTGTGTGCTCGGGTAATCTGACCGAGTGATTTAATACCGCTATTCACGATTTAATCTACGCCTGAGACAATATTGCGGGACACACTAATTGATACTTTTTTAATTTCTTACAAACCCTATTTTTTAGTAATTGAATTGAAGAACAGTTGGAATTTGACATATTGTAAACGTGGTTGTGGGTTCGATACCGATAATTGAGCAAATGTTTATAATAAAAAAAATACTTTTTTTTTCTTTTTCCAGTATAGCAGTGTAGTCAGATAGAACCTAGTGTCAAGACCCCCCGTTCTCTCGTTCGCTTGAATTCACGTTTACTGTCAGACGATGTTACACTGCCCCATAATGGCGTCTTAATAGAACATGTACTATGAATAACAAACAAAAATTGATGCTAGTCGTTTTATCAACTAAAAAACACTCTTTATACTATCATCTTTATTGTCTCAATCACCCAAAAATTTGTGCCGATTAAGAAACAAACCTAGAACCAGGCGAAATCTGGTCGAGCAAAATAACTAACCTCCAAGCCAGATGCATTTTATTTACTGTTAACTAAAACAATTCAACTTGTAGCATCAATCATAATTCATTTTGAATCAAGTTTTACTAACATCGCTAACTTAGTGTTGCTATTATTAAAAACGCTTAAATGATATATCGCTGGTAGTAACGCCCGCATAGTGTGGAATTTATTTTCACCGCTTCATCTGAGTATAAATAAGATTTTAATTTTCACTGTCATCATATGTTTGTGTAAACGCATTTGTTATGACTTCAAATAGAATTTAGTTAAATATTTATTGATTAATATTCCTTATACTCTAGTTAAATAAAGAGCGGCGTTAAATTACACTATTTAGCACAGCACATTTCGAAACAGGTCGAAAAGGGAGTTTAAGATTGAATGGTACTAAATTTATAGTAAATTTAATAATTTAATAAATAACTGAAATAAACTGACATTTCAATGAATATGTATTTTTTAATTAAATCCAACGCAACTCTTATATATACACGTCTAATATATATATATATATTATCGTTTTACTGTGTATATATTAAAATATTCGAATATAGGAAGCATTAGTATATAGAAATATGTTAATGCTATTATGAAAAAATCAGCTAATACACGAGCATTTAAGAGGCCATGTAATTAAGAGGAAAAGTTCAAAGCTACGGACGACATGGCAGATTCACTCTACGACTCACCAGCCGCATTAGTTGAGAGCTTTCCATTACCGGCGAAGCGTGAAATTTTTGTAGAGCAAAGCCGGCTTTAAAAAAAATACCCAATCGATGAAATAATCGTATTTTAAGTATTTCAAGAATGCGATGATAGGATGTCTGAACTTAGAAAAAAGAAAGTCACTAATGTACGAAGAGGCCATCACAAAATCTGGGCACTGTGCAGGGGCGGGGGTGGAGCGACGTTTATTGGGTTGATTTATCGTTTTCTTAATAAATATGTCAAGTACCCGAATCGGCTTGAGGCTTTATAATTAATTGTTCTAACGAATATTAATTGCTTTTTATGCATAAACTGATGAATAAACAATATCTGAAAATATATACACCAATATTGTGTGAATATTTCATTTTTCAATAAGTAAATTATGTTGGGTCAAACGGAAAGTGTTATTAATTTTCATTTTTATGGTCGCTGTACAAAAAGCTTTTAAGTTTTTTTTTTCAATTTACACATTTCTTCCTTATATGTTGCGCCAAGAGTATTTATTGTAAATCGGTGAATTGTATATTTTAAAAGGTGTTTCACGGGTGTTATTGGATAAAATACCTTGTCGAGTTTCACCACCCAATACGCATAATATAAGTGATGTGTCACTTTGCTGCCAAAACAGTCCGTTCTCCATTTTCCACTCGGAATCGAGGCAATACATGTTTAGTGGCGGAACTCAACGCCACACTATATCTTAGGTACCAGAGCGAATAAATGATGAGTGAATGAATGAAGAAGAAATCGATACATATCCACATGGAGCCATGACAAGATAGGCACTTAGCTCTAACGCATAATACGCAGCAGATTGCCGATGATTATATCAAAGAATAATATTATATATAATAGTTATATATAACTAAATTTTTTTTTAATTCACAACTTTATTTGCCATACTGTTTATATATATGACCACAATATACTTATATATAACCGCTCGTGGCTTAGCCCGCGTGAAGTATATGTGTTTCGTATATTCGATGGACTAAAACTAAAAACAAATTATATGTTCATCTGAAGATTTTCAACTGTACTTCTATATAAAACTTCATCACAATCGGTACAGTGGTTTGGCCGTGATTACGTCACAGACAGACAGAGTCACTTTTACATTTATAATATTAATATGAATTAAAAACCCGAACTATCTAACATAGAAATATTTATTTTCATAATACTTTACAAAACATGTTTAAAATCACTTCATAAAAGGTCATTAATTAGTAAACACCACCTGTCTACGTATATTAGCTCCACCATCTGACCCGCCGGCGAATTAGCATGCATAATGTATGCGCACGCGTCGCCAGCGCTCCTTGAATGTTACCGAGTAGTAAGAAATGTGGATATGCCACCTATATGTTATAATTATTTAAGTTTTATTTTAAAGTAGCCCGCAACTTTGTGAAGAATTCTAAAATAAAAGAATGTTACTAAAAGTGTCATCAAAATCGGTCGAGTCGTTTCAAATATTAGATGAAACAAACAGACAGGCAGAAGAAAATTGTAACAAATGTTATTATGGTATATGTACACACATATGCATTCAGTAAAAGAAACTTGAAGTAGCAGTTAATAGCTAACTTTCGACTGTAAACTTTACGGCTTCGGAGCTTTCGGACATTATACTCGTATACGGTACAGCGAGAAACATAAAACAACAGTTAAAATTAAACATTGATCATGTTAATTATTGAGAAAGTTCGAATTTACTTTGTAGCTTTTATATTAGATATCTTGTTAGCTAATTATTTTTTTATTTGTAGAGAGAAAGCAGATAGAGAGTTGTGGTAAGTAAAATGGAGTGGTTTTACATTTCTAGAGCATTTTTATATCTTATTGAAACAGATCAGGGCTATATTATAAATATTTCCGTTAATGAGGATATAACCCACAAACATTACGTGCAGATGTACCCAACACTGCATCAGATCGAAAAGTCAAAAACATTTTAACATAGTATATTTTCAGACGTTTCTCAACTGAGCTTTTGCTTTATAATAGTCATATATATTTCTGTAAAGCTTAACTTATAACAAGGCCCGCTAGAGTAAGCTTCAAAGTGTTATACGTCAAGGCTTCATTCATCCGTCTTTTCTTCCCATTATTATGCCAAATTGATAGGATCATATCGTAGTAAATCTATTGTATACGTCTTTCATACGTAAGCTTATGTAGTGGTATTAAAATAGTCCAATAAGCTTACTTTAAGCTTTTATAAATTGACTAATATGGTCTGTGTTTTTTAAAGTTACCTGTCGCTCCAATCATTTTCTGACATTACGTAGATTTAGAGAAGCGTAACTCAACACTGCGTTTTGCCTTACCAACGAACGAAAATATTTTTCAATAGTCTTTACTACATCTTAAAAATATCGAGAAATATGTGACAAACCGTTTAGATAAAAAGGTTAAAGGCAAAAATACTGTCAAAATCAATATAAGGTAGCGTGCGGTTAGTCCACTAGTTAAGCGATATTACTCAACCGAGGACATAAACTCACTCCAACCTCCCTAAATAATGCAGCAACGCCCCGAGGAGAACTTTTACAACCGCTATAAATGCAGACTGCCGCTGTGGGACTAATTGTAACACTCGTATTAATGTTAATAAATCTTATGCTTTTATGGGTTTAGTTTCCGATATCGTGGTGTAAGTGGGAGGTGGTTGTGGGATGTTTAAAATTGGGACTCTATAATATTTTCCTTTCAGCTTCACGTTTTTTCTGGCACACCAGGAGCGTAGGAGCGGAGAGGAGATTATGACAAGAGAGGAGAGTAGAAGAGGCCCTAATGTCAAGGCGGGTACGTTTACATTTTGCTGGAATTCGAGAAATTGCGTGTTAACTGACCTTAACACTTAACAGTTTGTCTTACCCGAAAGGCAATAGTAAAATAATATACATAAATACCATTATTTATTCGAGTGTAGATCGATCGAGCGGCTGTCCCGGCGCCACGTTGGTGGTGATGTTATCTGCTATTGTCAGATAAAGCAAGATTTTGGATTTAGCTTACACCTCGGTGTTATGAACATTGTTGACGGAGATATAAATTTCCTTTTTTTGTCACACATATTCTGCAAAACGAAGCGTATCTTAGAAGAAAGATGCTTTTTTAATGCAACTTCTATTAATTTATGATTTACTTTCAAAGAACATTCTCTATGTTCATGAAAATAAGTAAATGTTAATCTGACATTATAATATCTCCCAAGACATGTATAGAGTGTTGGGTGAAATATCTGACCTACTAAGACTGATGCAATTGCGTGTATCTCTATAAAAAAACATTTAAAAGACTGGAATCAAACCCGTAATATTAATTAAATTTTATAGTCATTTCAACACATTGTAATTATAAAATTTGAGCACTAAGCGATATTTTGAGACAGTAAATCCGACTGTCAGCTAATCACCGGCGGTACTCTAAGCGTAAATATGAGTCATAATCACGGCTATAACTCACCCGCTACTGATTCAACACACGTGGTGTTGTGGTTGCAGTACACCGGGGTCTTGGAGATTTTTTATTTTAAATCAGTACATTTTTTAATAAATTTTGAATGGTAGACAAAGGTTATTTTCTATATATTAAGATTAAAATAAAATACTTTAAAATTTTTCGTAGTATTTTATTATGATTATATATTTCAAGTCTTCAGGGATCTGTTCCACTGTGCAAAATAGGGGGATATCTTAGTAATAATATATAGTTTTGTTATCACTATCCATTACACGCTGTATCTACAGCGTGTAATGACTGCCTTATAAGCCAACTGGACAAACATATAAACAATTCTATAGTTCTATGTAAATAATTTCTTGAGTGAGCTTCGATCTGACAACCCCAGCGTACGAACCACAGTACCCAGCTTGCATCGATTATATGTAATTACAGTATAATAATAGAGGCCATCGTGGTGCAGTGGGTCAGTGTCTGACTGTAAATGTAATTAGTTGTGGGTTCGATCCGTACTGAGGGAAATTATAATATATAAATTATCTTTTTATATTTATAATTTCCCCGCTCCGGGAAGAAATTGCGCCGCGTTAAGTTTCGCTACACGCGCAATATATTTTGAATTCGGACGAATAGTGGTAAAAGGTATATTGAGAACCTTAAGTATAATAATTAAAAATCGACATATCTAGGACACATTTAAAATATTCCCAAAACCCATTACACCCCCAGTTTTACTAGTCCCGTTGTCTTCCACACGTAATGGCGACGCGACAAACAACTTATATGAACGGCTAATTGTGAAGCAACTGGCAACGTAAGCGTGCTACAACAAATCACGAGAGTGATATGGGAAAAAGTAATATGGCAGACGTGTAGCTTTTTGTTGGTACGCCTTGTGTTCCTTAGACTGTTTTTAGGGTATAATCTTGGAAAATTATTTTTGGAGTTATAATTTTAGGTTTGATCTCAAGCGTAACGGTTTTCGTGATATGGATGTCATTTTCCAGGGTAAACATGGGTAAATGGATAGGGATCGACCAGGGTCCGGGCAGGGAGAAGAGGAAGGAACTGTCCTACAGTGATATGTAACTAAGTTCTCAAGTTTTTGACTCATTAAGATACATTGCATGCTATGCGCTGAGACTAACGCTGCAGGAACGACTAACCAATAGCTTGAAAATATTATTATTTGTATAAGAACAGACATTAAAGTGTTTTAGCTAAAACTAGCATGTGTTCAGACATGGGTATTAAATATATGGAGTTTCATTCAAAGCTTTTTTTTTACTCAAATCCATTCAGTTCTGTGCATTAACAGGAATTGTACGAGATATGGTTCTTAACTCAGCGCCGCGCCTTGTGGATCCGTTTAATGTACACGTACTTATATTATGAAAATAACAGTGTACAATATATATTAATAATATCAACAATATCACAATGTTGCTTGAATTTTGACAAAGACATTTTAACATTTTTAAAGTTTTATTCACACACTTATATGAAAAACATTTATAGACATGCTTAGCGACCACAGTGACCCCCACAGAATTCACTCATTCAACGAAGTATCTAGTCTCCAAATTCTCTTTATTTATCTAAACATATAAAAAAAATATAACTGATCACTGTCTGCGCGTATGTAAACGCTAAATAATGTAAATGGCTTAAACGATTTAAGTGTAGTTTTGATTGTTATATTTAGTAACTTCCTTTTACACTTAATTTTGATTGTATTTTAATTGGTGCATAAACAAAAAAGTTACAACAATTTAAATTATAAATTTAAGCAAAGTTTGAAAAAGCGGGTGGCTAGTTCTATATAATTCTGATCATATAATATAAAGCTGAAAATAATACTAAAAATTATAATAAATAAATACTATAACAATTTGAAATTTCATAACTCCTAACACCAAATGCCATATTGTTATCCAGACAACTTGCGTCGTAAACTTACTACGTGAGACAACTGTAATAGGTAATATAATAGCTGTTCTGCTAAAGCGGCGACTTCTGTCTAAGTGCTTGTTAATTTTGAACTACATATAAAGAATAATACAACGTACATTAATGTTTTGTAATAGAAAGTTTTGTATTAGTATTATAAAGTTTATAATTATAATGTCAATGATTGGTTTTAGCTTCACTCTTTTTCTTCCATGGCAAGTTAGGCAGAAAGAACCTAGTGTCCAGACTCTCCGTTCTCCACTTTCCGTCCGAATTCGACCTATTGCGTGGTAGTAGCGAATTAACGCCATTCTTTGTTTTAGGGAAATGAAAATAATTTAAATATAATCATTCCCCTGTGTAGGAATCGAATTCACAACCAATTGCTTTTACATTCAGCTTGGCCTTTTAATTTCCTTAATTTGACATGACTATCGTATATTAAATTAAACTATTTAAACTGAATTAATCGCGCATAATTCGATATTCGAAAATACATTGTGATTGAGTGGATGTATATGTCTGCGTGTGTGTGAGTGTTTGCGTATATTTTATTAACTTAAGGTAATATTATAAACTATCTGTTTACTGAAAATTTTATCTATATGACCTTTATGTGTGCCAAATTTCAAACTTTACCGAATGTATAATTTTCTAAAAAGAGGTCGAAATTTTTTCTTTTACGCTTTAATATAAAGACACCCAAGTTCAGATTTGACAATAAAATCTTCATTGCGCCATAAACGCAATCAGGTTCTTACTTATGAGTATTCATCAAGTAATATGATTTAAAGTTTTTTTTCAAAGAAAATCAGTGTCTAAGGGCCGTGTTTTCTAATAGATATTTTTATTTCTTACAACCAATCTGCTCGCGGCGGACTTTTTGTAAAACATTGAAATTCCTGGGAAAACTAAACAAAATGGGAGAAAAAACTTTTTTAAGGGTTTAGGGACATATAACATAGGCAACTGCCTATGTTTATCCCTAGATCTCTGTATAAAATCGGTTCAGCAGTTTCACCGTGATAACGTCAAAGACAGACAGATAGACTGAGTTTCTTTCGCATTTATAATATTGAGTATGGATAAACAAGAGGAGAACAGAGTGTTTCGTCACTAAATTTACTAGTTTCTGTTTCAAATGCAGTATTAAGTCATTAAGCTTAATTTGCGAGTACAATAAGACAATGTGTATTGTAATTGCTTTCAAATCGACAGATAAGATTGTGTTAACGACAGGATCGGTCTAATTAAACTAATAACCTATGTATATATACATGGTGTATAGAAAGACGTATAGAATTTGTAGAGTAATTAATAATGATACTTTTTATTTTGTGACTTGGTGGTATGTGGGGATCATCATTGCGATAGGAGCGGGTTCATATTTTGTATGTTGGGAATAAATTTGAACCCGCTACTATATAATACTGAACGTCAATAAATTTAAACGATTTTAACATACAAAAGCTATGTCATAATGTGTTTCTTTTCATTTTTAGTACCCCGCTTTCCGCTTTACATTGCGAATTGCGGAAATGAACACAGTTTTTTTAATCAGAGCAGGATAATCGAAATCTTATTAGAAATAATAATATAAAAATAGTGTGTGATTTAATATATTGAGTAGAAAGAAACATTTCCACCAGTGGAATTTCAACCAACAAAAATTGTATGCAGTCTAATAAGTCAAGTTTGGACTCAGTTAAATCTTAAATGTTCATCTATTAAACTAAACTACGATAGTCTATTAAACTAAGTAACTATACTACAGTAAGATTCACAAAGCAGGCAGAAAGAACCTAGTGACGAGACACTCCGTTCTCAGCTCATTTAAGATAAATTGTATGTTGAGTGCCGAATTCAGCGCCGAACTTCATTAAAAATAATTTAAATATTGCTACGATTGGTATCGAACTTATAACCTTCACATTTACAATCAGACATACTTACTGAGCCATGAAGGCGTTAATATAAATGTTATACAAAATATAAAGTTCATTTACATTACACATCTGGGTTCCTTCTGGTTTTACGACCATATACTTGACTTATGACATCGTAAAGCCACGGCTTTAATTATGAATAAGGCACATATGCTGAGATTGGAGATTGATGCTCAATTTATTTAAGAATTTTGATCTATTTACCAAGAAAAGTTGTTATTTTGTTGGTTTTCAAGAAATATAACATTCTTTTTTTACTCTCAAATAATAATTTAGTTAGGAAAATAAACTAAACGGGTCTTCAAGCCTTTATTTATGTGCTTATCACACAAAGCGCCGAAAGTCACTTAACTTGTAAGTGAATTTCGGCGGATGGTAGAGATCCGAGTGTCTTGATACTAGGTTCACTATGGCTCTCCGTGTGCGTGAATCTACAAAAGAAATATAATAGTTCATCGTTTTCACCTAATTAATGTTAACTAAATGAAAGTATGAACGCTAGCTACTCTGTACACCAACAAACGCATCTCAATATAATAACATAAATCATTTTCATAGATTAATTGCAAGCTGACACAGCAATGGTATTAGTCGCTTATGAATCGTTATGAATCGTTCCGCCTATTTTGTATGAATCATTACTACTTTTGATAGATTATGGCGCAAAAATTGTTTATTTACGCGAACACGTATTATATTATACTACTGACCCGCCACTGCGGTTTAACGCGGATGAAATTCTTGAAAAAAAAAAGAAATATGGAATTTAAGTAGCCTTTTGTTCATCCCAAGATCCTCAAATACTGTCTCTATATTAGAGGATTTTAGTACAATCAGTTCAGCGGTTTGGCCTAGATGACGTCACAGACAGACAGAGTTACTTTTATAATAATGAGTGAGGCACATATTTATATTTATTATTAAGTATGGATATTAGTATGGAATAAAGTGATGGACGTAGATTCTAAGAATATTTTAATATTTCTTAAAGTTTCACGCTTTTTTCTTCTCCGTAGCAGCGTAGTCAGAGAACCTGAGTTTCAGGGCTCCGTTACTCCATGCTCCACCGGAAATTGATACATTGCGTGTTGAGGTGTAACTCAGCGCCGCGTTTTTGTCCTCAGCGAGATAATTTTTCTTTTAACTTTATCCCCTAAGGGAATCGAACATGCCCGCTCAGAATAAGAAAGAGAGTACCTAACGCCCAATGGACTAAAGCTTGGACGGCTATCAGAAGAAGGGATTCTACAACTAAAAAAACTCTGTTTTGTCTAGCCTTTTTTTTATCCTAAACATTTAAATAGTACTTGAAAATACTTTAAAAACCCTTATTTAAGAAACTCTAAAATCTACATTCCTTCTTTTACTTTACAGGCAATTATCAAATGAATTAATTAATTAATGTTATCGATTCGTAACCATAACTACCCGGACTAACTTTACGTGAGATTTCTATTCATTCTATAGTGAAAACGCCCTTTCGTGTCGCTGTCATATATAAAAGAAAGACCAAAACAAATTATATATGTATATACCACGGTGGCGTTGTTGAGGAAGCTGACTGTTGGTAGTTTTATGTTCCTTCGACGTTTCAAAAGTGCTTGCAAAAATCTATTTGAATAAAGGATATTTTCAATTTGAATTTCACTATACACGCGATGGTCGTGGGTACAATCTCCAGCCGGAGGAAAGGTTATAAAAAAAATTGCATTTTAAAAGATTTCTTAATATCATATCAATATCTCCTTTGAATGTAGTGTTTTCTTAACTGTTTCTATTAACTATTTAAATTATTATACTGATAATGCATGACGTTAAATCTCGCCACACAATATATCGAATTCAGGAGATACACGGATATCTCTTTGCCTATATTGCTAAGTGGAAAAAAGCTTGAGGTGGTTTTTTTTATATTTTTTGCCTGGTATACAAACAACACTGCCTCCTCTCTAACTCATTACATAAATATATATTTATATGGTGTATATAATTAAACTAAAATTATTCAAATATCAATATTATAATTTGTCCGCTTTTGTACTTAAGACAAGAATATTCCGATCAGTTCTAATCCGCCAATCAACACGCAATGTCTCGATAACGGGCTGAAAGTGGAGAACGGCGTGCCTCGACACTAGGTTCTCTCTGACTACCATGTTATGTGGGCAGTGTAAAGCTGTATACACAGATATTTATTTCTAATATTTTCTATTGAGAAATTGACTAATATATGATCGAATTCAAGTAACGAGTAGTAAGTTGAAATATTTCACTCATTTTATAAAGCAACTTCCTTCCGTGTCACTGTCACATATAAAAATGAATTTGCAAAACAAATGTACGTACACATGTGGGGACAGATTGATATGGCGCGTGACATAACAGGCGAGCGGTCACGCAAGGTGTTCGAAGGTTGGTATTTAAATTAGAGCTTATTGCAATAATATTATATACAATTCTAAATTTAGCATTTTAAAATATATTTTGGTTTAATATAATATCTTGGCGCAGTGGGATAGCGTCTGACTGTAAACGCTATTGGTAGTGAGTTCAATTTCCACTCGGGGGAACAATAACATTTAAAATGTTTTTATTAAAAAAGAATTTAAATATATATCCGTTTCCTGATTTTCTTTTAAAATATATATTTTTAAGCTTTACGGTTTTTCCCGCATAGCAGGGTAGTCACAGAAACCTTGGAGTCAAGGCACTCTGTTCTCCACTTTCCGCCTAAATCTGAAACATTGCGGGAACTCAACGCCGCGCTTTCTCTTAGTTACCACCTAGTGGGAATCGAACCCACAATCTATCGCGCTTATAGTCAGATGCTGTCCGACTGCGCCACAATGGCCTCACACCACAACTATTTAGTATATGCAATTAACATAAAATTCATAATTTTGATGTTTACTAGAACAACGAGTTTAGTACACAAATGTACAATATTGTTGCAAACAACGTCTAGTGTTTGATTAATTAATGTTTGGTTATTAAGTGCAATATAAATTGATAAATAGAGAATTTCACCATCATTAGGACGCCTTACTGCAAACGATGGTTGCGCATTCGATTTCCACTAGAGGGCATGATTATATTTAAATGGTTTTCATTCTGGTAAGATACAACGCGGTGGTGAGTTCCGCCACTCCTCACAAAAAGTGGAGATCGGAGTGTTTTGACGCTAGGTTATTACTGCCCTACCCTGAAACATAATTGAAGCTTGAAAAACCTTATTATATTAGCGTAACTAAACGCGGCGATTCGTCTTACATTTAATATTCCAAACAAGAAAGAATTTATAACCATCGTGTGTACAGTCAGATACGCTACGATTATACTATTTTAAAAACATAAGTTTTTTAGTATAACAGGCGCTGGCGATGTAGAAGCTTACATTTTGTTTTCTTCCCTAAACGAAGTTAGTAGGTAAAATATAATAACCCTTAAAAGACCCTAGAGAGATGGGTTTAATCTTGGCTTTTTCAAACTTGCTTTCTTTTGTAAACAAACAAAAACAACGCGTGTTTTCACAATTGCCTCAAGGATATACTCGTATGGGTGAAACTGTAAGCTGCTGGCGTATACAGTTAAAAAAAAAACATATACATTATGTTCATTTAGTATTTAGGTTTTGGGTTTAATTCTAAACGGCTTTTAATATTCAAGCTAAAGGTTTGCTGTTCTTGATTGAATTGATTGATTGAAAAGGTAGTGGAAGGTTAGTAGGTTGAAGGCAATTACATCTCCTTCTCTTCCCTTTCTGCATATTTTAGAGGCAAAACTAAGTTACTGAACTTCATGTTAATATTACTAGCTCTATTTGAAAGAATCTATGTATAATTATAACCTAGTGTTCAACAACTTCGTTTTTGACCTTCGCGCGAAATCTTGAATTCAACTCGGCGGAACTCAACGCCGTACCTTATTTTACCAGGGCGGGGAAATACAAATAAGTTACATCTAACTTTTCACCTGACTCTAATTATATCCACAGTCCATTGTGTTTGCATTCACACTTCCATCCCACTACGCCACAATCACCTCTACAAACTTTTATCTCAAACAAATTTGAACCACTATACTTTCCAACTGCGTTGGACGCAAAACAGAATTCCAAAATTTTCCCATGAATTAACCAATTATTCCTAACCAAGATCTCACCTCTGTAATAACGCTACCAAGATCTAGACACCTTTAGCATAATTAGAGACGCATGATGGAATTTTACAATTTATTCATTAACAGTTTGTTAAATTTTCAACGTTACTGTGCGGTGCCGCGCGACAACTTCGACAATTAAACAAGTTAGAACAAAGAAGTTGAGGAAAAAAAGGAAAATAATTACTTTCCTTAATGACCGCCCGCTCAAAGGTACCTACGAGTAAGTTAGCCGATGGAGTTCTAAAGATTGTTGCCCAGTGAAAATATACAGCAGCTTGACGCTTTTAACGTATAGCAGAGAAGGCAACGAGAACCTAATATCAAAATATACCAGATTTAGCTTTCTCGAATTGGACTCAACGTTGCCAAAATGAAGTACATTATAATATTCCACCATAATATATGGCACCATAATATATGATGTTGACAGAGAACGGAGTGACTTGTCTTACAAACAGGAATATGTAATTTATTAACTTTACCAATAACGGTTGTTACGTGTTATTACGTCAAGTACAGAAATTATCTCTTATTTTTTATTTTCTCGTTATGATTTCATATTCCTTTTTTCAGCTTATCGCTTTTTCCCGCATAGCGTATTTAGGGAGAATGTAATTAAGATATACCAATTTCCAACCAGAGGCGCCAGAGCGGAGAAATGAAGATAATTTAAATATAATCATTCCACCGAGTGGGAATCAAAACCACAACCAATTCTGTTTTCATTCAGGCAGTGTCCCACTGCGCCACGATGGCCTCATATATTCCTGTGCCTAACAAACTGAGTCACATAACACTTCATTTTATTCCAAAATGTCTAATTAATAAATTAAAAAGGAGAAAATCATGTATTATAAAATATTATTCGCTCTGCAAGGTAAATTTTGTGGCGTACCTTTGGCTTACTTGTAAAAAGCTCTAACTGTAGAACTGTTAAACTGTATGTAGATGTAAATTCATACTTAGGTGAAGTTTCGCTTATTTCAATTTACATCAGCTTATGTGCTCTCGTTAGACTCAATAAGCTCTTTGAGCTAGTCCATATGAAGCTTTCTATGTATATAGAGTTCTTGAAGTAGAGCTTTTAAGCTTATTGTCTGTATTCGAATATTCAGATAAGTGTATGAAATAGGAGAAAGATTAAGATCTCATTGGCTTGTGATGGTTGTGGGTTTGCTTCTTATTCGGGGGAATGATTATATTTAAATTGTTTTCATCTCTCCGCTCTCAGTAATGAGACTAAGCGCGATGTTAAGTTCCGCCACTAAACACTGAATGCCTCGAATACTGACGGAAAGTGCAGAACGGAGTGTAAAAAAACAGGGAACAACGTTTTCCAAAGTACGAATTTTAAATAAAAACACAATGAACAATTTAAATATAAATAGGATCTTAAGACTTTCATATTTTGATAAGAATTAATTATGACTGACTGACAAATGGAAGTAACTTTTTCAACTAAACCACAAGACTGACAACCTTTATATCCATTTTTTTTGCATGTATTTTCTATATTAGTTTGTCTATGTAGACGTTAGGGTAAATTATCATAATAATTTACCCTAACCTCCACATAAACGACCAAGATTAGGGCAAATTTCACCGAAAGAATGAGCACTTATTGAGACTGCCTATTGCAACACAATATAATACTAATTACGAAAGATTTGTTTTTTTCTGTAACAATCAAATGGCAATCTTTAAAAAAACCTCATAATTTACGACTCAATTGACCAACTATAAAATAAATTGATATTACAACAATTTATTTAATTTTCACGATCACATCGTGAAGCAGTGGCAGTGTGCTTGATGGAAATAGGTTCAGTCCCCACTTAGGGGAATGGTTATCACAAGATATAGAATAAAGGCGAAGGTAAAAAATATAAACAAAAGTTAGAATTGATTATCTATTATTGAATAATTATGTACTTACTTCAATACTAGAAATGCTTTTATCACGATCTAAATACCTATACGTTTCATATACGAAAAACAATCTCAAATACAGACTAAAGTCAATATATCAACTCGCTTTCCGAATACTTAGTTAGAATATATATTAGTAACTGATTAATCGGCAAAGGACAGAGGCGAGGAGGGCTTGCAATAAATAAGAATAAAACAAGATAAAACTCACGGGGAGGATTTGATTTAATACTGTATTATTTATGAATAATTAGGGGAAGGTTTTTGTAGGAAAGGGATGGCCAGTATTTCTTTTAGATGTTTTTTTTTTAAATTTCACTTTTTATTTTTCATATTAGTTTAATTATTGGTAACTAGTCGATGACCGAACTCCAGTTCTGCGGACTTTATGACATATCTTCCATGTTGACATGTACCTTTTGACATTGATACTAGTACCCATAATTATAATAACTTCTTTTAAAGTGGTAGTTTTCATGTCTCTAAGACTTCCACATGAAATGTACCGGACGATTGTACTTTCTTACAGCTTTGGATTTATCTCTCTCGTCTGACAAATATGAGCCTTTCACACTCCATTCTCCGCTTTCTTTCCGTACATTGCGTATTGAACGCCGGAACCCAACGCCCCGCTTTGTCTTAGTGGAGAAAATGGTAAAAATGATTTAAAATTAACATTCTGTCGAGTGGGAATCGAACCCATTACAATTGCGTTCACAGTCAGACGTTGTATTACTGTGCCACAATGGCCTTAATGTTCATTGATTTTGATTTGTCCATATCCATGTTATATTCAGATTATACAACCTTTATCTAGTAAGACGAAGTACTAATGCTAAGAGAATCCATTCTCCGCCTTTCATGGCGGAACTCAACGCCGCGCTTTGTTCACCAGACCACAACAATTATGGCTAATGAAAGAAACACAGTTGAAAATTTAAAATTTAAAATAAAATGCAACAATCGCAGCAAAGTGGTAGGTTTACGTGAGCATGCCGCTTCGTGTGTTTATCGTTATCGCGATGTACTTTTACTCGCACTTCCACGGAAGCTTCAGACGAGCTTAAAAAGCGCTTAAAATATGCAATTTGGTTTTTATTTACTTAACTACACTGTAGTATAGTATTGTATATATGTAGGCGAAAATTTGTTGCTTGGCTTGGAAAAATAGTGGTTTTAATTTCACTTAAAATATTTTATGCTTATGTTTCTATTTTTATAGAAGTTTTCAGAGAAGTTTTTATGATTCAAAGACATTGTTCTGAAAATTGAAATAAATGACGATTATTTAATTTTTGTAAATTTTTATTTTATTTTTTTATATAACTTAAATAAGTTCGCCCGGCGAATTGTGTAAAAATAGAAACTTTTTCCCGCATGGCAAGGTATTTAGAAAAAAACCTAGTGTCATGACACTCCGTTCTCCACTTTTTGTTCGAAATTGTGACATTGTTTTGAGTCTCCTTAATAGCGTATATACCCAAATCTAATCGCGTTTACTCTCGAACACTGTTCCACCACTGTGCCACAATGGATAGAAGGTTTTTGTGACTGAAGACAAAGAACGTACTCTACTGTACTCATATATACAAAGATATGAGAGATAGGACAATTTCATCATAATCATAATTGAGTCTAAGATAATCGTCTCCCTAATCTGAGATTTAATGTAATTGCTTCATGTAGTTATCATATATGTTGATTATTACTATTTCAATCTTAACATAATGTTACTTTGTGAGTTTAAAGCTTGTGTGGTAAATTCTAGTGTCTTATTAAGTAACTGTTTTTTATTACATTCACGCGTTGCTTACATTTAGTGTGATAGGTAGAAAGAATCTAGTGTTAAGTATCTAAATAAAAAAAATGGTTCAAAATATGCATATGCAAATATGTGTCCGGATCCGACGGTACTTGTCAGGACAACAGTATAGTAATATTTTAAAAGGATATTTTTAAAATATCACATTTTACACACACAAAATTAGAAAGTTAACATTCCCCAGTGGGAATCAGTTTCCAAAGTTTCCAAATCAGTTTACAAAGAGAAGTATAACATTATATGTTATACTTCTCTTTGTGTAACTTAGCTAATTATTACTATTCTGCACTTACTTTATAGGTTTGTGGAGTTGTATGTAAATAAAAAAGTCGTTATCACAAAACAATGTACAAAGACAACTTCTTTAGATCAGACACAAAACATATGGTTATTTGAAGTGAAAACATATTTAGGCACGTTGAGCCCTTTTTGAGTGACCAAAAATCTTGGAACTCCCGTAATCATCAACGAATGCCTAATGTAAAATATAATTTATTGTTAACATTCGTATGTCGTAGCATTTAATTTTATGTAAAAACCAGTTTGATAAAAATATTTACAAAACGTATAAAAATTCGAACCCGCGCGTCTTTTGGAAACTGTCCAAGCGCTTTGACCGCTAAGCGATACGTTCATTTCATTGCAACGCATTAATGAAAAATTAAATTTTTATACGTTTTCTTAATATGTTTTCCATTTCCTAATTGTTTGATTACTACTTAAAAAATGCTTAAAACCAGATTGATATTGATAGTTTTAACTTGAACATCACATTTTAATAAAAAAATCTAAATTATAAATTTTCACTATACTATCGGCAGTCCGTATCACTTTTTTTTGTATCTACTTTATTTTGCTCAGTTATAAAGAGAGTTGTAGAGATATCTATATAAAATAAGGGAATAATTGACTCTTAGAATTAATTATTGGTTTAATTTTAGAATTCACAGTTATTATGGCTAATGATTACCTTTAGTTTCTTATGTGAATTGAATGCTTAAAGCCTTAATTTGACTTGACTTTCATTTGTTTGATTGTGATGACATTTTTGCAAAATTTCTAAGTAAAATTTCTTTTTCATATCTTTATGCATATTCTCGCATATCAGGGGCGCATATCACTTAAAGACGAGACACTCCATTATCCGCTTTCCGCTCGAAATTTAGAGAACTGAAAATAATTTCAATGAAATCATTCTTCTGATTGGGATTCAGATCCACAACCCAAAATAGAGTTACACAGTCAGACGCTGTCCCCCGGCACGATGACAATTTCTTGTGGAGTTCACTGTTACTTAAAATTAAATCTCAATTTTGGAAGTAACGTAGAGGATGGAGTGATCTTTCACTGTCTTCCACCGCCTGCTCAATAAATCACTTGATAAGCTATAAGATAAATGAAAGTACATGAAGTCAGTACAGCCAACGAGTCTCATTATAAAGTTGTAAAAGAAACAACCTGCCGTCTGATAGACCTCGACGCCGAATTTCATTCCGCAATGGCTGTTACGGAAATTAATAAAGTTTCGCTCAGATGTAAGGAATTATTGAAAGTTTTCACGAGCACAACAAAATTCAATAAGTGACTGTCACTGATTGGGAACTGAGGGGGGATGTGTAAAAAGTTTTAAGTTTGAAAATTTGAGTTATAAGTTACAGCGGGCGCGTGTTACTTTTTATATTAGTAATAAGAGTATTGTAGTTAGTAGTTTATAGTAATATGTAGTTAACAAGACAGGAGGAGCTAGAGATATCTAAGTGAAACTTTCGATTTTTTGTGTGCCTAAGTTGGAAGGAAGGCGGGGGGAGATTTTTTTTAAGAGGTACAAAGTGGGATGCCACATTTTTTTGGATTTTCAGAATAAAATATTTTCTATTAAAAATAATAGTAACGAAATTCGGGCTGTATATTCGTAAGTATATTCGTATTATTAACATTCTTTCAAGTAAAAAATAATTAAGTTTGAATAATAATAATTTTAACTAACTTATTAAAATGACTTTAGTATGGTTCACTTTAAATTGAAGCATTACCCATTTTATCATCTTAAGCTAAGAGAACGTAGTGTCAAAACACTCTGTTGTTCACTTCTCTTTCGAATTTGATAGACATAAGCTATATCACATTTTCTTCCCGAGCGAGGAAATGAAAGTACTCGTAATATAAATATATAATTGTGCCACGTGGCCATTAAATCACAACGAACCATGGTCTTCAGTAGTAGAAGCTAAACTAAAAGCTAAAAAAAGAAATAATTTCGTCATTCAACACGCAATATTTTTAAAATAGGCTTGTACCGATCATTGGAGAATTGAGTAATCTCTCCGTCCAAAAATTAAAAGGAAAGTTCTTTAGTTATAAACAATAATAGCAAATAATAATAAAATAGGAGATTAATTAAAAATGAAATAGTATAGGAAGATCGCGTCCGCTTATGTCTTACATCTGACAAAATAGTTGACTTGTAAGCGTTTACGATGTTTTCTTACAACTAGCATTTGGTACTAGTGTGTTTATGTTCCGTAGCACTGTTCACGAGTTTTTTACTTTATTACCAAGTTTATTGCCGTTTTGCTCTCTGCAACA
Source organism: Podotricha telesiphe (assembly GCA_038994665.1). Taxonomy (NCBI): domain Eukaryota; kingdom Metazoa; phylum Arthropoda; class Insecta; order Lepidoptera; family Nymphalidae; genus Podotricha; species Podotricha telesiphe. The sequence continues at coordinate 454,133 of JAOYRR010000278.1, read as the reverse complement.
GATAAAAGTAGCGAACGAGCCGTAAGATTTTCATTTCTTATAAATAAATTCAACTTTGCTGCGCTGTGAAATGTTTATTATAAGTTTCATAATATATTATTTTTGATGTCGTTGTGTTGACTGATGCGATAGTTGTAGGTTTTAATATTATTTAAAAGAATGTTCAAATTTATTGTATACGTATTATCTGAGTTTAATACGAGGGTTTAAACTACTCACTTCCCAGAACGTCACACCTGTCTTGAAATGGAAGGCATTCAAACGGCATCTAAGGTAACTGATACTCAGTTACCTTAGAAATTCCTTCTTTCACATATATAAGTTAGTTACAACTCAACTTATATTCCTATATATTTATATTCCTATATATATATATATCCTTATATTCTTCACAATTTAGGGAAAGTTAATAAGGGCGAAAAATTAAAACTGCTTTATTGTAGGTCACGTGGTTATTCAGAAGGGGATGATATGGACGAGTATATCGATATATTATGCGAGAGCACGGACTCCGTTACAAAACTGTAATAAACAAATTAATTAAAAAAATGCCCATAAATTGTGCATTGTACAGTTGCTTAACCGTTTTATTTATTAAGAGAAGGAGTATAATTTTCCATTCAGTTTCTTTCTTGGACCATATGGTTTCATATTTTTCTGTCTACTGTGTATGAAAGTCAAGATTTTCCCTTCTCCTGCTCATGCTTGGATATTATATAAATTGTGTGACCAGTACTAAGAAACTTCTACATTACAAAATATTAAATACTTTAGTTTAGATTTTTTAAATTTAAAATCATCGATTTACGTCTAACATGTCTCGATTGGATAATTTGGTTGGCACCAAATACCCGTTGCTCAATTTTTTCAAAAATATCTCGGTCATAAATACAAATTTTAAGGCAGTGTTGACACTCGGATTTCCACTTTTCACCAGTTTTTAAATACATTACGTGTTGGCAATACATAACGCTTATATAAATAATATAATATATGGTTAAAATAGATTGAAAAGAAAAACAATGTACTAAATTCTCTCGATGCGAAGGACTGAATTGATTGGATGTGGGTTTGATTCTCACTCAGGGGAATGATTTGTATTTCCATTTCTCCCCTCTAGTACCTTAGAAAAAGCGCGGCGTTGAGTTCCATCACCCAACACTCAATCTGTCTCAATTTTGGGCGGAAGATGAGAAAATCTTGACACTAGGTTCACTGATTACACTGATATGCGGGAAAAAGAATGTGAATCTGTCAAAAGCGAAGGCGCAAATTATACCAAACGCCAATAGTTACGAATTTTATATAATAATAATAAATCTGAGTAAATTTTGAGTTGAATAATTTAATTCCAATACTTATAGCGGTATTCTGTAATCTTGTCACGTATGTTGAAAGCTATAGCACGTGTTCTAAGTAATGCATCTTGTTCAAACGAGACTGAGACGTTCCACGGAATTTCAAATTTAATTTAAAATTTTCTTTAATTCTATGTAAATTTAATATTATCATTATACAATTCAAAGAATTTTAAAGCAACTGCAAAAACCATGTTAATAAGTAAACCTTATTCTGGCCAAGAATATTTATAGGTGAAAATGTGTCGAATTAAGATCATTTGAAGTTCACGCAGTAATTGTAAGATTTATATTGGAAAATAGCAACTGTTGAGTTTCTCGCCGGCTCTTCTCAGCAGAACTGCCTTCCGAGTCGGTGTTAGCTTTATGTTATTCTTCGATTTAAAAGTGCATGCAAAATACTATTAGAATAAAGGGTTATGTATTTGAATTTGATATTTTAGCTATAATTGTAATATTTTTTTGTCATGTGTATTAGTTGCTTCATATTTTAAGCGGTCCAATATTTAAACTGACAACGTATGTAAAATTCTTTAAATTCGTTTCCACAGAAGCAGTTTTATATTAAAAATATAAGTTTGAAATGTCAGTTTCGAAATGAATTCAAATTGAAAATATTTCGCATCCATTTCGGCCGGTTAGCTTTTATCTTGAAAATGCCATTATCATCAGTCCTGACAAGAAAGGTACACGGAAAATATTACTTTACATTTGGATAACACGCTTTTGTTAGCTGTATCGACGTAAATAAATATTGCAACATAAATTATTCCTACCTTCAGTCTGATTTGCTTAATTCAAATTAAATTTACTTAACGCATGCCATGGTGTGAAGATTTGTCATCGCATCGGATGGAAGAAATCGGTCCAAAATATCGATGCAAGATTTATATACATAGATTCATAGACACAAATAAGACTAATAAAAGTGTTTTAAGTGGGTTCGAGTCCCGCTACTTTAAAAATTTTATACTAAAAATATTTTTTTTATAAAAGTATGTTTATGTAAAAAATATCTTCCTATAATCTAGTACGGAAACAAAAAGTAATAGTGTGAGGCAGGATGTCTTATAAAAGTATTTAATAAAATTGAAGATTTTCACAGTTAGCTCTATATATTAATAAAGTTTTTGGTTTTGGGGATACAAAATAAAAGTTTTATTTTTAATTTTTGCTCTATTATAATAATACTTTACATGGTGCAGTGGGGCAGCGTCTGACTCTGACTGGTTGCAGGTTCAATTTCCACTCGGGTACTACTTAACATATTTTTATTTCTCCGCTTTCGTACCTAAAATAAAGCGCTGCGTTGTGGTAAGCCATTTAACACACAATGATTCGATTTTCGCGGAATGTCAAAACTGTTTGACACCAGGTTCTCTCTGTCAACCACTTACATTATTCAATATCCATCTTCGATTTTTCCGAATCTTTCTACAAGTTAAAAGCAAAGTAATGTACAAAAAAACACCCATCAATTTACCTTCCCTGCCCTACAATGTCCAGTAAACAAATCTAACTCGAATTTATATGTATGAGGATTACATTGGCCCCAAATTAGGTGGCAGGTGCTACTAAAGTTGCTGGAATTGAACTCAATACCTTCGGGACTCCCTTTGTATGAAAGGTTAACCTGCACACTTTGAGCGAACACTTCAATGAAGGTTAGATTTAGAATTTTGTCATTTCTTTAGGTCTAACGTCTTTTAGGAAAGTTGAATTTGTATTCGAATCTTCGTATCAACAATATATCTATCTTGTTTGATTCAATGTGGTGGTTGGGATGTATCATGGGTGTGAATACGATGAGTATGACTCCATTTATTAATACTTATTTTAGAGGCCAATTGTGACAATCCTGGTGAACCATTGAACCCACAACCGAGTTCAATTTTGACTCGAAAGATTTAAAATATTTTCTATTCTCTACTTTTTTACCTAAGACGAAGTGCTTCCGAGTTCCGCCTTTTAATATGCAATATCTCGATTTCGGTCGAAATAGGGAGATCGTAAACTGAGAGTAGACGAAAGTCGTGTGAACGAGTATGCCATGGCGCGATGTCCCTGATGTGCAGGTGGTCAGAGAAATCTGCACGGAATGTAGTGGGGGTGTGATGATAAATTCTTCCAGACTCTCGATGCGAGCATCCCTTGAGATGGTGTCGTTCCTTATGCACCGAGGAGCCTGCGCGACGTGACGAAAAGTGATATTTAGTACCACCTGGTTCCTTCATCTGAGGTTGGCTGGCGCCGACCTGGTACGCTCTCAGCGTACCAGGTCGGCGCTACGTATGACAAGTATGGCCTGACGTACGTTTTATATAACAGGACTCTGGTATGAAGTGGCAGGCTTGAGCGAAAAATCAGCTAAACGAAAGTAAAGCGATCCTGGTGTTCCATTTCCAGTCGAGGAAATTGATTATATTTAAATTATATATATTTTTATTTTACCGCTCTTCCGTCTTGACTTCGGCGAAAAGAGGACAGAGTGTACTAGATTTTCTTAAACTGTTAACGCATAACAGGCGTGGTGATAAAAACAAAAAGTTGACTCAATCGACAAGTTATGACTATAACTTAGTGTCCGTTTTTTTAGTTCTCCGTTTGTTATGCGGTGGAACCCATCGCGTGTTACCCAATCGAGAAAGTAAAAATAATTTAAATATAATCACTCCCCCGAGTGAGCCATTAGATACTTAGATTAGATTAAAGATCATTTTGAAAAAAATTACAATTCACTGTACAAATGTTTAGAATGACTTAAGTGTTTCCGATGCCATTTGTATGCGATATGTAAAATAGCAGATCAATCACGACCGTCAGCTTTGTCTTTACTCAGGGGGAAAATGTTTACCTTTTGAGAATGTATTAATTACAATGAAAAGCTTTATTGATTTAGCTACTTTCTAACATATTTTTGGTAGATATAATTTAATTGCAAAGAATGGAGGCGATGGTCGTGGGATCTAATCCAACGAGACCCCTCTCATTGATGCTTAGTTGAAACCATCAAATAGTGTCTTTATACTTTGAACTCATCTTTTTAATTATTTGATTTATTTATAAAAAAACCAGTTAAAAGAAATTAAAATTACGCTATTGATCCAGTTACAATAGTTTCATTTAGAATTACAATAAAAATCTTTACCAAAAGAACGATTTTAAGTTTAAAATATATTAAATCACCAGAGTATCAGTTAACTAATTCTAAAGAAAACTCGTTATAATGAAGAACAGGTGTTAACTGTAACATATATATGTAACATCAACGTTTCGATATATAATTTTAAGCACGATTTTCAGCCTAAAAATGATTCCAACAGTCATTACGTAGCAATCCAATAACGAAATCGGCACATTACGTTTTGATTGCATATTTAAACGTGTTACGAATGTATAAACTTGATTTAGAATGGTTTATTTAAAAAGCTTCGTGTTATGTTTAAGCTTTTAACTACAAACCAAATTTCAGTACTCTGGCACTGTTTCGATTTCGAAAGTGAAAATATTTGTATACTAAATTGGTTCGCTTATATTTGCTACTGTAATATACAGTGGCCATGAAATCACTGCAAAAAGATTTTCCTTCTTTCTCTACTTTTTAGTGATAAATTATTCTTTTTATCTTTATGTGTAGAGAAAGATAGATAAGAACGATACATTAAGAAGAGATAGATTACTTTTTTATTCTAAATCCACCCATTTAGACAAATTGATTACAAAAGTGCTGTAATTCCAACACTGCCTTTTGAGAAGTCAGACACAGGGAGATATATTTAAGAACGAACCTTGCTTTTCCCACATATCAGGATAAGATGGTAGGGCTATTGCATCTTAAGTGATAGAAGTCAATGCAATTTTTAAATATATAACTACTATTGCATACACACTGCGCCATGACCACTTTGATATTTTACAAATAGTTTACAAAATATGTAACAGAAAATACACTCTAAATCCTTCTAACTCAATCCAACAGCTGGATTCAAACTAGCGACCACGTACACTCCTCCTCCAACGCATAAAATGGCTTCATAACCATTAAAATGCCATAAAAATTTCCATTTTTGGTGTTTCTAAATTCCCATCCCGTCCAAGGTGCATTACTTTAAACGCAACGCGACGGTTCTTAACATACGTGACAGATTTACCAATACCCACACTCGGATTGCGCTCCTGTGATATACTATTAAATATATGTAAAATCATACAATTGATGGATTTTGTATTGTTGTAAGTAAATATATATTCTTGGATCGTTTTTAAAGTGTTATTCGCACACTTAGGAATTTATAAAAGACATATTTAGAAAATGTATAAAAAATTTAACGCAGCGGGATTTAAACCCGCGCCCCTTGAAAACCGTTCAAGCGCTCTGACCGCTAAGCCATGCGTTCTACGGCGGGATTCGGATCAAATTTTTATACGTAAAATCCTCCCTCTTACTATACTGATAGTGAAATATTTATCTGTTTTTTATATAAGTTATCGTAATTCACTTTTAACGTCACTTTTCGTTTTTTACGCCATTATTTTTTAGAAAAATGAGGTGTATTTAAAAAATTATTGTCAGTTTTGTTTGAAGAAAACAATCTGCTATTTCATTAAATCACATAAAGGTTCCATCAGGTTTCAGCATATAATACTCAGCCTCGAGCTTTTTGCTACAAAGCAGGGTAGGCTAAGATAATCAAGTATCTAGTCATACCATTTTTTGCTCCACTTCACTTTCCGCCAGAATTTGAGACCTTGCAAGTAGAGTGGCAGAAATAATTTAAATATAATCATAGCCTCGAGTTGAGATTAAACCCAGAACAGAAAGGGGCAGATGTTGGAAAACGCAGTCACTTAACGTAAGATTTTCATTTACTTTGACACAAAATTTGCTCTTACTCCAAATTGAACCTGTTACCCATAAATTATTTTAAACAAACTCTCACTAACTTTAGTCTTTGGCCGGCCCTTAATTGGCTGTTATAAAAGTTAAACACGTAATTTTAAGTAGTTCATCTCAACGACCCGCGGCTGTAGAGTTAATTCAAGTTTTGTTATTGTATATAATTGTTTCAACACCATTCGTAATTGGTGACTGGCTTTTTGGAAAATACACTTGGGTTCTACCTTATGATTTGTCCCTTTTTATAGCGAAGTAGACAGAGATAACCTGGTGTTAAGACACTCCGTCTTCAACCTAAGTTCGAGAAATGAGATCTTACTAGATGAGACTTTGTTTTACTAGAGCAAGCTTAAAAATAATAATAATAATATCGTAGTTAAGGTATAATTGAATGCGAAGGTTATGGGTTTTTCTATCCTTTTATTCCTGGGATAAAAAAATCTAACTGCCAAGCCATGCAGTCCCCGCTGCGTTCAGCAACGGTTTTCAAGAGGCGCGGGTTCAAATCCCGCTGCGATCAAAATGCTTATACGTTTTCTAAATATATGTTTTTAATTTCGTAAGTGTGTTAACACTTGCACTAAAAAAGTGTCAAAAATCTAAAACTTAACAACATGACAAAATTTAGTCCCAAAAGCAATTAATGTTAGATGTAAGCCTAATAGACGCCCGTCCGCTCCCAACGCACACCCCCACATTTTTAAACTAATTTTGTGTGAAAGCTGAAATTGTATTAAGAATTATTTATGACGAATCTGGGAATAGTACTTTCCGCTTTCCACTTTGTTTAAACAAACCGGTTAATTTAACTGTTAAATTTTAACTGCTCTAATTGGCATTGTTTTAGGTTTTTGTTAAAGAAAATTAAAATATGATTTTTATATATATTTCGAGCTTAATTTATGTTCCGCTCTGGCAAGACAAAACGCGGCGTTGAGTTACGCCACTTAACATGAAATGACTCTATTTTCCCTTCTTCTTGGTGTTAAATACTCCGGTCTCCACTTTCCGTCCGTTTTAGAGATAGGAGACAATTTAAATATTTTTTGAATAATTTATATTTAAATATGAACGCTGATATTGTAAGCAACTACTGATAGCCAAGTCTAACTCTTAGCTTCAAACTTTTTCCCACATATCAGAATATTGGGAAAGAATTTAGTGTCAAGACACTCTGTTCTCCTCTTTCGGCCTTACGTGTTGAGTGGCTAAAATCGACACCGGGATTTAATGTATCAGGGCGGAGAAATGAAAATATATTTAAAATATAATTTCTGAAGGGAAATTGTACCCACAGCCCATCGTGCTTACAGTTAAACGCTGTTCCACGGCGCCACGATGGAATCTAATACTTACATAAAATCTGGTCCTCAACGGCTTAAAATCTTACTCGGCTAGTATTTACATGTCAAAGTGTATTATACACTTTGACTATAAGCGATATTCATTTATATTTAGTGTGATAAGTGATCAAAGGACAGAAATATACATAGAGTAAATAAATAAATCGAAGTGACTTTTCACTGGATTTCTTTTTCAAAAATGCCTTACTGTTTTGCTAGGTTCACATTTTTTATGTAATGGGAACATAGTATGAATGCCTTGGCATGAACAATTGCGGAGCTCAATGTCGTGCTTATCTAACTAGAACAGGGAAATTCATATTTATTCAAATATATAAATATAGTAATAACTCTATTGTCGTAGTAGCGTCATAGGTCATTTTCTTTCCATTGGTCCCTTATACAAACTATACAAACACAAATAAACAAACAAAATTACTGCATATTTTATATACAAACTCACGTCCGTATGCATAAATATACATATATTTAGATACTTCAAACACATCTTCATCCAACCGCTATGAAATAATGACAACACTTGTTTGCCCCACTGCTCATTATGGATGAAGATGAAATAAAAAAAAAATATATGTTACAGCTACAAACTTTCAAGGCAAGGGACAAGAAACCCTATTAACATATATTGAAGATACATTCTCATATATATTTTTTATTGTATTTAAGGCTGTTTAGTCATGGATAGGACAGCTCAATCACGAGATCAAAGTGACACGATCAGTCTGCAGATTTCCCAGCAGGTATATTGGTGTAAAAAGTTATTTGCAACGCTATTTGAATCATAATTATTGTACAATTGCAATTTGGTTTCCTCTGATTTTGTACGCGGCGTTTAGTTCCGCCACTTAATGCGCAATGTATCGGATGTGGCCAGAAATAGGAGAAGAGTGTTTTAATACAATGTTCTTTCCGCCTACACTGCTTTGTGTAAGAAAAAGCGTGTAGATGAAGATGCTTCTAGTAGGTTCTTAGCCAGAGGCCGTTGTAGTGCAGAGGGACAGCGTCTGACTGTAAACGCATTGGTCGTGGGTTTGATTCCATCTTAATGATCGGGAATTATCATATTTCAATTATTTTCATTTCACCGCTCCGGTACGACAAAACGCGTTGTTGAGTTCCGCAACCCAACGCAATGTCTCTGTCTCAAATTCTGCCAAGAACAGTGTCTTGACACTAGGTTGAAAAAAAGGTATGTATTAAAATTTCATATAATAATAACATATTAAATGTAATATGTATTTGACCTGTATTTCAGGGCTTATGGCTTTGGCCGTGGCAATGGCCTCTAGAAACTGAATATGCGCTGGGTCTGAAATATGATGCTCTATACAACCCTACCGGCGAGGTTACAGGAGGTTTCTATTTTGTTTTTTTTTTTTATGACGATGATAATACGAAGAGTCATAAATCGACATAATCTGCTTGATTTAGTCACTAAGTTTTTTATAATAAAAACAATAAAATAATTTCTTAGTCAATATTAGATTTTTTTGATTTGTAAGCTTTCGTTAATATTACCACGGGAAAAATATATTTTCGTGTGTAATGCGAAATTGGCAAGAACCAAATTATAATACATAGAACTACTAACTACTAACCAAATTACATACATACATAAAATAAGACAAAGCCTCGAATTCGGACGGAAAGTGGAGAACGGACACTTCATCACAATTTGTCACAACTTGACACTAGGCTCTCTCAGTCTACACTGCTATGAGAAAAAAAAGGAATTATTTAGATTTTGCTAACTAAAGGTACGAGACCGTATCCGTAGTATTTAAAAAAAACTATTACAAAAATAAATATGAAAAGTTTATAACTTTCCTATCACTATGTATAATGTAAGTAACGTTAGTAAAACTATTACTAGTACTTGTCATGCAAAAATTGGACTTATCCACTTGAATTAAGTGTACTCAATTTTAATATAATCTTTCTCCAAGTGGGGCAAACACAGGCGCGTGCAGTGCGCCAGGACGGCGTCAAATACTACTTCACGCAAGCTTCACGCTTATTCCCGCATTGTCAGAGAAAAAAGTGTCAAGACACTCCGTTCTTCTCTTCCGACCGAATGTTTAAGACATTCTGTGTTAGTGGTTAAACTCATTGTCCCGCTTTGCCTAACCAGAGCGGGTACACAAAAGTATTTTAAATATAATCATTCCCCCGAATGGTGATTGAAACCATATAATATAGTCAGACGTTATGCCACAGCGTCATAGTAGCGTTAAATACATATTATATGTATACAAATCTCATCTCTGATAACGTCGATCCCAACCATATAAAAGACAGAATTTGATCCACTAATTCTAGTGTTAAATATTTAAGCACCCTGTAGAGTACAGAGTAGTCATGAATATTTAAGAGCATTCCAACATGTCTAAGGCTTTACCTTAATGATCGTGTACGTGTATACTCTGTGGAATTGATTGTACATATTTTGTAATGGCTTTGAAGAAACAAATTGGTTTTTTTTCTAAATTAGTTGCATAGAGAACACATAGTTAAAAAATATGTTTGTGTATTTTCATTCATTTCAAATCATTTATATATATATATATATATATAACTAGGTTAGCATGCTTAAATAAATAGAGAGATATAAATAGAGGGCGGCGTTGAGTCCAAATAGTGGAAGACAATATCGACCACTCAACACGCAAGGTTTTCATTTCGGGCAGAAAGTGGAGAATGTAGTGTCTTGACACTAGGTTCTCTCTGACTACACTGCTATGCGTGTAAAGGCGTTAAGCTAAAAAGAACTTGTTTTGGTGCCAAATGAAAAATGAGTTAATTATATAATTCTATGAGTAAATTAAAACGGAAATTGTGACTTCACGCTTTTGCCTGTATATAGAAAAAATGTAGTGTCAAGGCACTTCGTGGTGCCAACTTGCGAATGAATACGAGTCTGTATGTTGAGAGGCGGAATTTAACGCTGCCATTATCTTATTCAGAACGTGAAATGAAATCAATGTCTCGAGTAGGAATCGAAACCGCAACGTTGGCAAATATTTATATGTATTTACTTATATACAAAGAAATTATTAGATAAATTGAGTTTAGTTGTTCAAGTTTGATCTCCATTGAGGTGGCGTACGTGCTGGATGGAGTCCTGCCATGGGACCTTGATGTGATAACTCTGGCGTCATCCTATTGTCGGTGACGAGGTTTGACGTCTGGAAACCTGGCGGAGCCAGCACCATTTTAGAAAGCGCGGGTAACTGCAATAGAAGGGTGTAAGTTCCGGCTGGCAACATCAGCTGCTGGCCTGAGGACATGAGAGGCAATTCGTCAAAACGTCTAGTGTTTCACCAGTATTTAGGTTTCGCAACCTTTAGCACCACGCAGGTCCTCCTGGAGAATGGATGCTTTGGGAGGTACTTGTGCTGGCGTGCTGAAGGGGACCCCGACGCTCGCTGCCACCATTGCGACAACTGCCTCGAAGACAGCTCAGCACACGCTGGAAGTGTGACAAGTCTGAGCGTCATTGCGCGGCATCATAGAGGACTAACTCTCCTTACTGGCCTTGGTAAAGGCCTAGTGGCTTGGAGTGGTCGTGGGACGTTGTCGAAGCAGTGGTGCTCGAGAAGGAAGTGACGGAACGGGCGAGGTTAGTCTCTTCCAACCTCACCACCTGCCGCTTCCCGATTACCGGGTGATCAGCTTTGCGACGTGCCTTGCTGGCTTCTGCCGTTAGGGTTCACGGAAATTCACCAGTCGGACTGGTATTCGTAAAGCATTTCTTCACATTGAAAATAAAAGGTTAAGATGTTGTTGAAGCAGTTGTTGGGTTCTGTTTCCCAACACATGACACCTTTACATAAACTAGTAAATAATATTTTAAATACTCATCAATCAATCTAAATCACCAATAAACTGTATTTAACAGTGTCAATTCCCGTCACTAACAATATATCTAAATGGCCGCAAATTGCTCTAAACATAAGATTAAAAAAACTATCATCAAGTCTATAGTAGCCAGTTTAAAGCCTCGACGCCGCGCTGTCTGGTTTCTACGTAATACAGCTAGCTATACGTACCTAAGTACTTTGAGTTAATTCTCGTGGTACAGTGATTTTCATTATCCACTTATATCCGTCGACGGTGTTGTTTTACTATTGATGTATTGAAATAGTTTACTTTGTTAGCTTTGTACATACTATGTAAATTGATTTAATTACCAGTGCAGGTTCAAATTCAGTGACCCGAAAAAAAAGTATGTCAGAGATAACTTAGTGTCAAAACACTCCGCTCTCTATTTTCTCAATTCGAGACATTGCGTGTTCAGTCGTACTAAAGGGAAGAAATGAAAAAAATAATCACTGTACGAATGCGCACTAATAAAAGATATAATAACAAAAAAAAACAAAAAATTGCAATGGCTGTGGATTAGATCTCCACTCAAGGGAATGATTATATTCATTAATGTAATTTCCCACTTCTAATAAGTCAAAGTGCGGCGATGAGTTACGGCACTCTACACACTGTTGTAGAAAGTATTAAATAGATTGCCTTGACAATAAGTTCTATCTGCTATTCTTGCTATAAGAGTGTGTTGTGATATGTTTATATGTAAGAAGATTACTAGAACCTTATAAGCATTACTCAGACATATTTATATTTATAGCTCCGACGACCTCCAGCTTAGCTACATAAATTCCTAACCACTAAGCCAGGAGGTTCACAAACAATACATTTTAAAACTAAAGCATTATTCTGAAAGCATAAGAAAGAAAAAAGCTCGAATGAAAGCTTATTTATGTATACGGTAATTATTCAATCCAACCCCTTCAATTGTGAACTAAAATCCGCACGTGGATTCTATTCGAAACAATATTATGGAAGTTTAGTGTTGTATTCCGTATCGATATATATTTTTTATGGTTTATTGATTATAGAATATTATTACAACACTACTTTGAGGGATTTAAGTATTATGAAGCACTTTTTCCGCATAGAAGAGTACCCTGAGAGAACCTAGTGTCAAAACATTCTCGACACATTGCGTGTCGAGTGGCGGAGCTTAACGGTGGCGCTTTGTCTTAAGTTCTAATATAATCACTACCCCGAGCGGGAATCGAACCCACAACCAAATCGAGTTTACGCTTCAAAGTTTGATATGTAGGTATGAAATGAAAATGGTAAGCAAGGGCATTAAGTGCAGTAAATGTTGTTGCGGTCGACAACTCTAATTACGAATGAACGTTTACAAGTGTTTTCAATTGCGTATAAACAAATTATTGAATGCAAAAATCTCGAAACTTCAGTCAGTAAAAATATCATTTATATGCTGGCTAGCTGAATACATAATTCTAATATTAGAAAATAGAAATTTAAATATTTAAACAAATAAAATTTCTTCCAGGCACGATATGCATCCACAAGCAATCTGTAGCCTGACATTTGTCAATTTCATTATAATCGAGTAATAATTATATGATTTACATAAGTGACGCTAAGTGACTTGTCAACATGAATGTCAATTAGACTTTAGTTTAAATTGAAAACAGGTGTGCGTATGTGCCGCCGGGGTACGGAAGATTGTAGTTCCTGTGGCCACTGCCAGTGGAGGACGAGGTGGAGCACCGTGAATTTTTAGTGGGTATTCGGGCGGCCTTCATCTGCCAGTCTGGAGTCCCCAATTGGGCAGGTATCAATAAAAGGAGTTCCATATGTAAAAAAAAAAGAAAAAAGGTTTGTATATGTAGGTACATCGCTACATTTCTCAGTATAATTGTTCTTTAATTATATATTTATTATTTTTACATTTTTATTAAATATGCTGTGCACAATATTATATATCATATTAGAGAACGTTCTTAAATATATATCATAGTAATTGTATACCTCATTTATAGCCTAGCTTAATAAATATATAATATAAAAAACTAAAATAGTACCCAGCCCACGTTGTGATATTTTAAAAACACATAGTTTCAGTCTTAACTGCTTAAAGCTTCATTACATTACAATATGATGATGTGTGATGTCTGCCTTTTAATTTTCTGAATCCAAAAATATAAATCTAATCTCTAAATAAGAGAAGAATGGCGAGATTTTATTTTTGTGAATGTATAAATGGCAAGTTCTTAATGATGGCGGCACTTGTACATAATTGATAGTGTGTTCAATTACCACCAAACGAAAGAGACACAATATTTAAATTATTTTCCTCCTTCTTTTCTAATTAAACAAAGTGTGACATGAAGTGAATAAAAAGCGAAGAACAAAGCGTATTAATTGAGTTTAACAAATGATAGAAGACGATTCGTTTACACCTCTGAGAAGTAGCAGCCGTGGACTCACCGGGCTGGTGCCCGGTGGCCGAAAGAGGAGCTCTGGCCAGTGCCTGGGACTTGCGACCCAAAAGTGGGGCAATAGTGCTCGCCTCTCGTATTCGGGCTCCTGTTTCTACCTAATCAAATTTGAAAAGTTCCTACAAACCTACTAACGTGCCAAAAACGAGCTGATGATAGTTCGCTGTTATACTTATCGCGCCAATAGAAGTCTATTGCATATAAATTAACTCTTCACTTATTATATATATTCACATTATATTCCTGGTCAGTTCGTTACTAAGTTTGAAATATTTATTCACTTAAAAAGTACGATCTTTATGAATATTTGCTTCCCACGAACCTATAAGTTCTACCAGTTTGTTTGTAAAAAAAGTATGGGTGCCATGCCATATATCAATTATGAAATAAAAGAACTTTTTATACCAGAAATACCTAAAAGTTATAATTAATGTTAGTGATGGGACTACAAGAGAAACACTACAATCAATATTCTCTATCTGTCCCGGAACATCACTAATTCCAAACGGATGTGACGTTAACGGCAGCCGCCATGCTAATGGCTAATGCGTGTCACCGGAACTTGAACCGGAAACAAAGCGGCCATCTCGCGGAATTATCATTTAATGTTTTATTGCTGTGCTACAGGGGTGTTTTCTATTGAGCGGGCGAGTGATGCTTAATATAAGAATTTTTGTTTGTTAACAAAAAAATCTTATAGTTTTTTTTGTTTATATTTTAGTAGTGAAATATAATATGAAGATGTATATAGTTAATTTATTAAATTCAAAATAAAACCTATATATCATATATTTATGTTTTTATATGTTTCATATATTTAGTAGCCTCGTTGACGCTTAAAATACTCGTAAGATTCGTATGTCACTTTGTATAAAAGTGTATGTCAAAAACTGGTGTGTGTAATATTTATTTTATTAAATATTTTATAACACACTAGCCACCCGCTTCGCCTGCGTAAACTACACAACTAAAGTATTTGATTATAATTTAAATGGTTGTAACTAAATTTATAAGTTAAAATGCTGCAAATTTATTAATTATTAACCGATTGAAATGAAATAAACAGAAAATGTTAACGAAAAAGACATATTTAGAATTTCCTTAGTGTGCGAATAACACTTTAAAAAATTGTTAAGGTAAGTTTACAAAAATAGAATAGTCAAAACTACGTATAAATCGATTTAGCCGTTTCTGAAATTTCCGTGCATACACGCACAGACAAACAGAAAAAAATAAAAGTGATTTGTTTTGGGCTCTATCACATAGATAGAAATATATTATTGGGGGAATAATATATTTTATTCACCTATCTCCCATGAACAGAGAGCGATCAGTTGCATTTGTTTAATATATATTTTATTACATAAAATGTTGACTTTCCGCACTGTTTCTCCATGTAAACTTTAATTACATTATGTAAACTGCAATAACTTAACACTTCATACATCGGCCTCATAATTTTCTTAAACATAAGGCCCAGATGTTCCTTTCCATAAAATGATTATTTAGCTGTTAATAGCAGATTTAATAGCAGAATTGATGATGATGTGCTATTAAAAAGTAAGACAGATAGTGTGATTATAAAGGCATATGAAGACAGCATGGCTGGAAACTGTATTAAATGATACGTGAAATCATACGAATTGTATAATATTCTATCTATAAACTTACACGATTCCCACTTGAACTAAATATTTTCATTTCTCCGCTCTGTACTTAATGTAAAATGTTCAAGACATTTTTTTCGGGCGGAAAGTGGAGAACGGAGTGTCTTGATACTAGGTTCTCTCTGACTACCATGGTGTGCGATAAAAAGTGTGAAGCTGCTTTTACTTTCACGGTACGACGGTATCAAAAATATATACATAGAATATTTGAATCATCTTCCTTTATATATAAGTCCTATTTAGTTAAAAACTTTGAAAGTTCAGACGAAAGAAAGTTTTCAACTAAAAAGCTAACTAGTTGACGTAAAAAGAACCTTAGAAACTTTGTTCATTTAAAACAAATTCGCAACTCGGTATGCTTCTTTATAACGCGTCAAATAAATCATGGACTTGTTTTGTTTAACAAATTGTAAAGCTGGGTGGAGCTTTTTTGTATGGAACTTTAGTTTCTTGCTAGGTATAGTGCAAATTGTCTTGACAGTCGGGTTACAACAAACGTAAGTGCAAAAATATGCAAAATTCTATAAAAATACCAAAAAAAAACAACTTAATTTTTTATTGTTATCTTAGTCACTCTTGTAATTAAATTAATGCTATAAAAATACAACACTGTCATCGGATCCGGACACGTGTAAATTTTTAATCAAATCCGTCCGGATTCGAACCTGCCCCTTTTGGAAACTGTCCAAGATCGCTGACTGCTACGGAAATGGAAATAAAAAGAATAACAATTTTAAATGTTAAGAATAGTTCTGCAAGATTTTCTTATAATATTTCCGCATAGCAGAGTATAGCAGGCAGAACATCGTGGTGCAGTACGACAGCGTCTGTCTGTTAAGCAATGGTCGCAGGATCCATTCCCAGTCAGTGAAACGATTATATTTAAACTAACGCTCTGGCAAAAAGACAGAAGAGTTCCACCATTTAACACGCAATGTGATTCTGGTGGAAAGTGGAGAACGGAGTGGATACTTGTTATGCGGGAAAAAACGTGACACAAAAAAAAACAATACTTACCACAACAGCGCCGTCCAGCTGCTATAAATAAGTAATAATTTCCAATACTATATATTTTATAACATTTACTTCATGTAAAGGAACACCAAATAGTGACATTCCGTATCGGTCCCTAACCAATTACAGGTATCGGCATCACGTACTAGTGTGAAGCAGGCGATACAACTCCAACAATTTACCTGTTTCAAGTATTGACAGCGATGTGAAGTAAGGATTTTCTGAACACGTCCTCTAGATTATACGAGTATTTTACACCTGTGCCACGAATTTTGTACAGTTTACTCCATTTATTAAGATAATTTTGTAAATTACAGAAACCAGCCGTAGGAATGTTTAATTACTAGCTGATGCCCGCGACTTCGACCGCGTATAGTAATGGTAATCTCTATACCAAATTTCAAATTTGTACCAAAAACATGAAGGAACAACATCCAAATTTGCGAGAGCCCTTCAACCTCCTTAATCCAGTTCTGTTGCCAAATCCGGTCCTAGCGGATTTCTACTGATTATACTGACTAACTCCTTGTCAAATTAATATTTGAACATCTAGTAGTTTTCGATATTTTGTGATAAGTGACCTTCGTGATAAATGAGCTTTTTCTCTTTTACACATATAGATATTCTCCGCCTTCCTAATGACAAAGTGTGGCGTTGAGGTTTCCACCACTCAAGTCGCAATTTTTTCGATTTCCGGCGGAAAGTGGCGAACTGGGTTGTCTGTGAATCCATTATAGAATTACTTGCATTGTAATAAGCGAAGAATTTAATAATGACATATTCTAAAAGTTTTTTTTAGATTGCTTTCACAACAACTCCGCACAAGTATTTGAGATCGAACTTACAACCATCTTGGGTACATTATAACATTTTCTTACTGCATAACATCAGCGTCGTATTTAATAATAGGTATTTAAAATCGGAAAATCTTTAACGCGCTACAGACTTCGAACGGTTTTTATAAAAGTCTCGCACGCACAACGCGCAGTCTGCTCCATAGCGACCAAATTCCCAAGAGCCAGGCTATCGATTGACATAACCCCCGCACCCCTCGGACTCGTGACGTTCATGCAGTAAGCTAAATAAATATAAACTTCCTTTTGAGACACTCTGTATAAGAAAATAATGAGAATCCCCATACAAAACACAATTTAAACTCCTCCACGTATCATTAACTTTGCTAATCAAATGCGCATAGCAGAATCGAACTGGCTTTCCCGCCGGGACGACCCGGGATCGACTCATTAGGGGTAATCGCTGGATTGGAGATACGCTGACGCGGCATGGGGTTGACATATCGATGGAGATATTGATCTTAGATACAAGATCTTAGATACAAGCGTTAGATTATAGAATAATATATGTCTATTTTATTTATTGCAACAAAAACAGCGTCTGACTCTAAACGAGATTAGTTGTGGGCTCCATTCCACATCGGGAAATTATTATAATTAAAAAAAAATCATTATCTCCGTTCTAGTATCTAAAACAAAGCGTGGCGTGTAGGACGGAGTGTCTTAACAGGTTGGTGACTAGGTTCTCTCTGACGGCCCTGCTATGCGGACATACATATATTATGGTCATATCATAGATTTGTCAATTTTATGAAATCATTCGATATCATGAAATGGTCGCAGTTCAAGAAATGATTAATAAAATTTGACTGTATCATTGCCAAACGTCAACATTTAACGATTTCGTCATCAACGTTTGGCCATCATATCTCAAAATAAGTAGCTTCATAATATATTTAATATAAATCCGGAATATGTGCGTTATACAAATTAATTTATTTTTAGCTTAAAACACTTTCAAACTCTGGAGAATCAGTTAAATAAAAAACATGTAACCTAACCTAATGTACAAAAATATGATACTTAAATTTGATTTATTCCGTATCATGGTAGGTAAGGTCACATTTTTATATTTAACTGATGCCTTAGCATTTAAAAGTAATTCTCGTTATAATATTTTTAAAGTTTATTATTTTCGTTATTATATATCGACTTGAAATAAAAATTAAAATAAATTTTAAATAAAATAAAAAGAGTATATAGAATATTATAGTAACAACAAAACAATAAAAGCAAACGAATAATTTCTTAATTTTTTAGTATTAAATTTTATATTAAAACTTAACATTGACTTTGTTAGTAAAGTAACAGCTGATATGCTAACAAGCTAGTCCTAGCGCCTCTAGCGATAATTAAAATAAATATTTTACGATTTGGTGAAATAACATCGACGATTTCATGAAATAGCCAACTTTTTATTTGATCATGATGATCTGGTCAACCCACATCATGATAATATCGACAATTCAGCATTTCATGAACTGCGAGCATTTCATGAAATCATCAATTTTACTATATGACCACGACATATACAATCATACCACTATATATCAATGGCGAAGTGTCCGTATAAAACGACTCCCATCGGATAACCTTTTGCAAATTATTCTGTATTGATGTTTTATAAGAGTTGCTATTTTATCTCTAGATGTTACTAAATCAATTATAAATTGTTTACAATGCAAATGAACGTGGTTAACTTAGCGAAATATTTATGTAATCCAGAGCGAGCCTAGATTTTTTAAATTTATTTGTTTGCCTAACCTTTGCGGAAATTTTACACTTCGCCACTGCTATACAAAACATATGTAAGAGGATATTATTATATATGTTTGTAATGCATGGTTTTTAATAGAATAATTCTGTTATTTACAGCTAATAGTGACGAGAGTTCAGTGCAATATAAAATAAAATAGACGAAAATTATATAAGGCGATAAAATTAATAGAAACTACAGGCTTTACATATTTCTATCTTTTTATTTCTAGCTATATATTTCTAACTATACCTATTTTATATTTATACGTGAACTTAAAACTTTTGGACCCCTTTCTTACAAAAACTATGCGAGTGGACGAGAATGAAAGTCGGCATAGTCAAATTTATGATATATATTTATTAATGTATTAGAAATATATTAAAATAATAAAATAAATACACTTTGGTATAAACTGAGATACTCGTTGCTATTGCAACGCGTATTATACCTACGATCAACGAGGCCTCTAGGATATATATATATATTTAATAACAGATAAAACGACACAGTAAATAACGCGTAGAAGATTCTATTTACCAGAATCAAAAAGAAGCAGAGGCGCCCGAATTTGACCTGTTTGAGCTAATATTGTTAGAGGCCTTAAGAAAGCCCAATTGCCTGAACCGACAACTTGGGACCGTACTTCTTGAGTTTTCAAGCTTTACGATTATAGAATAAATTGTACCCCACTGAACACCCATCCCCTCATAATTTTCATTAAGCCTATATTTACCACAAACAGAGGGTGAGCAATAACTAACCCCTAAATAATTAAACTAGCGGCAAACATTTTTTCCACTCGGCCTCACTAAATAGATCGCGGCGACAATATCCGGGGGCCATGTTGGATTGTGTCCAACCTAACGGATGTGACGAGTCGAATATTTAAAAACAAAACCAACAGCCAAATCTGGTGGATGATAAATGAATTCGAACCAAAATTGCTTTTTAGATAATAAAATTTACTAAACAAATGTTTTTATTCGATTTCTTGGTTGTTTGGACTATTTGTTGGTTATTTTTTGTTCCATTGGTAATTTATAAATCTGTACTCGTATATGTATGTATATAAATGGCTTGCTTTCCTAAGTGACTGACAGACAACGCACAGCCGGAACTACTTGGCGTAAAAAGACTAGAAAGACTGAAATTTGACGTGCAGGTTCCTTGGGGATAACTAATAAAGATTTCCCGAAATTCCTACAGGAACGGGAGACATGAGATTTGACGTTTTGTAGTCCAAGTAAATAAAGTTAGAATAAGTTACACAAAATATATATTTTATAGCTCTAAATCCAGGTTCGTTAGTAGCAAATTTGCTCTCTTAAGGATCAAATTCGTTGTTTTGATCAATTTTAGAAATCATCATTTTCATAGTTTTGGAAGCATGCATTTAAACAATGAATTTGAAGTTGATATGACCGAATTTGAAACTCAAAAAGATGTATATAAGTATTCAAGTTCAAAAACAAAAATATTTTTATAAACAAAAATAGTAAAATTGCTATAATTTATTAGTTTCATAAAGGTAGGTAGAATGATCGACATACTAAAATCCAATGCACGATTTATAGCATTTTATGAATTGCGTGCTTTATGTATTATACTGCAATTTTCAATTAAAATTCATGAACTAACCCAAAAATAATAACTTCAAAGCAATTACGTAGTTACTGATCAAACCAAGTTTTAATTAAGTCAACCGAAAGTTACAAAAATATTGCTCGTTTAAACGAATTAAGCCGTCAGCGACAGAGAAACAATTTTGAAAGAGATTCTTTCGAAAAGTTGAATAATCTGAAAATGTATATTTATTTTTGAAATAGCTGCGGTTCTTAATGTTTTTTTTTAAATATATCCCTTCTTTCTGTGTATGTTATGTTAAGAACACGAGAGAAATTACATTGTTAATTAAAATAATCAATATTCAAATATTGGTTGAGTTCCGCTATGTCCGTGCTGTTCCCTGTGTAGAATAAAATTTCTAGACACTAGGTCCTCTCTGATTATTATTGTTGCTATACATGAAAAAGAGTGAAGCCTAAAAAACCTGTTATATAATATAAAAAAAAAACATTTAAATTGGTATTTATTTGTTTCAAATATTTTGAAATTAAAAGTTACATTGTGAATTATAAATAAAAATGTTTTAAAAAGTTATGTCTAAAAAAATATATAAATAACTAGTTGTTGCCCATAACTTCTTTTGTGTAATACTATTGTTCCCGTTCCTGTAGAATTTTGGGGAAATCCTTATAATCCCCAAAGGAACCTACATGACAAATTTCAGCTTTCTCCACGCAGTAGTTTCGGTACGGTGTTATATGTGGGGATATATATATATATAATCGTCACTAATAATCGTTTCATTCCGCCATCTTTAATAAAAACTAAAGAGTAAAGCGGAGTGATTTGACACTAAGCCTATTCCTATACCAGTATGAAATGAAAAAAAACAATGAAATTAACAATAATAAGTTAGTGACGCCATAGTAGCGCTGTGAGGCAGCGTCTGACTGTAAATGTGATTGATTGTGGGTTCAGCTCCAGTCGGAGGAATATTTATTTTTCATTACTTCAATATGGTAATATAAAGTGCAGCGTTCAGTTCCACCATTAAACACGCAAGGTTTCCATTTGGGATGAAAAATGGAGAATGGAGTGGCTTGACATTAAGTTTTCACTATTTACCGTGCTATGTAGGAAAAAGCGTGTAACTGCAAAAAATTTAAATTAGTTGTTTTTAAATTAAATAATGTATAATATTCCCCTTACTTGACTTAATTTATCAATCAATCTACAATTTATGGTAAAAACAAAAACGAAACCTAACTTACCTTTCCGTTCAAAACATTAGGTAAAATCGTATAATAATCCTACAATACTTCTATTCAATTTCGGTACAAGCAATGCATCATCTCAGCTTGTCACAACAATAACTGCCGTAAATCTGCAGTAAAGCTTTAACTGAAAATTTCAGTCAGAAAGCGTCCGCGAATTAGTTTGGCCATGAGAATTCAAGATTTATTATTTTAAAAGCTCCAGTAGAAATCGCCACCTCATAATACCTTGTGCTAGCATGAAATGTTGCTAAGTTATTTTTAAGTGATTTTCTTTGTTGTATTTCGATTGAAAAAAGGTAGATACAATGGTCGTTGGTTCAAATTTTTATTTACAAAACTTTTTTGTCATCAGAACGGAGAATACTTTCTAGGTTCTTATCAACGTTCCTAGCGGGCTTAGTCTGGTCCAGAGCGGAGGAGTAGAAGTAATTAAATTATGTTCATTCTACCGAGTGGGAATCGAACCCACATCCAATCGTGGCGTAGTAATAAGTGGCAATACAGTGGCGTAGTATATTATTTTATATTTTGTTAATGTTTGTGTTTAAAGTATGCTTGTTTCCCGTAGTCTTATAACACGCCGTTACATTCTGTCGACGTTTTTGAATACTATTCTGTAAGAATAAAATATTTACAATAAAAAAGAAAAAGATATATTGTACTTATTATAAATAATGGGGTTTGACGCTTTATAGTCCACGCATACAAAGCTGCGAGCTACAACGAGTATATATACCCCAATAGGTTTTGACATGGCTTTTATTTCTTATCTTAGGGGGATATCATGAATGTAGATTAAAATTAAAAACATAATTTCAATAAACATTTATAATCTACTGAGATAAAGTTATAGACAGATACTAGTACTTGGCGTAAAGTGCAAAATTTTCCATTTGACAAAATTTTCAATTTGAGCCACTTGATTTTTGCTGAAATCTAACATTTTCTCAGCACTTATAAATCCACTTATTCAAATACACACCATAAATCTTTCTTTGGCATAGATTCAGTGCGGAGGTTATACAAAAGGACGAACGCCGACAGACAAAAGTCTGATTCCAAATTTACTTTTTGATTTTATTTTAGTATGACATGTATGTACATTTGAAATACTTTGCAATTTGGATAAAGTAACAATTTAAAATTTTCGTGTATATTTAATATGAGTTAAATTTACGCACTGCTTCTGTGAAACGATGCGGGTTCACAGAACCTCAATTCTAAAACCGATCTATACATATAATAAAAATGTAACTGATTACTGTCTGCACATGGAAGCCATATGAAAAAAAATATTATTAGGGACATTTATCTATATTTATGTAATAGAACCCAAAATTATTATTATATTTTCAATCGGTTCATAAACAAAAATATTACAACCATTTTAGTTATAAATTTAAGGAAAGTTTGTGATTTAAGCAAGATCACAGGCGGACTAAAATACTAAATAGTTTAGTCATTCATGTAGATTACGCAGGCGAAGCCGCGAGCGGGTCACTAGTGGTAAAATATATTAATAAACAAATACCAGATGTCACGTTGACGCGTTAACAGCGCGTTGCCCTAGCAACGTATATGTCACTTTATATATACGAGTATGTCAGACATATGGTATTGTGTGATATTTTTTTTATATATTATATAAAAACGCATCTTGGATTCTTTCTCTATATAACCTTTAACTATTCTATACTCCTCCGTTGGTGTAATTATCGTAAAAATGGGGACAAGGCTTTTGCAATTTTCTTTTTTGATATATGTATGATCACAATAAGACATTGTCTACTGTTAGAAAAAATTAAAAGTTGGTACCAAAAGCAATGATGAATTGTTTTTGTTAGTCGTCTTGCACCTTTAACAATGCACTTTTAATGTATGTATATTGAAAAAGAATATCGTTTCTCCGATTTATGATTCGTTACCAGCTTCTACTGCGTTTCTACCGAATGTGAATTTAAACTTACTTTAAATTTTGTATTAATCCAAGCTTGATAGGACTGGAACCCATCACTCTTCGATTCGATCATTTAACCACTCTACTAATTACACATACTTAAAACATCTCAATATCCTTAAGCAGTTATCACAATTTATGTTGTTAGTACCTTTCTTCCTAGAATCTTCCTAGATTTTACCAAAACTTCACCAACAATAAACCTAAGATTGTTACAAACGAAAAGAAATTGTGAATAGAGCAGCTACCTATAAGAAATGCTAAAGAAAATCTAGACTCTATTACCAAAAAACACGGAATTTTCCTACATTGCGTGCTTCCCAATAACAAGCTGTCGGTATCGCATAACTGTTCATCAGTCAACCCGTCACATGGAGTTACCCACTCGCTTCCAGTCGCGGTGTGAATTAGCCTAATTAAAAACGCGAATGATAGACTTTCAAATTTTAAGTGACGTTCAATAGAATGGATGTTTGGACGCTTTTGAGATAATTTTGTATGAAATATTATGGCAGTGGGAATTTGCAGAGTGAGTTAAATTAGCAAGTACATATATTCGTATGTAAAAAGATTTTTATTAATTAGAATATTCATATAGTATTTGAAATATTTTAATTTCTTTAATCCGGTTGGGTTAAGTGCACTTCGATTTAGTGAAAGGCGGAGGACGGAGTGTTTTATTGGTGCCCATTCTATATTTGCTTTGAATGCTTTGTCCCGCATAGCAGGATAGTAAGAGAGAACCTAGTGTCAAGATACTCCACGTTCTCCACTTTCCGTCCAAATTCAGGGTACTCTGATGTTGAGTGGCAAAAATTGTCGTAATCAAGTACCAGATCGGAGAAACAAAAAATTACCGAGTGGGAATCAAACCCACAACCAACCCCGTTTACACTCAGACGCTGCCCCACAGCGCCACGAGGATCGCAAATATAATTCTCAACTTAAAATAGAATACTGGTAAATAAACAAAAATCTAATATTTATCTAACAAAGACATACTCGAAAATTCAATACTAATTACGTTCTATGTTACTTAAAAATACAATGAAACCGTGTATTTTATCTCACTAAAGCACATTTTCAATGCTTATACCTTACATGTGTACTGGTACATACAGAGTATAGTTATGTTAGCGAATACACTGTGCACCGTTAAGGCGTTACGGGATGTCCAACTGATTTATTGCTAGCCTCGCCCCCCGGGTGCGCTCGCTGGAATATCGTTCATTTTAAATTCATCTTCTTCCTACCGAAATTCCGCTTCGGAGATTAGAAACTACTCTGATGAAAATAACATTTTTATTCTTGATTTCATTTTTACTTGTTACTTTAGAATTTGATAAGTTTGTGGGGCGTTTTGGTATAAGTTCACATTTTTTATTAAAAAATAAGTAAATTTGTGTTTTGTTAATGAAATTTATAAATAGATTGAACACTGGAGATTAGCAAAGCTTAGTGTGTATTGATTGGTGGGTTGGTCCTTTGACACTGTTGTCATGCAACGGTTGTGGGTTCAAGTTCCACTTGGGGTAATTATATTTAAATTTAACAGCTTTACGGTTTTTCTCGCATTGCAGGGTAGACAGAAAGAGGCTAGTGTTAAGACTCTCCGTTCTCCGCTTTCCATCCAAAATCGAAACATTGCGTGTTGAGTAGGATGAGGGAGATGTATGAGGAAAAAAAATAGTTTCTTTCTTCTATTACTACTGCTCTTTGTATTAAGTATCATCTTATGTTGTTAGAAAAATTAAATAATTATTAAGCGTTGCTATTGTGAAAATGAAATAAAAACGTATAATTGTAATTATTTTTGTCTTTTTTTGTAACTTTCTGTCCACTTGGAGAAATCGCATAGAACGCCAAATGTTTCTAACTAGAAAGAGTTACCACTTGTTATAAATGAGATATTTGAACAATCTTCTTGTTAGAATTTTAATTCATAACCGTTAAATTATTTAAAACTTTTATAAAGATGCATTGCGCCGCAAAGGTTATCTCGATCTGTTTATATATAAGGATAACGATATCGAGGCTGTCGTGGTGTAGTTTCAGCACTGAAAGTAAACGCGATTGGTTGTGGGTGCGATACCCAATCGGGGGAATGATTATATTTAAAATAATTTCATTTTTCCGCTATACTACCTAAGAAAAAGCGCGGCGTTGAGTTCCGCCACTCAATACGCAATGTCTCGATTTTGAACGGATTGTGGAGAACGGGGTGACCCTATTATGCGGGAAAAAGCGTATAAAAGTGTATTTATATAAATTTAGTTCCACGCATCTCATCTCACATATATTAAGGTGGGCAGAAAGAACCTAGTGTCAAGATTTTCCATTTTCCTATTTCTATTATCTTAGAGACTATACAAATTTGAACTTATGACCCATGAATAAAGGAGTCAACAAATTATGTACTCACAACCACTAGACTGTAACACATAATTTGTTTATAATAACATTTAACTTAAACTCGGTCCCACAAACATAAGATAGTAAATCTTCGTATACAACGACGCAGGTAAATTATTTTCGTATGGGTTAGGCAAACAGTAATGGGCAATTTCGTGTAATGACCGTTATGGACGTACAGATGAGTGTAAAATAGTTAAAATATTTGAAAATTAAGAAGATTATTAGAGTGGGTTTAAAGAAACTATATGTGAAATAATAGAGCGCGGTGTTGTGTTCCGTCTAACCTAAACTAACATGTAGAACGTGGTAAGTGGGGAACGGGGTATCTCAACACTGATTTATATCTGTCTATCATAATAAAGTTGTGTAAAGATGACAAAACCTATACAAATAGACACAATATAACCATAATGGCAGAAAATGTAGACTTGCATAATTTGCACTTGCATTTGTGACTTCAAGTCTGAATTTATGAGAATATTGAATAATTGGCTAATCTTCATATAAATTAAAAATTTAGATTAGCCGTAAAACAATATTAAATTATCCCACGCTTTTATAAGTCATTAAGAAAGGACGAAAATTGTAAATTGGAGTGAATTATCGCTTGAGCTTCTCACATAACGCATGGGTCGCAAGAAGCTAAAAAACCTGTTATCTATTTAACATACAAAAAAAAACGACTTATTTAAAGCTACTTATTTGTAGTTGTAAGTTTTTTACTTACATACTACAAATAAGTAGCTTTATCTATTTTGTTTTCTGATGAAATAATTTTAAGCTTCAAAAATAATTATCTTAACTAACCCATATATTAGGTATAATAACTATTGAAATCACTGTGGCACAGGACAGAAGACAGTCGGACAGGATTCGACTGCACACACATTGACAAATCATCAATTATTTACTCATTCTGGTAAGACAACACTCACCACAAAATGTCGTAATATTTGACAGAATGTTGAGAACAGATAATTGCTCCAGGCGGGGTAAATTAACTTTAATAATATATAAACTTGAGGCTACCGTGGCGCAGTGGGACAGTGCCTAACTATAACATAGGTCGTAGCTTCGATTGCAACTAAGTAAAAAGGAAAAACACAGCATTGAGGTTTACCAATCAACACACTGTGTCTAGAATTCAAGTGGGAAAGTGGAGAAAGGAATGTCATGACACAAGGTCTCTTTTACCTTGCTACGCAGGAAGAAGCGGGACAGTGACAGAGACAGAAGAAAATATTGAAACTTGTAGCTATTTTCCATCCAACTGTACCACCATGACTACCCTAGATCACTATAATCATTGGCATGACATAATAATCCGTTCGTTAATAGAGCGTGTTAGGGAGCCATTACGAGCGATGGCTGATTATTTTTAGTGCACAAGCGTTACGGCCACCAAATTATTTGAATTTGTATACAATGACACACCTTTGTTTGATAGGAAGATGGGAAGAGGGAATCAAACTAAAACTTAAGTACTTGTTGTGGTATCGAAATGCTTTTAATTTTTTTTTTTTACAAATGTAGGCAAATGTCATATATCAAAATATTGTAGAAAGAACGTATAAAAATTTAAACGCCAGTATTTGAAGCTGCACCTCTTGGAAACTATCTAGCTTGTTAAGGTATATGTTGAAAATATATCAGGTACATGTTACTTATGAAGAAGCACTACGCAGTTATATAAATGCACTTTAATGACTGAAATTTAATTAAAATTTTTAGTAACATGTTGTTACAACAAAGTTTTATTACAAATAATAGTTACAATGAAATAAAAAAGCAAATTAAATAACCTATAAAATCCAAGTAAAAACGCATTTGACAGAAACCTTTGTCAAATTTTTCCCTTATACGTGGAAAAAAATATATTATTAAAACTTTCTTTTTATATAAAATTATAACAAAATATAGCCTCCCTTTTAATATTTTAAAGTAAACATACAGACAAAACAGACAACAATAGCTAGTATATGTATATAAGTAAAATGTACAATGAAGACACAAACATATTTCCGAGTGGGATAGTTAAGCAACTCGATTGTGCTCAGCTAGTTCCCTACAACGACAATACACGCTTACATTATACACTGCGGGACAAAATTTTGTGTAAACTCTATTATAACTTCATCTTCACGCTTTTCCATCCTACAGAGAACCTAGTGTCGAAACGTACCGCTCTCCGCATTCCGACAAAATTCGAGACATTATGTAATTAAATTTAAACGGGGAAATGAGAATAATTTTCAATATAATGATGATACAGTAATAATATAATAAGTAGTACACTAATGGCTAATAATGGTGACTTTAAAAACTTATTATTTTTTAAAAATCGCGTATAGAATTTATAAGTTAACTGTATAATAATAAATATAGATTAAGTGAACGATTTGTTGATTTTAGATTTGAAGCTGTGGCCTGCACGTAAAACACTCGGGCTATCTAACTAATTTCATATAACCTCACCTCACTTACCTGTAATTGAAAGGATGATATTTAATTTATAAATAAAAAAAAATAGCAGAAACGAAAAATGGGTTAGCAAATTTCATTCCTTACCAAAGTCAATCACATATGTATGCAGTCATAACATACAAACAGAAAAGCGTTTTATGGTAACCTATTAAACAAATTTATTTATACAAAAACACTACATATAAATTAGCTCGCATACTTTGATCTTAGAGCATTGATGATATCATCTTTTACTAATTAGGTTACAACTGTCCGTGCTAAGGTCGCTTTACGATGCAATAATTTTGTTTTATTATGACCAAGCCTGGTAGATGTCTGACAAAATAAAAAGAAAACATGAAATTAATGTAGTTTACATTAAAATGTGGCGATTCTAAATATTATGGTTTCCTGTACTGACATCAGTTATATTATTCTATTAATTGATGATAATATTTGCTTAATGAAGCTTTCTTAAAAAATCTTTGCTAAATTCAATGAATTTTTTTATTGAAACGTCATGTTTAGCAATAAGGATTAAAGACAGTGGACAAGGCGAAAGGATAATGCAGGTGACATATTTTTTGGCCGTTGTCTCTGACGTCCCCGTAATGTTGGCTATAAAGCGTGAAGTAATGAAATATTATCAATAAAATGATGACACTTGACTAAAAAAAGCCATTTAAACGTTCAAAAAGTATCGTATAGCCATCTGTCATATATGGTTTTTATATTATCAATATTACTTATATACTTTTATTCCTATCAATTGCATACATATCTGTTCATGGCATCAAGTGTAAGTTACGAAACTAGCGGTTAATACTTATATACTTTTATTCCTATCAATTGCATACATATCTGTTCATAAAAAAAAAAATACTTATATACTTTTATTCCTATCAATTGCATACATATCTGTTCATATACTGTTCATGGCATCAAGTGTAAGTTACGAAACTAGCGGTTAATATGTGAAGTTGGTAACTACGGCTGCGAACAGTGGCCGGACGATCGCTCCACTCGTCCATCAAAGGGAACATTTCTATTATCTAGTTACACCAGTCGTTGTAAATGGCGCGACTTTGCTAAGTTATCTATACTGCCTTTTTAAGATAAATAGAAAAGACTTGTGATAAATCACTCTTTATACGACTTTTTACCTATTTAGATATGTTACTAGTATATTGGGTGCCGGTATACTAGTAACATTTCTATATATAATTTTCAATCAGACCGGAAAAGCCACGTTACGCTACGTTTTGTCCTCATACCTTTTTGTGTGACCTTCCTCCAGTATCGTCAATACTGTGCTCTCTAAGGTCAACCGGGATCTCCCACTACCTCTTTTTATGCGTAGCCTCTGCGTATATTTCAACGTTCAAATTCGAATGAGTTTGAAGAATGTTGATATAATTTTTACATTCTCACATTGAATTTACAACCATCGCGTTCAATATCAGTTTAGAATAATCAGTATAGTTGAGATAATATTTATCTTAGCTACGGACTACAGAGATAACCTAGTGTCATGACACTCCGTTCTCCACTTCCATTCAACGCCACCCTCTGTCTTGTTATCACAGCGGAGAAATGAAAATAATTTAAATATAATATAATTACCCAAAGAGTGAATTGTACCTATAACAATCGAGTTCACAGTCAAACGCCACATTGCAATTGCGCCACGGTGGTGAAAGCGTCAAGGTCGAGTTTTGACTTTTGTATTTTGTAGACTTTCTTTAATATTTAATTGGTTCATAAATAAAAAACATACAACCATTTGAATTGTAAGCTTAAGTAAGATTTGTTATTTAAGCGAAAACGAGCACGCGAAAAAAAAATAGTGTAGTCGTGCAGTTTACGCAGGCGAAGCCGCGAGCGGATCGCTAGTATGTTAAAATAAGTAAATATGTATTTTGTAACAAATAACACAAATTTAAACCTACACTCCATTTCAAAATAAATTATAGATCCCAATTGACATAACAAGTAGTTATATATATAATAATAATGAATACAGTAATCAGGTCGCGTTAAACCAGGCCGATCGCGAGGACGAGAATTAGGACGCCTAGACGCGCTTTTGAGCGATAATATTATGTGGACATGATGTTTATTCAAAACATTGATAAAATATTTATTTTGTTTTAAATGAAACTGTTTTTACTGGATTTTTCGCGTATATTTTGGTATTCGATAATATACTTTAGAAATTCGACCCTTCACTTTCAAACAGTGTAGTCAGAGGAAAAAAGTATTTATAAAAATCAAACTTTTTAATAAAAATACTGTAAAAGAGATTGGCTGTAGTTTCGATTCCCACTCGATAGAATGATTATATTCAAATCATAATCGTGTCTCCACTGTGGCAATAAAAAACGCGGCGTTGAGTTCCGCCGAGTATTTAAAAAAAAAGTTGGTTACATATATAGACCTAAAAGTATTGAGTTACGCCATCAAATTCAAATTTGTTTAAAATTGACGAAAGTGGAATTGTTGTAGGAAAAAGACTAATTAATTATTTTCAACAATTTACACAATGTCGTTGTGAATACAAAGTGAAACGCCAATATGTAAATATTTTTTGCAATCAAAACCCTCGCCGATTTACAAGGGAGTTTTTTTTAAAGAGAGCAAGATACGCTTTGTAAATATATTATTAATGTAAACTTACTTCAAATACATTGTAATTTAGCGAAGACAGTAGGGGAATTTAGTAACCCATCTCTCCATTCTACGTTTTCTGTCAATGGAAAAATAACAACTTAACTAAATATTTAAATGTAATTTTTAATTTATGAAAATATTTAGATTTTTTATAAAATATTGGAGGTGATCATCGTGGCGCAGTGGCGCGTCTGATTGGCGATCGCGACTGCGGTCAGCTGTGGAATCAATTCCCACTCGAGGGAGCTTTACTACTTTTGTTTCTGAATTCGGGCGCAAAAAGAAGAACGGAGTACTTTTACACTAGGCTCTTCCTTCCTACCCCGAAAAGAAATGTACAAAGTGAGAAAAATAGATTATTAATATTAATAGATTTTATTATATTGAACTGTGTGGTTATTTTTTATTTTAAATCATACATATTTACTTATTTTAACATATAAATATGGTTACGTCTATAGCATATTTTCGAGATTTTGCATGTTGAGTCGCGGAATTTAACACTGAAATATATCTTATGGGAGCGGAACTGTTTTTTTTTCTCTTTTTAATATGAATATTATTTATTTCTACATATCATGAAAATAATATCTGACTGTAAATGCGATGATTATGAGTGCCCTCGAGTGAATGATTATAATATATTTTTTATATTCATATAGAACAAAGCGCGGCGTTAGGTTCCGCCACGTCGTAATTTAGTGAAACAAGTTATCTTTGTCTCCCTCATGCAAACAGGGGCTGCATGAAACTAAGAAAAAACTCATAAAAATTAGCATAAAAATCGTATTTATCCAAGCGTATCCATTTATTTCTTACAGCGCAACCGTACAATCGCCATATTGAACGATTAAGCAAATTTACATGTCAATGTGCATTAAACGAATTTATTTGAGTCGCCTGCAGACTCGTTGATAAAGCTACACTTTAATGAGGATAAAAAACTACTGTAGTACCTACTATGACTGGTATAGAAGTATAGAAGTAATTAAAACTAGTTGAATAATGGTTGCGTTGGTAGTTTTGTTCAAATTTATTTGTGTACAGTACATCTAGATGATAGGTTGAATATAACGACTACAAATTTGTATAATTATAATTGATTAAAGTAAAACAATATTATTGTAAAATATTAGCTATAGCGGTAGCAGTTGTGATGTTTGCTGAACACAATGAGTCTATGTTCGAATCCATTTGATCCGCAAATTCATTCGATAACACCGTAGTTGACAATAGGGTTCTTACTTACTAATTTTGGTATATAGCATTTAAAGTGGCGGCAACCAACGAAAAATTTCATTTTTTTGTAAATACAACAATTGTATGAGCATCGAATCCAGAACGTCGATATTCAAACAGACACTGTCCAACTCCGCCACTATTATATATATTTTTTAATTCTTTTGGCAGCTGCAGCTTATCCCGCATAGCAAGGTAGGCATAGAGATACTAGTTTCATGACACTTCGTTCTCCATTTTCTGCCAGAATTCTAGACATTGCGTGTTGAGTGGCAAAACTCAGCGCTCTGTCTTACCATAGCGGGGAAATGAAAATGATTTTTAAAGTTTTACTTAGGAAATTGTAAAACATATTTTAAGGAAACGTATAAAAATATTCAAGAGGCGCCGGTTCGAATCACGCTGCGTTCAAGTTTTTATACGTTTTCTAAGAATATGTTTTTCTATTTCGTAAGTGTCTGATTAACACTTTAAAAAATGTTAAAAATATTTAAAAAATATGGCAAGAGAGAATACTCTCTTTTGTCCAACGATTGTTCGTAGAATAATTTTTCAGTCACGTTTACTAAGACGCTATCCCACTGTGCTACAATTACATTTTTTTTTTATTATCAATGTATTAAGATTTTATACTCTATGCAATATACAAGTCTACCGAGTTTCCAAACGAAGTCCGCGATTTCAAAGGAGTCATACATAAGTACTGTCGTAAACTAATAAATGGCTTCACGGCGTAATAACTTGAGTATGCGTATTTGAAACACAGAGTGGTTGGTGTTCAAAATAGCATAGCATTTACTATATAATGTATTGTAGAAAGAGAAAAGATGTATAGAAGAGAGAGAATACATACAAGAAAGGTCTGTGCGGGCTATTTACAGCATGGGAGCTCGGGATTCTTTGCAAGAAGTTTTTAATAAAACAGGAATCCTTACGGTTGCATCACAATATATCTACAATAATATATTCTTTGCCCTTAAAAATATACACGATTATTTAATAAACAGTGATAGACACAGAATAAATACAGGAAGTTAAAATAATCTGGTGAATGAATCATTTATATCACAAGTATGTATAATAAAATTCCACAAATCATTTCAGACTTGCCACTTGAACAATTCAAAATCAAAATTAAAAACATATTATTGAGCAAGGAATTCTGTCCAGAAATACTATTTTGATGTTAATGTGTGGAATTAAATGTTGGAGGCTAATGATAGATATGATGTTATTGTAAAACTATATTTCAAAAGAGCAACTGTTAAGTTTCTCGCCGGTTCTTTTCAACAGAACTGCCTTCCGAGCCGGTGGTAGCTGGCGCTAGGACTGACAATACTGACATTTTATGTTAATTGACCATTCAAAAGTGCTTCTAATAGTCTATTTGATTAAGGAATATTTTGATTTTGAAGATTTATAGAGATAAATTGTTATGTCCTACTACCGAGACCAGACCAGACCGAAACCGAGAAAATGACAATTTTTAAAATTAATAAGTTCTTTGATTTTTTTAATTTGATTTTGATTCTGAAATGAAACTGTTTTTAACCGGATTAATCGCGTATAATATTGGTATTCGAAAATACATTTTAGAATCCGACGTTTCGAACACTTTACAGTAGTCCGTGGTTACAGGTCACAAGACCTGACTACATTTCAAAATTATTTAAATTAATCACACAAATTAAACCTTCTTGCAGACAATCAAATGTCCGTTGCCAGGGCAACGCGTATATTACGCGTTAACAGATCGACTAGTACGCTAATAAATAATCAAAGAAAATCCCACATTTCTAGTAATAATTAAAATTATAACGACACAAACCATCGGTAGCTAGTAGGTAATTAGCCTCATTTGGGCTACAACGACGCTTTGGCACGGCAATTACAAGCCGCGATCGATTTACGACAGGCATTGGACGTAAATCTGCGTTTAGTGCGTCGTTGACGGATTTAGTGCGAGCGCTAATGAGATGCCAATACTTGGTATGATAGATTGTGAGTAATTTTTATTATTTGTAAATTTGAATTTAGTCTTGTCTTAAAACGTTTCTGAGTACATTTTTACATATTTTAATTTTCACTATTAGAAAACGGTATATCTCTAGTTCTCGTAGGAATTTTAAAATATTCCTGTCTATATGTAGTTTATAGTCACCAAGGAACATATATGATTACTTGCGCCCAGTACTAGGCGCTAAACCGAACCGAAGCAATTTAATATACTCGTATGTATATACGAGTTTTATATATTCAAAGTCAAGATTTAGACATAATCCTTGCGGCTTATTACTACAGTTTGTTGAGCGAAATTGGAAAACTGAATATACCTTATAATCAAAATCAAAACTTAAGAAAAATCCAAAGAAGACCCTTCTTCTTCGTAGGAAAGTAAATACCTATAAAAATAATATCTATTAAAAAATGAAATTCGGAAGTCCCTTATATTATTTTTAGCTTTAAAATTCCTTTTCTTGGAACTTGAACCCAGAACCATTACATAATCAAATGATGTCGCTTAAATAATAAAAATATTAAAATGGTTCCATCCATATTCATGTACACTAATTTATATACATTTTCCATACAATTTAAGAAACCTTAATAATCACTTTATTAAGATGTTGACTTCTAACGAGAATTTAATGGATCTTCCTAAAGCGTTTAATATTGTTTTAATTGGAGGCATTTCGTTGTTAAGTGTTTCTTT
Organism: Podotricha telesiphe; assembly: GCA_038994665.1. Taxonomy (NCBI): domain Eukaryota; kingdom Metazoa; phylum Arthropoda; class Insecta; order Lepidoptera; family Nymphalidae; genus Podotricha; species Podotricha telesiphe. The sequence goes on along the minus strand of JAOYRR010000278.1, from coordinate 418,594 downwards.
TCCTTTGAAAAAACATTGTGGACTTGTTGTAATTATGCCGAATGATTTTTTTATTTTGTGCTAAGATTTTTGTTAATATATTTTATTATATTATATATTCACGCACTTTTCTTCCTTGATTTTGTGGCTGAATCTGAAACGCTGCGTATTGTCTGGTCTAGAAATAATTTAACTTACATTTAGAAGCATTACAATGCGCCACGATGGCCAGTGGATATTTGAAAATGAGTTTTACTTGCACAAAGAGGGTTCTATTAATATACGCTATAATAGATTTTAATTAAAAAAAATATATCATTCACATATGATTGATATTTTTTTTTTAATTAAGTTAATATATGTATATATGTATCACATATGATATATATATATATATTTTTTAATTAAAATCTATAATCTAGTAGTCAGTAGTAATCAGTAGTTTTATTGACTAAACTTCTGTTTATAGTATCTAAGTCAATTTTGATATAGTCTAAATAAGAACTATTATAGCCAAATTATTTATGTTTTCTGTATTTTTTTAACCTTTAATGTACATGTTTCATTAATTTTACGTATAATTTTATATACTGGATTCATAGTTTTGAAACATTAAAAGATAATTTCTGTAGAGATTTTCAGCGCATAATTTGCAACATTTTTTAGCATTTTTCATTACCCTTATCACTGCCAAGCAAAGAGAAAGATCTCTTCAAGGTCTTAAGTCAAGGTAAGCCAAGAAACTAATCAAAATTGAAAATCTATATTATTACTAGCGTCCCGATCTGGCTTCGCCCGCGTGTACTATAGCTATTTCGTGTTTTCGGCGGCTTTTTCGTAAAACAATGAAATTCCTGGAAAAACTTAAAAAAAAAAGGTGAATAAAGTGAGTAGCCTATATCATCCCAAGACCGTCAAGTATATATATATATATATAGAACTTCATTACAATCAGTTTACAAGTTTGGCCGTGATGATGTCACTTTCGCATTTATAAAAGTATTAGTCTCAATTATTTTTTTATTAAAATTAAACTCACAACTATCGCATTGAATACATAAAAACTGCACAATACCTTTTGTTCTTTCATTGTAAACTGTATACGGTTCAAAGAGTACGTATATACAATTATATTTTGGCATTCACAAATACCTGTCAATCTTCTTAGCATAATTTCAAAACTATTAAATAAATTTTACACAAAACAGGCGGGGTTGTACTAATTTTATATTCAAATGTGTAAAAAATTGTGAATTACAATTGAGTTTTGTTATCAAAATGATTGAAACGTAACATTGGTCGTTTTATAATGAACACCATAGTGGTTCAATGGTATAGCGTCTTACTGTAACCACGATAGTTGTGACTTTGATCTCCAGTCGGAGGAAAGATTGTATTCAAATTATTTTCATCTGTAACTTTTCTTCTTTTTTAAAGTGTTATTCACACACTTAGGAAATCTAAATGTACTTTTTTTATTATTTTCATCTCTCTGCTCTGGTTAAGTTTGTTTAAACGTAGCGGGTTTCGAACACGCGAAATTCACTTCGAAATTTTTATACGTTTTTAAAAATATTTTTCTATATACTAAGTGTGTGAAGAACACTTAAAATTGTTAATTATGTACTTTTATTTGTAAGACCGACAAAAAAGCGGCTCTAGAGATTTAACTGTTCACCGCGTAATTTCATCGTGACACTGTTTCCTTTTGCAGGAACTGGTGAGTAGATGACCATGGGTAATTGAACTATTATTTTTCTCATATAGCTATTCTGAGCAACGCGTACCTCGAGCCTATATCAGTACAAAGAAGCTAGTTTAAATACATTGACTTAACCACTCTTTGCCCAATTGTATTAAAGACACTGCCTATTGAGCTTGAGTGGAACCCAACACCATAAGTTGTCTAAACACTTTTGAGAGCGATGAGGTGGAAATCAATTTATATAAATAAATAAAATTGGAAAGTCTGTTTGTAATATTAAAATAAACGCTTTCTACTAATCCTGTATGTATGTATACACGGTGCATATACCAAAATAACATTTTTTACCATTTTGGCGGGACTTTCACTTACAGATAGCTGATATATTATATCAGGAGTAACTTTATCTTCTTTTATTTTAGAAATCCGCGTGGATGATGTTAGGCACAGCTAATTTTAAATATAATAATTCTAGTGTGGGAATTGAACCCACAACCATCACGTGCACAGACAGTCACCGCCCCACTGTGCCTCAACGGCCTATTTAAATGTTCTTAGTTTTGTAAATAAATTAATACATACATGTATATGTAAATAAACAGCTTTCCTCGCGTTGCCTGAACTTGGCCACGCCCCAACAATTACCATTACGCGATAGCACCGACGTGGAAGAAACTCAAATTATTGCTGTGTATGAGACACACTGAGGACTGTAACTAGAAATGTATGTAGCCAGCTTAATTTAGGTTTAAAATTAAGTTTTAATTCATTCAATTTCAATCAGTTTTAATTCAGTAGTTGCAAGAAAGGAGGTAATTTCAATCCTTTTTAAAACATTCTAGCCATCGTAGCCAGTGACCAGTGGTGAAGGTTATAGTGGCGCAGTGAGACAGTGCCTGATTGTAAACGCGATTGTTTGTAGTTTCGATTCCTACTTGGGGAAATGCCTATATTTATAATATTATGATTTATCCGTTTTGGTAACAAACGCAATACAAAACTCAACACGCAATATCTTGATTTCGGGTGGAAAGAGTGTCAAAATACAAGGTTCTATCTGACTACCCTACCGCAATTTCTCTATTTCGGGAATTTTATGCTTTTTAATTATGCTTTTGGTGTATAAATTGGCCATTTTTTGTTTCAATAAATAGGTTAAATGTTAAAATTATTACTTTTTATACGTAAAACATATTTTTATTAAAATTTAATCCTAGCAGGATTCGAAGCCGTTTTTGTTGGATATAGTCCAAAAGCTTTAACTAATTAAGACATATGTTCTTACTGAGGAAAATTTAAACGTTTGTTAAATTTTTTTTTTTCATTAACATCTTATTCATCATTTTCCATAAAATCTAAAAATAGTTTTTTTTATTCTAAATGTATGAATAATACTTTTAAAAACATTAAATTAACTATTAAACAAATTGTTCTCAGTGCACCTCTCGCCTAACAAACCCTCATACCGCTCGCAACGTTAGTTATTTTGCGTGAGGGCACACGGATATTTTTATTCATGCTGTTTAATAACAGAGGACTGAGCGGCTGACAACTTTAGGTCGATTGTGACATCGGCTTTTTATAATCAAATATTGTAAGTGTTAATAATCATTTCCGGTCGTACTTGAACGAAGCCATCGTGGCGCAGTCGAATAGCATCTGAGTGTACACGTCATTGGTTGTCAGTTCGATTTTCACTTGAAGAATGATTGTAAGACTAGACTATGACATCCGCCACCCAACACACACAGCTATACCGTATAGCCATGCGGTAAAAAATGTGAATGTAGAAGAATGTATCCGCATACAACACGCAATTTCTTTAATATAAGAGGAAAGTGGAGAGTGTAGTGTTTTAACACTGGGTTATTATTACATAACAGCTCAGTGCAATTTTATCAGGTTCACGTTTTATCCCACATAGCAGGAAAGCCAGAGAGACCGTAAAAATTATTACTTTTTATTTTATTTTTTGTATTTTATAGACAGAGCAAAGGAACGTTCGAATCGCGTAATGGTAAGTGATAACCGCCGCCTACGACCCCGTAACATAAGAGCTACAGGGGTGTTGTCGACCTTACAGGTGGAAATAGGCGCGCTTAAAAGGTACCGATGTCGAATCGACCTGGAAACACTACCGTTGGTAGACCATTCCGCAGTTGAGTTGCGCGTGGAAGGAAAGTCCTACAAACCACACACTAGTAGATTTTTTCTTATTAATTACTTAATTAACATCATTATGTTTTTTAATGGAACTGTAAGTACTTGTCTATCTTGACAAGTTTAATTTTAACAAAGAATGTCTAACAGTTTTCTGATTTACGCTTTTTACGTATTGGAGTGTAGTCAGAGATAACCTAGTGTTAAGACACTCCGTTCTTGAATTTCCATCCAACATGTAATCGATCATAGTACGACTTTATCTCTTTTTACTGGTCTATCTCCTTCGTGTGTTCTCCATACAACGTGACATTGGCGAAGTGACTTCTGATCTACTGCCACGTAAGAAGCGCCATAATTAAAGAACTGAACTAAATTTCCGTCCCAAATCGAGACGTTGCATGTTGAGTAGCGGAATTCGCCGCCGCTTTTTGACTATATTTAGCCATAGCGGGGAAATTAATGTTCTTTAAATATTTTCATTCTCCCGAACGAGGATTGAACCCATAACAAATCGCGTTTACAGTCGGACGTAGAATTGAAGCAAAAATAGTATTAGACGTATTTATTTATAAAGTGATTATTAAGGAGTATAACGATTTATTACAATAAAATATTATTTAAATAATTTAGATTACCAGAATGGTGACGATATCAATACTATATTCGCAGTATTTATAAATGCGAAAGTAACTCTGTGTCTGTCTGTCTGTGACGTCATCACGGTCAAATCGCTGAACAGAATGTGATGAACTATAGTTATATATATACTGGAAGGCCTTGGAATGAAATAGGATTTTTTCTCCCATTTTCATTGCATTTTTCCAAGAATTTCATTTTTTAACGAAAAAGCCGCCGAAAATACGAAACAGTTATCGTAATATTATAGAGCTAATTAATAGAACACAAAATGCTAGTTAAATTGCCTAAAAATGGGTCATACTTTTAATTCTTTTTCAACCCTTTTGTCAACAAAAACCAGTCAGCTCTAAAAAATCTACACAAAAAACCTTTTTTTCCAATACAGACATACCTATACATGAATATGCATAGTTCACACTAGCAATCCGATGCTCGCCAGCTTTCTTTTAATCGCATTGTAAAAGTAATACAATTAACCTATCTGTTCGCACCGCTTGTGTACGGTTTCATTTTACGTTAGAACCGGTGTTTTTTTGTGATTTAGATAAAACTGCAAAGTTACAATGTTGCACGCTGATAGAGGTCACGGGTTTGATTCCTGATTAAGAACGGAATTTAGTAGATTGTATTTATATATAAGATGTTAATTGTACTTACAGTACTGACAAAATAATGAAAAATACGAAACTGTGCCGCTTAAAAATCATCTGAAATATTTTTTTAATCTATTTTTTGCTATTTTCACACTTAGGACATGAAACACATTTGTATATTAAGACTAAGTGTGTGAATAAATGACAATATATAAAAACGGTTGTTCTTAGAAATTGCCTTTGCGTAGCAGAAATTTGTAAAAATATCTTTCCAGAGATGCTAACAACAAAAATAAGTTGTAATAAGCGTATAAGAATTTCCACGTACTTGGGAATTCTATTTTGTTATGACTTTGATTTAAGTACGTATAGCATAGCGGTCCGAATGTTTCCTAAAAAAAGGCAGATCCTGAAAAGCATCAAGCCAAGCACAGGTTCAAATCCTGTTACGCTTAAACTTTAATACGTTTTTTTTGGAGATAAACATGCACAAATAAACAGACAAACAGAAAAGAAAATTATAAACATTGTTTTCGGTTCTATTATAATGATACATGTCCCCAATAATATTTGTTTCATATATCCCATATATATCATGTACAGACAGCGATCAGTTACATTTTTATTATACGTATAGATGTGTGACATGACTTTCAAGTGTACTATTGTGAATTAAATGCTAAAAAAAAAAGATTCCAAGTATTTAGTGCATTTCGCGTATTTTCGACGTTGGTAGAGCGAACCTATGAAAAGACATTGCTTGTTAAGCAACGGAGCTTAACACATCACATTGTTTAATCAGACTGGAGGATCCACAACCATTTCCACATATCTTACCACTACCACTGTGCCACATCCATCAAAATAGAATCTGAAGATATTTCATATGTAAAATGAAACACAGCGTCAGTCAATAATCTTAGCTATTTGTAGCGAGCTAGCTAGATTAACGGGAAAAAATCTGTGTAGAAAAAACTAAATCCATCGCGCACTGTTACGGCAATAACTCATGACATATAAAAACGCCTATCGCTATTTCAGCTTTGTAGATAAATGGCGTTCGAACCTGCTACCATGATTGGCTGTTGTTGGGATGTGGGACATTTTTGTTGTCTGATATACATTGCTTGTTATGTCCACGCATGTTTAGTAATATTAGTTTCGCATCTCACATAAAGGAGTGGGGGCAGATGTAAGAGATTAATGATAGGTCACGTTCTCCACTCCACCGTACTCCACTTTTCACCCCATTTTGGAACATTATAGGTTGAGTAGCCAAACTTCACGCAATGTTTTATAAAACAATTTTTAATTTAAATAAACAACGCTTTTAAATTATTAGGAATCGTAGAAAAACTATGTTACACTTAACAATTATTTAAGTACTTTGTATGAGATGTGCCCTCAAAACGATGATGAAACATGCCGTTCTCCACTTTCTGCCCGAAATCGAGACATTGCGTGGTGAGTGTTGGAAAATAACTTCAATATCATATCATTAACTTAAGTTTATTAATAAATATGTTTTCTATCCTAACGAGCAATGTATAGCAAATTGCGTCGATGATATAAAACCGCACCTCGGATGGGGTATCACATCAAATGATGGGGATGAATTGAAACTCGCATTTTTCATACAACACCCCTCTCAGTCTAGTTTAAGGGTACAAAAACTAAAATGAAAAATATTTCTTCATACTTCTACATATTCTGACATAAATGTGCTCATCGTTATTATTATATTAAAACGCAACTGACACGCTAACAATGCCATATCTGAAGAACTAAACTAAACTCAACTGAACTGGACTGATATTAAAAAGGTCATATTAGCGATGGTTGTAGATTCGATTCCCACTAGGAGGAATGAATTTATGTAATTATTTTCATTTCTCCGCTCCGGTTCCTGACACTAGGTTATCTCTGTCTGTATAGAAAAATGTGGAACTAATGAATAATATTGTTTAAACAGAAAAAAGAGACATTGCGTGATGAAAGTCTCTTAGTCACTAGAGCAGAAATTTCAAAATATTTTTAATATAAATATAAAAAAATAAATATAAATATAATAAATCATTCCCCCGAGTAGTCTCGAACCCACCCATCGCGTATACCTACAGTTAGATGCTGTTGAAGTATTCTTTTTTTACCATTATTCAAAGTAATAAAAACATAATAAAAGGTGTGTCTGTGTAGTGTGCTAAGTTTAGTCATTTATCATCATGTCACAAAAAATATTTAAAAAACTTATGAAAATATTATGAGAATAAATAAAACTATTTACAAAATCCAAGCTAGTATTAATCTAATATTTTTAGCTATTTAAAATCTATTTAAATACTTTTTTTAAAATAATACAAAAGTTTATAGATAAGATAAGATACCTTTACACTTAAAACGGTCAAAAATACGTGCTATTTTTAGTTCGGAAAGGTATTCTATTTAACTGTCATTCTCTCTCTGAAATAAAAACCAAATTTAACTATGAAGAAAACTTGCCAAGTAAAGAAAAACACATAAAAAAAATCTAAGCAATACTATCTGCTTAAATTACCAGCGAAATAACTGTTAATATTTCAGTGAGCATTTTATTGAAAAAGTAAAAGAATCCCTAGTTGTATGAACGTAGTCATTTTATTATTGTATGTCTCGCGACACGGCGTAACGCAAATAAATAAATAAATTGATATACGAGTACATAATTGGGTCTTAACGAGCTTCTGTAAAGGGTGTCGCGTAGAAACTTTTTGATTATAACCGGTAAGAAAAACGTATAAAAATTTGAACGTATCAGCATTTGAACTTGTGTCTTCTGGGAACCGTCCAAACGCTCTGACCGCTAAACTGCACGATTCCGAGAAGTGCGGGTTCAAATCCCGTTATGTCCAAGTTTGTATCATGATGTACAAAATGATTTGTAAGTGTTTGAATAACCCTTTAAAAATGAATGAAGTGGTAAGTCACTTCGCATTTGCTATTGATTTTAGAACACTATGCTGGTCACAAAATTCATTTATAAAATTAATTTAAAAATCAATACAATAAATTTGAATCTTATTTATAGTGTAAAATGCAACTACACCGCCAGGGATAAAGCGTGAAGCTACACAAATGTCTTCTGTCGGTATTCCCGGAGTGCGATTGTTATTTTTCTCATGTAGCTGGGGAGGCAGAAAGAACCTAGTGTCAACTTTAGTTTAGAATCTTAATTTTTGACAGAATTTAGACCCTTTTTTTACGAAATTTACAAATGTGGCATACTAAATGTTGATATATGGCTGAGAAGTGCGTACAGTCAACTTTAAATTAATAAAATAAATATTACACAAACTAACATGAGTTTCATATACCTACAACTAAATATAAAGTGACATACAATTGACAATGTGTTTATTTAAGCGACTACTACACTTTAAATATATAAATTTTTTAAAGCCAAAGTGTCACTCAAACTAAGAAAATGGCAGTGAGTCTTAAAATCTGCGACATACATATATTTTTTTGTGTAAAAATATCGTTGCAGTAATATCTATATAAATATAAAAAAAGGAAATACTTATTAACATCGCTTTATATCGTAATAAAATAATTCTTAATACTTTTAAATACCAAGAAAAACTATCATCCATAAGATACTTCACCTTATATAACACCATGGGTCATTTGCCAATGAGCTCTCTCTGTCTATGAATTCATAAAATATGAAATAGGATTAAAGAAGAAACTTCTTAGCATTTCATGGATTCACCATGCAGCGCCTTGCCGAAAGAGGAGCTCGAAGTGCATGGAACTTGCGACCCAAGTGTAGAGTTAGGGGGGCCTTTAAAATGTATCAACCCTCGCCTTCACTACTCAAGCTCCTCTCTTTACTTGACCAAATTTGAAAAGAAATTCGTGTGAAATACGCGCAAAACGATATGATAATATATCTAGACAAAAGAGTATTTTGACACTAGGCTTGTGTCTAGTATTGTGACTCTATCGTCACTTGACCTGTGCAGAAATAATAAACATAAATAAAATAATAAACATAAATAAAATAATTAACAAAACCAAACACAATAAAAGAACAATTCAACAATTTTTTGCAATACACTCGGCTGAAAACTTATTCAGAAACGACCCAAATAACACTTCGTAGAGCATAAATTTCTTCTAATTTATACTTGAAATCGTAAATAACCGAGTGCCTAATGCCTCGAGTTGCTCTCGCGGGACGTATGGAAATTGTTAGAATTAATAATGCAAATAGGCATAATGCACGAATACGTTTGGTAAAGTGTTGCTGTAACACAACTGTTACCCCAAAATTGATATTTGTTACATATATTTTTGTTTGTTAGTATATATATATTTAGAGGCCGTCATGGTGCAGTGTGACTGCGTCTAACTGTAAATGGGATTGGCTGTGGGTTCGATTCAGACTCGTGAGGAACGATTATATTATTTTTATTGCTTCGCTCTGGTACCTAAGACAAGTGCTGCATTTAACTCCGCCACTCAACAAGCAATGTCTCGATCTCAGGTGGAAAGTGGGGAACGGAGTGTCGTGACACTAGGTTCTCTCTGACAACCCTGCTATACGCATACACATACGGGACAAAAGCGTGATGCTGAAAGAGCAAAAATATATTAATTTATTATGTTGCCGCCGTATTGTAGTTGGTAAGAGTCTAATAGAACGCGATAGTTGTGGATTCGATTTACAATCGAATATTTTATTTATTCATTAAGTTCCATCTTTCAGTACACAATATGTTAAAAATGAGTTAAATACGGAGAACGGAATATATACTTGTTTCCCTTACTTTTGATACGTAAAATTTAATACTCAATTCGCAGTAGCGTAGTAGTGTTTTGTTTTATTAATTTACTGGTATTCTAATGCATTCATTTAAGGCATATTGGCTTTCTGCATTTGATCTCTATATAAAATTTAACTTCATCAAACTCCATACAACTGAGACACTTTGTTCTCCACTTTCCGTCCGTATTCGAAGTAGACGCTGTACCGCTACACCACGATGGCCGCTAAAGCCATCCAAATTTGCCAGCCAAATTTTTTTCTTTGAGGCCAAAGCAATATAGAATAGTACGTACGCAAAAAGATCAAAATACCATATTTCTGTCAAATACTTCGTCAAACAGTTAACTTAGTTCAATCTCTTTAACAAATCATCTCTCGTTGCCATGGCAACATCTAATAATAAGAGTTACGCAGAAGCTATTACATTTCATCTTCCCTTCAAAATGAAGGCTGAAGGGTTAATATAAAGAAGCAAAATGTTATTATTTCGCTCACTGTCAATTTTCAGTACATCGTCAAAATAAATTTGAACTCCGTTTATAAGTAACCGACTAAAAAAAGGAGGAAGTTCACAATTCGACCAATTTTGATAATCATATTTAATCGATAGAGTAAACTCCGAAGTTGGTCCCATAAAACTTTGAACAAAAATTCGAACTCTAAGTGTAGGAAAATACGGGTTCGCCGGTTTAATTAAATTAATTATTTATTGAAGAAAAGGTGATATAAAAATATCCGTAATAATATTTGTTTTCGTCTAAATTTTAAAACAAAAAATGATGAATTTCAAGCTGAATTTGAACATGCATCTCTTAAAAAGTTTTTTCCCCAATTGAGATCTTGCTAGGTCAATTTTTTTATATTTAATTTAGAGCAATTGTGGACTTAAGTGATATGTTAGTCTATGATCTGATTTTCACTAGTTTTATAAACATAAAATGGCTCAACCTAACGCTGCAGTGTATTAAACAAGCGAAAATATTTTAAATTCAATTGCTCCAATCGGGGATCGAACACACGACCATCGTCTATAGTCATACTCCCAAAGATTTTTACAAAGGTACATCTCAGCAGAATTGCCACTAAAACCACCTCGTGGCGTCATTTCAAAAACACGTGACACACTAAAGATTTTCGTTCAAATATCTATCTTTAAATAATTTGTTACATCATTACTAATTCCCGTTTGAAATGAAGCGTTTGTACTCCCAAAGTATAATTTACCAACTTTTCTCTTTAATACAATGGTTCAAGGTTCGATTTCCATTAGAGGCAAATCCCCTTACAAATGGGAGTGACAGAAATAATTTTTAAACTTCTACATAGTGTGTTAGTTAATATGAACTGTGAATGGATGTACGTGCTTGAACAATATAATTGAAGTAATTAGGTGTCACTGGTTCATTTATTTGACGGTGTTTGTGGCATAATGTAAATTTGTATTAAAATTTGGAAAAACGTTATTAGAAAATGTATAACAATTTGCACGCAATAGTACGCGAAGCTGCACTGATTGACGTACTTTTAAAATGTTAGAAATATTTTGAATGTCATATTAGAATCTGCGTTTGTCGGACAGCAGAAAAGAATTGCATTTATAGTATATGATTTGTTTTTAAAATCGTGTTTGACTCGACGGCTATAGCACACAGCCAATAGTGTCCAGATTACGTCAATTTCACATACATACTTTCTTAATTGGGTTTTGTTACCTAAATTGTCAATATTTTCAGTCCTACAGAAAGCTACCACCGGACGGATGGCAATTCTGCTGAGATGTGCCTGCGAGAAACTCAACAGTTGCTCTTATCAAAAATAAAGCAAAGCAAATTATACCACATTTTATATATATATATATATATATATATACAATGTGGTTTGTTATACAACAAACTAAAATCGAGTACCTAACCTTTGAATAGCCCATAAAAATTGTAAACAGTAGTTCAATCATTATTTTAGTTACAAACGCTCATCGCGACCTGATTTTTAAGAGTATGTGAGTCATTTATTCCTTTGACTTTTCTAACATAAATAGTTGAAAGGATATGTGGATGCTATATATGTAAAGTGACATCACACGTTTGGATTTGTTTCTTGCTAAAAAAAATGTTTCGTAATCATTTATCTCGTTAGACAAAGTGCGGAGTTAAGTTACGCAAGATAGCGTAAACCTAAGGTTTTTAAATATGTGGAAGGTACAGAATGTTTTTCACATGATACATATGGAAATATTTTTACTGGCTTATAAATTTATACAAAGTATTTGTAGGTCATTGGGCACGAGTATTGAAAATGTAATTTAAAAATATCTAGCGAGATAACTTTACTATATTGTATTTATATACAAAATGTATGTAAATATTAATAAGGTTACAGTGTCTTACTGAAAACGCGATGGTTGTGGGTTCGATTCCCAATCGAGGAAATAATTATATTAAAATTATTTACAATTCTCAACTTCGCCACTCTCGATGATCAAGGGGAAAGTGGCAAACAGAGTGTCTTGCCATTAGGTTCTCTCTGACTACCATGCTATGCGGGATATAGTGTGAAGTTAAAAAAAAGCAAAAAACAAAGTTTTTACTAATTTCCAAATGAAACTACCATCGAATTTACGTCCTGCAGTGAAAACTTAAAGACAAAAGTCAAGTATTTATTAGAATTCTATTAATGTTAGGAGCTTCTTTGATCGTTCAATAAATTAACGTTTCAGCATTTCGAACAGAGCAGTTGACAAGTCTGCGTGTTTTAGAATTTATGTTCTATATCTTTATAAGATTTGTAAGATTTTAGGATTTATTAGTGCTTTACACAAAAATACAAAAAAAATATTTTACAAGTGATGTAGTCGTTGGATAATATTTATCTTTATAATTCAGCTTCACGCGTTTGCACGAATAGAAGGGTAGTCAGAGAGAACGAAGTGTCAAGACACTTCGTTCTTCACTTCCACCAGCATTCGACACATTACGTGTTGGTCGGCGGAATTCAGCACCAGAGGCTTATAATTTATAATATTATATATCTATCTATATGGTTACACAATTCTAAACGAGAATAAAATGTGGAAATAATTATTTGAAGGAAAAAGCTTTATTGTTTTTTTGACTTATAATTTTTCCCGCATATCACAGTATTAAGTAATACACTCTGTTCTCTACTTTCCGCTCAAAATCGAGATTTTGCGTATTGACGGAACTTAAAGCCGCGCTCGGTCTGTCTCACGAGAGCGGGTGAAAAAAATTCTTTCCTTGAGTGACTGTCGAACCCACTACCAATTACGATTGAGTCTCTCTATAACGTGCCACGATGGATCTAAACTTTTTATTTATAATTTAATTATTAATAAACCGCCTATACGCATTATATATGTTAAATCCATAAAAACATTATTTATAGTGATTCAGTGTCACATTTCGCCACTCTACGTGAAGTTCTGAGTTTAAATTTGTTTTAAGTTTATATAATATGATTTTCAAGGAATTTGTATCCATCTATTTGAGTCATTAGAATATAATTAATGTTTTGAAGCATATTATGTTCCGTCTAAGCTCTAGATGATGGATGGCTTTTAGTTATTTTTCATAATAAATCATTGTTGGGACAGATGTAAGTGTTTCTTTATAGGAATTGATCTGAGACATTAACTATTTTTCGTTGAATAAATTGAATTAAATTATACGATGGTTATGGGTTTGATTCCACTCCAGGGAATTATTGTATTTAAATTATTGCCACATTCCTGCAATGATAAAACAGAGCGTGGCGCTAGGTTACGACACTTTACACAAATTGTTAGAAATAAAGTAAATTATTTGAATATATTTAAAAAAAAATTAGATGTATCATACACTTAGGATATGAAAAACATGTTTGGAATTCTCGAACTCGCGCCTCTTGAAAACCGTTCAACCACTCTGACCGCTAAGCTATACGTTCAATACCCGGTTACGTCGAAATTCTTATACATTTAAATATGTTAAGCATTTTTAAAGTGTTAATCACACACTTAGGAAATGCTAATAACAAATATTACTAGTAATAAGCGTTTAAGAATTTCAACGTACCCGGATGTAGAACGCAAGGTTTAGCGGTCAGAGCACTTGGACGGTTTACAAGAGGCGCGGGTTCGAATCCCGCTGCGTTAAAATTTTTATACGTTTTAATTTTCGTATACGCTTGTTACAACTTTTTTTATTAATTTTTTAAATGATTTTTGATTATTTTCATTTTCATAGTCAGCAAAACAATAAGCGCGTTGCATCCGCCATTCAACTGTATCATATGTCTCCAAATTGAACGAGTAGTTATCTCCTACCCTGCTATTCGCGGAAGGTGTTAGAAAATACCTATATTACTTACAAGCGACCCGCTCGCGGTTTTGCCTGTGTTAAGTAAATGACTTACTTAAATCACAAACTTTGCTTAAATTTATAATTTGAACTTTTTTATTTATGAACGTTCGAAACGTTCGAACGTACGAAATGTTCAAGGAAGTTTATCAAAATATAACAGTCATTTAAATCGGTTAAGCCGTTTCTTAGATTAGCGTGTTTTGCGTACGCCAAACAGATAAACCGACAAACATAAAAGAAAATTAAAAATCATAGTTTTGGGTTCTAATATATTGATAAATGTCGCTAATTAATTTTTTTTTCATATATCTTCCATGAACAGACAGCGATCAGTTCCATTTAAAATATATATATATAGTATATATATCGAGTACCTCTTCGAGTAGAAATCGCATTTACAATTCTCTCAAATAACTTTATAATATCTATATACATTTACTCTTAAACACATTAAGATTTGACATTGACTCAACACATTGCGTAATGTATACTTATGGGCCTATAAACGTTGCGTAAACGCAGCTAAAAGGCCACATCTAACATCTGGCATTTAAAAGTACCAACTATAGTTGAATATTTTAATAAAACACCCTCCATTTCTAGTTTAGTATTAAAAACTAAATATAAGCTCAGTTAAAACCTTCAATAGATAGTGTATTAGGATTTGTACGTCTGATCTAATTCAAAGCTGCAATATAAAGAACTCTTTCATTTCTAGTTGTTAGATAGTGTTCAATGCAAGTGAACTGACCAATATATTTTAAAGTTGATTATTAATTGAAGTGCTTGTAATGAGTATTTATATGTAGATTAAGGATCAATATAGGATATTATATGTTTTTTTTTATTTACTAGATATTAATAATATACACCATCAAATTGCCAATATGCAGTGAAAAAGGAAAAATATGCACAATCATAATACTAATTATAAATTCTCATTTTTTTTCTCGACGATAATACAATCACATATTTCTCTACATTTTCTGGAGCAAATTTGTTACCACGGATTGTACAAAAGAAAAATCTAAAATATGCAACAACGCTAAAAAATAGCGTTTTATGCATTTGTATACGCAATCAATTATACAATTCCACGTAGTAAAATGTCTAGTCATAATACACCTTTCTCCCCATTCTGTTTAAATTCTAGACGGAATTTAACGCTACACTTTGTATCAACAGAACAGGGAAATTAAATATAAAAATTATTATACAATTTATTCTCTTAGTAAAATTTTATTTAGTTCAACATACGAATACAGTATTACTAGCAACAACGAATTAAACAACTGTAAAAAAATTATAATATATTATTGTTGTAAATTTAACGATAAAAATGTATATATTAATTGGCTAATAATTGAAAATTATCAAATACAAGAAAATCATTTGCATGTGCTTATTTTTCGAATGTGTAGTATGCTGTTGGCCCTAGTGGCCTCTACAGCGTCACCGAGTTTTTGGGGAGGCCGAGCTAACAGAGCTCCGACCTTGGCTTGGAGACCTCGAGATGAAATCATATAATTAGTTCCACAGTGTCGCAAAGGCGCCTCAGGTGAGACTCGAACCTCGACTTGCGACACCGTTTGACGTGGGGGGCTTCGCTCAGTACGAGTTAAGCCGATTGGCTAGGGCACTTGATACCCGGGCTGGACGGCATCGGGCAGTTGGAAAACTGGGACCTCGTCTCCACCGGCGGGGCAAGTGGTAGTAGCGTGTGCGTTTGCGTATGTGTGAGTGTAATGGCTTAACCTAATACGTTTTTACGATTATTTACGAGCGTAATGGCGTCAGCTTGCTATGATAGGAGACTAAAGGGCCTGGGAGGTCCCCATGGGCATCGTTTTACGTCGTATTTGCAGGCGCCAGCGGATTCGAATGACATGCGGCTTTGGAAGAGAGTTTACTGTCTGCCTATGTATTTTTGCATGTGTTTTATAACTTTTAAATTATAGAAAGTATCATATGCACACCAAGATCAAGCTAAGATGGGCTTCTTTATTAAAATATATTACTAGTTTCAAAGCCTTTTAACTAAATTAACGATTAGCTGTCCGTGACTTCGTACGCATGGAATTCTAAAATGAATGTAGCCTTAGTTAATTTTTATTACATCAGCTATCTGCCAATGAAAGTCTCATCGAAATCGGCCCAGTCGTTACATTACATTCTCTTTGCTTATCCTGCTGTCTGCAAAAAATAAAAAAACCATACTTCAATTTTGTAAGCACCATCTAACAGACATTTCAACAATACCGTGTATATAAAAATCTTTAAGCATTATGTCTTCACTTTCTGTTTTTATTTAGTTTTTTTAAATAGATACAGAACTTATTGGATTAGATTGTCAATGAATTATTTTTATCATAATATAGTACAGTATATACAGTAGAGAAAAAGACACTCCGTTCTCCACTTTCTGATTGAAATCGACACATTGTGTATTGAGTGGTGGAACTCAAAGCCGCGATTGGCCTTAGATACCGAAAATATACAGTAGAATCTACAGTATATGTAATACAGTATATACTGTACAATCTACAGTTAATGGCAATGAATTTTCTAGTGATATGACTCTTCGTTTTCTACTTCCTATTTCAAACCAAACTTAGCAAGATTATTTATTTTTAGAGCAGGCTTTCACATACTTTAAACTTACGAGACCATCGTGGCGCAGTGTGGCAGCTTTTGATCCGTATACGATTGTTGAAGGTTCCATTCCTGATCGGGGGAATGATGACATTTATATTATTTTCTTTGTATATTCAAGACAAAGCGCGGCGTTGAGTTCCGTCACTCAACGCCCAATTTCTCGTATGCAAGCGGCAAAGATACATCTGGCAACAACATCTATCTGATAATATTATATAACACTTAGGTAATAAAACTCCATAATGACTGAATAAGTCATTAGTGTTTTCTGAACGCTTTGGGGGAAGTTAGGAAAAGTTAGGAAAAATTTTCGCCGGGTATTATAACAGTTACTTAGTTGTCATGAACACGTCCAAACCTCGGCTTTTGTTCTAATTATAATTATCCCACTTGGCAAGTTACTAATGTATTACTTATGACGAATTAATTTTCTTTTTGTTAACATCTTTGATCTATACGTTTATATATAAAAACTTCTTGGGTTACGGACTGACTCACTCACAAAGCACAACCGACACTAATGGGCGCAGAAGAGGAAGAATTTTCTACTCTTTTAGAAGACTTTTCTATTCGTTTTTAAGATTTTTCCAAGATTTTTCTACGGCAACAGGAAACAACGAAATTTTTTTGCGTTTTTTTTTAATTCGCACGAAATTGAGGGTTATAATACTTTTAATATAGATATCTTATCGATAAGAACGCATAGCTAATCGGCTAGAGTGCTTAGACGGGTGCCAAGAGGCGCGGGTTCAAAACCTGGTATGTTAAAAGTGTTATATTTTTTTTTATTTACTATTCATTTGTTTGATAATACTTTACAAAAATTAAAATGATTTACAATTGAAGATATTTGAAATAGCTCTTAATTGAACAATTGAAAAAGCTCTCGAACTAATCTATCGAAAAGTGTGATTCTGAAAAAAAAGAAAGAAAAACTAAAATCATAAACACCGATGATTAGCGTCAACTTACAAAGAAATTAGGGGCACGTGAGTCCCTTCATCAAAACTTCGCGTCATTGACAGCCCCCTCTGGTGAAGGGCACAAGATAATAGCATTTCCTTGTACGCATTACGTATCTTAGATCATTATAACGTAACTAACAAAGTTGCGACGTTACGGTTAATTAAATAATAATGTTTACTTATTTTCATTTCTCCACTCTGGTCACAAGACAAAGCGCGGCGTTCAGCTCCGTGATTAAACACGCAAGGTCTAAGGTAGAAAGGAAAGTAGAGAACAGAGTACCTTGACACTAAGAAAAAAGCTCGTGTTAAAACTATTATAACACTGCATACACATTTCAAATTAAATACTTATATACATTTCACATCAATATTCTTTAAGATAAATTCAATTTATCACAAACACTGTATTATTTCATTACAAACGAAATGGGCACAAAAGTAATTATAATGGCAATACATTTATTTAGTCAATCTGTCTGTCGGTACATAATTAATTATATTGCGGTTGTCCATTCGATGCTCGTGTCGGGTGAAAACGGCTCAAACGGTATAAGTATGAAATATTAGTAATTTTGTAGCTTTTTGGCATTGTTTCATATGATTTATATGCCTATATCTGGGTACTATATAATAAGCTTTGCTTTTTAATTATGTAGAGGCAACCTTGGCGCAGTGAGACAGTATATGATAGTAAGCGCGATGATTACGAATTCGAATAATTGTTTAAAATTATTTTTGGATTTACGATTGAATACTATTTTTTAGCCCGTCCCCATCCTCTACTATACGTAGGTCTCCGCCATGGAGTGTCAACCGTTCTGGTTCTAGGCAGCTCACATCCGCCCGATGCAAGCCACCTTTTTTACATCGTCTGTTGGTCGTGCTGCATGGCGTCTCACACTACGCTTAACTAAGCGTCTCCACTCTCCACTCTAACAGCGGTCTCCACTCTAACACGAGTCGGTTCCATAGACTGGTGCTTATTACATTATCAGCCTAATTACACTTCAATATGCTGATCTTACCTGGAATGCCGGCTTTGGTTCTCTGAGGAATAATAAATAAATAACTACTGATTATTTCAAAATATTTTAAGTTTTTGCTTCAGCAAAGCGTGGTGTGAGCTTCTTAAACACTTTTTAACAGCGACAGTCATAGAAATAATAATAATATTAAAAATATTTGAAATATAAATTTACCGTTTGGAAATTGAACCCACAACCTTTGCATATATAATTAGATACCTCACAACTGAATCATAGTGGTAGTGAATTCTTTACCCAGTACGGCTCTTTACGGTAACTTTACCGGTACGGTAACTTTGCTATATTATCCCATTTCTATATACGAAAGTACTTCGATTATACATAATTACTTTGAAAAAAATAACCGTAAAAGGGAGTAAACATGAAATACGCTGAGATAAAATCGCTGTTGTTATCTGAATAAAGTCATTTCCATTCGAATGGTTGCTGAAAACTGTGTGGAGACCATTTCGCTGGACCTTTTGTTTGACGCAAGTTATTAGAGGGTTTTTGTATTTTATTCAGAAAGAACTTGAAAATCAAGCTATGTGGATGCATATCAACAGAGGCGGAGATAGCATAATATAAACACACTTCGTTCTTCACTCTCCACCCAAAATCATGACATTACATGTTGAGTGGCAGAACTCAATGCCGCGACTTTTAATGAACATGTCATGTTAATTAATTAATTTATAAGAAAAAAATTCTGCCAGCTCTTTAGCTATTAGATAAAAAATCTTAAATAAATATCTTTGCGTACTTCTTCTTCTTTTTCTATGGTCATAAAACGGCATAAACTGGCAAACCTTATATCTAAATCCTCCAACCTACAATACTATTATGTTTCGTAGAGCTTTTACAAATCGCGTCATCTTATGACTTAAATGATCACATTTAGTAATACGACTAGCTATATATTCAAATACGGATTTCGATAGCCGTAAAGGCGTGGTGCCACCGAATAAAATAAAAGAAATAGCACAATGTGGCCACCTAAATAACACATATAAAGCCATTGCAACTTCATAGGTTTTCAATTCGTGTTCTATCTAACGTGGGGTTTTGATATGGAATTTTTTTGTTTCGGTTTTCATATATTCCGCTCAAAGCGGGACAGGTACCTAGTTTTAAACTAGTGATAACCTAGTGTTAAAACACTCCATTCTCCATTTTCGTCCAATATTGAGGTACTGTGAAGAAATATGAAAATAAATTAAATATTATTTATGGTTGCAGTTAGGTGCTATCCCTTTGTGCTACGAGAGATCCCTTTATTTTAATTTAGGTTAATGTATTGAATCCTACGTCCTATTCTGTGAGAGAAACTTCAACTTCACAATTTTTGTTACATGTATATGATTAATACATATAAAACAGACATTAATTTGCATTGAAATATTTAAATTATAATTATAAAAGTGGCGTCATGTTGAAATACAGAAAAAAAAATGTAATTATGTTTTTAAAAAAAAAAAAACAATTGCATATTTTTTCCACCTACCAGGTTTAGCATAGACAACGTAGTGTCAAATCACTCCATCTTTTCCCCTTCCTAAATTTTTATATATTGGGAGGTGAATGTTAGAACCACCATCTTGTGTCGCAATAGACTAGGGAAATGACAATAATTTTGAACATAAAATTTTTCCGAGTGGGCATCGAACCCACAACTATCGCGTTTTCTGTCTGAAACGTACAAACAAAAATATTTACAAAAAATCATACATATATTATTTACAATTACAAACATCTCAATACTTAAATGCCCAAATTATGCGTTACTCATAAGTTAGCCAAGGACCCTTAAGGAAAGAATATAAATATATATTAATATAATAATATTTTAATATATTTGGGGCTCAGTTATAGTATCTGACTGTAAATGTGATGGTTGTTGAGCATTCGACTGCGAGTCCGAGAAGGATTATTTATGTTTTTCTTATATAGCTTCACGAATCAAAGAGAACCTAGTGTCAAGACAATCTCTTAGCCATTCGCGCGCTTTGATTCCGCATTGATTCCTGCCGCAGAACTTTCTAAACGCACAGTACGTAACCAACTGAAATATCATCCTCACTATCTGGGTACGTGGCTCTCTACTACTGTGCGGTTTCGTAGGAACTTCCTTCCATGTGCCACTCTGTGGAATGGCCTACCAGCGGCAATGCTTCCAGATAGATTCGATATGGTTACCATCAAAAAGCGCGTCTATTTCCACGTTAAAGGCCCTGTAGCTCCTCTGGTGTTGCACAGGGTCGTGGGCGGCGGTGATCACTTACCATTAGGTGACCCGAACGCTCGTTTGTCTTGCCTATGAATAAAAAAAACGTGATTAGTTGTGGGTTCGATTCCCACTCAGGGTAATGATTTTCGGTTTATTATTCCGTTCTGGTTACAGAAAACCTGACGTTAAGCTCCATCACTAAGCTCGACTGTAAATGGAGAACAGAGTGTCGTTACACTAAGTGCTATCTGCCTACGTAGTTCAATGTACAATAAAAAAAAACAATTATTATTATAAGAAGGCTTTACAATAAATTATTATGGCACACGTAAATGCGTACTTCGCAAATAACATTATGAGGGGTAAGCTTAGAATTTAAAAATACCTTTGTCGTTGCCTTTTAGGGATATTATAATAAAAATAACGACACATTCATGTTATATTTTGCCTCTTAAAGGATTATCCACATCTTTTGTAAGACCGTGTACAGTTAAGCTTCGTTAGCTTGTATTTATAGAGACTGTTATTTGAATTTTGGTATATATTATTATATGTCGGAATATAATGTAATGTAATAGGCTCATGTCTCAAGTTTTTGATGAAGAATAGTCTATTATAACAATATTTGGTAGAGTGACTGGGTATTTAATATGTGATTGAGGTAAGCGTGTTCAATTATTTAACTGTTACTTGGATGGGATTGGATTGAATAAGAATTATTAAAGCATTTGGCTTATTATATATTCAGCTTCAAGTTTTATCCCACATAGTAGGGCAAAGAAAATGTAGGAACAAGATACACGGTTCTCCACTTTTCGCCTGCATTCGAGACATTGCGTGTAAAATGGCGGAACTTGACGCCTCGCCTGTCATTAGAGCGGAGAAAGGTTAATATTTTAAATATTATCATTTCCCCGACTGGTCATCGAACGCATTGCCTTGATATGACTGTCATTGGAGCAAGATGCCTTGGTATGTCTGTCCCTAGAGCAGGACCCCCTGGACGCCGGTTAGGCCGGGATTAGTGCCAAATAGTAGAAGAAATCGAACCCATTGCGCCACTAAGGCTTTTGGTTTCACCAGACTAGACAAAATCAAGTCCTAGTATTAAGATGCTCCATTTCCAATTTCAAGATGATGCAGGTTGAATGGTGAAACCCAACCCCACGTTACCGTATTATCAGAACCCGTATTACCAGAGCGGGAAAGTTAAGCTTATATTAAATATTAACATTCTTCGGACCAGATGTTGAACTCACAACTGTTTCGTTATACAGACCCTGCCCCACTGTGCCACGATGGCCTCTTTTAAGTATCTAATAGAGTAATATTTTTCAATGGTACATTATAAGCGATCCACAGGAGTCATTACCCCCCATTATGCGTCTCCTTCATTAAATTCCAAATTTTTTCCTCTTACCGTTTCCGTGGATACGAGAATATTCGTAAATAGCTTTCCGACTTCCTGATATGTGAGATGTCGATAGGTAAATGTTAGAAGTGGTTTCAATCTGTTACGGTAATAGCTTCACACTTTTTAACGCCAAAGGTAGTCAGAGAAAATCTAGTGTCATCACACCCTATTCTACACTTTCCGCTACAAATCGAGACATTGTGTGTTAAGTGGCGGAACTCAACGCTGCAGTTTTTCTCAGGTATCAGAGCGGAGAAATGAAAATGTCTTAAATATAATTATTCCTCTGAGCCTGAATCGAACACGCAATGCTCGCTTCATAGTGTAAGTGGAGCACGGAGGGTCTTGACACTAGGTCTCTCTTCCTACTCTGCTTTGCGGGAAATAACAAAATAGATAAGCATAATAGTTTCTGAGTCTGATTTAAATCGATATATAATACTTAAATTTTGGATATTTTATAAAAAAAGTGAAGTTATTTCAATGACTTGGCACATTTTTATTTTTTATTGCAAAGACCCTAAGTGATGTTACACATATTCTTTTTATTTATAACAATATATAAAAAAATATTAGGTTTTCTTTTAAATGGATACCATTTTCACATTACTCTGAGTAAGATCTGAATGGAAATTCGGCACATAAAAACAACTAGGAGCTTCCTGTTTCTTTTATAATATCCTCTTTATGAAACTTTTATTTCGTGTATTTAGTTTTATTTATAGGACGTTGTTAGAAAGAATGTGAATCTCTGTAAGTATAGCTTTATTTTGGTAATAAAATGGATTATGTACTTTGGGAGCTACGACGCCGTCGTTATCCAGGCGTACTGGCTGTACCTACAGGTTACAGTAGATAATTGTGGCTCCAATTAAATATATCTAGCTAATATACTGGAATATAATCTGTTTTTGGCAGAAAATGGAAAACGGAATGCGTTGTCACTATGCGAGAAATGTGTGAAGTTTAAAATATTGGTGATTATAAATATTGGTGATAAGTTGCATAGTTAGACTCAACGATGCTTGTTAGAAGACCTTTTAAATGTGTGCGTACGAATTACGAGGTTTACAATTAAGTTTTTGGACTGAATTTAATATTCAGCAATAAGCACTACTATAATTTTATTTATTTTTTGGAATTCACTTTGAAAAAATTGTCATTAAAATTGAAATCAAAATTTGAAAAGAAAACACTTGTCATAATAATTAAGAAATGAGTACTTTTAGTTTACCATAGTAATTTTGATAAGAATTTGGTTTAATTTTAGTCAATATGTAAGTTTCAGTATCCGTCTAAACGCCTATGAGCATCCAGCCGAACTTAACATTGCTACCAGTATTTAAATGAATAACACACTGAATACACATCCATTCTTCTTTGAAAATATATACATTAAGTAAAAAAAAAACAGAAAATATTACTCGAATAAATAAAACTTAAGAAGCGTAATGACTTAACTTGTAACAATTTTTAACAATCAAAAAAGCTGTAAACAAAAGAAAATTTTGACCCTCGCAAGTTACAAACATCCGTCGATTGCGAGTCACTTGGAAATTTGAAAACTTT
Organism: Podotricha telesiphe; assembly: GCA_038994665.1. NCBI lineage: Eukaryota > Metazoa > Arthropoda > Insecta > Lepidoptera > Nymphalidae > Podotricha > Podotricha telesiphe. The sequence continues at coordinate 394,492 of JAOYRR010000278.1, read as the reverse complement.
TAATGGATCTCGTGACGGAAGTTAGCTGAAGTCGAGTCGAGTAAAATTGTGTTTGATTTCGTAATCTATAATGAACATTTTGATGTGTTATTTAAATAGGTATGTAATGTTTATAACGTTTTGTTGTATCTTTGACATTTTTTTTATCTTTTAATGATTTTAGACGCCTTCGTGGCGCAGAGGTGGTGATGATGATGGTTGTAGATTCGATTCCCACTCATAGGAATGATTATACTTATTTTATTTTCATTTTCCCGCTCTGTTAAGAAATACAAAGCGCGGCGTTGTGTACCGTCACTCGCAACACGCAATGTCTCGAACGGGCAGAAAGTGGAGAACAGAGTGTTTTCTAGCTAGTTTCTCTATGCCAAATCTGCATTATGTAAAAAAGCGTGAAGTTGATATTATTATTATTTTAATGTTCAAGTATGTTCACGGGCCATTGTAGGTTTATTTATTTTAATTTATTATCTACATATTAAAACTTACCAACTGACTCCCAAACGACGCATAGCCTGAACTACTGTACAAAGAAAGTTAAAATTTGCCATGTTACAGGTTTTTTGGGCATTATAGGAAGGCACCTAGAGAAGATTTCTGGAAATTCCTACGGGCATGTTATGTTTTATAGTGGATGCAAATGAAGTTGCGAAGGTGGACTAGTTACATATAAACTTTAACCTATAACCTTAACAGTAGTAATTTGCATCTCAATTATATTTCCTAGTATAAAAGCATTTGATGAACCCTTCCCTCCATACTAGATTGACTACTGTGAAGTTAATTTAGTGAAAGGTGCAAATAATGAGGACAGGTTTTAATATACGATTAACTTATAACTTTAACTATCTCTATGTCTATAATATCTCAATAGTCAAATTGGCTTTTGTTGCGTTCTTATACTCGAATACAATTGATGGCGCTTAAAATCCCACCATTTCCCACGTGACCGTGGCAAATGTGCTTCTACCGCCACAAAATAAGGTGTTGCTAACACTACTTATTGTGGTATCCTATATTGAAACATCTTATATTAACAGAAAATGAATACACAAATGAAACTTAGTGTGAGATTATTAGAGTATTCCTAATTATTAGTAACTACTGATATAACAGAAGACTAAAGCATAACGTACAAATATAGTTTGATTACTATGACAGAACCCAGTGTCGGTACACTCCATTTTTCAGTTGAACTATATACCAAGTTCTAAATAATTCTATTAACATACAAATTCAGAGTAAATGGCGAAATCTTCGACATTTATCACAAGTTCGATTCCCGTAACAACCCGCAGGTATAATATATGAAATGCTTCAAGTGGCGCATATTGGGTAGTTAAAGTAATTACAATACAGGCTGCAACGTCGAGGTGAGAAACTTGTGCCTAACTTGAAACGCTTATACTTTGTTTGTGGTACAAGTTATAAGATTATTACTTCAATAATAATATTACTTCCGTTTTACTCTTATCTTTGCATAGCAGGGCAGTCAGAGAGAACCTAGCGTCAAGATACTTGGTTCTCTACTTTCTTCAAAAATCAACGCCGTAGTTTGTGTTACCAAAGCTGACAAATTATAATAATTTAAATATAATCATTCTCTGAGTAAAAATCAAACTCAATCAGTCGCGTTTGTAGACGCAATCCCATTAAACCACACTTGAACTTACTATTTTAGATTTTTATATTAAATTCGTTTCAAAAACGCTGCTTTTATTTTAAATCGCCCTACCCTACCTCTTAGGCCATTCAAATCCGACATATTATTTAAGCCAATATGAAATTGTTCAAGCAATAACGGGGAAGGCACGTGCGATCTTTATACCACTTCGGTAATAGTAATTAAGTCAAAATGACGAACCGAATGTCGGTTTACGGCAATTTCTATGAAAACTTTTCAGTTGAATTGAGAAATATTCTTCCGCTACGTTTTAGAGTGCAACTTTCTAAGTTATGTATAGTTTTATGGTTTGATGACAGCTGGTTCAATTCATCTTGATGAAATGGCTATAGTGACGTAGACAAGCAAGTCTGATTGTAAAACGTGATGAAACGTGAAGCTATAAGAGCTTCAATCCTCACTCGTAGCAATGATTATATTTAAATTATTTAAATTTTCTCACTTTGGTGAGGCACATAACTAAGTTAAGTTCCACTACACAGACGCGATACTCGGTTTTCACTGCCTATTCTGCTATGTGGAAAAGAATGTAATGCTGAAGCTGTATCGATGAAGCAACGGTTTTTACATTGCTGGTGCAAAAATTATCGTGTATTATTTAATAATACCTAAATAGTGCTATACAATAATCGGTTCTGTTCCACTTTTGGACTCGCAACCTTGACCTTGGGCGACAAGTGAAAAACAGAGTGCCTGGACAATAATTATCTCTGTTTATATAGTAGATTGGCGCGATGCGTCAGTTAATATATAAGTATAATGAAATTCGTCACATGTTTCTTTAAAATATTTCTGTTTATGTAATTTTTTTCATGATATTTAAAAACAAACTATTTTTTTTACTTTTTGCGTCTTTTGCTATTAGAACGTAATTTTAAGATACTCGGTTCTTCACTTTCCACCCAATTCCTTCGGTTTCGTTTTTGTCTCACAAGACATGGGTAATTATTATAATGAATAATTAAAGTTACCAAATGTTTCTGAAGACTGTATGTTGATTTATGAATGTTTCAGCTTCACGTTTCTCCTTGCATTGCATTGGGTAATCAGAGGAATCACTTAGGTTATGATTTAACTATTTTTTTTATCCGCTTTGGAACCAAGAAAAATCTCGGCGTTGAGTTCCGCGACTCCAGGCGCAATGTCTTGTGCGAAAATTGGAAAATGGATTGTCTCGACACTAGATTCTCTCTGCATATGCGGTAAAAAAATTGAAATATAAAAAAGCATTTAATTCATGTTAAGATTTTTATATTAATCCAAAAAAAATACACAAAACTAAGGGGAAAATATAAAAAAAATAAGGGTAAAACAAGTACACAGAGCGGTTGATGTTAAGTTCTTAGATTTATCCCGCGGCTATTTCACTTAGAAGAAAGCAAATAAATGTGTATTTTAAGTGGATTTTATAACGGCGGATACGAGTACCTTCTTTTTATTTTTATTGAGATTTCCAATAGATTAAGTTTTATAATACTGGGTTAAAGTGGGCAAAAGCTTTAAAAATCATGTTTTTTATCTACAAAAGGTACGATACGATTACGATTTTTGAGGACGTATGTTGAAATCACGTAGTGTTTTAAATATTACGTTTTAAATGATTTATTATTATCATAGAAAAGAAAACTAAATATTATTTACAATTTATCCTAATCAACTTTGCTTTCTTTAGTCACTTGAAGGCTGTGCCGATATTTTTCAAGCATTGTGGCGCAGTGCAACAGTGTATCACTGTAAATTTGTGAGTATAGTTGCGATTCCCACTTGCTTGCCACCTAAACTATACTATACTAAAAAGCATGTAGCTTCTAATGAGTAAGAGCTTATTTATATGTCACTCTTTACTGTATCTTCCTCCTGTTAGAGATACCGTATAACAGAAAGTATAAATGTGTTGCATAAAGTAAATTGAACCTACATCAGAGTTGATTCATCTATTTCTTATATTTTAATAATAAAATAATATAAAATTCGTTTCAAACATTGCCTTTATATCAAATAACAAAGTTGCTTATTGTTTTACGTGTAAGTGTATCTTTTTCTTATGATTTTTTTTTTGTTTAAAAATCCCTTTCCCTTTTAATGTAAGCTTATTTAATTAGTGGTTGGATATATAATGCGTAGTGAGTTAGTGAAAAGTCACTACGGTTTTCATTTTACTCTCGTTTGAGAGATCTAAGTATATCGTTATCTAATGCGACGCTTTGTCTATAAAGCCGAAAATACGGGAATTTAGTAGCTTCAAACTTTTTCATAGTGCCATTCTTACTATAGTGGAGAACTGATTTTAAATTATGATTCGAACCCACAACCATCGAGTATACATTCGGCTTTGATTGGAAGTGTCTATATAGATGATAAAAGGGAAAATGTTTTTTACATTACTGTTTTTATCTATATTTTATATTATTTTTGTAATTCAAGAAAATTTTGCAACGCTATTTGCACCAACTACATATAGGATTTTTTATAAATCTACACGTGTCCGGATCCGCTAACGATACAATATTTTCACATAATAAGTATGTGCCCTAACACTGGAAACTAGGATGCAACTAGGATATTGAGAAAATAAATAAAAGCATTCAATTTAGTTTTTCAAGCCATTGCGATTTTTACATTTAGTTTACATTAAAACTTTCACGGGCTAGCTAGTCAACTCCGTCACCGTAGTATCATATGTACTTCTGAGTTATTTTATATCATGTAAAGCTATTAACGATTATATCTATATAAATGATTTGAAAAAAACATACGGAGAGAGTAGAGAATCAAGTCACTTCCTTTTTGTGTGTCCACCTTAAAATATATACGAAATACATAAAAAAGTACCATACTATATCCATACTATATTATAAATGTGATAGTAACTCTGTCTGTGTGTCTGTCTGTGACGTCACTGAACTTAAGGTCTTCTGATACTTGAAGGTCTTAACATAGAACATATATTACTTTGTTCCCTTCTTTTTTTTAATTTTTTTTAGGAATTTCGTGGTTTTACGAAAAGGCCGCGACAAATACGAAATAGTTATATTTCACGCACCGAAGCCGCGAGTGGGGCGCTAGTGTATTATATAAACGCTTAGACTAATACAAACACTAACTACCATTACCCGTAAAGGTAAAAGTTCAATCTCATTTTATTTCAATACTACCATTACAACTATACTTAAAAAGCTCGAAGTAAGCAAACAAGTTATGTCTAAAAAGCCAAGCAAATCTAGAAAGCATTTAAACTACTGTGCAGTGCAGTGTACGTACGCTTCGAGTGCTCTCAGACACTCGGATAGAGAGGTGTCGTCGTTAGTTCTACCCTCGGGCGAGATATAACAACGCTTAGTAGAAATAGGGTAGGAATTGCTTGAGATGTAAGAATTATGCGAATGTGGTGTATTTTGTTTTTGTTTTTGAGAGTATTCTAGAGTGATGTGGAGTGAAATTTGTTTATATGAATTAGGTATTAGAATCAAATTTGCTTACAATTTGGAATAGAGGAAATATACTAACTTAGTTGACGAAAGGTACCGCTCTTTATATTTTCCTTTTGGAGTTTGAACTAAAAATTATCTCACAATTTATTTTTATATTTTTACACACATTACCTATGTGTTTGACACTATTGTATAACATTATATACACGTTACTAAGGCAACGCGTATCTTTCTCATCAACGGTTTTCAAGTAATTATTTCTCTTTCGTTACACATTCCCTATTTAAAATAGCTTATTCCTGCATAGTCAGAAACAACCAAGTTCTCCGTTCTCCACTTTCCGCTCAAAAATCTAACCACTTTGTGCTGAGTGGCGGAACTCAATGCCGCGCTTTATCTTAGTATAAGAGTGGAGTAATGTTTTTTTTACATGTAGCAATTCCACGAATGTGAATTGAAACCCTCAATCGCGTTTACATTCAGACACTGTCCCATTGCGCCATGATAGTTAATCAAAAAGTTTTTTTTTAAAGTTAAATCAATATGATATGCAAGATTTGCATAAGCTTATTGAAATTTAATTCAATATCAATTTAATGAAAGAAATGATTATTCAAAATATAAATTTTAAGCATAACGCGCTGCGCTTGCACATAGTAGTTTTGCAACGTAATGATTGGAACTTATAATAGATGTCGCTACTAGTATATTTTTTACCGAATTATAGAAGAAGTACGTTAAATAATAAATTACCAACAAATCGTTTTATATTTGATTCAATTTTATTCCTTTGACTGGTTATATGATTGGTTATATTGTAATTCTAAGTACAATATGACGATATTAATTGCTTCCTTATAATTACATATAATATAAGTGTTCACTTTTCTCGCTTTTCACTCTTTTTTTACTTTTGGTAGCCTTTTATGATTGATTAGCCTAATATGGAATAATATATTGTAATTTTTTGAATATTTCTATATCGACTCTTTTTATATTTTACCCAACAGATAAAAATGATATAAATCGATATTACTAGTATTATTCATAGATGGCGTTAGTAGTATACATAAAATAGTACAATTCAAATAAATTTGTGGTTTATTTATTATAATTTTATTGAGATGAGTGTTTTAGATTTAATTTTGGATCTTTATAATATATAAAATTAATAATTAAATATCTCTTAATACCTTACATTACGTATTTAAGATAAGCTTATTAAAACTACACTTAATATAAAATTATTGCAGGGAAACGAATTGAAAGAACATGCCTATGGTAATGCAAATGTTTCCTTTATATAAAAGTAAAAGTTAGATAAAACATTAAAAACAAGTCTTAACGTTCTTCATTTCCATGCAAAGCCCGATTCATTAAACAAATATGTTATATTATGAGGCTGGACAGCGTCTAAGTGTAATCCTGATTGGTAATGGATTCAATTCCCACTTGATGGTATGATCGACTTCGGGCGTAAAGTGTACAACGGTGTGCCTTGACACTAGGCCTCTGCCTGCCCTTCTATAAATTAGAATAAACGAGAAATATATTTAGTGTGTCTTAAGCGATAGTACGAGTAGCTTCAAATTTTGTATATTATGTAAATATATTATATATAGTAAATATATAGTGTAGTAATTATATATATATATATATATGTCTGATATTTTTTTACTATATACTAATGTAGTATTATAACTGACTAATAGATCTATTGTGGTGAGAACTTTCGAAAGATAAAAGAATATTATTCGCATTACAACAGCTGTCTTTTGCCACAGCATGTTGCGATCAGCTGTGGCTCTAATGAATGAAATGAAACATAAATATTGATTTTAATAGCTCATAGTTAATATAATTTAGGTTCTTTTTTATTGAAACTTGATTGATTTTGTATTTCTCAATTACGGCTGAGCTTTGGGCTTTGGGCTTTGTGACCATGATTTACTTCAACTTGATGGTTATGAATTTGAAACCCACTTAAGAATCTCAATTATCATATTCAAATTACTTTCATTTTCCCGGTCAGGTCTAGATGAAGCGTAGTGTTTAGTTCCGCCACGCAATGCTCAATATCTCTTAATTGGGTAGCATGTAGAGAAAAGAATGTCATAATGTTTGGTTCTTAATGCCTATCCGGAGAAAAGAGAAGGATGAAGTGATTTTTGTCGCTTTATTTAAATTTAAAATAAAATCTGATGTAAAATTTAATGTATTGGATTTTTTTTTTCAATGATATTTTCACATGTAGGTATACTATATATATAGCTTGACGTATTAGGAAATTGAAAATCGTATTTTTTGACACATTTCATTCATTCTCTCTCTCAACACACACACACAATACATACATACAAAAATTTGCATACTGTTTTAATATTTGCCTAATATATATATATTTAAGCGAGATTAGGATTTAATATATATATATTTTGGAATTTGTTCAATAATTTCTGGAGGAAGGTTAATGACTACAACACAGTTTTAGACTAGAGAGAGATTATTATCGAACTGCATTTCATGTTATTGTCTTAAGTTCCAATAAAGAATAAAATTTAATACAAACAATATTGCACTCTAAAAGTGGTACTGTTGTGCACATATACTACAGTGAGATAGCGTCTGACTATGAACGCAACTGGTTTTGGGTTTGATTCCCACTCGGTGGAATGATCATAATTTAATTATTTTCATTTATCCGCTCTGGTGTACAAGATAAAGCATGACAATGAGGTCCCCCACAACACACAATGCCCCAAATTCAGGCCGAAAGTGGAGAACAGAGTGTCTTGACACTAGGTTCTCTCTGACTACCCTGCTATGCTATAAAACAAACATATATTAACGTAGAACTATACTAAAACTACGTCAAATTATTTATATTTTTTAATATTCTCTTTATTCTGAACTCGAACTATAATCTATGTCATAGATACATACACATTCCAACTCTACCATTCCGACAGCATAAGTAAATTAAAACTTATTACAATAAAAGTTAAATTTACAATAGAAGCGGCTCATTTGAAGTATTATTTTCATTAATTCTAGTCGCATGTTTAGATCTCGTGCGATGCTATTAATTTTTATGTTAGCTATATAGCTGTTTGTTTCTATGTGATGTGAACTTTTAATTTTTTTTTATCATAAAATATGTATAACGTAGACAAAACTGTATGTCAAGTAAATAGAGAGTAAAGAGTGTAATTTTAATAAAAAATTAAACCGATGATAATTCAGTGAAATCAGTCAGTGTATACGCAATCATCGCAAGCCTATTTTTCTATTATAAGAGTTAGAAATTTTGTTCAAAAATTTTATAGAGTCAACTTAGTATATACTTATATACCCTATCTATTAAAAAAAAGAAGTAGTATTAAAATTAATCTCTGTAAATAGTTACGACTTTTTTTTAATGTTAAATATCAAAATACGTGTTGAACCGAAAACATCTTTCATCATTTTTCTCGGTTAATAATATATCTCTAAAATTATAAAAAGTAATTGCTTTCTTCAATTCTTCTCCATACAAATTTCAGCTATGCTAAACACACACACCTCTATCTGCAAAACTTTGAAATTTTTTCCTTCACATTTGAAATTACTATTTTGTTGATATTTCGGCATCTTCCTTTATTTGATGTAAGAAACTAGAGAGAACTATAAAGTTAAATATAACAGTCTTTTTTCCACTTGCTGCATATTAAAAAAATATTTTTATTTATTTATTACGAACCCAACCTTACACACTAAGAATACATTAGTGTAGAATATATTTATACATATTATGTCTCAATTACAGGCTAACTGAACATGTAAATAAAAATATTGCTCACACCTTGTTTTAAAAAATTCCTTATACAAAAGAAAATATTTAGAATTTTATATAATTCAAAAAATTATTAAAAAAAAAAACAATAAAATAAACGGGTTCTTTAAAAACTTGCTATACAAAAAAAAACACAAACAAAAGGCCAACAAAACATAAGAAAATATACATATTTAACATTTAACAAAAAAAACCAGCTTATACTAAAGTCAGCCTCGTCTGCCATCCAGTTTATATTGCTCCAATGCTGCAGCCGTAGGTTCTCTTACAGCTAGCCAGTGTCTCTAAGACGAAATGGTAGGTGATTCATCGTCCACTTCCACAGGAGTTCTTTAAATTTGATTGGTGAACAGGTTCCAACTCCGATTGTAACCATAACTTCTTTCTTTTATGCAATGTTAGATTCACAAAATCTTTGACTTATTACATAGACTAAAATGTGGTAGTCGTTTTCACTGATAATTACACACATTTTCTAACAAAACTAACATTATAAATGCGAAAGTAACTCTGCCTGCCGGTTTGTTCGTCTGTCTGTGCCAAATCACTGAACCGATTGTGACGAAATTTTATATAGAAATACTTGATTATCTTTGGATTAACAAAGGTTTTTTTCACCTCACTCAATTTTTAGTTTTACTGGGAATTTCATTATTTTACGTAAAGGCCGCTGAAAATACGAAACAGCTATAATTCACGCGGGTGAATTTAATAGTATTTAATGAAGAGGGAGGATGTTCAAGGCAAAAAATAGTATCCAATTGTAAAATTTTATATTAATCTTACGCATGATCGAACCTATACACTAATTCTCATACACATATACAACTAGTTAAGCAAAAACATTAATTTGGTTAATACAAGCATTTGTCCATAGAATTCGAGCTGCCAACTATAATAGACAGCTGCAAAGCGTCATCACTTACATTATAACGATGTACACATACCATATTTCAAAATATTTACCTACATGTTAATGGCATAATTTCAAACATTCCATATACAACAGATTATAGAAATATAGAAAACCTAGTGGTAAGATAGTCATCCATCCAGTCCTAATGGTTTCTGGTTTGATTCCCACTCGTAGGAAGGATTAAATTGAAATTATTTTTATTTCTCCTCTCTGGCGACGAGTCAGTGTGTGGCGTTGAGTTCTGGCACTCACAACGCAATTACTCAGATTCGCTTGAGAAACGAAGAACGGATTGTCTTGACACTAGATTCTCTTTGACTACCCTACTATGCGGGAAAAAGCGTGAAGTTGAAGTATTAAAAACTTCGTTGTCACTTTCCATTCTGTTTCGAGACGTTGCAAGTTGAATGACCAGGTACCCAATGCTGTGCTTCATCATAACAGAGGCAGAGAATTGAAAATAGGTCAATTATGCACTTATACCAAAATGGGAATTGAACTGACGACCATTAGGTAATATCAGACGCCGGTCGATGTCGACGATATAACTTGCAAAATACTTAAAAGATATTTGTAAGCAATTTTGTAAGGGCCGTAATTAATTAACATTTTCAATACGCACTCTAAACTGCTCTTATATAATTTTTTGAATCCATAGAAATAAAAACTTACAAGGACGACTGTCAGCTGTTGGAGTCAGCTGTTGCATTCTTCACGTCAAGTTTCATATCACATAAAAAATAACTTTAACTACAATCATGTAAGATTTAAATTCCAATAACCTAATATCAAGGGTGGCATTGTAACTTGTAATGCCGTTACTAAAACCTCCATTCACAAAAATAACCATTTTTGAGAATCAGCTGATATACTAGTTTGACGTAGTACGATGAACAGGCGCGTGTAGCGAAATTTGGGGAGGTTAGGTTGATTGGACTATGTACAGATATTTTTTTAGTCTTTTTTTGTTTAAATTACTTTTTAGTGTTTGCAATTGACACTTACAAGTGACATATGTCAAAAACACAAGCAATTGAATATGTATCGGAGTTCTGATACATTATTGGGAAGTATAACATTAGGATGAATGTATTTCTAATGAACCTTTACCGCTTTACCGTGGCATTTTTTCTATATTATAAAATATACTATTTTATAATTAAATATTATGAAAATATACAGTAATATAAGCTTAATTAAATGAGTTGTTTATTATGTTTATTGTGGAATTTAAAATAAATATATATATTTTAGAATATTTATAAGGATATGTACAAATTAAACATAAATAATACTTAAAAACTAATAACCTGAATAAGACAAAGTAAATAAAAATATTATAATCAAAAAGACAAACATGAAGAATTATTTTATCTTATTAAAATGAATTTGCAAATTAAAACATATAAGCAGTGGCGAAAAAGTATTTTGTTCTTAAGTAATGTACAATATTATGTAATTATTATATCTAAGCTTGGCGAATATAAGCCGATCTAGCACATTATACATTGATACATACACAATGTTTTTAAATGGGCGAAAAGTGGAGAAAATATTCTCGTCGTAACATGCTTATATATTTTACCTTTATATTTTATCCCTCATACAAAGGTTGTCGGAGAGAACATAATGTCAAAACACTCCACATTCCACCCGAAATCAAATAACTGCAACAAAGCTCAACACCGCGCTTTGTCTTTTGAGAGGATAAATGAATCATTTTATCGAGTGGCAATCGAACCTACAACCAATAGCACATACAGTAGGCCTCATATATAAATAGATCCAATCACCCCCATTCCACCCACACTTGTCACCTGGGGCAGGTGACGAGTCAGCTGTAGGTAATCTCGCTAATTTTCATATACATACGTATGTTTGTGTTACCAATACAGGCAATTTATAGTTTATAGGCCTCTTAATTTTCTTAATATAACATAAATATAGTTATTTAGTATAAATAATATATTTTTATAGTTTTAAGAAAAATACATTAGACTGTTAGTACGAGTAGTGAACAGTCACCATAGTGAGTGACGAATTTCCCCGCTTTAAGCAAATCAATTATTACAGTACCAATTATTACGATAGAAATATTTTTCAGTTTCACACTTTTTCCGCATAGCTGGGAAGTCCGAGAGAAACTAATGTCAAGACACTCCGTTCGACACTTTCCACCCGAAATAGAGACATTGCGTGTTGGGTGGCGGAACTCAACGCCGCTTTATCTTGGTTACCAGAGCGGAGAAATACAATTATTTCAAATATAATCATTGTCCTAAATGGGAATCGAACTCACAATTAATCTCGTTTACAAACAAATGCTATCCCACTATACCGCTATGGCCTCTGGTAGTAATTAAAGATATTTATTTTTAATATTAATATATTTAATATTTATACATTGCCTTCTAATTATATTGCATCCTGGGAGACGCACTCTTAAATTTTGACACTTAAAAAGAAGAAAAGCAGTGCAATGGATAACGGACTAAGTTATCCACTTTTCGCCCATTTTAAAGATATTTTTGTTAAGTGACGGAGCCCAAGGCTTACTCTATCTAACCAAACCGGGCTTATGCAAATATTATGAACTTGCGACCCGCTCGCGGCTTTGCCTACGTAAGTCTAACGTCTATAACTGAATTAACAAGCTTTGCTGAAATTATGATGAATGGTGACAAACAGATAAAAATAATAGAAGAATTGTTTTGGGTTCTATTACATTGCTAAATGCCCCCAATATATATATTTTTTCACATACCTTCCATGTACAGCCAACGATCAGTTACATTTTTTTGTATATATAATATAATAGACTAGTTGTGCCCGTTACTTCGTCTTTATCTTAAATATTTAGGATTACTAAAACGTAAAATCTAATCTTATCTGTGGTCGTGAGAATTTCGTGGAGTTTTTTGTAATTATTTTCAGCTTTCAGCCAAACTTTAGCTTTTTACGCCCCTGTATTTCTGTACGTTATCTCTCAAACACTTCGTAAATAGCGATTTTATATATTTCTTTACAGCTTTACGCTTTTCTCATATAGTAAGGTAGGCAGCGGGAAACTCGTGTTAAGACGGCGTGTCTTAACACTATTTTCTGTCGGAGAACGGCGGTTGTCCGCTTTCTGCGCACATTGTACACATTATCAAATTAAGTAGCGGAAATAAACGCAGCGCTTTGTCTTATCAGAGTGTGAACATGAAAATATTTTAAACATTATATTACTCGAATAGGGATCGAACGCTTAACCATCGCATTTACTGTCAGTACCACTGAGCCATGATGCATATATATAATATATAGGTATATGTAATCAATTAAACAGGTCGCGACTCAACCTATAATGTAATTTATGTCATAGCTTATAAGTTCGGTAAATCTATTCAAGTAATAACGCGTCAAATCCATTGAGTGTCACTTTAATAGTCGCAGAGAGCATTTTCCATCAACACTGGAAGAGGGTAAAAACTTTTATTTAGCCAATGTCAAAGTCAAATATCTTATTCAAAATAAGAAGTTTTTTGCTTAATTTTTTGAACGTCAAATATTTTACTACCGTTTTCACAAAAGTTACTGCTTCAAACCTGAGAATAACCGGTCCATGAAACTCAACGGGACTTCTTCTATTTCAATTAATAATTTCGGATTTATTAGTGACAATTACCTTTGAAAAATACTGGAGACCTAGTGTAAAATCTCTTCTCCGCTAGGCGGAACCCAACGCTGCATTTTGTCGTGTTGAAACGGGAAAATAATAATATTAAGTATGGCCTAGAGTAGGGGTCGAATTCAGAACAGATAGAATCAATAATATAGAGTAACTTAGGTTAATTTTATTTTAGAATTCCAAGCGGACGAAATTGCGGGCACAGCTAGTTAAAAATAGAATGTAACCTTAACGTGTGTATTGTCTCATATTTTTCCTGAAAAGTGAGATCACTTCAGAACTGAACGGGACTTTGAAAATGTGAACACTTTAGAATAAGGGTGAGTCTGCCAAATTTAGGTTTCGAGATACTAGCGGACAATGTTTATTGCATTTGACTCAAACAAAAAAACTTTTAATCAGCTTATTACGACTCATGCAAAATAATTGAAAAAATAGAACAGAGAGTATGAATTCTAATATCCACAAGAAAAAATATATAATCAGCTGCACGTTGTCAGAATTACGAGTTCACAGCGAGGAATTGAAAATAATTTAAATGAAATCATTACCCTCAGTGGGAATCGTATCCACAACCAGCGCGCTTAAAATCCAACACCGTCCCGTCTATTTGCAAAACATCAAATACAACAAGCAAACAACTAACTTAAATAACTAAGAGCTATTATAGTTTCAAACATAGAGATGCGTAATTAATTTATTCATATAGAATAAAAAGGTCATACCATTCGGAGGTTGGTGACCCGCCTAATATAAGTAGTCGACGGCGGATAACCGTAATTGCTTTTGTGGACGAACTGTTCACATACCACCTGTCGGCAACACAAACCAAGGATATAAAGTGAGATCATTGAGTTGGTTTTCCACCAAGAAAGAGTTTTCTAACTGCCTTTTATTTATTGTTTTATCAGTTTCCTGTTGTGTTGTTTCTATTAATATAGTATTACGAAATTATTGTAAATCTTAGTTTTTTAGCCACTCACTAAAACTAGACCTAAGGAGTTTCATAGATCGATTGTTTTATAGTTTCCATGAACCTGTGTTTCGTTTATTGTTGAAACCTAACAGTTCCAGAACGGACAATATTACGTTGAATATTATTACTTGGTCTTTTTTAAATTTCATTGGTCATACTAACTTCTCGTACTAAAAATCTTAAATTCTGTGTATTTTACATTATAGATGCTATATAAAAAATAATCTGTACTAAATAAAATAAAATCATTAAAACTCTTTTAAATTCATTATAACTTCTTGAATAGAATAAATTATATGTCAGACAATAGCAATCTATTGTATGAATATTTCGGTTTTCTTTCTGTTACCATGAAAATTATTGCTATAAATCCAAACCAGGCGTTAATAGGTTGATAAATTACAATGTAGAATTTTTTCAATTTTAACATTTATATGGATTACTTTTATTTATAGGGTAAATCAAACAAAGTTTTGTAAAAATACATATTTAATGACAAAATAAGACTTACAAATGAAAATAGACTTAAAAATGCTTGCCATTTATTATTAAATAGTATGTCGTCAGCCTAAATCACAAGCAGAACGTGGTTTTCGTCACGGACAAACGTCCCCATAATGTGTAATACAGCGGATAGTCCGATTTGTAAATACATCTTAAGCTACCTCGAGCATTAAAAGTTTTATCAAAATTAGTATCAAATAAAGATCTAATTTTGACAATGTTTATAACTTCACGCTTCATCCTTCATAGCAGGGTCTTACCAGAACAGGGTAAAAAAAATAATTAAAATATAATTATTCTCCCAATTGAGAAACATAATCCACAACATCACGTGTGCGTAGTTAAACGCTGTGCCACTGCGCCACAATAGCATTTACATAGACAATTTGAGAAATTTTATTTTTGTATAAAACATATTTAAATAGACAATGATAAAAACTAAGACACATTAAATAAAATTGTTTTTAGAAAACGTTTAAAAATTAGAACGCAGCAGGATTCGAACCCGCGCTTCTTGAAAACCGTCCGTCCGACTTGAGACCGCTAAAACTAGTCAAAATTTTGGCGTTTTCTAAAAATCTGTATTTTTAACACTTGTAAAAATATAAAAAAATAATAACTAGTTAGTATTTCATGAGATTCACCCGGTGCCTAGAGGATCTCGGAGCAGTGCCTGAGTCTTTCGACCCATGTGTAGGCTTAAGGGTAACTTTTTAATTGCGCATTAACGCTCCCACTGCTCCTCTAGCTCCTCACTATACCTAACCAATTTTTTTTATTAACCATATTTCGTTAAAAATAATAGTCCTATCTTAACATCTAATATATAGTTTACTAAGGAAGTCGATATAATTGACCCATCACTAGTTTTGTCTATTTATTTGTTCTGTTTTGCATAATATAGGAGTTGTGCAATATTTTTTAACTTCAAAAACTCTCCGCATTTAATGAGTAAAGCATAGAAAAGTTAAAATACTTCGTTTTCCACCCTCCACTTATCATAGTCTCTTTCTCTCTCTCTATTTACGAACATCATAGAAATAAGTTGTTAGTACTAAATGATGCGTTAAGTAATTTAAACGAGAATAAGATAACTTTCTTTTTAATATATTTACCTACGCGCGAATCAAACTCATAAACACCGATATACAATCCAATTGTGCAACGATGCAGAAGCTACTTTATATAAACAAATAACTTATATATTTTTTATATACTAATTAAATTTCTACACCTTATAAATAAGTAGAATCTTACTCGTATAAATTCCTTTGTCATTTAGCAGATGATTCATTTTATCATATCCATTTAATTATGCTAAAATGATGATAATAAATATGGAATAAGTACTTTTAAATGTCTTTTACAGTTAAATTAACGAAGTGTTTTTAGTTTAGTATTAATAAAAAAAGTATATAATATTAATAAGGAATTTACCTTTGCTGTTTATGTACGGTGTGTGCCTTTAAAATTTAGAAACATTACGGACAGTGGAGCTTAACGCCGCACCAAGATGGCAAAATTAATATTATTTAATTGTATTATATTCTCTCGAGTGGGACTAGAACACGCAACGAGGTGGACACTGTTCCAGTGAGCCACGATAGCGATCAATAGTTATATCTGCTATTAACTTCAAGATGTTTTTTATTTTTACTCATTTTCTTATATTTCGAGTATAGGCAGAGAAATTCGAGTGATACGTCTCTCCATTCTGTATATAAAAATATCGTAACGTATTAAGAAAGTAACAAAATCTAAAATATTATTTAGCGGTAAACGCTTTGAATATTTAAAATAAATTTTTCAATACTTTTGTTTTGCTTTGCTGGAAAACGCATTTTACGCAGACCATCCGAGTGCAAGACAAATAAACTGCCCTAAACGGATGATTTCGAAATGTGTAATAATCTTGCAAATCAATAAACTTATTGTAAACACCTACTTATACTTGGCAAAAAAGAGAGGTCATGCTAAATTTAATAATTTTATTAAATAATAATTCTACCTATCGAACTTACTATTTACTTACATTTTCACTTATCAATTACAGCTTGTATCTAATATTTTTTTTTTATTACCGTCACACTTTTTTGCATCGCAGGGTAGTCTGGTCTGGTCTGTTCTCCCCACTCCGCCCGAAATCAAGGCGTTGTGTGTTAAGCGGCAGAACTCTATTGACGAATAGAAAAACTCAATCTTGATTAGTTCACTTACAACCCGTGTCCCGCTCTCCACTATTTCTAGAAAAGTTAAGTGGTGGAATTCAAAACCTCGCCTTGTCTTGTTCACAAGAGAAGAGATATTAATATAATTAAATTATGATAATTTCTCCGAGTGGGAATTCAACCCATAGCCAATCCCGGTTTCAGTCAGACGTTGTTCCGCTGCGCCATAATGACCTCTGATATATAGTTTTAAAGATGTATGTTTTTATATAAGTATTTATAGAAAAACCTTTCTTTATATTTAGTAAATCCTGGGTTCAAACTCCTAGCGGGGGTAAACTTATTGGCTTTATCTGCCAGATTTGGTTCCACATTTGATCTCTTTCCGGTTGTATTGGATTACCGTCCCATTGGATTGTGAGATCTACAGGAACTTCACCTGTTTCTGTGTACTTATAGATGTACTAGCTGTGCCTGCGACTTCTTCCTCGTGGAATTCCAAAATTAAATTATAAGTTATTCCTTATTACATTAGCTATCTGCCAGTATCCCGTCAAAATCTGTCCTGCCGTTCCAGAAATTAGCAGGAACAGATGAACAGACAGACAGAAAAAAATGTAAAAAATCACAAACAGACACTCTAATTTTATTTATTTGTAAAGATTATCTACAACTATACTAAAGATGATGATGTTAGTTAATAGAGAGAAGGAAAACAAAGGGCCAGTGGCTTTTATGAAATGAAAATAATTTAAATATAATTATTACGAATACATCGTCGCGTAATGGGACAGCGTCTGACTGTAAATGCGACTGGTTGTGGGTTCGATTCCACTCGGGGGATTGGTATTATTTAAAATATTTCAATTTCTTTGCCTTGGAACCTAGGACAAAGCGCGGCGTTTTGACACGCAATGTCTTGATATCAAACGTAAAGTGAAGAGCTAAAGAGTTTTCTCTAGAGACGTGAAATTCTTTTTTATTATTATTCTCTCGAGTAGGAGGGATACTGTTCCATTGTTCGAGGTTTTAGACATTTCTATTGTCTTTTCCTGTGTTTTCTCACAGAAAATAGGGAGACCAGTGAGTTTAAGACTTAATAAATATAAATTTCAAACAATAACTTTAACAATTACTTTAAATGCTCATTTGAAACTAAAAAACTGTATTTACACTCCTTCTTCCAGTCCTGCAGAAACGGCGAAAAACTAAGTAGTTGCTCTTTTGAAATCCTTTTTTAATTGGATAGGCAGAGAGAACCAAGTTCTAAGCCTCTCCGCTCTCCACCTTCTTCCCATTTAGAAAAAAATCTTGTTGAATGACACATAGTCGCAAATTTGAAATTTGGCAGAAAGATAGTAGACGTTCGCTAAGAATGAATTATGCCACAGGGCCAGCTTAAGGTTAAGAGAAAAGTGAATATTATATTGATAATACTAGGTGGGCCAAAAGAAGTCATCCGATGATGGCTTGGGCGTAGGTTAGACGCGCTTGGCGGTCGACAGGCAGCAGCTGATGCACGGACTGGATTTTGTACATTTTTGACGAAAATTCGCCTTAGGGACGTCCGGCTGATAGCTAATTCTGAGGCACGGTGTCTGGTCGATTTTTCTGGCGACATCTCGACATCCTCGGCAACAGCGGCGGTATTCTCAGCAGAACAGGTGCTCCGGGGCCGGCCACTCTTGGCAGCGTCCAAACGGCGCAGTGTTTGCGCAGTCGGTGCCGGGAATCGGTGACGGATTTCACGCTGCGCCAACACCACAAACGAATTGCTACGCAAAAAAATAGGCACGATTATTCCGCGTTCTTGGGGAGTGTAACGCTTCATGGCTTGTTCACTTGTATTCTACATCTGTCTACATCACAAATGTCAAAACAGATTTGACATTGGCCGCCATTTGCAAAAATATGAGCATCTTCCAATGGTGATTGCTTTTGGTCCACCTTGTACTTTGTATCTACATTACTGCGCGGAAATAGTCACGGGCTAGAGCTTGTTGAACATAAACTTTTTAAACATTCTATACAATAAGTACATATATAATAGTCATTAACTTTCCCTCGTGAGTGTCAACAATATTTAATTACAAACATTAACACCATTATAGTATTCTTGAATAGAATAATATGCTTTGTTTAATTATGTGTTTTGGTGGCAATTTAAATTGTTTGTTGAAGTGATATTGTTGGTTTGTTTTGACAAACCATGATAAAATCCAAAACATTACTACGGTCATATTTATAAGCTGTTTAAAAGAGAAACTAAGTGGCTAGACACTCCGTTTTCCATTTTCTGATAATTTTAACCATTACATGCTAGGAGTGTTTAACACATTCTCTCTAATCTTAACAAGGATAAACATATATATCATAATGTGTGGAATTAAGATAATTTGAACTTTGAAGATATTTTTTGCAGTTCAATTTCTTTTATTTTTTTTTTGTTCATAAATTATATTTTTTACGTACGTACGTACGTGTATACTACTTACGTATTTATATATATATATATATATATATATATATATATATATATATATATAGTTGTAGTTAGTATGTATGTTTGTGTATGTATACCTCTTAATATCTAGTGTTTGCGTAGACATATTAATTTAATATTATATATAAGTATATTTTATCAATACTCTTTGCACCTTTATGCGGTCTTTAACAACAAATCTCTAATACATGATTGGTTGCCTGTAAGAAATTGCTAATTGCGATAAGGCCGCCATTGCAGATGTATTTTATTTTACGTATGTATATCGACGTAAGCAGTAAATATTGTGTGCAATGATGTATTATTATATTTTTTAGTTATCATTACTAACTTAATTTTAAAATTATATATATTGAAAATTTTATTGTTTGAGAATGTTGTGTCTGCATGTAAATCGAAAAATACCTTGCAATGTTTGTGCTTTTATGACTTGTGCATATCATTATGTGTATATAATGTTGGTAGAACTTTTGCGTAGACTATAAAAAATAAAAACTCATCTTTCCCGTCTTCATACTAATTATAAAAGATCGTCTCAGTGCTTCCTTACACTTTACAAACAACATGTCAAATTTTAGCTTTCAGTCAGTCACTGAGTAGTGTAAGAGATTTATGTACATAAAGAGATTCAAAAATGGTAAATTTTATATTTGAAAAGAGCAACTGTTGAGTTTCTCGCCAGCTCTTCTCTGAGGACTTGTAAACTGATTTCGAGCCGTTGCTAGCTTTATGTTCATTCGATGATTAGAAACTGGCTTTCAAAAGTCAGCTTTAACAAAGAATATCTTGAATTGGAGCTTATAGATATTTTGCCCAACTTTTTTGAACCCATAACTATCGCTTTTAATTAAGTACATTTAAATTTTGTCACGTTACATCATTCAAAATAATAGTACACATTTGAGCATATGAACAAAATTAATGATTTCGACATTTTGTTACTGAAAAATTGTACTGCGTCAATGAACCTAAGAGCCATATTTTACACACGTGTTCAAAACACTATTACCCTTTCAATTTAAATATCCCTATTCATATACACGGCTAGAGATTGATGCGGCACATTAAAATATGTTTGGTTATAATTTAAAAAGGGGCTAACCCAACGAAATATGAAAAACTCTTACTTGTAAGCAATAAAGTTGAAAATCGCTTGAAATGGTGAAAAATAATGCATTTGTCATTTCCATATAGTGTTTTGGTTCTATTATTGGGTTTTTTGGAATTGAATCTTAACGCGTTGCTAAAAGGTTCTATTCTGGTTGGTGTAATTTTAACTTTGTTATATAGTTTTAGAGGTGACGAAGATGGAAAATATTCGGCTTAAGAACATAGATGTCGAGTGATAGCGTGACGATGTGTAGGGCTGCCACAATAGGTGTAATTAGTTCACAAAACAAAATGAAAGGAAATTAAACAATGTGTCATAAATGATAGATTTTATTTGTAACAACATTGTGGTACAGTCAGTATTGAATGTGATGGTTACGGGTTCAAGCTCGGTTGAGGGAAATAGTAAAAGTTAAATATTTTAATTCAAAATAAGAAGTTACATTTTTCATTTTTTAAACGTCAAACAATTTACCACCGGTTCACTAAAGTTAATGTCTTATACCTGAGGGAAACTTCCATTTTTTTTTTAAATTATATAGGAGTATTGTTAATACAATAGTTGTATATATTAGTTCCATTAGAGGATACGTGGCGTTGAGTTACGTTACCGAACACGTAAATTCAGAACATAAAGATGCTAATAAGTAATCAGATCCGGACACGTGTGCAAATTTTCGTAATAGCGCCAAATTTTCTTACAATGATACACCAGAAGTTAGTAAGTACAAGTGATTTAAAAACAGATTTATGCAAATGCGTGTTATATATTTTAAACTGTACTTTATTTTAATTCTTTGGAACATGTTTTTTTCGCCTTTTTCTTTCACTTCGCTCGATTGGATGCATCGTCCACTGAACATTGCTTTCTAATGAAAACTGTCCATCTCATCTCACTCGTTTTCTTCTTTTCGACCCAGAGAAGATAATCTTTTTTTATCTCTTATTTTTGTATATTTTATTATATTTAGGTATAACAAAAATATCCCCATCAGATTAAAACCTATACCATTCGTTCAATCAGTATACGAAACAACTTATCCATTGAGGCCATCGTGGCACAGTGGGACAGCATCTGGCTGTAAACACAATTGGTTGTTCAATTCCCAGTCAGGGGTACAAATATATTTAAATTATTTTAATTTTTCCGCTCTGGTCTTTAACGATAAAAGTACTCAACAGGCAATGTCTCGAATGAGGGAAAAAGCGCACAGCTGGTATTTGTGGACAGCCCTACATCTATTTATTCCATCTGCATCAGATGACGCATGATGAGTCACGTTCAGTTTAGGTAAATTCAATTTTGAGTGCGTACGACGATTTGTTTCGTAACTTGTTATTATAAATACTAGATAGCAGATAGATACGTAGTAACTTGTTATATATTTAGTGGCATATTTTTCTTATTGAAAAAAATATATTTTATTTTGTTTTCCGCATAGTAGGGCAGAAAACTTAATGTCAAGACACTCCGTTCTCCGCTCGATTTGAGACATTGCGTGTTGATTAGCGAAACTCAACGCTGTGTTCAACTACACCGGAACAAATTTCTTCGAGTGATTAAACCCATTGTGTTTTCATGTATCACATTATGTTTTCATAAAAGATAATACAGTGATGGAGTTCTTAATTTTTTATATTATTTCCTTTTAGAAAAGCGTAGAGTAGTATGAGTGGGTTCCATTATTTTTTCCATTATTCGAAAAAGTAAGAAAAGTTCTCTCTGTATCTAACCTGCAAAATGTGAAAAGTAAGTGAAAATAAAAATTTTACAACATAATATATAATACTTCCTTTGAGTCTTTTATAGCTTGTAGGAGGCGAGTGACCTGCATCAAACATTGCCTACCTGGCAATCAGCCGATAGGAGCCTACTATCAAGACGCTCCCTTCTACAAAATCTATAGACACTTTTCCTTAATGGACTCAATCTCTTTCCTCAGCTTTGTGCAACTCTTCGCTTTGCTTCGCTTCGTTTCACTATGTGAGGATCGAACCTGTAGTCTTCGTATTTACTGCAGACACTGTTCCAGTGCGCCATGATTGCCTTATATAAATATATTTTTAAAATATCTTAAGTAACTATAATACCTTTGAGAATAATTAAAAGAGCTGTTTTTGTTTAATATAAGCGATGTACGTATGTTCATTTTTTTATTAAAATCTGTAATAAGTACATTTAAGTAAAAAATGATTGGTAAAAAACCACATCAACAAAAGTAATGTTTTTTAAAAGCTTCACACTTTTTTCACGCATAGTAGTTTAGTCAGAGAGAAGTTAGTGTCAAGACACTCCGTCCTCCGTTTTCCGCCTGAAATCGAGACATTGTGAGTTGTGGGACTCAACGCTGCGTTTTCGCAGATCAATCACTGCGTCACGATGGCCTCAAGCAGATAAAATTGTTAGTCAATGTTTAAAAAATAGGTTATAAGACAAGCAATTGTGTTTTGATTCATTTAGTGTGAAATAGAACTAAAAATATCTCACGCTTTCACACTTAATAAATCTAAAATATTATTTTGTTACTTTATATGCAAAATTAGTTAATTATTCTTTTCAATTATTTTATTATATATATGTGTTTTATTTTATATTTAGACATTTTTTTATTTTCAGTGCATACAGAGAAAATTTTGTCATGTTAAATGAAAACACACCGTTCAACACTTTCCGTCTGAATTCCAGACATTTGCGTGTTGAGTGGTGGAGCTCAACATCGCGTTACTAGCCACTAGAGCGGTAAAACGAAAATAATTTAATGGAAATAAAATCATTCTTCCGAGTGGGAATAGAACCCACAGCCAATCGTGTTTACATTCAAACACTATCCCACTACACCATGATAGCTTCAATTCAATTTTTGAATGTTAAAGTTCTCTTGTAATTTGGAATTCAAAAATTAATAAAACCCAATGAAAACAATTAAGCCAACGAATTTGAAATTTAAAACATTAAATTTGATAAAAAGCGTATGCATTTGCAATTTCACAACCTACAGGCATATACAACGTCTAAAGTCTAAACAGATAATAAAAGTCATGATTCACTTTACTTAGTCAAAGCCTGGCTTATTGTTGAATTAATTCACCTCTCGTATATGCAAATTTCAATATTGTTAAGATATAATATATTCATCATGTTAGAATGGCCACGTGTATTTGTATGCTATAGTATAGTACTTTGCATAGTGTATTCATCTAATTTTGTTAACACTGCCCCGATGATTGTAGGTTCAATTCCCATTTAGGGGAATAAAAAGAATTATAATAGGTGTATTTTTCAAGAGATACATAATAATTCGACCGGCCGCAAGCCATCTAAAGGATTAAGTTCTTTTGAACCCGAGAACTTTTGGAGAGATACATAATAATAATAATAAGTAGTAGTCCGGTTGTCTCATACAATAGCCCAGTATTATCCACTAAAACTTCATTCTATAGTCCCAGTTAATTTTTTTATATTTTCGTAGTTCCTACGCATTAGCCAGTGACCGTTTTTGAACAATTACCTGTGGTTAGACAAAGATGGGTCCCACGCAAGGAGCCTTCCAAAGGACCGGATCTTCTTAACCGGAGATTTATAATAAAGTGTGTCGCTAATAGTAATAATAAAATTATTTTAATTTCTCCGCTCTAGTGACAAGATAAAGCGCGGCGTTGAGTTCCGCCACTCAACACGCAATGTTTCGAAATTGGGCGGGCTTGACATTAGGTTCTCGCTTGTAGAAACCTGGCATGTAGGTTCCTTGGGGAGTGGAAGGGAGGTAGGAAATTATTTCTCGAAGTACCCACTAAAATGGCAAGAAACGAGAGTTTATGATTTACATGTAAAACGCAGTGCCGCGTGACAGTGTATGGCTGTGACCGCAATGGTCGTAGGCTAGTGGGAGATGTGATTTTATTTAAATTATTTTTACTTCCTTACTTTGACAAGGCAAAGAGCGACACTGTATTCTGCCACGCACCAGTTCTCAAAGCCGGATGAACAGCGAAGTATGGAAGTGTTTTAATTTCTTTCTTGATTCTCTCTGCCTACCCTGGTATAAGGGAAAAATTATGAATATATTTTTTAAAATGAAGTGCAATATAACTTAAAATTTATAATTCAATGGAAATTAATTTTCTCTTAGGAAATTGAAAAACATATTTGTAGAAAACGTATAAAAATTTGAACGCAGTGGCAATTGAACCCGCGCCAAGTGTGATATCATCATCAATTAAAAATGTAATGTTTAACAAAAACAGTTACATATTGGTTTAATATGTATCGAACATAGTTTAGTTAACTTAGAAGGTCCAGGTACCAAAACTAGTCCATTTTTTTTATTAAAGATACTGAAAAAAATATGAAATATAATAAAGCGAGAAAATCTTAAAACAATATTTATACCTTTAATACACTTTTAAAAGACTTACGCTATCCAAGTTATAACAAGTACACGTTAACAAGCTTTAAGCTTGATGGTTGTGCAAATTTAAAAGTACATTTAATCTTCAGTGAGGCTATAAGCTCTCAGAGGGAATTGTGTGACAAATATTTTTTTTTATTGTTTATCTACACTTACATATATACAGCATATACAGCAATTATTGACGGCATTGTCTAATGAGAGCAAAGCAGTTCTGTTGAGAAGAGCCGACGAGAAACTCATCAGTCGCTTTTATCAAATATAAAAGGCAAGGCAAGGAAAAAATAGATTTCAAAAGTCATTAATTTTATATCTTAGTTTATCGAGAAACCCGTAAAAGCTTAAAAATTAATAAGTATACAAAATATATTTAAATTCGGCTCAATAAATATTACTGTCACGAGATTTTGACTAGCCACACCAATCTATATTACATCCAATATATATAAGCCCTTACATTGAAAAACAGTTTTAAGCAACATTTTTAGAAGACATAAATATTTTAACGTAGCGAGACTTCAACCCGCGCCTGTTGGAAACCGTCTACGCGCTCGGACCGACAAGCCATATGTTGTACAAATATTCCGATGTGGCTGGATACATAACGTATGGCATAGCAGTTGAGCCACTTGGACGGTTTCAAAAAGGCGCGGGTTCGAATCCCGCTACGTTTAAAAAGTGTATTATTAGTTGTAAACAACACTTAAAACTAAGTACATTTAATTTAATTCAATTTAAATAACTTAAATCCTGGTACTCCGCCACTCAAAAGACCATATCCAATAAAAATAAACTGAAAGTGGAGTACGGCACGTCTCAACACTAGAAAAAAAAAACAATATTTTGTTCTGCGGGATTCAAACCCAAATATGTAGTAACTATTACGTCACAACGAAACGTCATTTAGTCTAAATAAAAACATAAATCGTCTTGACGTTGTTCTTTAATTATATCGATTTCAGTTCTTTTGAAATGTACTACATTTTCAATTGTAATTCTTTATAAGTCTTAGTCATTTTATGGTTCCCAACTTTCTTAAAGTTACGAAATAGTCATATTTTATATTTGAGGTATTAATAAATTATTTTAAGTTGCAAATTTAGCAAATAAAATTTTATTTATTATTTTATTTTAAAGTGGAGAATAGAGTGATCTTTCACTCCTTCCAGCGCTACCCTACTACTTAGAGGAGAAGTTAGAGAAGTGCGATAAAATTTTAAAAAAAACTCAATAGTAGGCATAATTAACACAATATGAAATTTATATTAAATTACACTCGTTGTCAAATACTTCGCTTTAACATATGATCACAGATAATGACTGACAGAGAGAGAGGCTGATATGATATTTTTAAATTAAAATATAGCGCTCTCTTTGTCTGAATAAACTAAACAAGTTTACTTTTAAAATTTTCCCTATCTAAAATCATACCCACAACCATCTCCGACAGACTTAACCAGTCCCCAAATGAACCTAAAAACTAAAACCCAAGTCGAATATGTCGAACCCTACCAAAAGCCTGTCCATAGTTAAGCCTATCTACTGTCATGATTGGAGAGCTATACGGAACTCTCTGTGTGCAAATCCAACTCGCACTTGGTTAATTTTTCAAAGGACATGGGAATACTATCATATGTTGCTTTGTTGTGTACTTCGTTAGATATACTAGCTTATGGTCCTGACTTTATGTATAGTGTTTTTTATTTAAATTGTTTTAAACACTAAGGCCCTGTTGGCATGCAGTGAGAGTTTATATTTATCTCCATTTCCCACCCACTTTAGATTTTTTTTTATAAGAACCTTTTTTTAACTGGATTATATTTTTGGTATTCGAAAATACATTTTAGAAACCCGACATTTCGAATACTTTACAGTAGTCCGTGGTCACAAGTAGATTGTGGTGGAATTCGTCTATCAGTTGATACAATTATTATATCAAGCAACCGCCCATGATTTCTTAGTTGCCTCGCGTACTGCCCTGTAATCTAGATATTTCAGATTAATCCGGTTAAAAATAGCTTCTTTTCAAAATGTGTAATATTCGCGAAAATATAATAATATAGAAAAGAAACACGCTTTTTCCCGTATAGCAGGGTAGTCAGCGAGAACTCTAACTAGTATCAACAACACTCCGTTCTGCACTTTCCGTCCGAAATGGGACATGGCATGTTTGTCCTAGGAACCTGAGCGGAAAATAGAAAATATTTTCCCGAGTGGAAATCGAACCTACAACCAATAGCGTTCACAGTCAGACGCTCAACGATGCGCTGCGATGGACTAGAAGGTTTAGAAATATAATTAAATAGATATGAAACGAATTAATGTACCTTTACGTGTACAGCTAGATGATTTTATAAAGAAAGAAGATGGTTTTATAAATTAGCTTTTATTTGGCTGTAAAATGTAATATATATGTTGATATATAACGTTGGTTCTGTAAAAAAATTATAAATATTTTTTTCTGTTTATCATATTTCTACATAATTTCAAATTATTTTTAGTTAACAAAAATTAAATACCATTTAAAAATGTCTTAACATAGGTTTTAGGCACCAAGGCGAATTATAAGGTAAGTTATTTATTAGAAACTACTACTTACATATATTCATTCCTCTGAGAAGGAATCGAACTAACTATTGCGTTTACAGTCATACTCGTCATGTCACGTATAACACGGAGACCAACATGGTGCAGTGGGCCTTAAAAAAGCTATATAATGTTAAAAGAAACTTTGAAACCCTTAGACTTAAGCTTGCAATGTTGAAATTTGAAAACTATTCATAGAAAACATAAGTTAGGCGCAAGACCGATCGCCTCATCGATCACGAATTGAAAGCTCGATACGGCTTTATGTGACTTAGTACACGACTAATGGAATATTTGATAAGATTTTTTCTTAGTATACCTACTTAGATGCAATGATTTTTTTTTAAATATTTTTGTTGTACTGGGGTAGCAAGAGGGATTGTAGTGTCTAGATACTAAGTCGTAGGTAGTGCTTAGACACTATGTAACCATTTTACAGATATTGCGTGATAAGTGACAAGTGACAAGCGATTACAGAGATTTTTAATTAAATAAATAATTGATAAATGTCTGTACTGATGAATTTGATTTTGTTTTGTGGAAATTAGCACTGCTCTTTGTAAACTGATATTAACACGTATACATATAACAAAAATGTAACTGATCGCTGTCGGTACAATAAAAATATATAAAAATATATTATTAGATGCATTTATCAATGTAATAGAACCCAAAATAGTATTAGTATTTTTAATTTTCTTTTTTGTTTCTCTGTTTATCTGTTTGTCTGTCCACGCTAATCTCGGAAACGGCTTAACCAATTTAAATGCACTTGAATATTGTATTGTGGTAAGCTTACTTTAACATTTAGTGTTTAAAAAGACATATTTAGAAAACGTATACAAATTTGAACGCAGCAGGATTTGAACCCGCGCCTCTTTGGAAACCGTCCAAGCGTTCTGACCGCTAAACCATGCGTCTTGGTGAACGCAGCGGAATACAATTTCTACGTTTTCTAAAAATATATGCATATATAACTTAATTTCATAGCAAGGTAAGCACCTTGTGTCCAGACACTCCGTTCTCCACTTTCCAAAAATCGAGATATCGCGCTTGGCGGAACTTAACACCGCGCATTGTCCAAAGCGGAAAAAAGAAAATATAAACATGACCATACCCACGATTATATTTAAAGCTAATAATAAATACAAAATGATCTAAAGTACATTTAAATATAATATTTGACTTTTAAACTTTAAATAATTTGACAGGTGTATCTATGAAAATGAAGGCAATAATTAAATATAGGTATTTTGATGTATATGTAAAAATATTTAAGCGTAATTATTACGTACGTGCGATTGACTTTAATTATAAAAGCGACTAACTTATGTTCTCTTAGTAATTTGGAGTGTCCAAGGTTTTAAGGTTCCAAGTTTTTATCATCTTGCTTGTCTTGCTTGTTTTGTGTATAATAGTCCCATGTACTTGTCCAAGACTATGTCCATTTTTTTTATGAAAATTAATTTGACAAAGGACTTATATTTTTTATATTAATACATTAGAATTACAATAAATCAATAACATGAATATTGCACACAATATCATGTGTTTGGCATACATATTTGTATAAAATTACTCATACGTTGCTAAGGCAACGCGTCTTTACACGGCAAACTAGAGAGAGTTAGACTTAGACTTAGGCTACCACCATCTTCCCAATAAATGGTATTCTGAAATATTGTGATATGATTTTTCGAGCAAATCCTGTATCTAAAGCTAGTATACAATAATTAAACCGCACTAAAGTAAACTAGAAGTGGGTGTATGCAAAACAAACACACTATTCGAACGCTATCTGATGGAGTCCGGCAATATCCTGTAGCCTGAGGCAGTAGGCAGGGCAAATACTGTATGAATACAATAATATGCCCGAATTGTATACACAATTATTCCGTTATAGTAATATTCTCCGTATAAATTCCAATCTCTATGGCGAAATGATTTTCTTTTATGTTACACCTTAGTAGATGGGAAGTGTGACAGAGATTTTTGAGTTTAGAGTTAGTGTGGAGTTTGTTTTTAAATTATGTTCGATTTAATACAGTAGTAAAGTAAAGAGCGGCGTTGAGCTCCGTCACTACGCAATGTGAGAATAGATTGTTTTGATACTCGGTCCTTTAAAGGCTATTTTGATATATGCGGTAAATGAGTGAAATGTGAATGTAAGAAAAATCTGTTACAATAATTAAAACGGGTCTAGCTTGACAAAGCTTTGCTTTAGACTCCTAGGAATAAGGTAAAAACCAAAAAAAACAGGCTTCACGTTTTTTCTAAACAGAAAAAATCCTCTATCCGCCCAAAATCCAGATTTAGCGCGTTTTATCTTTAAAAAAAGCTGGCAAATAAGAACTTAAAACAATATTAAATATTTGAAACTATATAATCCGAAGCATAGCGAATCCTCGTCTTATAATTCAAATAAATAAGTCTTCAAATATAAAATGCCAGAGGCTACGATTATTTGTAAATAAAAATGTATATCAATTTTATTCAATAACGTCATCTGCTCCCAGAACAACGCCTAGGGCGGGTAGTGCCTACAAGAAATAGGGATGATTTAGTTTAAAATATTATAATTTAGTTCGAAGCCATCGTGGCGCAGTGTGACAACGTCTGACTGTAAAGACGATTGGTCGTGGGTTCGATTAACATTCATTTCTCAGCTCTGGTGAACCAGACAAATAACTAAATTGAGTTCCGCCACTCAACACGCATTGTCTGGATTTCAGGCGGAAAGCGGAGAGTGGAGCATCTTGCCACTAGGTTCTCTGGCTACCCTGTGATGCGGGATAAAGCCTTAAGCTGAACTAAAAAATATAATTATATAGTATAAGAAAGCGTTGCGTTTAATTTAACAAGCAATGTTTTTGAAATTGCGACTACTGGAGAATAAAACTGAGCATTACTTTCTCTCTGCCTACATTTTTGTATACGATGCTGCTTCAATACAAGAAATTCTAACACATATATAGAGTCACTATACTATGATTTCTTTTATTAAAAACTTCATACACCCCACAAGAAACAGGTTAAAATATAAATCAACTCCCCCTAACCCTAACTCCAGCTCTAAATCATAAATTATATCTTACGGCAATGCCTTTGAAAAGTAATTAAAACTAATTTCAAGGATAGCAAGTTTTTTGAAACATAAACATTCATAAATCCAACGTAAAGTGGTTTAAATCTTCTTATTGTTCTAGTTTGATTCAGATAATGAAATATGGCATCGTTTAATTTGAATTATGTATGAAAATTACGTTTTTGTTTTGTGATTCTTATGGCTTAGTTGTTATAATACATGCGATGGTCGGGGTTTCGAGTTCTTCTCAGGGAATGCTTGGACATGGATTATGAAAAAATAAAAGTAACACTTGCCTCAGTTAAACATTGTTTATTATAACAATGAGCATCGCACCTTTTTTAAGTTTAGTTAAAAAAAAAGAATTTAAATATACATAATTGTAATTTAAAATAAAATTATTAGAGACAGCGCCTCGTCAGCGTGTGACAGCGTCTGATTGCGTACGCGATGGTGGTGTGTTCGCTTCCCACTCGGAGAAACATTAGAAGTTATATTTCAAAGTCAATGTCAAATAATTATATTCAAAATAAAAAATTACAAGCTTCATTTTTGAAAACACATTACTATAAAATGTCAACTATGTCGAAACATTTGCCACTGGTTCACTAAAACTAATGCCTCAGACCTGAGAATACCCGGCGCAAGAAACTCGGCGGGACTTCTATTTCTTTTATTTTTCAAAACAATATAATTTTAATTATTTTTTATTTTGTAATTAAATCATATAATATTTTTCCATTAGACCACTCTGTTGACAAAGCGCGTTGAGTTGAGTAAAGTCGCCACTCAATATGCAATGTCTCGAATTCAGGTGGAAAGTAGAGAATGGAGTGTTTTTACACTAGGTTCTCTCTGACTACTGAAAGAACGTGGAGCTGCTAATTAAAATTACTAGTTAACTAATACTAACAACTAACTCCTTATTACATATACCTATAATTCACATCCAAAGGTTAAAATATTTCTCCACAGCCAACTAGTTAGTATGTGAAGTAGGCCATTATCGTTCAAAATTACGAATTCTATTAAAAAAACTTTTAAATTCAACTTAAATGTTAAAAAAAATCCGAAAGCTGCAAAACACGACTTTATATAATTTTAATTTCCTAATATAGGTATACTATATTACTAATAAATAATCGTAAACATACAAAAATGTAAAACAAAAAAATCTTGACCAGCTTTCCATAAACCCAAGGACAAATCAAAGACATTGAAACAACATATTAAATTAATTAAAATTATAAGGTTTTAGTTAAATACACCTGCCTGTATATATTAGGCCACTTCCTTTTGCAAATAAGTGTTTAGTAATATTGATTATAGAATATTATTGACTAGCGTGTCAAGGTTGTAATTTCCTAACAAAATTAATCTATTAAGCTAAATTATGGGCGTTAAGCAAGTTTTTAAGGAAAAACTTGCAAGCAATGCAAGGGCATTAGATGGTGTGAACTTCAACTTCCGCTTGTAAATGTTTATATTTAATAACGGGCTTGGGTTGATATTATGAGGCCTATCAAATTGTTGAGAAAAGTAACTAAACTAAGCTCTAACATAGCACAAAGCGCGGCGTTGAGTTTCGCCACTTAACTCAAAATGTCTCGGATCCCGGCAGAAAGTGGAGAACGGAGTGTCTTGATTCTAGGTTTTCTCTGTCTACACTGATATCCGGAAAAAGCGGGAAGCTGTAAAAAAACACGCATAGAATTATTTTCTCGTGTTATACTGGTGGTAACATGAACCTTATACAAGGTTTGTGCTTCAGACACGTGAGCAAATTTAAAATAGATATGAAATAGGAGCTTAAAATAGATATGCAAGATTTACTCTCATTTATTAATATATACGTGCAGGTAACAATAAAAATCTTATTATGTATTTAGAATGAACGGAAAGTGGAATAGAGTCACTAGTCACATGGATTCACTACGAAATTATTATATAAAATATTGTTCAGAAATAATTATAACAGTTAAACACCTGATAATTTGTTAATAGTTACGTTTAATAAACTAAAATAAACTAAAGGGTAAACTGTAGGTAAACTGGCACTACTGTGTTTTTTTTTTTTATTTGTCTTGTGCATAGTGTTGGTAATTGGCATATGTATTGACTAATAATGTTAAAATATAAGCTGCTCATTATTTTTTATTTATTTTCTTAATTTTGAAATAGCAACTTAAATTTTTAATTATTGCATATGTTGTACTTGCAATTTTACATAGCCGCAATTTTTTAATTTTACTAGATTAAATTTAGATAGTTAAGGTAGCAATCTGCGCGGCGTTGAGTTCCGTCACTCAACACGCAATGTCTTGAGTTCGGTCGGTAAACGGAGTACGAAGTGTGAAGTGACCACCAGGTTCTCTCTCCGTAGACGATATACGTGTTAAAACGTGAAGCGTGAAAATTATATTATAATATTATTATCAAAAAACAATGAATTACTAATATGCATTAAAATAATTGTAGGTAATTTTCTTAAAGCAAATAAATTTATTTCCTGCCAATTTATACATATAAATCGAATAACAGTATATTATTTTTCAATTTATTTTATATACCTTCCAAGAGAGAGATATATAAGAGAATTATATAGACTTTTATTAATCATAGATATGCTAATACCACTTATTCCAAAACAGCCGTTTTTATACATTTTCAAAATAATACCTTTAACTTTTAATTGTTTATCAGTCGCAAAATTTTATAAAAACATCAGTTTCACTTTTTTCCGCATATCAGTGATAGCAGGGTACGCAGATAACACCTACTTTCAAGACACTCAGTTTTCCATTTTCCTACCAAAAATCCATAAATTACGTGTTAAATGGAGAAAGACAATGTCGTAAAATAAAATAAAAGTTTAAATATAATCACATATCCGAGTAAGGATCGAATTCGCAACCAATCGCGTTTACTGTGCCAATGCGCCACGACGGCCTCAAAATTAGATAATATATCAAAAACCCCAATTAATCAAAATCATCCATTAAAATAGCTGTAGTTTCTAGTAAATAAATTTATTTCGTGCCAAATCCAACACAAAAGGAAAGGGAATAACTCGTACAAACCGAAATAGAACATTTTGTATTATTTTTCGGTGAAGCTATCCAAATTTTAAAGTCATAAATTTTATGCGCTTTCTATTTTGTTGATAGATTTTTTGTTTCATTTGTGAAAACTGAAGCCATAAATCTGTCTAGATGGAGCTAACAACACCTTTTTAATTGCGATTCAGTTAAAACACTATGTCTTTATGAAAATTTGTTTTGACGTTTTAAGTAATGGATCTTTTACTATTACATCGTAGATGTTTCATCATATTTTGCTGCTTCACAATTTTTCGAGAACTTAGTGTAATGGCACTCTGTTCTCCACTTTTCTGGCTTATTTGAGACATTTCGTGTTGAGTGGCGGTCTTCAAAACCATGCTTGGCCTTACACTTGGCCTTACAAGAGCGGAGAAATAAAAACAATTGAAATATAGTTATGCCTCCGAATGGGGCTCGAAACCACCACCAATTGCGTCACGATCATGATTTTATTATTTTAATTTACAACGTAATATTCATTTTTATTTCTTTTTTGTTACTCTATTAGAAAATTGAACTAAGATTTACACTTATAAGTACATAATAGGAAATGCTTCACCTAACACGACGATATCAAATCACAAAAGTGATGCATACTTGAGCTTATCACGCGGCGTTGAGTTCCGCCACTCAACACATATTGTCTCGAATTTGGGAGGAATTTAAAATCAATGAGAATGAGATGATAATATCATTAGTACTACTACCAATATTATAAATGCGAAAGTAACTCTGTCTGTCTGTTTGTGAACTGCTGAAACGATTGTGATGAAATTTTGTATATAGATACATGAGGATCTAGGGATAAACATGATTTACTTTTTTCCCATTTTTTTACTTTTTTCAGGAATTTAATCTTCAAAAAAAAGAATTCAAACTTCAAACTTTATACGTTTTCTAAATGTAAGTTTTTGAATTTCCTAAGTGTGTTAATAATACTCAAAAAAAAATGTTAAAAATCTTTAAAAATTTTAATTGAATTACGAAAAGATCGGAGAAAATACGAAAGAGCTATAGTTCAGACGGGTGAAGCTGTGAGTGAGTCGCTAGTATTATATAAGGATTGATTTAATATAAGAAAGAGACGTACGAGCCATAATCATTTTACGTGATATATTAATAATTAATTGCTAATAGCACTAATCTATATCCCTCTTTAAATAGAAAGTTAAATTGTTCACTAGCTTATATGATATATATGAGGCGCTTTATAGAGAAATTATTATAATTATTTTATATTATAATTATTTTAACATTTTCTCTTTTATACGGACAGTCTCGACGTTAGGTTCCGCAATTAGACATGCAATGTCTTGCAATTGGCCGACGGCCAAGTGGAGGACGGAATCTTTTGACACTAGCTTTTTGCTGCGTTTTCTTTTCAAAGAAAAACAAACCTATATATAAAGAAAAAAAAACCGACTAGCAACACATTCCGTTCCACACTTTCCACCCGACATTGCGTGGAGAAATTCAACGATGCGTTTTGTTTCAGGTACCGTAGCTGAGAAATTAAAATATTTTTAATCTCATCATCCTCTCAGTGAGAATCGAACCCACAACCAATCGCATTTACACTCAGACGCTATTCCACTGCGCTACAATAGCCTCTTATTTTTATAAGCGAACATATTTATAATCTTTAGCAATATTTGCACTAAAATAAATACACTATTCACGATGTTTACATCTTTTACCACACACTGTATCTAACCTATCTATGGTTATACTTCATATTCACACAGTAAGAGACATGTGGCGTACTGACGTGGAAATAGGTCACTTTTGAAAGGCAAATGCTCCTATTATTGCAGGGTAAAAAAAACTAATTGTTATATAATTTCATAGTACTCTTATACTGTTAGGATTATATGGATGGTAATTTTTTTAATGTTAAAACTTCCACAAATTCCACCATAAATAAGATAGGATGTAAAGCTCCTAGTTTTGAGTGGCGGGACACAACGCCGTGCTTTCCTTTCTTTCATTCGAGTGGAGAACGCAGTCACTGGCATTGGGTGTACACAATACGATCGGATCGATAATACGTCTTCAAATAATAATACCATTTTTCTACCAAAATCTCTTTAATTACTTGACCATTTACTTAAATTATATATATTTAAGTAAATGGTCAAGTATTATAAATTTTTGATGTCGATACTTATGTATATTATCCATTCACCGATTATGGCGCGAATGAAACAAACAAGTAAATAAGAATCTTTAAAAATTAATCCTTTTTGTAACTTAAAGAGATACACTAGGGATTTATGAGATCTAAAGAACATTAACAAATTAGAATAAATAAGAAATAACTTTTTACTAAGTACTTAAGGCTATCGTGGCGCAGTGAGACAGCGTCTGACATTATATGCGATAATTGTAAGTTCGATTCCCCCTAGGAAAAATTATATATTGAAATTTTGTTTTCATTTTGTAGATAAAATACAACGTGATGTTGAGCTGCGGCTATATACTGTCTTGAATTGAGATAACATTAAAAAAAAACACCATTATGCGGGAAAAAGTGTGAAAATGAGTATTTTAGAGTAAACTTTTGTATTTATGTAATAATATATTATTGCAATACTGTTGTTTTTCAAATTTTACGGGTCCTGTATGTAATAGGTTCAAAGGTGCATATTTATATAAAACAATATGCTATAAATTGTATAACTATTGTTAAGTACTGATATTTACTCTGAAGTTATAATTACAACACAGGTCTTTCTATTTGTCTATCGAATATAACAATTAATTAGACACAAGTACTACAGTACAGTACCTATACAAGTAAGACAAGTTGTTATAAAAGTAAAAGATCAGGAGACACATTTTAATAGAATATACCATAACTAAAGCAAAAATGTTATAAATAAAAAGAAAATCTAAAACTCAGACATTAATAAAGAGCTTCAGTAAAGCCTGGGTATTTCTTTCATATCCTCTCTTGTACGTTTAATTACTCAATAACAAAGTTTTCTTTGAGACAGTACAGTGCTTAATTTAATCAACTCTTCTCGCTGTCTGAGCCAAAATGAAGTATGACAATATAAAAATTTACATATTGAATAAAATTTTAAAGTATGAAAAGAGCGTGTACTTGAATATTCTAGTCGTAACAGTATTTTTACTCCAAATCTTGTTTCATTTCTCTGAACTTTTAAGGTCTTTCATTGAAATTAAAGTGGAAATATAGTAAGAACCAATATTATTTTTGGTTGGATACTGCATTTATTTTAGAGATTTTACGATGTTTTTCTGTGTTAAAGTCGATCGAGTTACTTAATAGTAGTACGGTTATGATATAAATGAATTTCAAGGTTGATTTCGAAGATATTGGTTGTCCTAGCTTTAAATATTATAAATGTTTATTATTATAAATAGATTTTAAAATGACACATTTAGTTATGTGACTTGGTATAGTACAAAAACTGATAGTGTGTGTCATAATTCACTGCAAAATGTCTCTATACAAATGAAAAATAATGAATAGAGTCACTCATCACTGGATTGCCTCTAACACTAAAAATATTAGAGATACCTGTTAACAAATTTAATTATTTAGTCTATTATAATATAAAAATTAACTTCATTCCTAGTCGGTAATAGTCATCAATACCCTATTATGGCTAAAGTTCAAAGCCCTTAACTGTTTAGAGTTTAATATTTGGTTGATTTTTACTTTTGAACTTAATGCGGTTATTTGTTCAGGATTGGTTTACTTTAAATTGACGCCCTTCTTTGGTGACTTAACCACAAGATGAAATTTAATACTAGTATTATGTATGTAACATAAATAGAACACTGAGCTCACCAATAAGTATTGTATGCGCTAAGTAGTCTACCATGAATTAGACTATTGGAAATGAAACTACTTTTAACCGGATTAACCGCGTAGTTTTTGTATTTGAAAATACATTTTAGAAACTCGACACTTTACAGTAGCCCGTGATCCCAGGTAGACTGAGGTGGCATTCGTTTGCCAGCCAGACCAGAGAGCAAGATACAGCTGATTCTACAAGAATCCAGGGCAGTACGCGAAGTAACTAAGTAATCGTTGGATTGAAATGAAACGGCTTAGCGTTGAGAGCGCGGACGGTTTCCAAAAGGCGCTGGTTCGAATCTCGCTGCGTTCGAACTGTGTTTCAATTTCCTAAGTGTGTAAATTTAAAATCTGTCTTTAAAAATGTTAAAAATGCATGCAAAATGCAATCCACGTTGCTATGGAAACGCGTAGTGTACACGTCAAGAGGACTACTAGTATATACAAATATGACCCTAAGGGGAATTTGAATTCACGACCAGTGCGTTCAGTCACGTCAAACATTTACACAGGCGAAATAAAAATCGTTAATCAGCATTATAATAATCTAATACAATATATCATAGAAGTTATTCTCAGTAAATTCCCTTGTGTATTTTTCAGCTGAAAGATGTCTAACAACTGGTGGCATTGTTTTAACGAATTATAAGCTTATCCTAGCGACTTTGTGACAGCAGGGTAATGTCTCTGTTCGTACTAGGGGACTAGTACTTTATATATATATTTTTACTTTTGTTTAATACAGAGAGAATTTAGAGATTTGATATTCTGATTTCACTCTCCGTTCTGTATTATTGTAAGCGTAGCTTTTTTTATTTTGTATAACATATAAATTTGTATACTACTTAAGAAATAAAATATATACCTTTATAAAATCATAATATGAGTCAACCAACATCTGTATATCGTCTTCTATGCAGATTACCAGTATTTTAATATAAGTTTAAAAAAACAGTCTTTCACAATATTTACATAGAAGGCATAAAAAAATAATTAATACCGTGCAAAATTAGAACTGGCTACCTGCTAACAACTCAATAACGATTAGCCTTACCATTGACCTATGAGTAATATAGAAAATATTCTGTACCTGAGAACTTAATATGTAAGCTTAGTCACTAAGGAATGCAATAAAATGAAAAATTAAAGCAAAACTCTTAGATTTAATATCAAACTATTATTTTTCGAGCCAGAAATTTATACTAGAATATATTTTATAATAAGAATAGTTTTAGTCCTCGTGACATTGTTGAAGAAATATAGTCTATTTTCATTGTCATTGTGGCGCAGTAGGACAGCATCTGACTTGTCAGTCAACAGTTATTGGTTCAAGTCTCACTCGGGAGAGTGATTATATATAAATTATTTTCATTTTTCCGCTCTGGTGACAAGACAAACGCGACGTTTAGTACCGCGGGCGGAAAATGGTACTCAGTGTCTTGACGCTGGCTTCTCTCTGCTGAAAACTATTTTCGAGTCCTATAAAATTATTATTTTTATTAATTTAAAGTTCAAATGAAGTAATTTGAAAGCTAAAAATATGATTTTCCAATTTAAAGAAACGAATTTGAGGTTTTAGTTATAAATTTTTAAAGTGTTCCTGCATTTGAATTCTGTGGAGAGTATTATCAAAGCGATTTGACAAAAAAAGAGTGATATGTCACAAGGTTATTTCTATGTAAACTACAAAGTGGAAGAAAGGGTACAATTTCTTAATAAGCACTTCACTTACATGCCTTAGTCACTGTGGAATGCAATAAACTTACAAGTAAACTAGCTTCCGATATGAAAATACCTTGTTTTATTGAAATGTTTTTAATGTCGGGCGATAGTGGTCTTGATTGTGGTTTCAAAGCTTATTTGGGATAAAATTTATTATTTTTTTATATAAAAGATGGTATGTTATTTCATAAGACAGTGTTATCTTAAATCGAAAAGTATTAGTAGACCGGTTGACGCGTAAAATACGCGTTACCATAGCAACATCTGACACATCACTTGATACAAAAGTTTATGTCAAATGTATGACATTATCTTTTTATAGTGTAGTTGCATAGTTATACAAAGATATTACCTTTTTGCACTTAATTTCCATACAAACTTTAATTATATTAAATTAGATTTTCGACCGCATAATTTTGATAAAAAAGCTCTAAACTTCTTTATTTACGTGTTAATGATAATTACAACGTCCTCGCTGAGACGGAGAACGGAGAGCAGAGTGGCGTCACTAGGTATCTCTTTTCTGGCAAAAAGATGTTTAAAATTAAGTTATAACTGTACCATGTCAGTTATAACTTAACACATTTTTGACCCGTATCTAAAAAAAAATACTTATTAATTGCTTTTACTTCATTATATTATTTATAATATTCTTTTTAATAATATACATATTTTAATTTATTTCATTATTAAAGCTCTCTCGCTTCTTTGCCTTGCATATAGTATAAAAGAAATATAACCAAATACAATGTGTTTTATTAAGCGGTAAATGGAGTATTTTAATACTAGTTATGCGTAATGTTAAAAAAACTCTAATATTATATATATATAAATATAAGTAGCCAAATCTGAACATTTTGCCCTAGTGAACTTAAAATTAAACGGTAGCACGACAGGGCTATTTAATTTAAATTACGATTATGAGACACGCAACGAGTGTCACTGGAATTTTCTAAGTCCTTTAAACTTTATTATTTACTATTCCATTTTATATACATATAAAATGTAAATATGTCCATCATGGGTTATGAGTTCGAATCTCATTTTCGATAAAGTTAAATAAATTTGTATCATGTTAAGTACATTTATAAAACAATTTATTAAAATAAAACTATTGAGGTGCAGTGGAGTGGAGTACGGAGTGTCTTGACACTAGCTTCTCTCGACCTACCCTGCTATGCGGGATAAAGCGTGAAGCTTAAAAAACATGTTTTTTTTAATAAGACGATAAACATAATTAAAATTTAAAGTTTTAAACAGAAAAATAAGCTTAAAAGTATTATAATCTTTGATTTTTAGGGTACCTTTGTTATTTAACAAAGGTACCCTTAAGCATATTTGAATATAAAGATTCCTTACTTAGGGAATATTTGTATTCAAATATGTGATTCAACGATACAGGGGTATGGGGGATGGAGGGGGATGTGTTGATAGTAATGTATTTAAATTTACTATACTTCAAAATAAACATAAGGCAGACTAAGTTAACTACTAAATAGTTCTACAAAATAAATCATATTTAGAGAAAAACAGACGCTATTTTCCGCATAACAGTGTGATAAGAGAGATCATGTTGTCAAGACACTCCGTTCTCCACTTTTCGCTCGAATTCAAGACATTGCGTGTTTCAAAGCGGAACTTAGCGCCGCGTTTTGTCATCTTATTACCACAGCGCAGCTAGGAAAATAATTTAAAAATATTCATTACCCCGAGTGGGAATTGAACTCACAACTTATCGCGTTTACCATTACAAGCGATCCCACTGCGCCATGATGGCCTCTATATATCCTCCACTCTACATATAAAGAGAGTTTAGTGACACTCACTCCATTTTGCACTCTCTGCCCACCATTCTACTAAAAACTTAACCATCCGCCTAAATATTATTTTTAACTAAATCATTTTAAATTTACGATTATCCATAAATCCAAAAAACTAACCTTTAAGCTCATTGCGTTTAAATACAAGCACCAAGTATAGAATATCAGGTATGTGGTTGTTCACACAAATAAAATCAAAGCTTTTGCCCTTTTACCACAGATTTTATTATATGTAGATATGCTATTTGGTGTTGTAGTGCAGTTGGTGACACATGATATTTTTGGGTTCAAATCCTATTTAGGGTAGTTTTTGTATTTTAAATTATTTTTATTATTTATAGTCTAGTATGGCAATTTTCATATGTATATAATAATAAATAAATTTTAATTGACTTTTTCTGGGTTTGATCAAATAAAGATGATTATCTTTTTCACATTTATAGAGTGTTATTCATACACTTTGTAAAATCAGAGGGAGTCGGTCAGAACGCTTTTACGGTTACCAAGAGGCGCAGGTTGAAATCGTGCTGCGTTCAAATTATTATACGTTTTTAAAAAAAGTCTTCTTATTTCCTAAAAGCTATCAAAAATAAAATAAAATATATCATTTTATACATTTTCATTTCAAATAAAAACATATTTGATTGACTTATATCACTTCTGTATAAATATTTTAGTGTTTGCCGCATTTAAAAGGAAACCAGTTTGAACACTACCTTTTTTTACTTTACTGCCTTTCTTTATGTGTACAATATGCATGTACGTATGCGTGAGTCATTTTGCATGTGTGTGTGATCAGCTGATGTGACAGCTGTAGTTGTAGTAGTAGAATCGAAAGATTTATGAGATGTAATGATTTGAAGACTTCTAGGAACATTGATGTAAGATAGAATAGAATATGTTGAATACAAATGTTTCAACCGTTACAATGGTTAAGATTCCGTTTATTTCACTGTAAATTTTAGCTTAATATTATTATTGTAGTATAGTGTAGTTAATTTAAAGGTTTTATTTAAGCTTCCTGCATGCTTGTTTGCATTCATGCTTCTTGCGATGACACTGTTCTGAGTTGTTTCGGTTCTTTGCTTTTCGCCCGAATTCGAGATATAAAAAGAATATAAATATAATCATTTCCTCGAGAGGGAATCGAACTTATAATCAGCCAGACGCGCTGTCCCACTGCGCTACGATGGATAATATAGACGTTCTCCTCTTTTTATAAGACAAATCGTGACTTAATAGCGTGGTTTTCTATAACAGGAAATTGTTAATGAATGTAATGTAAGATGGATACATAATTTTTTCTTCATTTTTAAAATATATAGCACTTATCATATTCGTATACAGTCATAGCGATACTTGTCCTTTTTTACAGGGGTTCTACTTACTTTAAAGTACTCTGGTTGATATTATATAGAACATATTATAAAATAATTGTATAATGTACTTAAAGCTTTACTTAACCCTTATTTAAGCTTTTATTGCTTTTGTCTATATAATTTAATACTTTTATTTTTTTTTCTACTCTGATATAACTTTTTTACCAAACACTAAATAAATATATGTATAAGAAAATATTATATATTTTATTTATAGATAATAAATACTATTCCATCGAAAGCACTTCTACATTATAAAATATAAATAATTATATAGAATTAAAAAAAACTCATGTACAACGTCACATATCAGTCAGGTCACAATTAACCAAACACACCTTGCATCCCATGAGCTTTTGAAAAAAGGAATGCTAAATATAATACTTGCATCTCTTTCTAACATACTAATTTAATAAGAATTTTAGTATTTCCATCCTTCTCTTTCTACTTTTCGGTACGACAGGTCCTATATAACATAAAGCTTTTATACAATTTAAACTTTATTGTAACTTAGTAAGATGAAAAATCGATAGTTTTTTAAGTTTAAGTTAAGCTTTTTACGGTAATTAAAGCTCTTATACTTTTTTCGTATCCCTCTCATTATTACAGCAACAACGTTTGTGTGTATATGTGTATTTATATATATGTGCAAGTGTGTATGTGCATAAATGTGTAAGTGCATGTGTGTGTTTGCTGTCAGCTGATCTGTGCCTTTTACTTGGGTTCTTTGAATGGTATAATTATATGCAGTTTTGTTGCTAGGGTGAATTAGAACGTGTAGAACATTTGTAGTGAGGGGTAGCAGGTTGAATTAATATGTGAATTGAATAAAATAGAAAAAAAATCATACTACTGACAAGGTTTTTAAGGTTACTTGTACTTCTATAAGGTCAATCTATGTAAGAAAATTTTGCAACACTATTCTACAAGAAGTGTCCAGATCAGACGACATTAAAGGATAACGAAAGGTAATTAAGCTTATCTCCTGCTTTTAGTTTTCTTTATAAAATTGTCATTTCATTTGAGCAACTTGGCATAGCTAGTGTAATTAGTATACGAATACTACAATAATTTACAGTCACACTTTTTGATAAAACACACTTAAACAAAGTTATACAAAAACCTTAGACCAAAAAGAGATATTACGGCCAAATCTTCGTTAACAAGTGAATGAAACGAATCTGTTAAAACTTTTAATTAAGATACTCTTGTACAAATACAGCGTCTTTAAGTAAAGTACTGATTATACCAATTCATTCATTTACTATGATTTTTGTGAACACAAGTGTCTGTTTTCATCTTTAAGATTTTTCCCGCATCTCAGAGTAATCAGAGAGAACCTAGTGTCAAGACACTCCGTTCTCCACTTTCAGCAGAATTCAAAACATGACCAGTGGCGGAACTCAACGACGCGCTTAGTCTTAGATACCAGAGCGGAAAAATGAAAACGATTTAAAAATAATAAAGTGACACGTTGTACCAATGCACCACAATGGCCTCATTAGGTGTTATTTATGTATTTAAATGATTTATAAGATGGCCTCGAAATTTATTTTTAAAGGAAAATGTAAATTTGTATCTTAATATATATAATCTAAAATTTCTTTATTCAAAAAGGCAACCAATATATAATTGCAAACGCTAGTATTTTCACATACTATTTTAAGTGAACTAACTCTCCTACTTCACCATACAATAGAAAACATTAATTTCGTCACGTCTTTATTAGTTTCTCGATCTATATCTCTATCAATCTATG
Organism: Podotricha telesiphe; assembly: GCA_038994665.1. Lineage (NCBI taxonomy): Eukaryota > Metazoa > Arthropoda > Insecta > Lepidoptera > Nymphalidae > Podotricha > Podotricha telesiphe. The sequence goes on along the minus strand of JAOYRR010000278.1, from coordinate 350,005 downwards.
TAAGTCTTGCAATGGAATATTTACCCACTAATACTAATACTACTAATCAGAGAGAACGTAGTGTCAAGAAACTCTGTTCTCCACTTTCCGCTGGAAATCAAGACCTTACGCTTTGTCTTAGATACCAGAGCGGAGAAATGAAAATACTTTAAATATAATGACTACCCCGAGTGGGAATCGAACCCACAGCCAATCGTGTATACAGTCAAACTGCCCTAAGTCATGATTTTTTTTAATTTTAGTATTTTATATATTATACGAAATTCTATGTTACTTAAAATATGTTAAGTTCTAAATCATAGTAACTTATTGAAGCTTAAGAAACTTTCTACTTGTACTAGTTTGATTTAAGGCGTGTATATTATAATTAATTGATTCATTATAAATATTGATTTATACGGTTAGTCATGCAAATATTGTGGCAAATTACACGATTTGTGGGTTTCTCTGTGGTTGTATTGGACTAGCGGTGTAATTAGTGTGTATTTTTATACGTATATGATTGTAATTAAATTTTAATTGACTATTCTAGGTAAAAAGTTAAGTAAGAATTAGTATTAGAACTGTTTCTACAAATCAAACGCATACACTTTTCAAGATATTTAGTCAATTGCATGAAAAATTCAAGTAACTACTTATTAATTTTATATATTTACTATTTGGTATAAGATTTAAAATAAATATTATTCAATCTGTGATGTTTTTTTACAAATATAACAATTTAATATCAATTTCTAGGGAATTAATATCAAATTTGAAATATAAATAATAATTAATTTTTATTCAAGCACTTGTTTGACGTAAACGATACTTAAACCCCTTGAAATAAATCACCAATAACATTCATATATATGTACTACACTATGCCATATTCCAATTAAGTCAAAGATACAATATATACCCGAAATATAGAACTAAATTAGCATTGGTTTTGATGTTATATTTAAAAATGAATATCAAATTTTAAATTCAAAACCAATATCTAACACCAAAATACTTTTGTAGAAATTTATCTGAATTATTTTTTCTCAACTCACTATATCACTGAAATCTCCATATAAGTCTAAACTACCCTAAAATGTAATGAATTCAAAGTTTTAGGCGAGTCAAAACATAAATGTAAAGTTTTAAACACCATTGGCCTTGAAGTCATATGGGATAAGAACAGCTGATGCTACCTGACACTCACACACACACTGACACACATTCACACACACAAAACACTTTAACTCACACAAGTACACCACTTATTATACATGTGTGCTTCTTAAGCTTGTAAGATCGTTTTTTTACTATAACTTACTTGTTCTATACAAAGTCTATTTGTATATCTAATATTTAGTACTGACTGTACAAACGTGATTGGTTGTGGGTTCGATTTCCACTTGGGGAAATAGTTATAGGTTATTTTAATTTCTACCTAAGGAATGCGCTGCGTTGAATTCCACCACTCAATACACAAAATCTCGATTTTGGGCAGAAAGTGCTGAACGGAATGTTTTGACACTAGATTTTCTCTGACTACCCTGATATGTGGAATATTTGCGGTATGTATAGTTGAAAGTGTTCGAATAAGCATCATATTTGTTAGTTAATTTGTGATCGTGGAAATAATATTTTATAGGTATTGTTTTGCAACTTAATATGCTACCTTTTTTCAATAAGTGTAATAGAGGACGAAATAACATACTCATTCGCTAAGTTATTTTTAAGTACTGAGCATTTTTTTTTATTTAGTCAATATAACTTGAACATTGATACTACGAGCTATATCAAATATTGCTACAATATGTGCAGAATAGTGATTGAGCATTGAGCAGTGACAAATGTGTAATAACATATTATCACATATTTGTAATCAAACTCTTTTCTTCATAAATTTACTTAAAAATTGCAAATTCCTTCCACATAGCAACACAAATGTCAAATACGCCGCAATCTGTATACTCGTACAAGCACATGCGCATGAGTTCCTGCGTTTTAGCACGGTCTAAAATTAGGCTGATTTTATTGTTTTACAAAACACGTGTTTTATTTTTTTTTCACTTTGTCTTCCGTCCCGTGATACTGGGTTCACGTGACGTTTAGTTGATGTATCTCGCTTGAAATATAGGTACATACATACTATAATATTGGAAATTCGAAAGTAACTCTGTCTGTCTGTCTGTGACGTCATCACCACCAAACGCCTACACTGATTATGATAAAAATGTACATAGAGATACTTAAGGGTCTTGGGATAAACATAACCTATTTGTTTTCCCATTTTTTTAGTTTTTCCATGCATTTCATTTTTTTACGAGAAAGCCGCCGAAAATACGAATATAAATTATTTATTTATTATTTTACGGCACAGAAAGGTAGTGAGTGTTAAGACACTTCGTTTTAACTCGATTTAGTTTTCTTTTCTTTCCGTTAACTTTTTACGTTTTTGTAAAATCAGTGTTCGATATTAAAACTATTCCATAATATCTGTTCTTCAAGGCAGTGTGAAAGATACAATCTAACTTCTCTATGACTTAGTTAAAATATTTCAACTGTCAGCTACTTTGTATGCTATGTTTATTGATATAAGATGCCTGAATACAAAAAAATAATAAACGATAATAAGTTACCTACGTGGCGCAGTGAAACATTTTTTAACTGTAAAGGCATCTGTTGTGGGTTCGATTGTACAACAATATTTTTCAACAAAGAGTACCAGGACTCGGACTACATTGCTATGCATACATATATACATATGCTTGCATAGAAGAAGAAGCGCGAAGCTGCACAACAAAGCTTCAAAACTGGAAAGCTATCATCCCGTAAAAGCTTATTTAGTAACATAGTACATACATATGTATACAAATCTTTCCGCAGTTAAGCAACAAGCAAAACGAAATGTCAAAGATAATAATTCTCGTCATAATATGAAATAATAAATCATGTTGCCTACACACTATTATCAATCAGTCAGAATAAAAAGGAAAAGTTCGGCAACAGCTTCTACATGAGTGGTCACATTTTGCTTATACTCGTATAAATGGAGTAGACGGTATATCATCTTGATTCTAGTTTTGGCTTTTATGTTATTTGGGTTTTGATATTTTATATTTATATCTATTTGTTTCATATAAATGTATATACACATATATATATATGTGTATGTGTGGACGCAATCTGATTATTTGTGCAATTCAAAGACATAATTAATCAGAATTTTGGTGTGCGTGTCGCAGTCAGCATGGTCGTACTGTGTCGTCGCTAGCTCCGTACTCGCCCACCAAGACTTTGTCGATACATATAAATAAATACAAATTTTAACAACTTCGTGTGATGGTTTTCAAGAAATCTTGTTCTACACATCCCAAGAACCAAAATCTCATATGTCAGAAAACCTAGTGTACAACAATAGCACTCGGCTTTCTCTGCCTTGTTTTATGCAAGAAACGTTTGAAAGTAAGAAAAATATTTATTTAAGTACATATGTATGAATGGAAATAAAGGTAGAAATTAATATTAGAAAATGAATTGTAATCGTTGTGGCACAGTGCTTAACCTGTTTGTTCCCCATGAGGGAACTAAACCCACGACGTAGATGACCTTTAAAAGAAAGCTTTATTTCAAAAAGCAAATAAAGTTCAATTTCTTTAGAATTTATTTAATCTGAACAAAAATAAAAACAGACTGGATGCTGCAACATTTCGTCTCTTAGTATTAATAATAAATAAAGCTGCTTTGTAATACGATTCATTCAATTGTCTTATTTCTTCAAAAAATCTTGAAAGCTAGATCATCTTTTAAGTACTTTTATGTAGCTTTGAGATGGCGATAATGAATTCGATTTCTGAGTAAATAAAGTTGTCTTGAAGGCATTGTCGACAGTATTTGACTATATACGCTGTTTGTTTTGGGGTCAGTCCCGCCTCGGAGAATGATTGACTTTTTTTTTCACCGCTATCGTAAGACAAAAAGCGGCGTTTAGTTCCATTTCTGTACTTGTATTATTTAATTGAGTAAAAATCTGGAAAGTTGACGCATATCGCACGTTGCAAATGAAAGTGCATCTCAAAGAATGTATCCGAGAAATTATATCTTTTGGGAAATCAATACAGAATGTTAAATTAGACTTGTTTTTGTATGTTTTTAGCATAATCTTAGTTTTGAGTTATGCCAACTTCATTCTATAGGTAAGTAATATATATTCGTATAGCTTAGCAACAAATGCATCTACACTTTATATAATAACATACAATATTTGTTAACACTACATTGAACCCAGGACCCTCTATTTCTTTCGTTTCATTCATTAATATAATATAATAATTTCAATGTTCCATAAAAGAAATTTCACAACGAAAAGAGTCAGGGAACTAAAACGTTATTTCATAACATTTAACGCCTATACAATTCTAAATAAATGCTTTGAAGTAATAAACTTTTGTATACAAGTGCATTCGGCGAACAATAATAATTATAGTTATGTTGTAATAAATTTGAAGGGCTACTTGAGTTTGAACACGTGTTCTATAGTAAATGTATTTGAAAAATTAGTTTCACGCTTTGACTCTCCACTTTCCTCCTAAATCGGAACTCAACGCCGCGCTTTGTCTAGAGTTACCAGAGCAGAGAAACGAAAATTAATTAAAGAAACATTTCTCCAAGTGGGAATCGAACCCACAACCAATTGCGTTTACAGTCAGATGTCATATACACGATAGATGTGGGCTTGGTCATCACTAAGGGCAACACGTGGCGTTGAGTTCCGCCACCCACCACGCAAACTATCTAAAATAGGCGGAAATTAGAGGTTTAATGCGGAAGATGCGTGAAGATAAAGTAGTGTAACATCACTCTTGGTGCTAGTAAAACTCTTTTAAAGGGCAATTCTCATTTTTTTCAACTAATTGTATACCCGCAATACCTACCTGTACTGATTTATGTAGACCCTTCAGATACTTTTATTGATGATAATTCGTATGGTTCTTTTCGAGTTTTTATACCTTCATTTTACAACTTAACAGTCAAAATAATCTTTAAAGTCTTAACCATAAAAGTTAAATTTAACCAAAAAGTACGAATGGTTTAAATTTAACCTATTTTTTTGCTTTGGATAAAAAATCTTTTGTATCCCCAACAGGTATTTCCGAGAATGACCGTGGTGTTTCTTAGAACTCTACTATAATAGAATATTTGGTTTATTGCTTCTAAATAAATAATTATGTAAAATGCATATATTTTAATATTAAAAAGCGTAATTAGTAAAGATATTGCTTGTTGTCGTGGGATAAAGATTGTTACTAAGTTTACTAGGATATCAAATATTATAAAAGCATAAAATTTAAAGAAAAGTATACCAGATATTATGGGAACACAGTGTGTGACAAAACATTCTAACATTAATTTACGTTGAAGAAGTTACATCACAGTTTTTTAAATATTACGTACAAAATTACAAATCTTAATTAAATTCTACATAATCAATATCAAGACAAGCAAAATGATTTCACTATCAACCCTTCCAAAGAACAGATACAAGTAAAATAAAGAAAAACCATCTCTATAGAGCAAAAGTTAAATGTCAAGATGGCAGCAAAGTTTGCAAGTTGCTCTCACAACAGATGTTCCGTTCTTTATATACTCGTAGTTGTGGAAGTTAGAAAAGTTGGTACTTCAAGATCGTGAGATGAATTGAATGAATTTTATTTATGTTTAATAAACCTATTTTTGAATATTTCATGTTATGACCTATTCTTGGTTGGAAGAGACAAATGGTTTATTAATGTGCTAAGTTTTTGACTGAGCTTAAATTGATTGATTGTATTTAAATTACATTCATCTCCCCGCTCTGTTAAGATAGAGCGTGGTTCTGAGTTCTGCCACTCAGCAAGCAATGTTTCGATGTTGGGCGGAAAGAGAGGAACGGAGTTCTACTTGACACAAGATTCTCTCTGAGCACTCCGCTATGCGAAAAAAAGCGTGAAGCTGCTTAAATTGTTAGAATAGTCAAAAAGCCCATGAAACCGGAAGTACGCTTTCTAGGAGTATTAATATAAAATTATATTAACTTAACAAAACAAGAAAAATCAAACTTACTAGAAACATTTCACAATTGAGTTTCGTATCTACAATAGCAAATCATCATAAGTAGTAATTATGAAAACTGTAGAAATTATTCTTATTATGTAGGTAAAGAGAAATTAGTCGTAATTCATTATCTTCTTTTATTTTCTCCTACAACATATATTTTTAGACACCATAAATTTATACGCTGTCTTTAAATATAAAAAAAATTGAGAACATAGTGACTTGCCACTACGATCCCACCATTAACTTCTTTTTACCAATGACATAAGATGGAATATAGAACTAAGCTAAATGAAATTCACCTAGAGCTTTCCACTATTAGAAACCTAGCATAGCCAATGAATTCAGTAAAACTTTCAACCCAAAGTTGTATTAACCGTCGATTCTAAACAAAACGTTCAGTTAGGCATGCACTTGTTTGAGTAGAGTTGACAATAAATTAAGGTGCTCGCTACGACTGTTGATACGAACACGAATGTAGAGACGACGGTTTTAATAGAGGTAGACTCGTAAATACGGGAAGTTGCTGTTTATGGATGCGGTATTGAAATATGAAATAAAATAATAAATAGTGATATATTTCTCCGTTCTTTAATTAAAAGGTTATATTGATAAAAAGCTTTTATATTTTGCGATAAGCAGGCTTAAAACTTATGTTTGCGTAGGTCAATAAAATATCTCTAAATATCTTAAGTGTACTGCTTAAATTTTTGCCGCCTCTTCTTACCGGAATTGCTTTCTGAGCCAGTAGTAGCTTCCTCACAGACTGGATCCACTGAATTTTCAAAACTAATTGTTAACAAATATAAGTTGTAATAAGCGTATAAGAATTTCAACGTAGCTGGATGTAGAACGCATGGCTTAGCGGTCAGAGCGCTTGAACGGTTTCCAAGAGGCGTGGGTTAAAATCCCGCTGCGTTCAAATTTTTATACGTTTTCTAAATATGTATTTTTCAATTTCCTAAGTGTGCGAATAACACTTTAAAAATGAGAAAAAAATATCAATCAATTTCAATTCACTGCAAGGAATTTAATTGGAATTCATTAAATTTCATTTAATTTTGTAGGAACCTCCATACAAACGTATACCACACGCCACCCGCGACAGTAGTTACTCCCCCAATTAATTACTCAGACCGTTCCGTCGATTTAACTTGTAAACAAGTACACTCGTGCATTGCCATCGCTCATGCTGTTTATTAATATTGCTAGAACTTTGCATACAGTGATTGTTATTGAAAGCTCTAGTCTAGCTCTACTTTTCTATTCAAAATTGAAAATAATATACCTTCTATATAATCTTTTTTGTTAATCGTGTCTTCTGCATAGTTAAGTAGGCAATAAAAACTATTTTTAATAATATATTTGGTACAACAATAATTCTATCACAATAAAAAGACATATTATATACATGTGGCAATGCAATAAGGAATCCCACTTCTGATATCAGAAAACCCTTAACAGGTATGCAATTATGGGTAGATTGGTACGCATCATACATATGAGATATCATAAACATCCTCATCCCATCCCATTATCAATATTGTCATCCTAGTTATAACTGAAAATGAAAAGAATTATCCTGAGGGCCGGTGTCATTTTCGTAATTGTGGCAGATTTGTTGAAAATGAATGACATATTTATTGTCAAATATTTATATCGCGCGTTCAAAAGTACTAAGATAATGATTATTAATCAAAAATATTTAAACTATATATCATTAAATAACTCGGCTGAATTTTACTAATGCTAGGCCTTTTAATATTAGTTTAAACTATTGTCTTTAAATATATAAAAGAAATTTATGAATACATTCTGTTTGACATTAACACGCAGCTTGTATGGGAAAATAAAATTGCTATTTTAACTATTTTCCGTGTAATTTCTTTTAAATCTTCTTTGGACTTGTACATATATTTTTAAACCAAAATTAGCCAAATCGGTTTAGCCGTTTTCGAGTTTTAGCAAGAAAAACTCATTTAATTTTGATGACAAAAAAATTTAAGGAAACAAAATCTTGAAAGTAATATACAAAATATAAAGCTCTAACTTAAGCCGCTTTGGTTAATTAAATACCTGTGATTTTTATAGGGTATAGAAAATATACCAATGTTTGTACAATTTTTGTTGTGAAGCTTACATTCGTGGACCAGGAGAATGGTAACTGAGGTTCGTCTTTCTGAAAGAAAGAAGAGTGTAGGGATGTCTATTGAGAATATAAATTTGGGCTATGATAATATAATAATGTATTTGACCATTGTAGTAATCATAAAATCAGCTTTTCCTGTTCTTCTGCTTTCACTGCTGGACGTAGGCCGCTCCCAGAGTGCGCCAGAGATCCCAGTTCAATTGTCTTCATATTGTCTTCCGCATCCAGCCAAACCCGGCATCCTTCTTTAGATCGTCGGCTCATCGAGCTGGCCTCCAGCTCTACGCTACTTTAATTTGCTACTTAAGTTTAAAAAAAATTGTAACCAATAACCTTTAACTGTACTGAAAACTAAAGTTAATAAATTTCGTTAACCACTCTCTGTAAATTTTTGTAAAGACTTTGCGTATGTAATGGTGGAACTGGACGATGTGTTTTATTACTAGACTATAAAAAGTACATATTATATACCTCAAGTGAGAATCGTACTCACAGCCCATCGCGTGTACATTGAGACACTGTCCCTCATTATGCATTAGCTCTATTTACTGTTTTTTGAAACACCTGGTAGTCATATAACATTTTTTATAATTTTTTTCTCATACAGAAATATTCTATAAAATTTTTGATTAAATCAGTAACAAATCATTCGGTTATTTTAATAACGATTTAGCGTTTAGTAAGGAATTATATGTATATTTAATATCTAAGAACAGCAACCAATTACAATAAGTACTATCAAAATACTTGTATACAAGAATTTTAAAACGGCGTGGATTTATATTCATATTTTATATTCATATTCATTTGCGTTCACACTTTTAGTACTACATCAGATACCTACATCAAGTGTAATATAACACAAAACTACCATTTTTCCATTTCATATTACATTCAGAATTTAATTTGCACACGTTTGTCGCGGAGAGTTTAATAAAAAATGCACGTTGCTATTTTTTATTTTGAAACTACAAGAAATACTCCGTCACTGACGGTGTAACCGAGTCGTTTAATTTCCCCTAACGGGCTATAAAGTCTCTGCATCCATAATATATTACGTTAAATACTTTGCGCTTATAAAACTTGAATGTTGTCCTGGTGGAACGGTTACTCGCATGTGATAGAGGGTTGTAGAATCGAATATAGTTTTAAAAAGGTTTTTTTAAAAGTTTTTCATTGCTAAGATACCAAGTAGTATTTACTGTCTTTTCACGCTTTTTCACGCATAGCAGGATAGAATAGAGGTAGATAGAAGCATTACATATCATGACACTCCGTTCTCTGCTTTCCGATCAAATTTTAACAATTGCCTGCTAAGTGGCTGAAGTGAAACTAGTTTACATATTATAATTCCTCCGAGCGACGATTGAACTCACTACCATCGCGTTTATAGTCAGACTCTGACAAAATAGCCCATGAATTTACTTAAAATGCCAGTATCACGTTAAAATCATATAATTGTCCCAAAATTTGTAACGAACTTCTTATTACAAGAAAGACTTAATATTTGAACTAGCACAATGTCAATGGTTCTCTGTCAGTTGTCCTATTGTTTATATTGAGTGATTTATCACTAACTTCATATAATAGAAGTTATCTGAAAATATACACAATATGACAATTATATAAGCACCAAAGGAAAAAATAATATATTATTAAATTTTATTTATTTTGATCGACTTCACGCCGTAATGTTTTACATGTATTTCCCAAATGGAACCTTTGAACCCATAATCTTCACTTTCAATCGATTGAAACTGTTGATTACAACAAAAGCTAATGACAGCTTTTTCACTAATATTGAATCATTCGGCATTTGTTTCGTAGAAGCGTTAGCTCTACATTTGATTATTTCATGTGTCATATTAAAAAAAAATACACTGGAAATCACGTCATACAATGTTTGTTTATATGTGTGTATATGATCATTTATGACAAAGTTTCGTCTTCGTAACAAAGTTTTAAATGAAGCAGGATTTCAACCTGCGTCATAGTACCATATAAACGCTCTAGCCAATTTCACAATACATCTCCTATCTTTAACATATTTTAAAGTGTTATTAATACACTTAGGAAATTTAAAATCATTTTTAGAAAATGTATAAAAATTTGAACGCATCGATATTCGAACCCGCGGCTCTCAGAAACCGTACAAACGCTCTACACGACACGTAAACGTCTAGACACTTGGTTCTTCGCTTTCCGCCCGAAATAGAGAGGCAGGTACCAGAGCAAATGAAAATATTTGTAATATAACCATACTCTCGAGTGGGAATCGAGTGTACAGTCAGACGCTGACCACTGCACCACCATGGTCATATATGTATCAGATGGATATAGTATTCTTGGATAGAATAAAATACCTAAATAAAATTATTACGAAACTCTTTATCTCCATCTAAGCCATTCCCAACGAGGCTAATTGAAGACAACTGCAACAAATCTTCTAAACTACTTGCTCTAACGAATAGAGGTAATTCTAATACAATTAATACACTTAATATAGCTTAAGATGCACTTTAAATCGGTTAAGGAGCTAATGGACGGTGCATTGAAATAGATTTAAAATGCAAAGCTAAAAATTTTATGAGAGTACTTGAAATCCTTTTAATTAAGTTTTTTCTATTTTCTAGTGATTTGTGTTTTTATTCGATTTTCTTGTATATTATAAGTGTGTGGTCGTGTCATCGTGGTGCAGTGGAATAGCATGAGATTGATAACATGGTAGTAGTGGGTTGGGTTCCTTGTTGAGGGAATGCTTATATTTAAACTATTTTCATTTACCCGTTCTGGTAGAATAAGTCGCTGCGTTGAGTTAGCTAAGCAAAATACATCGTTTAAAAGCAGGAGAAAAGTGTTTTGACAGTAGGGTTGTCTCTGACTAAATATGAGGTAAGTTTGTCAAATCAGCTTGTTGGAAAAAATGTAAGTTACCATACTGGGCAAACATTATAAATATTTAATTATTTTAAAAGTTTATAGGTAGGTATATAAACTTATCAAGTTGACTACATTCTGTTATCCAATTTCCGCCGATTTTATGAAAGTATTATAGGTGAGACTTTACATTGCACTTTGGCTTACCAGAGCGGGGACTTTTAATGAATTTCTTATTAATTTAACTGTAAAATTTTCTGTGAATTGTAATCGAACCCACAGCTTTCTTACGTATACCACCACCGTTCTACTGCACCTTGATGACATCTAATAAATTACATATAAATAAATGTTTTAAAATATATAAAGCTAGTCGTAACTTCTACAAAGCTACTTCAGTAGAAATTGAAATTGTAACTTCCTGAGATACTTTAATCCACTTCGGAGAGAACAAATTAGTGTAACTTAAATTAGAGTATTTGAAAGGACGAGGATTTATGATTTCGTTTCGACTTTTGGCTAAAATATTATGCTTTGAATATCAATGCAGACTGTATATCTGCGTTGGTGTGCGGTTCAAATTAAATTTATATCTATTTCTTAAATTCACTCATCTTTTGGGATATGTCCCGCAGGGTAGGTAAAAAGAACCCGATCTTTACATGTATACAATAATATAACCACTTTGAGCCAAATTTAGAGATATTACAAGTTGATTAATGACATCCAATGCTGTGCTTTGTTTGACCAGAGCGGTGAAATGAAAATAATTTAATTGTAATAATTCCACCGAGTACCAATTCAACCTACAATAATAGTATTTACAGTTCGGCACTATCCCACTGCGCCACGTCGGTGTTTCTTTTATTGTTACCAATATTTTAATCAATCAATAGACAACAATTCAATTAGAATTCCTTTTAGAAGAAACACATGTGAAATGTTAAAATAGTTTCGAAGCTAAATGACTTTATTGGGCCTAACAGGTTTTCCTTCTGAGGCTATCGTGGCGAAGTAGGACAGCGTCTGACTAAAATACGTATATTGGTTGTGTGTTCCATTCCCACTTGGAGGAATTACATATATCAAAATCTATTTTCATTTTACCGCTCTGGTACTTAAGGAAGTGCGTGTAGTTGAGTTCCACCACTTAAAATGCTCTATGTTTCTAATTCGGGCGGAAAGTGGAGAACACAGTGTCTTGCCACTATATTATCTCGGACTACCCCGGCATGCGTGGTGCTGTAAAAAAAATGTTTTGAGAGTTAAAAACTCTTCAGGATATACACACTTTAGGATATACACACAGAAAGCTGAATTTTGGCTCATAGGTTCCTTGAAAAGAAGAGGAGCACTACAAGAGAACTTGACGAAAGTTGTTTTTCAATCGAAATGATAGAAATAGACATATTATGAAAATGGTCACATGCACAGAATAGACAGTGAAAACTTAATGTCAAAACACTCCGTTCTCCACTTTTTCCCTCCATGCTGAGCTCTTAAATTTATCCGCCCTAAATCTTACGAAAAAAATGTAATGAATTCAAAACTAATCATTCCTTCGAATTGGTATTGAATCCACAACCAACTGCGTTTACAGTCAGATGCCTTTCCAATACACCACGATGGTCTGATTATATTACTAAGACGCTAAATATACCTAAGAACGTCAAACGGTGTACAAAAGCAGGTGCGTATTTAATACCAGTATTTAACAAAGTGTTAGCTAATAAAGCTATGTATTAGAGCGTCGCGTCGTTGCCTCACAAATTAATCAAAGGGAAATATTCATGCCGACACATACCATGAAATGATAATGAACTCATATTGGTGATAACTTCAAAGGATACGCGTCAGCGATTCATTTTAACTCCATTGAAATTGTTAAAAATTGTATAAAGTTAAATTGCGGGTCTACTTCATGTTATAAAAGAATCTCACATGATTTCAATTTTTTTTAAATATTATTAGTTTAGGTTACGGTTTACTGGCATCTTAACAGATTAACTTCGCTAAATAGCATATTTAAAGTTCATATAGTATCGATATACATGCATATATATTTATTTATATTTATTATCAGTGGTGTCTTATTTATATGACGATGGCTGTGAGTCCATATTCTGGAAAATTATTGTATTTAAATTATTATTTTCGTCCTACTCTATTAAGTAAAAAATCTGTTGTATATCCGCCGTTGATTTCAATTACACAATACATAAATGGGTGGAAGGTGAAGATCGAAATATATTGAGGTTACTTTCACTTAGTCTAACCTGTTTAAAATAGTAGCTTCTCGCATTACGCATTTTTTTTCGCATAGCAGGGTAGTGTGTGAGAGAACCTAGTGTCGAGACACTTTCCACCCAAATTCGAGACACTGTTTGTTGTGTTAAGTGGCGGAACTCAACTCCGCACTTTGAAAATATTTTAAATAAAATCATTCCCTTGAGTGGGAATCAAATCCACAACCAAACACGTTGACAGTCATATGCTGTCCCACTGCGCCACGATGCCTGAATGTCTTCATGTTTATTAGTGAAAATAAAATATCAATAAAAAAGTTTTTTACATATATGTTTAAATTTTTAACACAACCAACTTTTAATCCGCCATAAATCGAACTTTGGACTAAACACCCCAAAGCTTAGACACGGGACGCGTAAAACAATACGGTTTATAACAGAATGCCTTTGTCTTTGCCAACAATTAGTACAGAAGATTGCTTTTGACCCATTCTGATCTAATAAATATATGTATGGATCATTCTATCGTCTATTTGACAGCCCTTTCTCAAACACAAGTAAGAAATATACAAGTTTATTAAAAAATAAAGCTAGTCTGTCGAATGAACTTATTCTAGTGATAGCCATATCTGTCCGATCCTTGATAGAAGGAGGGCAAATATTAATAAGTTCTAAATTATTTTATACTAGTTTTTGAACTCATAATAAAGTTAGTCCGTTTAAAATAAGTAGAGGTTATTTTATAATATAATATTTTTCATTTATATACATGAAAAAAAAAGCTATTTATGAAGCTGCAGTGACAGTGTGCTGGTCATATGTGTAGAACCGATAACTTTTGATGTAAATATTGTGGAGTGGAGACCACACCTTGGAAAACGTAGTGTACTGTGACTACCAAGGGTTGGGAACGAAGAGATAAAGATGATGATAATGTATAAATGAATAACACTTTAAAATAAGCTAGAGCGTTCTGGCGGCTTTCAAGAGGCGAAGAAGAGAGGATTTGAATTCTGCTACTTCCAAATCTTCGTACGTTTTTCTAAATTATTTTCCTAGCAGATAGAACCCTGTGACAAGACACTTAGTTTTCCTCTTTATATCCAAATACGATACATTGTGTGTTGAGTGTCCGAAGTTAACGCTGAGCTTTGACACGTAACCAGAATGGAGAAATGAAAATAATTTAAATGTAACACTATTATCACGTATACAGTCAAATACTCCGCTAAGATGGTTTTTTACTTTTTTATAGATAATAAAATTGTTAAATTTAAATCCTATCGCTTAAACGCTTAGTACCAGCGCTTGATAGCTTTTTTGTAAATTTAATTCCTTCCTTTCTTAATTTATTTCCTTCGATAGAAGGCCAGCCTTCCAATTTAATGTCAAATAGTGAAACACATTACATTTGAATTTAAACTCTAAATATGATATTATGAATTCACTTGGTAACATTCAATAATATATAGAGCTGTTCTTCACAACTGATTACAGACTGACATTTTGAAAGCTTATCCAAAGCTCCTCCTCCAAGATCTTCATCAAACTTATAACGTATGGCGTTTAAAGATTTAGCGCTTTAGATACATATTAGTAATAGCGTGACGTAGCGAATCACTTGTAAATTAACCTGTCACACTTTCGTCATAGCTTTACACTGATTATTCTATGACGTGACGTGACGTACTATTTGTTCTCTTGTGTCAGTGTTAGAAATACTAAGTACAAGAAAGCATAAATTGGTAAGTGATTCAATACTTTTGCAAGAATGATGAAATTTATTACTTAAGGAAGGTTTTTTATTATAGCTTTACAATTTTTCTCACACAAATGTTAGATAGAGAGAACCTAGTGTACTAGCGCTCCGTTCTCTGCGAGTAGAATTTAATGTTGTGCTTTGTTTCACTGGAAGGTGGAAATTAAAATATAATTGAATTCCCTTGAATAGATATTGAACCCACATAACACTCAGACGCCATTCTACTAATATACTATGATGGGTTATTTTTTTTTAATAATTTTAAAACAATGATTGACTGTAAATTATACTACCTGAAATCAAAAATCTATAATAACCTATAAAATTAAATAAACCTATAAAATTAAATTAATTTTAATATAAAACAATCTTAATATCAAATTTATTATTAAACTAAAGCATTATTACAATTCGCACTGCAAGTACACATCGCATCGCCCTGTCACATGCAGTGTACACGTTTAATTAACAATACTGTAATACTTACGCAAACTTGACAGGCGCATTAGTTCTAACAGTTCCTAAATTCAAGTTGGGCTAATTGAAAATAGCTGTCACGAGACACCTGATGTGCATCCTATCCTATGCATTTCTGGAACGTTTCGTTCGCTTAATTCTGCTATATATGTATGTCCATGTGCATATGGTAGTTGAAACTCTTAACCGGTTGAAACTGGTTCGGACTTACTCAAAATTTGGGTAGAATTTCGTTTTCAGATGCTAATTTTATTATTTAAAATGCATTTGTTAGATACTTCTAATTCTTAAGCACCAGAGCGATGAAATTAAAATATTTGAAATATTTACCCCGAGCTAAAATCAAACCCATAACCAATCGCATTTACAATCAGACACTGTACCACTACGCATCAATGGCATCTTACCTACACTTCTGAAAATTATATTATTTACTAAAAATCATATATTATATAATGAATTAGCCATAAAGTAACCCAAAAGTTAATATTAACTTAGCAAAATATAATATGAATATATTAATCTCATTTTTCTTATGTAGAATTAAATCGATTCCAACCTCCACTATTTGCCCTCTGTCCTCTACAATGTTTAGATAAGATAACTAGGGGTTTGAACTCGTGTACCAATATTTTATTCACATGTAACTGCTAAAAAATTGTTTGCTTTCCATTTACTGGTTAAGACAAAGAAAAAATATTTAAAGCTTTCCTACTTACAAAAGTGTAGGCAGAGAGAATCTAGTGTAAAGACACTCCATTTGTCACTTTCCGCCTGAATTCAAAACTTTGCGTGTGGCGGAACTCAACGCCGCGCTTTGTATTTGGTACCAGAGCAGATAAATGAAAATGCGGGTTTGAATCCCGCTGCGTTCAATATTTTATATTCGTTTCTAAAAATGTTATTTAACGAAACTATCTCTCGTTTACTATCCGCTCTCAGCTCTCCACAAAGTTACAAACAATATACGAAACGACTCCCTCCAATGATTGAAGATGTAATATGAACGAATATATTTTAGAATAAATTAAATTTTATAGCCTGAGGTCATAATATCGAAATTCTATTAGGGAAAGTTACAAACTCCGCGACGCTACCCTTCAAACATTTTGCTTTAAATTTTAAACTTTATCTAGTAGTTTAGTTTAGTCTAAAGTTCATATGAATTAATTGAATTTACTAAAATATTTGACTAATAACAGCCATGTTTATGTATGTACGTACTTGCATGTTACAAAAGTAAATATTTGAACGAAAGGCTACTTACTTTACTGTATATATGATTTTAAACCTCGATTTTTTTTTAAGTGTTATTCACACATTAAAGGTATAAAACACATTTAAGGAAAACCAAACAATGACGTAAAAATTTGAACATCAAAGCGGTCTGACTTTTAGGCCACACGTTCGTCGTATGTGCGGGTTCGAGCCATGTTAACATTTTTATACGTATTTTTACATTTTAAAGTGTTAATGCAAACATTTAAGAAATTGAAAACCATATTAAGAAAACGTAAAAAAAATTAAACGCAGCGGTATTCAAACACACGCCTCTTGGAAAGCATTGAGCATGGCTTAGCGGTCAGAGCAATGGGACCGTTTCAAAGAGGCGCAGGTTCAAATCCCGCTGCGTTCAAATTTTTATACGTTTTCTAAAAATGTATGTCTGTAAGAAATTGTTTGAAATAACACATTATCTTTGTTTGTCTTGTGTCGTTTGTATATATATTGTTTGCAATAAAGAATATACTACTCTATTATTTTTTATTAAGTAAGAAATGTTGTAAACATATCTTGGGAGAATTGAATTTGTTAGTAGCAAAATCGCTCCCGTTTCGATCCACTGGTTGAACCTTAAGGGATTTCTTAAATAAATACGTCGTAGTGTTCTACTAGGGTAAGTTCTGGTATTGGCAGAATGTTTGCATTATACTCGAATCCGATTAGATAAATAAAAAGCTGGAAATGTTGATATTGTGTCGTGTAAGTATGAAAGAGGGTCCGCATGCACAGAAACTTGAAGTGACGCGTTCAAATTAATTATGGATATTTTTTTGCACTTTACGCTTTTTCCCGTACACCGTTTTCTCCACTTTCGCCTTGAAAATCGAGACATTGCGTGTAGAGTGGCGGAACTCAACGCCGAATGATTATTAATAAATTTTAGATTATCATGAGTCCATGAAGTTTAAATCAGACTTCTTCAACACATATTCTTAATATTGAACTCAGTTTTACATAAAAAAATCTAAACTAAGTTAGACCCTAGTATCCTATATCCGTAAAGAAATATGAAATATTATTTCAACACAAACTTTTATAGGAAAGCCTGTACTTAAAACCCACCACAAGCTAATACTTAATAAAAACTAAACGTGAATTTGTGGATTTTTTCAAACAAACGACACGGCCATATTGATTTATGTTGCGTGTAAATTTAGGGACTATTAAAAGTAAATCAAAGTGGGCTATAAATCGTCAAAGCATGAGAGCATCCAAGTTAGCAAGACCTCTCTGGATTCATTTCTAAAAGGGTTTTCAGCTTAATGTTTTGACTGCGAAGTGGCTCGAAAGGCCAAGTTAAAATGGCCGTGAATTGGAATAACCGTCACGTGGTTTCACATAGTAGAAGGGAACTCAATATTTGGTGCGTTTGTAATCTACGACTGAAGTGGTCAACAGTTACCGCAAATAGCAATAAAATGTTTGTTAGTACGTACATATGGGTTTTTCTCAGATGTAAAATTATGCAGTAAATTGTATAATAAACAAAACATATATCTATTTTAAGAACTTTTATGATTCTCAAATTAAATGAAATTATTAAAATAGCTGACGAAAAAATCGGAGAAGGTTCCCAATTCGACATTCGATATATACCTTGTTTTTTATGTTAAACGCACATGTGACATGACAGAGTAGATTAATTTTGATAATACTTTCATCAATCAATAGTGTATACTTCAAAATTGATTACATCAATTTTTTGAATAAAAATTGTAGCCCTAAGGGTAGAAAAATAGGGGATGATTGCGTATTCACTTACTCCTCGGTTTCATTTTGTAAAAACTTACGTATCGCTACGAATGTATGAATAGAATTTGAAGCCACAACAATCGCGTATCGACTAAATTTAACTCGCGTATGACTAAATAACGTCCCTATAATCTATATGTTGACGATGTCAAACTAAATTGCATATTATAAGCAGCTTCACGCTTTTTCCCGCATATCGGGGTAGTCAGAGAGAACCAAGTGTCAAGAGACTCCATTCTCCACTCCATCGAGACATTGTGTGTTAAGTGGTGAATTCAACACCGCTCTTTATCTTAGGTACCAAAACTTAAAAATTAAAGAATTTTAAATATAATAAATTCCCCAAGCGTGAATCGCACCCACAACCAATCGTGTTTACAGTCAGAAGCTGTCCCACTGCGCCGCGATGTTCTACAACTACATAATACAAATTAAAATCTGCGTTTGTGTTAATTTTCTGTCTGTTAAACAATAATTGGCATCTCTGAGTGCAGCTGTTAGTATTAATAATTATTATTTTTGAAAATAATTGCCATTAAGTGAATTGTCATATAAAAAAGAAGCCCTACGTAAAAACATGAAGCTTTTATTATTTATTAAAAAGCTCGATTGAAGGCCGTGTCATAGATTACTTAACGTTATATTATTAAAAATGGCCTCAATTAGTAAAAAACTAGGCTAGAGTATGTTTAAAATATATTCGATTCCGTACGTCTATATAATTATTTTTTTATAAATAAGTAGGTATGTCACTCCATTTTCTATTTTTCAAGTATTTACTAAAAGTGGTGGTGGCCCTTAGCTGAAACAAGAAAATATATAAGTACATATGTTAACATACGATCCTAATGTTCCCCTTAGTGGAAATGAACCCGTAGCCGTCACAATCTTTATATTTTCATATATATTTTATAAAAATCAGTTAAAATATTGACAAACATAACAATAAAGCTGTTTATAGAACTATAGAATTTCATCAATTTAAGAGTATTTTTATAAACACGCTTTTTTAAAATTAAAGTTGAATAAGAATAAATTATCTTAACACTGTGCAGGTCCCTCTACCTTATTAAAAACTGAAAATAATAAAATATTTTTATAAGCATTTTTATAAAACGCATATAAATAAAAAAATTAAACACAGCGGGATTTGTACCCGCTCCTCTTCGAAACCGTTCAAGCGCTCTGACCGCTAAGCCATGCGTCCTATATCCGGCTACGTCGAAATTCTTTATACGCTTATCACAACGTATTTTTTGTTACAACAAAATGTTTTCAACCCTAAAACCCATTTGCAGCCCTAAAAGCTACATTCCACTACAATTATCCTAATATCGGAATAATTATTGGTAAAGAGTAATGCTTTAACATCACATGTCAATTCTTCTTTGCTTCCCACAGTTATTAATAGTCTACTCTGAAATAAGGGTAGGTGAACACCAGTATACTTCGAGCTGGCTTAGCAAATATAGTTATAGTCTATAAGAGATCAGTTAGAAATGGTTGTAGTTCTTATTCTTATTCAATAAATAAGCTTATAATGATTAAGGCCGTCATAGTGCAGTGGGAGAGTTTAATTATTTTCATTTCTGGCAAATAAGGCGAAAAGTGGAGTAGAGTTTCGCCACTCAACACGCAATATCTCGGATTCTTTACAGTTTTAACCCTTGCTATGTGGGAAAAAGCGTAAAGCTGATAAAAAATATGATAAGATCTTTATACATAAATAAATACAGTGACTTGTATGTTTGTATATGGCTGTATATAATGGTTTAGGCTTTGATTCTAGAGATTTGTTTAAATTTGATTTGAGATTTGATTAGATTTGATTAAATATGTATTGTTAAAAGTAAAGAGTTGCGACATTAGACGAGGCTCAGTCTATTCGTAAATGGCAAAATATAATATGAAATATTTTATTTTTCTACCGCGAAACCTATGAATGTAAAAAAAAAAACTTATATGCCCTTTAATTTTGATGCATCTGCTTCAATTTGTGCGTTTGTTTGTTATATTCAATTTTTTTTCCTTTAAGGTCATAGTGACGCAGTGGTGCAGTTTGACTGTGACGCGATAGTTATAAGTTCGATTCCCACTCTGAGAAATATTTTGACATATTCAATTTTTTTTTAAATTTCGTGGTAAGTACGCTGTTAAGTTCCACCATTTAACACGCAACGCGGAGAGCAGTATATTCACACTGGGTTTGCCCTATGATATGCCTGAAATGCGTGAGGCAAAAATACCTTGGTGATGAGGCAAATTTTTTTTAAATACTTTCTATTTAACCAATTCGTCGTCGTTCCGGCATAGACACCAATAGTGATCCAATTCAGCAATCAAAACGTGTACTATTAAACGAATATAAACATTCGTTTGATTTGTTTATAAACATACAAGTTTATTATACTACGTTCTATTAACAGACTATTGACATTGATCTAAGCTCTAACTGCGTAGATCAATTAAACTATGAAATATATATAAAGTCGATTTAATGTCACTTTTCACTCAAAGGTAATTAAACTCAAAAGTTATCGATTTGTTTTACGGCGGTATTTAACACCGTTCCAATGTCGGACGGCAAGTAGATAACGGAGTGTCTGGGCATTAGGTTCTCTCTGACTACCCACCCTGCTATGTAAAAAAGCGTGCCACTGTTTTAAATGTAAGCTTTTCATGTGAAAGTTTTGATTGCGCTTTAGATTAAGTGATAAATTATAATTTAAATAACTCTTGATTAAGTCACAATAAGAAGATAACTGAAATATTACACCATAGTTAACATAGTAACCAAATATTACTCACTTGAATTCTGGTTAAAATTAAAGGTTAGTTATATAAAAAGCAATAAAAGAAACACGAACTAAATAATTTTTCTCATCATCCAGATCGTCCTGGTAACATCATTTTGTGTGTGTTTATGTGTATGTGTATACGCTTGTGTGTGTGCGTGTGAGTGGGTGTATGTATGTGTATGTGTGTGATGGTGTCTGTGAAGCTAATAAAAGCTTTATAAAGAAAGAAAGAAAATTGACAGATACCGAGTACTTAAAGTAAGGGGAAAAGTAAATATATGGCAAGTTGCGTCGCACTTCAATATATTGATAATATAATTTTAAACCAACAATAACCCATTGTTCCTATTAATATGCTATAATTTAAGTTTTTGCACCTCAATCTAAATGTTTACGGTAAGTATAGTTTATCATTGCATTGGATTATGCGTGTAATAGTTAGGACTGTACTTTCTCTAATTTCTTTCAATTTTAGAGATAAAGCATATTGCTTGGCGAAACCAAACGCCGCACTTTGTTTTACCCTAATAAGAAGTGTCTATGTGTCGAAGAGAGAATCTAGGTTAAAGACACTTTCTTCACTTACCGCCCGAATTCGAGATATTGCGTGTTTGGTGGGGAAACTCAACGCTGCGCTTTATCTTGTTACCAAAGCGGAAAAATGAAAATAATTTAAATATAATTCAATCATTCCCTCGAGTGGGAACCGAACCTATAACCATCGCGTAAATATTCTAGGGTTCAATTTTGTATACAGTTGACAGTTGACACAGGGAAAGGTAGAGACATAGCATAGTTTAGTTAATCATGTCATTTCAATTCTGTTCGACGTGAAGCCCTTGCCCTGCCTTTTAGGTGTAAAACCAAATTAATCATCGTCCACACCCTCAGCTTTTATCATAGATAATTAATTCTTTTGTATTTCTGAACCGAGTGGATCCCTAAAACCATTAGTTAATCGTAATCGTTATATTTATATATTATGATTATTATATGAAGTAGACATATATGTATAGTATACATATGTACCTGTATACTGTAATCAATATATATATATATATATATATATATATATATATATATATATATTTATTAAGAAAATTTAAATATATATAGACATTTTGCATATTTTGCTCCTTGAGGAGTGTAAGAAAACACTGAATTTCGGAAATGGGATTTGTGGAACAAAACAATCGATTACAGATTCTAAACTACTGAAATAATAGTATCAAGGGCCATAGTATGAAATATTAATAAATCTAGTAAAACAAAGTGCACACAGGATCTAAATTGGACGGAAAATGGAGAACGGAGTGTCGCAACATTAAATGTCTCTAACATACTCTACTAAATATTTGAAAATAAATAAAAATAAAAATTTCCTTTCACTTTTTCTATATCAACTAAACCCAGTACAGACCTTACCAAGGCTTGCGTGTAAAAATCCTCGCTGATCGGATTACGTGAGATTTCGTAGCTGATGTTTTTGTGTTTGTTTTCTTTTTTTTTCACGAACATTGAACAAGCTTAGCCGAAAGTAGATTAGCGATAAATGTATTACGAATTGAATTATATTTGTAGAAACATTGATGTATTTGAATATATAGGTATACAAGTGGCGCGGTGTCACATATTTGTTTCTTCAAACTTCCAGTTAAAAGATTCGCCCTTCATAATTAGAAAAATATAGTTAAGGTTAGTTTAGCTTTTAAAATTTTCTTGTGTCAATTAAATTAGATTTTTGAAGTGGTTTTATTATATCATTAAATTATCATATTTACTAATAATTATTCCTTTATTATAGTTTACAGAAGGTAAGCCGGTGAGAATCGCGTTATATGAACACTTCACCACAGAGCAAGCAGAGCTAAATTGTGGCGACTATTGTGGCTTAGTTAGAAAATATTTAAGTAACGTAGTGGTTATAAGTTCGATTCCCACTTATGTTAATTATTTATCAAGACTCTATTTTGATTTGGGAATTTAAAAAGACTCTATATTGAGTTGTTCCGTTGAGTTTTTTGGAAGTCTGATGCATTAACAACAATGAACCAGTGGTAAATTATTTGACATTAAATTAAAGAAAAATGTAACTTCTTAGACTATAATTATTTGACTTTAACTATGATACGAGGCCATCGTGCCGCAGCGGGATAGCGTCTAGTCTAGTCAGACGCTATCCCGCTGCGGCACGATGTTGTAATAGCGACTGGTTGTGGGTTCGATTCCCACTCGGAGCAATGATTATATTTAAAAAAATATTTTCAATTCACTGCTCTAATGAACAAGGCAAACCGCAGCTTTGAGTTCCAACATAAATTCTGTTTTGATACTAGGTATTTTTCAGTCCATAAATTCTTTTAATTAAATTATCAAATAATTAATTATAACTAAGCTACACTATAGCATAACCATTTCAATGAAAAAATCTTGTATAAGAAAAATAAAACTGAAAGTTACTTTAAGTTCCTTACAATGTTCTAAGGAAACCAAAATAAGTATTGATCGTATTACAGTTTAGGCATCGCCACTCTTATATACGACTAGATAAGGGTGAGTCTAATAAAATATTTAAAACCCATCGCCGCTTTTAACACCGTTTGTTAATAACATTGTAATGTAAACTGAGGGAGTTACTATAATTTTTCGAAATAAATTAATTGGGATCTGTGTTCCTTACAAAAAATATTCACGCTTTCCTCCGCTTCTCAAGGCAAGTGGTGAAATTCGAAACATTGCATGTTGCGTAGCGACACTTAACGCCGCTAAAGCGGTGAAATGAAAATAATTTAAAATATAATCATTTCCACGAGACAAGATCGAACCCTAACTAATCGACGGGCAAACTGCTCTCCCACTGCGCAACGAAGGTTAGTTACGCCAGTTACTATTTGACACGACGGTTATAGGGTCGAATATCAATATAGGAGAATATTGAAGCTTAAAATAGTTTCATTCGTCTGGTTAAACAATGAGCGGCGTTGGGCTTCGCCATATAACACGTAATGTCTCAAATTCTCAAATTACCAGTAACCAGATATCAGAATGTTATATCACTAATCTCTATACTACATAATGCAGAAAGGCAGAGATTTAAAATTAAATCAGGCCTTTGAATTTCTTTTTTCTCTAAAATGGCACGAAGGAACATAAATAGCTTGAAATTATGAGTCATTTTTGTTTGACCTAAACGGAAACGTTCTAGAGCAACGGCTAAGCCTAATTTTATTATTACTTGTAAATTACTGGCAAGTGCTAAGTTATAAGCGAGTAGTTTATATTAAGCTTTTAAAGCTTTCTCCTTTATTAGTAGGGCTTTCTTTTATTCCTGCATTTAGTTAGAGACTTAGTATATACTCTGTTCTCTTTTTTCTGAGATATTATTTCAACGTGACAACGTATGTAACTAGAAAAACAAATCGTGATCATAAACAATTTACATTCCATTATATCAATTTGTGCTTATGTTAAAAAAGATGAATAAAAAAATTATTACTAACCTATCTAATATGTAAAAAAAACCAAGTTTTTATAAGTTTACGCTTTATAATTAGCGGAGTAGCCAGAAAAAACGAAGCGTTAAGCGGTACAGTCTCTGCATACTTCTTTCAACTCGTCCTCTGTCATACACCTCTGACTTTTCGGGGTCCTCATGCTTTTTACATGACTTTCCTCCAGTATCATGATACTACAGTATCCATGATACTCTATTATTGAAGGTCAACCAAAAGCTCTGCGTCCATCTCTTACCACTTAACTTTGCGTCATATATATTTCTTAAAATTCTTTTATTACTCAACCCGTCGACGTGCCACCAAACCACCTGAGAGTGTTCTTCTTCATTCTTATTCTGTGTGTCTTTTCATTGTAAATTCAATCAGCTAACTTCGCACATTCTACTAAGAGATCGCATCTCTACAGCAATGATCTTTCTTTCTTTCAGGTTTCGCTGGCATATAATAGCATCGGTACCAGTACTGCACTGACCGTGATGGTCCTGGTATATTGTATTATCATCGAACCGGGACATGTGTGCAAAATGTTCTTCTAATAAAGGTCAAATTAATAAAATAGAATTGTTAAAACTTGTTAAAAACAAGCTTATTTCTATTCTATTGAACGCTTCCACTCACATCTCAATATATAACGGTACAACAGCTGTATCCGTTTATCGTCACGTCTCGTATGAAAAGTTATCAACCGTATGTACGTACGTATGTATGTAGGTCACATCTACGACCGATAACTAATTAGGTGTATGTGAGCACTGTAAAATTGTAATGGTCATGGATTTGATTCTCGACTGAGATAAATTTAGTTTAGTATAGTTGTAGCTTACAATTTCGTTTGCGTAGATTGTGCAACTAATGCCATACTGTTAACATTTAACATTTGTTTTCATTTAAAAATTTGGCAAAAAATATATTATTATATTTTAATATTATATCTCGTCCTGGCAATGTTGAGTCGTGGAGAGGTTTATGGCTGTGAGTTAATATGTTAAAAGTTTTATTTTATATTAATAAAAAAGTTTCTTTTTCTGTACCAGTTAATTAAAGTGCGGCGTTAAGTTCCGTAATCCAGTATAAAAGATAACAATGTGTAAAAAATAAAAATATTCATAATTTCTTTATGTCATTTTCGTATAGCTGAATTATATAGGAGTTGTTTATAAAAATCTACCTAAAAGCCACAATAAAATAAAAAAACAAAAATCTTTTATACAAATATTACTAATTTGAATGCAATAAATATTATAAATTTAAATACTAACATAGGTTAAGAAGTTTTATTACTAACAAAACACGTTTTATTATGTACTAAAAAATCCTGAGTAAATTTGAAATACACTACGCAAGATTCGAATCTGTAACAAAGGCAATCAAAACGCAGTAGGTATCGAACACTAAATACGTCTATTAGTAGATAACAATATATTATAATAACAATAAGGTAGTTGAATAGAGCCCAGGTGTACTGTAGGCGTCACAGCTGAATCACACTGTCCACTTTACTTGCGTAAGTAATGCGTAATATAGATTATATTAATCGTCTTATATACTTTAATGTATTGTTCATACATTTAAAATACAATTTTTAATTGAATATTAGAGTAATATAATAAGTTGAGGGCATCGCGGCGCAGTGGGTCCGCGACTGTGGCTTCGGTTACCACTCGGGGGAATGATTATATTGAAATTCTTTTCATGTCTTCTTCTTTCTTATTGTCATTTAATGCTGTAGTAAGACCAAAAATGGTGTTGAGATTCGTGACTCAACACGTAATGTTTTAAAAAACATATTTTTAGAAAACGTATAAAAATTTGCACGCAGCGGGATTCGAACCCGCGCCTTTTGATGCGTGTGCGTAAGTGATTAACAGTTTAAAAATTGTTAAAAAACACAATGTCTTGATTTCGGATAGGTCTAGTATTAAACTACGCTTTCTCAAAATACCCTGCTATATAAAATCCAAAGATGAAGTTTAAACAACAGTTATCTCTATTATTAGGCTAAAATTCACTTTAAAAATTTGTCCACTAAAAATCCGATGTCATCAACTTTTCGCTTTAAAAATCATATCGGAATATATTAAAGGCGTTTAAGTCTAGTCGGATCGATCTGAAGTTATCGAGTTATTGGTACGGACGGACAGAATGGACGCTAATATTGTTAGCATTTTTGAATATTAACTAGAACATTTTTGACTAATCCTAGATTTTAGGTTTTATTTTGACACTAAACTGACTAGATTTCATTTTTTCCACGTACATTATTTGGTAGATAACGTTCGTCCTTAGCTAATTTCGAGTAATTTTCCATTGTAGCGCAGTTACTAATAATTGGACTTTGCTCAATGGTTGCAGTTCGATCCACAACCTAGTAACTTTTTTATTAATAAAATACGAGTATGTTCATTTACTTGACATTATTAAACATAATGAGCGGCGTCTTTCCTAAAAACTCAAGGTCTCAAAAATATACAGAAGATGCCTATATTTTATAAAAATTAAGCATTTCAGTCTTGTATTTTAAGTACAGGAACTAATAGAATAAAACGTTTGTATTCATTTGAATGACAATCGAATCCACTATCATTGCGTATAACAAAGTCTAATATCATCCCACTGTGCCACAATGGCAAAATAAAACTTTTCATTAAAGCAATTCCTTCTCTACTACAGTCTAGTTGTTACGTGCAGATAATTATGGTAATTCTGACTTTTAATCTAAATCTAAATAACACAAAAGCTTCAAACTTCCGCTTTGTTTACTTTAAATTTGATAGATTAGATACATATTAATTTATTTACTTTATTTATTCAATTAGGCCATTAGTGTGTCAGCAGTGAGACAGCATCTAACTATAAACGCGATTGGTAGTCGGTTCAATCCTACACATTTGGATTTTAAATATGTTTATATATTTCTTCGATCTGGTGAAACAAAGCGCGGTGTTGAGTTCCGCTTCTCAATACCCATTGTCTCTAAAATGGAGATGGGAACATTAAGTTCTCTGTACAGAAAATAGCGTTGAACTCAAATTCAAGTTTCAATTTTAATGTAAATTTATGTATTTAATGAAGATATATTTAAAACTAATAGTTTCATCTATCTACTCTGGTGACAAGACAAAACACGGCATTGATTTTCACCACTCACCCAACAATGTTTCGGATTCCGGCGGAGAATGGAGAACGGATTGTCTTGACACTATGACCTCTTTGCCTATTTGTTATGTAGGAAAAACGCGTCAGAAAAAAAACAAATGAGAAAAATATTCATACTTCAAACATGAAAAATATTTTTATTACGATTTGAAGTCACCACACTACTTTACCTACTTTTTAAATAACAAAAAAACACATCAAGCTTTTTAATTATACAAACAACACGAACGTCACTCAACTAATAAGTGAAATCGCGTGATTTTAATATAGCGAGAGCTGTACAGAATTAAATGAAATTGCTCCGCGTCAACGCGATTTGCATATTTTTGGCCGACGGCGGATCGTTATTAGTCCAGTCTACATTAAGGAATTAAATTGCTTAAAATCTTTTTTTTATACAGATTGCATTATTTTTTCATACTAATGAGTTGGTGAGACAAAAAGGGGTATTGGGATTATTCACTCAACACACATTGTCTCGAAATTTGACGGAAAGTGAAGAAAGGTGTGTTTTATCACTAAGTTCTCACCGCCTATGCTGCTATGAGGCATGTGGAGCAAGCTCATAAAAAATAACGCAATCGTCGCACAAGATGGTTTGTAGTAATGAATTCAAATTTTATGTGAAGTCCTTGTCCTCCACTCCTTGGACTCCAAGTCCTTGGAGCTTGGGTTAGCTCAACACGCTGTGCCGTCGACCACACGGTGACCCACCACAATCGACTCCACAACGTGCCTAGCGGGCTCCCGCCGCCGGGGTTCACGGACTCACTTTCCCGTAGTCTCGGCTAGTGGCGGTCGAGGTGGTCAGGCGTTTTAGTGGGTATATAGACGGCTTACATCTGCTAGTCCGAAGTCTCATATAGCCCTTCTCATCCGTAACGGACTTCATATTGGATATCAACTGGATATCAACTGGATATTAAGTTGATAGCTGAGGATAGAGTGAAGTGTTAAATCTACATGAGAGTAACGCAAAAGCTGTATATATACTTATGGAGGAAAAGTGTTAATGTCCGTAGAAAAGTACAGGGGGTGATAAGTGACGGAAGAATTTTTATGTAAGCCGTCAAACCACTCTCATTTGAATAAGAATACTTGAAGTGTTCAGATCGT
Source organism: Podotricha telesiphe (assembly GCA_038994665.1). Taxonomy (NCBI): domain Eukaryota; kingdom Metazoa; phylum Arthropoda; class Insecta; order Lepidoptera; family Nymphalidae; genus Podotricha; species Podotricha telesiphe. The sequence continues at coordinate 320,804 of JAOYRR010000278.1, read as the reverse complement.
TAAAGGGAATTCAGTTCGTTTAATAAATTAAATAACCCTTTGATCTGATAGTGTTTTTATTTGTCCTAATTTTAATAATTGGGACCTTTTTTATAAACAAATATATAATGATAAAAAAAAACCAAATTATATATATTCATAATTACAAAGCAATATAAAGACAAACCCACAACATAATGCCGTGTGTAATAGATGTATATCTATGACAGGCCAGATATGGATAGATGTCACGCTATTCGATTTGTAAACGAAATATTTGAACGTATACACAATAAGAGTTTTTTTTAGTTATTACTAATATTTTACAATTGTTTCACTTTAGGTAAAGAGATCCTGGTGGTAAATCACTCCATTGTCCTCATTTCATCTTTATAAAAATTGCGTGGTGTTATCAAATAAATATATATATAAATTCAAAAATGTTGAATGCAAAATTAATTTCTATAATATATATTATGTAAAATATTTTATTATATACTTATTTTATTATATATAATATTCGTTTAAGTATATAATAAAATATGTTCCTAAATTCAAACTCTATACTATCACACTGAAGTACGTGACATTAAAAAGTTTAATAGTCATTTTGGTTCATAGCGCCGTTCGCGTGGAAATTGGCGTAGAAATAGCTTTTCTTTACAAACTTTTAAGTTGGTTCAACCATTAACCGCCATTAAGTGAAAGTAGTATTGACATTTATAAAAATACTCAACTTTCTTTACAAAGGTCTAACTGGAAAAAGTATGAAAGCTTAAGTATTTGATATTTGTAAATGCAATGATATAGTGTTAAGAAAATTGTAAAATGCGTAGTACTTATCAGTCAATTTTATTTGAACTAATATTTTCTAAAAACATTTTTCACTAGATTTTAATTTCGTTTTGTGCGTTTTATAATAAAACAATTGAAATAGTTAGTAATTAACGCGTTAACAATACTTTTTTTGTTATATATTATCATAATCGTCCCAGTAAAGCTTATCTATGAAAATATTGCACTCACTAAATCCGGACACGAGTGCAATTTTCAATGAAATCGGACTCCGATAAAAAAATCTAAATTGTTTTGCAAGATTTTCTACAAGTAAAGCTACAGTTCTAAAAGTATATAAACAAAATAATATACCAATCTGCATATGTAAAATGCGGCATTAAGTTCCAAAATCCAACACAAATTATATTCATGGTAGGGTCTATCTATCTATTGCGGATGATTCGGACATTTTTATTATCCGGTAATCAAATTTTTTAACAATTTTTAGTTACCAAATATATTTTTTGTATTACCGTAAATACTCAGACAAGAGCCCCTTACACTTAAACAGACTGACTTTGATAAATCATAAAACAACAGATCCCTTCAATTATTTAATGTTTATACAGCCTAAAGGTCCAGAATTGCTAATTGTAACCAGATGAGGGTTGAACAATAAAAACGATATTACGCATTCACCAAATGGACGGCTAAGCTCGTCTAATGGAGCTTTCACGAAACTTAATGAAAAAATATTCGATGCCGGTTGGTAAAATTTTTGGATTAAAACGTGTGTGAGTGTGTGCGAGTGTTCCTTTGCCTTTGCCTAGATTATAAAATAAAGTGTCCTTTTAATTTTTATTTCAGTAATCTGTTTTTGCGTGTGTCGAGCTTTTTATTGTACTTTTTAAAACTTTATATACAGATACTGAGTCCAGAATTTTAATGATACTTACCAGTATTTCATAATCAATAAAATTGAATCCATCGCGTCGCTGTGGGACAATATTTGACTGTAGACGTAATTGTTTTTGGGTTCAATCCCATTTGGTTCAGTGATTATATTTAAAAAATGTTATTATTTATCCGCTCTGGTACTGGAAATCTGTCTACAAAGAAAAAAAATGTAAGCCTTTAAATATCATAAATTCTTTAAAAATATAATATCGTGTAATTTTATACTCTTATAAAAAGTATTATGAAAGTCATATAAATTAAATACTTGTAAAAAAGGCCGACATTATCCGCATAATTTCGTTCAGACTTCATCTCGTTTGCGAGCGTTATGACTACGATTGATTAAAATAAGTATTTCAGCAGTATTTTTCTACTGTCATTAATTTTAAAAATTAATTCACAAATCAAATTTGTATGGGACCTAAAGTATATCTACGTACGCTTCGATTAATATAACTTGATTTAAAAATTCTATTTTTAATCGGCATATGATTATTATTATTATTGTGTTATGATTCTTTTTTCAGCAAAGAAAAGAAACTTGAGACATTGCATGTAAAATGGCGGAACTCAACGCCGCGCTTTGTCTTATACGCTAGAATGGAGTAATGAAAATAATTAAATTATACTCATTTATACGAGTGGTAATCGAACTCCAATTGTGATGACAGATTGACTCTGTGCCACTGCGCCACGATGGCCTCAAATATTAAGATATGTATAATTGAGCTAGTTGAAACCTTCGATTCGTATCCGAGGACTGTAGAACGATTACCACCGTTCCTGTAAGAATTATAGTAGTCTCATGTAGCTTTTTGTTAGGAATGTAGGGAACCTCAAGGAACCTTTCAGCTTTTAACACTCAGTATTTGTCTGTCAGTAACGGAAGAGTTTTATATATATTGATGAATACGAATACGATGCACTTTTACACTATTTAGAGAAACTGCGTCTAAATTATAAAAGCTAATAAGCTTTTTAAATTATGTAATATATGTATGTAATTTTATATACCTCCAAATAGTATTATATTTATTATTACTACGATGGCCTGTATTTCTAAATATAACAACAATATACGATACAAAATGAGAAAACATTATTTTATCAAGCGAGGTTCTTTCACCACTAACACGTATTATAACAACGCCAAAGGCAATGCACTTTTTATTTTCGAAGCTTTCAACGGAGCTTTAATCAATAATTTCGAATAAACGTAAAGCCTTTTATTACCTCTTTAGTCATGGCTTAAGCTGTTTTATTGATATTTTAGACATTAAAGTTTTATTATTTTTGCACGTATTTCTTTTAAATTATATGACAGAAACACCTTAGTGACAGAACACTACTTTGTATATTTGCCAATTACATAGAAAAAAAACAACACTAATTCACAGTGTTGTGTCACTTTGTGTGATTTTAAGAATATCACACTCACACAGTAGAAAGTATTATATAAGTTTTTATTCAATAGTTAAATAATTTTGGCACCGCTAGTGACTAGACACTGCGTTAGTAAACTATTTTCTTATATTGTTGGTAGGCAGATAACGTAGTGATAAATCACTCCTTTTTACATTCTGTCCGTTTTAAACATAGCACAATAGATAACCTTAATGCTACCCTTGTGTCCGTAACTGGAAACAATGAAAATATTTTTATTGTTTCCCCGTATAGGATTCGGAGTTTCTCAACTGCGCCAGTGTTTCTACAGCGACTGTATGTAAGGTAGATTTTCAATATCTATATATTTTCAATAATCGCCGTCTGTACATGGAGGATAATTTAAAAAAAAACAAGGAGCATTTATCAATGTAATAGAACCCATAACAATGATTTTAAAATATTTTTTCTGGTTATCTGTTCTAATCTTAGAAACCGCTTAACCAATATAAATGCAGTTATGAGAAATGTATTTTGGTAAGCTTATTTCATTTCAATCGGTTCTTATATAAAAAGTTAGAACAGTTTAAATTATAAATTTAAGCAAAGTTTATGATCTAAGTGAGAACGTGGGCAGGCGAAATAGTGTAGTCGTGTAGCTTACACAGGTAAAGCTGCGAGTGGGTCTCTAGTCAAAAAATAATAAGTACAGTCCTTTAAATTAATGATATACTCGTATATCAAATCTACGACCTGCATCCAATATGCATTCATTCACATATATAAGCTTTGAAACCATGGACATTAAGCAATGCAAATTAAAAATAAGCTGCAAAAACATAAATCCCAGTTTAAAATAGAGATAAAATGATGCGGAATATTAATGTATGGCCAAAGTACTCGCCCTTATGTAAGTAAAAATAAAGTTTAAATTGAAAATTGGTTTATATGACGAGTAGGATCACAATGTGTGGTGATAAAGTTAGGATATATAATTAATTAAATATTAAATTTAAACGCGATGTTTCTGGATTACATTCCCAGTCGGGGGATTGATTATATTTAGATTAATTTGATTTCCCTGCTCCAGAGCAATACCTAAGACAAAACGCGGAGCTGAGTTTCGCCACTCAACACACAATGTCTCGATTTCGAGCAGAAAGTGGGGAACGGAGCGTCTTGACACTAGATTCTCCCTGATATGCGGAAAAAGCTATAAAAAATAAAATGGCTGTGGGTATCATTTTTTACATAAAATTTTCTATACAAGTATACAAGCTTGTTCTATAGTTTATTGCTGCAACAAGCAATCAAAATGAAAATGATTCAGCATTTTACTTATTTCTAAATATTTAACGTACCGCAAATTGTGTTTTATTTAATCCAATAATCATTTGTAGCATACATTTTTTTTTTTTTTTCAATTTAAAATCGGCTTTCCAATCATCATATTCAGTCAAGCACGTCTTAGCGCAACAAAAAAAAAATCAATCATTGAACCAACCTGTCTTACTGTACGTAAAGAAAGTGGCGACTTGAGTCACTTGTCACTACGCCATTTTCCATTTCATATCTCATAAAAGAATATATACAATCTCTGTTTTTATAGATGAAGAAGTCCAAAAAGAAAACGGCGGTCCCCATAAATCACAACAGATATCGCCTCTACACGCGGACCACTACGCTAATTCAACGCGTTATTTAAATGCAAAGTTATGAATTTCAAAGTAAACCGTTAACGGATTTTAAAGGCAATTACCTTATATTCGTATTAACGAATGTTGTTTTATGATGTGATAGAAATATGCAATATTATTCATGTGCTTGATGCTGTATGATTTATTTTATAAATCAACTTTACTGAAATAAACAATTAATTAAAAATCTTAAAAAGTTGCGTAGTTTGGAAAAGTTTGACTGTATTAGCAGTTTGAGGTGTGGGTTCGAATACCACTCACCGAAAAGCTCAAGAAATTTAATTTTATTAACTTTCATACGTTTTTAATTTATTTTTCAAGCAAAACACTCGAATCGAAACTCGAATAACAATTCATTTGACTATCTCAAGGGGCAATAGAGTTAATTTCTTTAAAACAAAAGCCCAAAAAATGCAATTATAACCGTAAAATTGCTAAGAACTCTCCACGAAAACGAACGAATTTTAAATCAACGCTAATTAAAAATCCTCTCAATAGACATGGAAATATAAACAATTCAAAACCAACCCTTCATAAAGTCAGGGGTAGTTCTGGATGCTGTAAAAAAGGGAAAATAGAATAAAATACAAATCAACCGTTCCGAAAATGACACTAAAAGGATTTTGGAATGCTATTTATGACATTGTGTCGCAACTAAAACGTGACTAATGAAATATGATGGACTTGGGTTCGTTCCCACTCGAAAAAAAAAAATATTACTTAGTAAAATTGGGCAAAACGTAGAAAATATTTGAATAAGTGAAAAATGTAAATCTCTGTTTCATAAAATAAAAAACCGGGGTTTTATAAGTCACACTGTGTTCATGGGACGTAGGTTCAAGTGGGTGGATTTAATACAACAAATGTTGTAGTTAAATTTCCGCTTAAGTAAATTATTAAATTATTCATGTATTAGGATCCCGCCCGTTTAAAAACAAATATGTATAATATCTTTTTTTGAAGTGTCTCTTGATGAAATAAAGCTTCTTTTTGTCTAAAATAAAAAAGGAAATCTCTTCTTCTTAAACTACAAAACACATTGTAATTTAAGCCCTAGAATCCTGAATTCAGGGCAATACACATATACAACTTTGGTATCACATTTCTACTGTACCGTTTCCACTAATTTTTCAGTTGTTACCGCGCCGGATGCGCTTTATAGCCGCTAACATGTTTAGAATGGAAATGAATCGATATGACGATGTAGGGGATTTATTTATTGATAACGGCTGTCTCGCTTGTGCAATTAAAACCATAGTCGTGCAGTGGTACAGTGGTCTGACTATTATAGTTATGGGTTCGATACCCACTCGGGGGAACGACTATATATAATAATTGATTTTTAATTTTGTTTAATTTGTTTTAGGAAAACAAAGTTAGAAAGACAAACAAAAAAACTAAAACTATTTAGTTTCACCATTCAATATATAAAAAAGCAACTTAATTTTCGCGCACAGCAGGGTAGTCAGATAGAATCTAGTGTAAAGATACTCCGTTTTCCACTTTCCGCCCAAACAGACGACATTGAGTGTTGGGTGGCGGAACTCAACGCCGTGTTTTAATTTGAATGTGCAAAAAAAGGAAAATAATTTTAATATAACCACATCCCGAGTGAAAATTGAACCCACAACCAATCGTATTTACAATCAGAAGCTGTTGTTAAATTACCACTGATCCACTATGGTTTATTTGCACAATAAGAAATTGAGCAAGCACTTCATAATTTGAAAAAATCTCTAAAGAATCACATCCTGAACGGTAGTGCAGAGAAAGGCTGTATGAACTTCACCGGAAGTAACTTGTTGGGTCTACAGCTTCCGGATATAGACAGATTTTTATTTGTTTGCAAAACAAATATAGGCGTGCAGTTTGCTCATATTGTATTATATATTAGATTTATGATTTTTTTTCAAGAAATATGGCTTTTTAAGCAAAGTAATGGAAGTGCTAAATTATTCCCTTTTTTAGTGAAGAAATAGTGCTCTCTATCCCAATCATTTTGCTGCCTTTCCACCATTATCATATATAAATGCAAAAGTAATTATGTATGTCTTTCTGTAACGTCATTACGGTCAAACTACAGCTACTTTCCGCCCGAAACTTAACGTCGCGCTTTGTCTAGTGCAAGAAAGCGGTAAAATAAAAATAATTAATCCCAACTAGGAATCGAGCCCACAATCAATCGTTTACAGTCAGAAGTTGTCCCACTGCGCCATGATGGAATCAAAAATAATAAAATATTGAGTGAATTAAAAATTAAAAATATTGAGTTTGTCATAGTTAAACTTTATATAGTATAGAAGTGCAGAAAGTTATATTTATAAAAATAATGCATAAATAATAAATCAAATTAATAAAGTAAATGTTACACATACTACGATAACTTTGACATTGGCTTTTGCATATTATAGTGACATACACGTTGCTAAGGCAAAGTACGCTTTGTACGCGTCAACGAAGCGGGGCTACTTTAAAATGACGAGTGACAGGCGACGCGCGGCGTGTGGCGTGCGCTACTATTGCGGTGATCTATACAATACTCATATATATTTCAACTCTCAAACTCTCCTTGACTCTACTTTTATTTTCCTTTTAGATATTGTATCGCAGGCAGAGAGGCTATCGTGGCGTTGTGGGACAGTGTATGAGGGTAAGCGCTGGTTGTGGGTTTGAATCGACTCAGACGAATGATTATATTTAAATTATTTTTATTTCGTCGCTCTGGTGCCTATTACAAAGTGCGGCATTGAGTTCCGCCAATGTCTTCATTTTCGGCAGAAAGTAGAGAACGGTGTGTCTTGACACTAGGTTCTCTCCGACTTCTCTGCTAAGCTGCTGCAGGAAAATGAGTAAAGCTGAAAGGTTATTATACTGGAGGCGGTCATTGAAAATCTTTTTCTAAATAAAGACTATTTAATTTACCAAAGTGTATGTATATAAACTCTCAAAGCAAAACTGCATAAAATTAATAATTTACAAAAAGGTTAACTGTTAGACGTATGTACACACACACTCTAAATTGATTACCAAAATGCAAAAAGCGTCTGACTGCAAATGTTATTGGTTGTGGATTCGATTCCCACTCAGAGAAAGGATCATATTAAAATTATTTTCATTAATTCGCTCTGGTGCAAGACAAAGAGCGGCGTTGAGTTCCGCCACTCAAAACGCAATGCCTCGAATTCGGGCGGAAAGTAGAGAACGGAGTGTCTAGACACTAGATTCCCCTTGGTTATCCTAATATAAAGTCAAATAATAATATAAAGATAATAGAATAAAAGAAAGAATAACGTGAAGCGAGCGAAGCGTCGCACGCGACGTGTGGCGTGTGAGAGAGTGACGTAGTCTACTCGTCACGCCATCTTCGTCGTCAGTTATCGGTGTGTCATAATGACGTTGATGTTTTACAATTGTACTTGTAAGAAATACAAATAAACATATTTTTACTTATTTCTTTCTAATATTATCTAATAGAAATATTAATATATCTTTCAGAGCGCTTGAACGGTTTTCAAGAGTCGCGGTTGTAAATCCCGCTGCGTTTAATTTTTTACACGTTTTCTAAATATATGTTTTTCAATTTCCTAAGTGTTGAATAACACATAAAAAAAAAGGTTCAAAATATATCCTTGTAGCTATAGGATAACAGAAAATCTTTCAAGTATATACGCCTAGTGTTATTTGGCGTAGTGAATACGCCTAGTGTTATTTGGCGTAGTGAAGTAACATCTGCCTATACAAGTGATGATTATAGATTTGCTTCTTTCACGCTTTTTTCCATATCAGGGTAGATAAAGAGAACCTAGTATCAAGTCACGCCGTTCTTCAGTTTCCGCCAGATTTTGAGACATTGAGTGTCAGAACTTCATTAAAATATAATATAAATCATTCATATAAAAATAAAATAATTAAAATATAAATCATTCATCCGAGTGGGAATTGAACCCACGATTACGTATTTAGTCAGACGCTGACTTTATACTGTTCCACGATTTACGAATGATTAATTCTATCGCTATTCAGAGAAATAGATGTAGTTACAATATTATCATTTGCATAGTTACCAGGTATGATAAAAGCGTGGAGTTGAGTTGCGCCACTATCGCACCATATCTCAAAAAATAAGCGAAAAGCGGAGAACGGAATGTATCACTACATCGTTTCTACCCAATATGCTGCATGCGGGATATGCGAGAAAATATAAAAATCGACGATAATATGCACAAATATTGTCGACCAACTAAAAAATATTCATAGATATATGTAACCCTATAACAAGGACCGAAAATCACTTAACATATAACATAACAAAATCGAACCCACTACCATGGCTATGAACAAACAGCGTACCTCACAAAACGCTTAAATGTTTTAAATGGCATTACTTGTATTTAGTATGTAGTTTCAACGGCAAAAGGAAATAAAAAATTCCCTTTGACGTCGAAACCAATTCACTCATACGGGCATCGGTTAAGAGGCTAATGTACGTCATATTGTCTGCAAAACGTGGATTATGTATAATTTTATATACATATATATAATCTGATGCGTCTCTCTATCTACATTGATATATTTCAAACGTAGATAGATATATGCTATCTATGTATATTTATAGGAAATTTTATATATTAAAAAAAACACTTAGAAAACGTTTAATTTATTTCAACGCAGCAATATTCAAACCTCTTAAAAACCGTCCAAGCGCTCTTACCTCTAAGCCATGCGTTCTACATCAAAATAAGCCATGTGCTCGAAATGCTAACCATTAAAATAAGCTGTAATAAAGCGTACTACAATTTCAACGTAGCCGGATAGTTAGTAGCCAAACAGTTGGGAGCGCTCGAGCTCGAGTAAGAGAACGTAATGTATTTAGTCTTGTCAACATAATTTTTTATATTAGTTTCATACAAGCTTGTCACCCATCTGTTCGTATTCTCAGCATATTGGGCCTCTTTCCAATCCCGTCCAATCAATTAACGCATTATCGTAGGCGATAATATTACATACGTAAAGTAAAGCAAGAAAAGCGTTGGACCTAAGATTATGATATTTTATTAGCTTATAGTATTAATAAGTGAAAGAAAATTGAACTAATTTTACGAAAATTTTACAATTTTAAACGTATGAAATTTGGCATACTTATAAATAATTTGAAGAAGAAATGCATGAATGCAATATTATCCAATTATACATTACATTAATAAAATAAATATTTTGTATGCTGCCATGTATTTAATGTACAATTAAACGTGCATAAAATTACATACACGTAGCTGTACTCGTCAAAAGGTCTACGACTTAATAGATGCCTCTTATGCCTTCCCACACACATAACGTTTCCACTAGTTATATATAAAGAAAGAAAAACCCAAAACAGAATACCCAAATCAGTACAAAATCAAACTTAATATCAACGAGAGAAATATTAACACAACCACAAACCCATTAGGTCTATTAAAATTTAATAAAAACAAACGTTTCGGTCAGTTGAAAAAAACTTCGTCAGAAATTGTTCGATGAAATTTGAATTCACTTGAACTCCGGCAGGGTGTATTGAAATTTGAAATATACATATGGGTTAAACGCTCGAGGCATGCCAACTATTCACTATAGGTACCTAGTGAATTTTAAGCGTTCTTTTACTAAATCGAATATAAGGCTCTAGCGCAGTGCAGTTGGCACTTGCAAACGCTGGTTGTGAGTTCGATTTTCTATTGAGGGAAAAATTATGTTAATAATATTATAATTTGACGCAGTTATAAAAAAAAATGTAATTTATCAAAAAGTTCACTTCTGCTAATAAACATAGAATGTTTCTTAAATGAGGATAGTGTTTTAACAATACTTTAATATGAAACCTAAGAAAAATATTATTGATATGTGATTTTACATATAGTCGAATTGTATACGTGATGTGTCGTTACAAGTTTGTGGTTATACGTCTAATATCGGTTGGTATAAATTAATTTCTCGACAGAAAAATTACATAGGGAATATGCCAAACAAATAGTACGACTAAGCGCTCCAGGCGTACCAAATATTCACTGTACACAAAAAGTGAATTTTAAACTTTCTTGTTACTAAACTCAATATTATAGTTGGTCGGTGTTTTACTATTTAAACAATTTTAACTTAATTTATGCCTGTATCTACAGAGTGAAAATACTTAAAGCGTGTGTCTATCTATCAATCTATCTGACTATCAGTTAATTATTATAAAAAGATTTAACTACTTAAATCTACTATTTTTCTTGCAAATGACATATGTCCGGAATAATATAATATTTTCAGTTGTACTAATTGCCGTACAAACATTAAAAACATTACGACGAGAAATTAATTTAGAGCGTTTTCCTTTTAATTTATTTTTGGAATTAATTGTTTTTTTTTATAAATTCCAGTAACCGAGTTTGCTTGAAGGGCTTACAATTAATCATATAATATAATAAAAACAATTTGCCGTCTCAATTTAATATTTAAATAAATAACAAAAGCGTCTCGAAGTCGACAATAGTACAAGTTGATATAATGCATTCTCTACGCTATGCGGGAGATTTATGAAACAAAAATAGCATGAATGAAACAAAATAGAAAATAGGGATACTTCACTAAATTCGATGCAAATTACGTCACTAAGCTGACAAACTGAAACAAACTCTCTCAAAAAAGACTATTTCCGCTACTGAATAGACAACCCTAATACATCACAAATCCTCTTCATACAATGTAGTACAATACAAAAAAATACTAAAAAACAATTTTGTATACAGAAATATATACAATATACATACATCATATAGACCACCTTTGTGAGCATTTTTCAACGCAACCCTGATTTACAATTCGTACCGAAACGAAACTACAATTACACGTGGAAATAAATTTAACTAGTAAAATCGGTGCGTCTGTCCATTTTGAATTGAAAACCTTACATTTTATATACGAGTACATATATATACTATATACATATGTATGTATGTAAAGTACATTTATTTTCATATTGTGATACAAAAAAGTAAATAATTGAAACGTTAAAATTCTTTGCCCTTTTTAACTTGATAAAAGTTGGTGTGAAACGCCACCGTGGCAATGGGTCCAGTGTCTGACTGTAAACGCGTTGGTTATTGGTTCAATCCATCTTGGGGAAACGATTATATTTGAAGTATTTTCAATTCTTCCTCTTTAGTTTTTATGGCAGCTTTTTTATAAAACAAAGGTTTTTTATTTTATTTCGTAGACAAGGCAAACGAGCGTTCGGGTCACCTGATGGTGATCACCGCCGCCCACGACCCCGTGTCACACCAGAGGAGCTACAAGGATGTTGCTATCCTTTAAGGTGGCACGTGAGTAGAGTGCCACGTATCCAGATGATGAGGATGATATTTCAGTCATTACTAACTGTGCGGTTGGAAAATTCAGCGGCAGGAATCAGGTCAACAGTTCCCAAGAACACTTTCCATGATAAATGCGGTAGAGAACGCACAAAGAGGAAACGTCTCTATGCAACACCAAAGTGTCACGCCTTTCACAGATTATTGGGTCCTTAACGATTCGAATGGCTCTATGCTGAATGCGATCAAATGAATCAAGCTGATACTGGGGTGCACCAGCCTAGAGATGAGAACAGTACTCCATGTGAGGCCGTTAACGCGCAAACTTGTGTCTTCTGGGGATTCAATTGAACTAGGTTCCTTGCCTGGACCACAAAAAAATATATAAGAAGAAAGCCTATGTCCATCCCAAGATCCTCAACTCAACTCAACTTGTGTCTTCTGGGGGTTCAATTGAACTAGGTTCCTTGCCTGGACCACAAAAAAAAATATAAGAAGAAAGCCTATGTCCATCCCAAGATCCTCAAGTATAAAATTTTAACACAATCGGTTTAGCAGTTTAGCCGTGATGACGTCACATACAGACGGACAAAGTTAGTTCAGTGGTATGGATGCCGACGACTTAACATACACGAAGAACAAAATATAATCAAATTTCAAAACGTAGGTATCGTGATAAACCTATTTCCGTTAGACTATTTTGTTTACTGTTCGAAAGGTCAAAATTCAATCAAAATCGTACATGTTATTGGTAATTATAATAAAACACGTGTATTTATTAAGTAATTGTGGTATGACTAACTGATAGGACACCTGGTGGAATCGGAAACAGCGCGATTGTCACGTCGCAGGTCCACGGCGGATGTGAGAGCAGACATTTTAGAGTCCAGTACAAAAAATTATGGAATTTTTATTTGTTTACATATTTTATGGTTCCGCATACAAATTGAACTTTTAAAGGGAACATAATTTATAGCAATTTTTAAATTTTCACTCACTTAGGAAATTGAAAAACTTATACGAATTTGAACGCAGTGGGATTCGAATCCGCGCTTCTTGGATACCGTCCAAGCTCTCTGACCGCTAAACAATGCGTTCTACATCCAGCTGCATCTAAATTCTTATACGCTTGTTACAACTTATTTTGGAAGCATAATTTTTTATATTTTCTAGGCCATAGTGGCACAATGAGAAAGCGCCTGACTTAAACGCAATTGATTGTGACCTCGGTAAGGCAAAGTGAGGCGTTCAGTTCCGTCAGTTAACTGAGGGCACAGTGCCTTGACAGTAGGTTATCTCTGCCTAGCCTGCTATGCGGGAAAAGGCGTGAAGCTTGAAGTTGTATAAAGAGTCTAGACGTGAGAAAAGCTTTGATTATTATTTTTGTAATATCACTATAAGTTCTTGAAAAAGATGAACACTTTGAAATGATTTGATTAATATATTTCTTTAATAATTATTATAAGATTCGCTTTATCGTACACAGAATTCGAGACAAAATTGTCTGTCTACTGTAACTAGAAACAATAAATTAATTAACAAAGACATACACTTTTTCATTACGAAAGTAGTGAAAATTGTTATATTTTAACAAAAATAATGCCTTATACGAGAATTGAACCCATTACGATTTCATACAGTAGCACTCAACTAACACAGAGCCATCAAAACTATCTTTAATACAAGCTTTACAGGCTTCTTACAAAAGAAGGGTAAATGTATCACACAGTATTAAATACGTATTTCAATAGCTATAGAAGTCAAATGCTAATAAAAAGCATGATTTATGACTTCAATATTTATTGTAAGTTATTAGAAATCTTTGTCAGTATTGTCAGTGTAGATGCAAATAGGCTTTGTCGATATTGTTCGCGGTGAAATATTATAAGGGAATGTTAAAGCAGAATATATAGCCTTTTTAGGAATCTATTGGTTAAATGGTTAAAGTTAGAATTTTTGACAATGAAAACACAAACAAACTGTCTGCTTAATGGAAAATTGATTGTGGCTATGAATATTCTTGTGGAAGTTAGGCTTTTTTTTTCAAGGGTATTCCTCGTTTTACAAGAAAGGTAGAGGGAATTTTGTGATAAGTGACTCTGTTTTCTACTTGTTGTCTATATATGTTCTTTCCTAGTTCCGTAACTTAGCGCCAAAAATAAAAGAAAAAATAAAATCTCCAATTTGGTAATATTTCTGTAAAATTTTAACACAAAATGTTAATTCTTCAAAAATGTCTACTATATTATTTGTTTAACGTACTAATTACGATTCTTCTCATATCCTACATACAAAGAACTTAGTACTATATATCTTCGATTTTCAATTGTCGAATATTTTGGACAAAATTTAGCGCCGCAGTATTTTTTTTCCGATTAGAATTTCAACCCACAACCACATCTGTTACTTGTCCAACACCTCCACTATAGTACCGTGACACAATTCGTTAAAAATGTATAAATATTTATAATGTTCAATATGCATCCATATGGTACATAGCCATAATAATACGTAATCCAGTTCTCTGGAAGAATTTGACTCAAATGGGAATTTGGACAAACAGACTGAAAATATTTTTACGATCGACAAATAACTCATTGTATTGCACATTCTGTTGTCGCTCTTAAGGTTATTTACGATTTTTTGGCATTTATCGTTATGTGTCAACTTTGATACTTTTATGGGTGTGAATCATTTTTGAATTCCCAAGGATGGAAAGGAACCGCCTATATGTGGGAGGGATATGTGAAATCCTGTACGTATTAGAAAAATTAAGACGTAAAGTCATTGCCAATGCTATAGGCCAATGAGGGCAGAACAGTACGTGTAACTATCCTATAGTTATATTGAAATTTTTTGGTGTTTGTCTGTCATATCATTTTTGAGTTCCCTTACCGGTGGTGGTCGCCTCACCTCTATAGTCGAAGAATATATTAACACATTGTACATACTAAAGAAGACCACTATCGTCTTGCTCTTGTAATAGAGTATCATTTTATGATTTTTATCCTACTTGTCTATCTCTCTCCCCATTCTCTGAAATATTTTCATCTAGTAAAAAAAAACTGCACTTTGTAAAAAGATCTGACCCTCCACCTATTAGACCCCATAATTATAAATTAACTTTCGATAAAAAAATGTAGTGTAATGGGTCAAAATATAACTGGTGAAACGATGATTGTAGGTTCGATGCTTACTCGATATAAAATGATATTTAAATCAAATATCATTTACCCGGTCTTGTATAACAATGCGCGGAGTTGAGTTTCGCCAGTCAACAGGATGTGTCTCGAAACTGGGCGGAACATAGAGAAGGGAGGGTTTTAAGACTAAGCTCAGGTGTGCCTGCTTACTTTGCTATAAACGGGACCATCGTGAAGCTACAAAAAAAACGTAATAAAATGAAAGAATATATGTTATTGTCACTACTAATTTATTAACACATCGCCAATGGTTTTACGATCTCTATTGTTACATTGTTAGAGTTTATCTTTTAGGGGATCTTTTAGGGTTCCGTATCGGATTTGAGATGTAAAAATTTATGATAGCATTGGAATGTCAAATGTTTGTTAAACCAAATATGCTTGTGACGGTCGTAGGTTTGAATTCTATAGCATTTTTGTGTGTTATATATGTTTTCTAAGTATGTTCTTTACTTTTTTTAGTTTAACGCTTTTTCCCTCATAGCATAGTAGGAAGAGATAACCTAGCAAGACACTCAATTCTACACTTCGGATCCGACACATTACGTGTTAAGTGGCAAAATTCAACGCTGTGCGATGTTTTATCAACAGAGCGGAGAAATTAAAATAATTAAAATATAATTATTCCCCCGAGTGGGAATCGAATCCACAACCGTCGCATATACAGTGAGACGATGTCACACTGCACCTCGATGACCTCCTTGTTCTTTTACGTTCTAATATTTTTTATGAATTTACGGATGCATGTAGGTGCAAAAATCAATTCAAAATCTTTATTCGAATAGGTAATTCAACTAAAATGAAAATATTAGTATTGTCAGTTCTACAGGAAGCTACTATCGGTTCGAAACCCAGTTCTGCTGCAAACAAGCGGCGAGAAACTCAACAATTGCCCGTTTCCAATATATATTTATTGATTTATACGAAATCTTTGTCCTTTGACAGCATTTTGAACTTCCTTATCCTGGGATAACCTGATAAACCCATAGAAGAAAAGGCAATAGCTTTTACCAATTATTTTTCTTTAAATTATGTTTTGTCTGCATATTGTACTGATTTAAAATATATACAGAACCCGTTACATATTACCTGCTTCTTTACCACACATATTGTAAAGAACGGTTAAAACAGCGGCGTTGTTATATAAATTGCCCAATTTAAGATATGCTTTAAGATTTACGCTTTAGTTTCGAAAGTTCTTCATATTATGCGTGTTATATTAGATTATTGTAATATTATTGTTATTTGTAAAAGAGACAGGCCAAAGATTTAGGTGATAAGCGTAAGCCACGATCTTGACTTTAAATGTAGAGTCTCATGAAAGCTATATTAAAAAATGTTTTATAAATCTCGTATGAAAACACAACAAAAAACAAATATACGACAAAACTTTGCGTGATGGTAGTGGGTTAGATTCCTGGATCAGGGCAACGATCATATTTAAATTATTTTCTCTGGTTAGAGTAAGTGCGGCGCTTAGTTCCGCCACCTATAATGATATCCGTTGAACCTTATCTATAGCTTGTTTGCCTATTGTTCGCCTTGAAAAGAAATAACACTAGTTTCTCTCTCGGCATACATTCGGCGGATTCGTGAAAATCAATGCTACCTGTAATGTATTACGCAAATATTTAAAAATAAAATTACATTTACTTTAATCGTCCAATTGAACCCTAAAACTAAAAAATACTCTTGTTACAACTTTGACTAATCAAGGCCGGCCATTATTATCTATACAATACTGATATATTGATGCACGATCTGACCCCCAAGTTCAAGAGATCGGGAAGTCTACAAACTATAATAAAAAAATGAGACACGCCTATTTAAAAACATGACGTCTAAATAACTTATTCACGTATAAATAATTGGTAAATTATAATCTTTAACTAGCTCATGAAGTAAAGTTGTAAAAAAATGAACTTGTGACGCAATTTGCGTGTATTAGTCGTGTATTCGAATCCCGCGTAAATTATGTTTATATGTAAATTATTGCTTGTTTCTATCAAATAAATAAACCTTTGGTTTATTTGTGACCATTGGGCACAGTGGGCTCAGTGGTCGTGTTGGACTTACGGTCTCGAATCTATTTAAAAGTTTTTGATAAATTTGCTTAAGGTGTTTTTATTAACGTTGGTTATGAGACTCAATATTTATCAACAAGAATGAAAGCGGCGAACAAAGTATTAAAAAATACTCTTTCGATATTAACAAATAATAAGTAAAGCAAAATATATATAATAAAAATGTAACTGAGCGCTGTTTGTATATGGAATATATGAAAAAAATATATTATTCAGGATATGTATCATTATAATAGAACCTAAAACAATGACTTTTAATTTCCTTTTCTGTTTGTCTGTGCGTTTGTGCACACTAATCTCAGAATCAGCTTAACCGACTTGAGCAGATTTGACTATAGTAGTTTGGTAAAATTTTCTTAACATTTAGTGTTTATTTAATTTGAATCGAGTCATAAATAAAAAAGTTACATGTATTAAATTATAAATTTAAGCAAAGTTTGTAACTTAAATGAGATCGCGGGCGAGCGAAAAAAACAATATAGTTTAGTCGTGTAGTTTATGCAGGCGAAGCCGCGAGCATGTCGCTAGTTAAATAGTTTAAGCTATATCTTCAAGTACTTTGAAATTGACTAAAATAAATTAATACCTTTTCCCTGAATTCGTAGAAGAATCTTACGTAAACATAAAAACTTTGTGAGCAAAATATGGAATTTTTTGCCTAATAAATGAATAAAAATAAAGGGCGTTATATTTTAAAGGTTTTATCTTTAGATAGGAGGTTTTTTTAGATTACAGCCAATGTTGCCGTCCGCAACTCACATAATAAGGCATAACATACCTCGCTTAGATAAGTGCGGTTACGAGAAGGGTTAGAAGAAAAAATAATTTGTTCAGTTTTTTATAACCTTCATATTTTAAAGCTGAGATAACCTTGTGTTTAGACATTCATTTATCTGGCTTACACTATAACTCGAGACATTGAACCCATTTAAAGGCGTAACTCAACACCGCGCTCTGTCTTGCCAGGGCATGAATTTGACAATAGCTTAAATCTTGTTATTCATCCAAACCTATTACGTTTAAAACCACTGTGCCACAATAGCTTATATAATATGAAACTAAATGAAGTTCTGCGACAATTTATTTGAAAAAAATATATATACCCCTTTCTCTCTATTAATATCATGTGTTTCCTGGTAGTATTAAATAAACTATTTATTTGAAAAAAATATATATACCCCTTTCTCTCTATTAATATCATGTGTTTCCTGGTAGTATTAAATAAACTATTTATTTGAATATACTTTACATTTTGTTTTAAATGTTTCATATTTAAACACATTTGCAAGGCAACGTAAATCACAGCTGTACAGGAAAAAGCGTGTAGCTGAAAAATATTATTAATATTTCAGGCATTTGTTTAACACGTAGTATTATTAGAAAAACCATTTTACAAAGAAGGTTTTCTTTTAATTTTTTACGCTGACCCTACAAGTAGTCCCCACTGACCACGCACTGGAGCTGATCTAAAATAAGATATCTATAGTCAACCTGCGACCGGGTCGAATAAATCTACAAGTACGGCATTATGCGTGCTCCCTCTGCCGTGCGTTCTGAGTAAAATGCGTTATAAATTTGAGATTTTTGGCTGGAAGTTTATTTTAGCTTGATACCTTATATAAGATCAGTTTAAATTATAAATGACTATTCAAATCCAAGACATTTATTTCAAACTAGTGACCCGCTCGCGGCTTCGCCTGCGTAAACTATATGACTAAACTATTTCGCGTTATTACTTAAATCGTAAACTTTACTTAAACTTATAATTCAAATGGCTGTAACTTTTTTATTTATGAATTGATTTAAATGAAATACACACTAAATGTAAAGGAACGCGTATGAAAATATAGTAGTCTAAATACATTTAATTCGGTTAAGCGGTTCTGAGATTAGCATGCTTAAATATTTTTGTTTTGAGTTCTATTACATTGATACAATCCCCTTATAATACTTTTTCTTATATATCTTCCATGTACAGACAGCGATCAGTTACATTTTTACTATATGTATACATACATTTTTTTAACCTAGTGGTGACTGGCGGAGCTCAACGCCACGCTTTGTCTTTGCACTCACAGCTTCCCATCTTTACCATACCGGTTGAATTGAAGGGCATTTAAACTACGAACGCTGGAAATAAAGCTAAATTCAGTGAATAATAACAAGATGACTGATCAATATATCAATATGTTGATTACAGCCAACTATGGCTACATTGCCAATAAAATAAAGAAACGGAATGTCTAACAATAGGCCATAACGTTCACCTGGCGCTTTTTCCTATTAAAGATTCAATAGGAGGGTTTTTAAAATCATTCAAGTTGTTATTAAGTGTGGTAGATCTTGTTTTTTGACGAGTGAGTAAAAAGTGCTTTTTATTTTTGAGGTTTTTTTTTATGTAATAATGTATGTAGTTTATAATCGAATAATAAAGTTTATTTTAGTATTTGAAAATATATTTCAGAAAACACGATGTTTTGAAATCTTCACAGAAGTCCGTGTAAGCCTGTCTAGTGTAAAATCTTGTAAACGTCAGGTGAAAAAAATCACCAAAGCCAAATATTTTATAATTCTTTTTTTAAATTTACGTCACTACCAGTCACACTTCACTTCACCAGATGTCAAAAACGGAATACGTAGTGTCAAAGCATTAGCTTCTCTGTGGAAGATGCTTAAGATAAAATGAAATATTAAAACGGATATAAAAACAGATTATTGGTTGTATATATCATGATAAACGATTCTAATGTACACTTGAGTGCATTTTCAAGCCTCCATAAGAATATTTCTCCGATATCTGATATGGGTGTAATCGACCGTGGTAGTATTGCGTCTAAAGTAGTTTACTTACATCGACATATTTAAAATTAATAGCTTTTTGTTATTTATATGTAAAGTAGTAGTACAGGAAGTACGAAGTTCGATTTTCTGTTAAATTGTTAATAGATTTTGCGTGTTCAGTGGCGGAACTAAGAGCCGGATTTTGTCTTGTACCAGTGGAGGAGTGAAAATAATTTAAATGTAATCACTCCGAATGAGGATCGAACTGACACACAATCGCGTTTGCAGTCTGTCAATATTCCACTGCGCCTCGATGACCTCAGCATCATATGCAATTATAAGGTGATATAGCATATGATGAATGCCAGATACTATAGAGATTTTCGAGGCGCAGTATGATTCTAAATGCACTGGTTGTGGGTTCAATTCCTACTCGAGAAAATTATTACATATTGACTTTCGTTTCACCACGCCAGCGCCAAGTGCGGCGTTGAGGTTTGCCAGTTAACATGCAATATTGAGAATAACAGACGTAAATGGAGAACTGAGTGTCTTGATACTAGATCCTCCTCATCTATCCTGCTACGCGGAAAAAAGAGTGAAGCTGGAAAAAAATTGCAATTTAAAAACCATAGTGGCGCACTTGCTAAGTATGTGATTACTAAAGACTAATCTCGAAGACTATACATACTCGATAGTTGTGGGTTCGATTCGCATACGAGCAAAAGATTATATTTAACACAATATCTTTTAAAAATTGTGGACTGCGGTTCAAAATGTGTTTAATCTATATTCCGCAAACAAAACACAAGTGGGAGATGCGGGAAGATAAAAAAGGAAATAATGATATAATTCTTTAAATAAATAGTCGACGCGGTGCTGAAATAATAATACTCTTTATAAAGTTAACCATTCGTGACTTAGACGCTGGTATAGTGATGTGAAAATATCGATGCATCATACTATTAAAATATTTGAAAATTTGCAATGAGCGTCAAAGGGCTTTACATCACACGATTAGCAGGGTATACAGAGAGAACGAAGTGCGAAAACACTCAATTTGAGAAATTGTGTAATACCATAGAGGAGAAATAAAAACGATTTTGTACATTTTAAAGCATTGCCCTGAGTGAGAATTGAACCCACGATTTTGCGGATTGTAGGCATTGAACCCATGCGTGTAAAGTCAGACACTGTATTGCGGCGCAAAGAAAATGCGTGCATTATTATTATTATTACCGTCTTTTTTACATATTGACGAACACTTTCATTTCAAACGTGACTTTTAACTTATTCTATAAAAGGATATCCATAAATATGGATAAGCATTGAGTTTTATAGCAATTTCTACATAAAATATTATATTTACAGAAATATAAAATGACTTTATCACGATTTTCTTAATATTTACGAAACGTTTAAAGTTTAAAATATGTATATAAAGTATGTCTACAGATTTTGCCGCCATTACCATATCTTCTCCCGACCATGAGATTCTCTCCGACTAACCTTATATGCGGGAGAGCGCGTCAAACTATAGATTACGCTAACGTAGCGCAGTTCAAAATACTGTCTAAACAGGCAATCAATCCAGATACGATTCTTACAGAATAAAATGTCAATATATAAAAGTATTTTTACTTTATCGGTATATTTTTTAACTACACAGTTAGAGCTGAGTGATGTAATACGAAAGCAAATCTGTCTGCACTACATTATATAAGAATAAAAAGTATCGACACAAATTGAAAACATCACTAATCGCCTGGAGCAATCAAATCGTGTCCATACATTAAGAGCATTCATAGCTCTGTCGCTTAATACAATTCATTGTACAAGGATCCTTGTACCTACCAAATTACTTTGGCCCTCCCCACCTCCCGTATTTAGTCCAAAATAGATGATTTTAAAGGACCTAACAGCAAATTTACGGCTCAACATAGAATAGACAGATTCTACCCTCATGTAAACACCGACCAATTTTGCAAGACCCCATCGTCCCATACAAAACGTTTGGCTTACACTTGCACGTAAAGCTCTATATAAAATAGAAACGTCAATCAAATGAACCCTGTATACGATTTACAAACTTGAAAGGATTCACGTTTAGATTTTAAATTTGAAAAGACGAAAATTTTATACCATTACTAGATTAGATCTTTATATATTGACTCCTTATTGGCTTAGTTCAATTCTGTTTAACACGCCTGTTGTGGGTTCAAATTCCAGACCAGAAATATGAATTATTAAAGTTTTTAAAAGTATTGTTTACTTACTCGTGACTTCATCTATTTTCTTCTTCCTACTAGACCCTAACTATCTCTATATCAAATTTCATCACAATTGGTTCAGTGGTTTGGTTGTGATGAAGTCACAGGCAGCATTATTTTTTTTTTTTTTTTTTTTTTTTTTTTTTTTTTTTTTTTTTTTTTTTTTTTTTTTTTTTTTTTTTTTTTTTTTTTTTTTTTTTTTTTTTTTTTTTTTTAATAAAGTAAACTATCTATATTACTATATATATATATATATATATATATATATATGTAATAGCACACTAAAGGAGCAGTCTGACAACGCACTGTAAACGTCATGGTTGGGAGATCCATCACCCCTCAGAGAAATTATTATATTTAAATAAATTAAATTTACTTATGGTAAGATAAGAATGCGGCGTTGAGTTCCGCAACTCCACACGCATTATTACAAATTCTTTGGAAAGCGAAGAACTGAGTGTCTTGACACCATGCTCTCTCTGCCTATTCTGGTAGGGGAAACGTAAAATAAAGTAAACCATCAAAATTACCATTGATTTCAAAATCACCTGCTTTCGAACTGATAACGATCTACAATAAGTTGTCTGTATGTAAAATATGTATAGTATAAGTGGTGAGTAACCTTAACTTGGCTATTGTTATGTTACAATACGATTGCGGATTTTTTTAAATCCAGTTCAAATAATGTAAATGGACAAAAGTTATGAAGAATTATATTTTAGTTTGATATTGATTTGCTTAGAATTTTGAACTACTCTATTAAATCAAGTGAGATATTTATTTTGCTAAATGTTTTGTGGGTTATGCATATTTAAATTAGTATTTTTGTTTCTGGCAATTTGAGACACTGTGCACTGTGTTTGTGACAGCAGTTGGACCACGTGGGGTATCCAAGAGGCGTAGGTTCGAGTTGATTCAAGTCATCACTCAAGTCGAGTTAAATTTTTTATACGTTTTCTAACACTTGTAAAATAATATAAAAAAATATTAATTATCAACACAGGAATCGAACCTACAACCGTCAGATAGTTCTGGCAGACTTTTCACCTGAGACACTATAAAATTACATGCTACAATGGCGTAGAGTTATCAAATGAGAACTTCGTATACATAATGTATTACAACCCTTGACATATTATTTCCATTTATATCTTCTATAGATTTCTACCGAAAACGAATTTATTTAAATTTCGTTCTTTTGTTCCCGCAGGAATTTCAGGAAATCCTTTTCCTAGTAGTAGCCCCCACCTCCCAAGGACCGAAGGAACTAGGAATGCGGGATATCTAATTTCAGGTTTCTACCTTGTTTCTGTTAGTTTTGTGCGTTGTCTGTCAGTCACTCGGTATAAAAAGAATTTTTATACATATATAAAAATATTTTCGACCTACAAAGCCTAAATTTACATAAAATATATTTACTTATACACTGCACATAATGAAATTGCACAATACACATAATTTTGTATGGAATCATAAATCTGTATCAGTAAAAGCCACGATCGTGGATAATCTGTAAAACGCTTACGTTTTTATTGGAATAAGGATATTTAGATGTTACGATAAGATATTCATTGTTTTTTTTAGGTAAACACATATTTTGCATATGATGCCTATTTAAGGCAGAGAAAGAGAGTACTGTAACGACACTTTGCTCTCAACCCGTTCCGTCTATTTTCAACCATTGCGTGTTGGGTTCCGAAACCTTACTAAGTAATATTAGTTAGTAAGGTTTCGGAACCCAACAAAGCATACAAAACAAAGCATATGCTTTTGAACTAATCAGACACACGATTACACGATTTTTTTTTATATTGAGGTTCCTATAAAGTATTAGCAGCTTCACGCTTTGTCTCATAGCAGGGCAGGCAGAGATAACCTAGTGTCAAGACACTCCGTTCTCCACTTTATGTCCGAATTCGAAACACTGCGCATTGCTTGACAGAGCTTAACTTGTCTTAGTTACAAAAATTCACAAACCGTGACTTATCAATTAAGACGGATGTAACAGGTTCAATTCCTAACGACATAAACATCGCAAACACTAAACAGTTTGTTGTATTTTATAGTCATTTTTCTTATTCAAAGTGTAATAAATCACGAGTATATTCATCGCTACATTAGTACGATTGAGAGATTCCATTACGACCTTTTTGCATATCGATTATTATATTATTAAAGACTGCCACTAATAGTTTTGTGTAATATGAAAATAATATTTCAACCCCAAAATTGTTATTTATGAAGACAAATCTGTATTTATTAAAATGATCGATTGATATTGATTGTATACATTTTATATAGCCAAGTGTTTGTACGTGAAGTTTTTTTTTCAGCGTCACGCTTATGCTTTTCTCCGCATAGCTGAGATAATATAGTGTAAAGGCACTCCGTTTTTTATTTTTCGACCAAAATCGTGAAGCGAAATCGAGTAGTGAAACTCAACGCCGCGTTTATTATAATGAATCCTCTAAATGGGTATTGAACCCACAACCCACCCACGCGTACATGCCACTAGGTGTAGTACCACTAAGCGTAGTGACCCAAACACATATAAGAGAGAAATGAGTGTTAGAACACTGATTTCTCTGCATTAATTATGCCTAAATTAAATGCGTGTAGATAAAAAACTAATAATATAAACCTCTTCTTCCTTTACTTAGTGGTAAGTATTTTACATGAAGTTCTAATTAAAAGAGGTTTCTTGATGTAAAATATAAAGCTTTAATTAGTATAAGTGCAAGTAAAACTAGCCGCAGACTTCATCTCAACGATGCTGTATCTGATTTTAAAATTACTTTATTCACGGTTAGAGATGGCCAATTCTACGATAGAATTAATTAAAAAAAATAGTTTAAATTAATATTTAAATAATTATAGAAAGGCAAGTTGAGAAAACCTAGTGCCATGACACGCCGTT
Source organism: Podotricha telesiphe (assembly GCA_038994665.1). Lineage (NCBI taxonomy): Eukaryota > Metazoa > Arthropoda > Insecta > Lepidoptera > Nymphalidae > Podotricha > Podotricha telesiphe. Next base: position 295,425 of record JAOYRR010000278.1, on the reverse strand, counting down.
CTTTTATTTCCGACCCAATTCGAAACGTGTATATTGAATGGCGTAACTTAACACCGCGCGTAATCTTGTCAGAGCACGGGGATCGAAGAATCAAACATCACATTTACAGTAAGGCCTCATCTTATAACCATGTACTTAAGTTATTTATTAATCTGTTATGCGAGTAAAAACGTGTAGCTTAAATTCCCTTAGGTTCAGTGGCAATGTTCGTCTAATTGGTTATAGTATAACAATATCCAGTAATTAGTAGTAGTGTTAAATAAAATATGGCTCTGATGTAGGTTATGAATATATCTTGACGATTAAAACAGTTAAAAATAATAACAAATTAGACGTTTTTAACATTTTTTTAAAGTTCACACTTAGGAAACACTTAGGAAATTGAAAAACTTATTAGAAATTAGAAATTTGTAATAATCTCTGTACAGAGATGCTAACAACAAATATAAGTTGTAATAATCGTATAAGAATTTCGACGTAGCTGGACGTAAAACGCATGGCTTAGCTGTCAAAGCGCTTGGACTGTTTCCAAGAGCCGCGGGTTCTAGTCGATAGATATATCCCAAGTATGATCTGCGAGGCTATTGAAATACAAAAACACCCTAATTATAATAGAGAAGACGGTTGGAAACTTTCTACTACCTGGGACCCAATACTGAAAACTTTGAAGTCTCAATCCGATCACACCAGAGAGCAAGATTTGCAAGAATCCAGGGCAGTATGCGTGGCAACTAAGAAATCGTTGGCGGTAGTTTGATATAATAATTGTATCAAATGACAGACAAATGCCACCCCAGTCTACCTGTGAACACGGACTACTGTAAAGTATTACTATTAGTATTATTATTAGTTATACTAAAATGTATTTTCGAATACCAATATTATACACGATTAATCTGGTTAAAAATAGTTTCATTCAAAAGGTGTAATAATCGTGAAAATCAAAGAACTTATTATTTTAAAAATATTCAAAATATCCAACCGACGAGTTGAAACCTCTATCTCAGTATCAAAGTAATTTCTATAATCTCTCAGCAGATCCTGAACATGAATGAAAAAATTGCACACCCATCAACCTGTAACTATAAAAAACGTAGCTTCACCCAAAGCTGAATATTTACCACCTACAAAATTTACATAAGTCTATATACATATGTATATTGCAGATCGGTAAAACCATGTGAAAGAGGCTTAAGCGCGCTCTGTTTACGACACGCCATGAATATTGAAAAGAAACTTGATTGAACATAACTTTTATAGCCATTTTACTGACAAACTTGAGATTTTGCTATATTTGTTTTCCATCTGAATATATATTAACGCAATAAGTATCTAAATTACCACTGTGGGATATAGGTTCGAATCTCGTTAGGTCAAATGATTGTGACGTGTATATTATATATGGAGGTTTAGTTGTTATTTGGGTCGATATTGAAAACCTAGCAACTGATTTGTATTTTTCAATGGGCTAGCATAAAAACCTCGTGTATAGACTTTTCGTTTTTCACAATGGATCTATTTTCGCAAATATTTGGTCTATGTATTATCATATCAGAGAAATAATACATTAAATGCATAAAGTAGTCAAATAGAACTTAGTGTCAAGACACTCCGTTCTTCACTTTCTGCCAGAAATGAAAACGCCGTGCGAGTGGATCGTGGGGATCGAACCCAAAGTCAATCGAATTTTCAGTCTAATGCTGTTCCATTGCGGCACGCTGCGCCACCAGCTTTAAAGTTCTAGTATGAATTACTTAATAATTTCTCAAATTTAAACAATAATCGTTAAGAAAATGGAAGTATAATTTAACGTATAATGCATCAGAAGATGGCTAAATTACACCGCTGTTTAAATAACCTATATATTGCTTAAATAAAGCTTTGTAAGACAAAAATATGCTTTTTCCTGCAAGTTAAGTAACATAGAAATGGTAAAAAGTTCAAATTTATACCAAAACAGTTTTTTACAGCTTTACGCGTTTTCCCGCATAGTAGGGTTACCAGAGAGATCCTAGTAACAAGTCACTCCGTTCTCCACTTTCCACCTAAATCTGAGATATTGTGTGTCGAGTGGCTGAACTCAACGCCGCACTTTATCTTGTCACCAGAGCGGAGAAATGAAAATAAATTAAACATAATAATAATTACCCTATGTGTGCATCGAACCCACAATCAATTGCGTATATAGTATAAATTTTGTTTAAACTTTTGAAAAGACTTTTCTGATATTCCAATACCTTTTTGTTCAATCTAGAGAATTAACCTAGAAACTTAAAATCTAAAAGTATAATTATTTTGATACTAGCTCAATAATTATTATTCTAACATTTCGATTTAAATAGCCAATTAAAGTATACTTCGTATATGGAAAAATTTTTAGAAAACGTATAAACATTTGAACGCAGCGGGATTCAAACCCGCGACACTTGGAAACCGTCTAAGCGCTCAACGAAGCCGGATGTAGAACGTATGGCTTAGCGGTCAGAGCGTTTAGACGGCTTCCAAGGTTCGAATTCCGCTTCTAGCAACTTATACAAAACAGGTTCGAATTCCGCTGCTTTCAAATTTTTGTTGTTGTTTATAAACGAATAATCTATATTACTTAATATCATTTCTAAGCCGCGTGTTCTATGATGTGTACTTTTGCCAGAACTGAGGTATATTCGAATTTATTGCAGTATTTTGCATGTCTGAGAGCAAATTTAAAGAGAGTGCGAAAAGCTATGGATTTAACATATTTATGTGGATTACAGATTGGTTTTAAACTTATAAATTGTTCTTTTAAGATTATAAAGGGAAGAATAGAAGATTCTAAATGGAAGTTTGTATTTTGTTTTTTTTTATAATTGTACCTTAAATCTTTATTTCAATACTTATTCTATACCTTGTAATTTACCTCAAATTTTATGCAAACTCATTTTATATAGGTGTTTTTTTTTATTTTTTTTTTTTTTCTGATATATGATGTATTGTATTAGCCAATACTATGATGAGTGATAAAATAATGGTAATAAAGATATATGATACAAAAGTAAGCGGCAAGAGAGGCCAGGGAGACCTCAGTTGACCTCCGAGAACACAGTATCGATTATACTGGAGGTACGTAGCGTAAAAAGTATGAGGAACCCCCCGGAGTGAAAAGAAGTTCATGACTGTGGACTACGAAAGCCCCGCCGTAAAGCGAGAAGCTAAAAAAATATTTTAAATTAAAATTTATTTTTAAAGCTACCTTCTCTAATTTTGTTCAATTTTTTTTATTCAAAGTATACACATTTCTTTAATATAATTTAAGTGATAGAATTAATATAATCATATTAATTATAGGCCGATTGGCCAATAGTACATAATTACTTTGAAGGTAACTCAATATAGCCATACATACTTAATAGTTTGCCTATAAATACCGGGAATCTGGCTTATAATATTTAAATCGAAACTAAAAAATATTTGTACTTTAGAATGTTAAATGAAGAGACTCAATTGACTTTGCAGTCAAACGGTATAAACAATTTTGTAGGACAATGAAATTTCATTTGCGAATTTTCGTATGAATAAAAATAAATAAATAACTGTGAAGTTCACCATATTTTTGTGATTCAATGGAAAATTACATATTTCATGTTTTTCTATATAATAAAAACTTTTATTAACATCAATATTTAAAAGCCATTTCGTCAATACTTAATATAAAAACTAATACAAATTATAAATTAACCAGATAAATATAAAAATTAAAGTGGAAAATGTAGCACGTAAACGGAGTGTTTTATACTAAGCTATTTATGCGGGAAAAAGAGGCAAGCTGAAGAAAATTGACCATTAAATATTACCAAAGACAAAAAGTTAAATTTCGCCGCCAACTACGCAATTGCTCGGTTTCGGGCGAAAAGTCGAGAACGGAGAGTCTTGAAACTAGGTTCTCTCTGACTACCTACTATGTAGGAGAAATAGTAAACTAGAAATAAAAATTGATTAAAAGTAAAACACAAACTAAAAACGATACCCACATATATACATACATACATATTGGAATATAAATAAGAATCCAGAAGACACCCTGAACGAGACCAATACAGTAACAATTTAGTACGAACAATGCATGCGGCGTCATGACTATGACATCTAGTTTCATCTTCACCCAAAATGGTCCTTCGAGCCTGACTCTTAATACGTCTACATAAAATTCAAAATGCGACAACATTTATATGTAACAGGATACTATAATAAGAAAATATAGGCAAATATATATGTGAGCAATTTCAGATTACAATAGACAAAGTTAAACTAACTGTAGTAGTTTGTATAATACTACTATAAATTATTTATTATATTATAGGTTACATTTAAGACTACCCAAAGCCAAAACTAAGTGGAGAAATTCGATGCAAACGTGCCTGAACTGTGTATACAGAAACAAGTATTTTGATGTTATTGTGAGTTTAATGGTAGCGAATTCGGTGCTCAGTCGAGGTTAATAATATGGGTGAATAAATACAACATTGAAGTAGATATGAAATATAAACAGGCGTACAAACAGGCAAATGGCAATTTCGCTTTAAAAAGTAGAAACGTATTATGAACTGGAAAGCTCTCTTAAACTTGACCCATTTATTTTACACCGCAATAATTATGGTTATTTAAAATAAACAACACGCCTTTATCATCCATTGTGTAAAGTGACTGTACTGTGGTTATCTAATAATAATATAAATTATGTCTGTAAGTTCATTTGTTTGGACAAATTATGAACTGTATTGTTTTTATATCTTTAATCTATTTTATATTACAGTTGTTAGTGAAATGGCATAGTATAGTTTTGTACATTTTTTTACTGTAATTTTTACACTATAGGAAATTGATATTTTTTTATTTTAACACAGCGGGATTCGTATCCGCCCCTTTTGGAATCCGTGCAAGCGCTCTGACCGCCTTTGAAGAAGCGCGGGTTCGAATCCTGCTACGTTAAAAATGGTAACAAACATTTAGATTAACTTTTTTCTAAAAATGTTTATCTAAATTTTAATACGTTTTCTAAAAATGTTATTTTGCATATTATAGTTTTATTTAAATATCGTGAGATTTTGAATATCGAGAGATGGTTTGGACACTAGGTTCTCTCACACTTTTTTGCTATTTGAGGTATTAATCGTTTTTAAAAAAATGCATATTTCAGCTTTTAATGGTAAAATGAGTGAGTCTTGCTCGCATGGCATAGAAAACTATTTTCAAATTACTATTTTTTACCCTTTTTCTAGGTAGGTATCTACTGGAAAATAGTAGATATCATAGTTTTAGTATATGTATAATAATTGCCATATCTTTAGAAAGATTATTTTCGTCTTTGACCACTTATTTTGAGTTTATTTTAAAGATTTATCTTCTTTGAATTTCATTCATTTATTCTGAGATATAGTTTTGACTTTCACAACAATGTTTTTTTTTCATATCTTTGGCCCTCTCGCACTTTCAGTTTCGAGCCAATGGCCCACTCCAAGGACCGGTCGATATTTATGGACTAAGTGCAAATCTACGGTCAGAGGGCTCAGCAAGACCCAGTTGTCGTCGTCGTTATGTTGTGGGAGATTGAGAATAAAACTTAAGTAAAACAGAAACCCGACCAGGTACATTAACTAGTATGGAAACAGTTCGTTAAAAGAACAGGTGCTTACCGAATAGCCTTAGGGAGATCACAGGATATTGAGGTATCGGTAGGAAAGACTAAAACATCGATACTGTGGGTGAAATAATAAAATAATCACTATGCATTCTAGTTGTTCTAGCTCCAGGCTTGATGCCGCAGGTAGTGAGTTCGATTTAAATGAGAAATATTTAGTTATGCACAGTGAAACATTAGTAACTATCTCTGTATCTATCTATGCAACATACAATATCTTCATATAATGAAACTATTAAATGATTTTTTATGATGATCAGGATTTTGGAAATAGTATTCGATATAATCTATTATTTTGTTATTAGTAGTTATTTTTAATCCTTGTATAGAAAGAAGTAATTGCTTTGTCTCGCGTTTAGCCGGAGAGTGTAATTGAAAGTAATTATATAGTAAGTAGTATATATTAAAAACACACCTCCGAGTGGGTATCGAACCCCCAACTATTTATTAGCATCACAACTTATCCTGCATATCAGTCAGAGAGAACCTAGTGTCAAGACACTCCACTCTGCCCGAAATCGAGATATTGTGTATTGAGTGGCGGATCTTTGTCTGTGGAGCACTAAAGTGTAGAAATGAAAATAATTTAAATATAATCACTACCGCGATTGGTCAAAGCCACAACCAACCGCGTCCACAGTCAGACGCTGTCCCATATTCTTAATGTTTTAGGCAATATTATTTATCAAACTGTATTCTAACCAGACAAGTATATCGTAACAATAAATTTTAGAGGTAAATTATGAGTTTTCAATTGGTTTAAAGCCATACTTATTATTGGATTATGTTTTGGAGTTCTGCCAGATACAACCCCTTTAGAGAGACTGTAGAGACTATTATAGTCGAATATATTTACACATTCAAGGTAAGATTGGATAAAGGTATATTCAAATAATTAAAACTGTGTACTTTTGGGCGTCTCATTATTCTATAGTTGGTTCTCAATTCAGCTTCACGTTTTTTCATCCGAAATCGAGACTTTACGTATTGAGTGGCGGAACTCAAATTTAAATATAATCGTTCCCCAGAGTAGGAATTGAACTCATAACCACTCACGTTTACAGTCAGATGCTGTCCCACTCTTTAAGCAAACTAACTTTCTAACAAACCGTCTTCTGTATTTTACACTGTTCAACGATTTTTTAAGTGTTTTCTGGAAATCCTCTTTCGAATTTGAAATTTTCAAATGCTTCGCACACGTGAGCTATAGCTGTTTCGTATTTCAGCGGTTTTTTCGTAATACAATGAAATTGAAAAAATCTAATGAAATAAATGAATTAATAAATAGACGTAGCCTATGTTCATCCCAAGACCATCAAGTATCCCTATATAAAATGTTATCAAATCAGCAATTTGGCCGTGATAATATCACAGAGAAAGAGTTAGATATGCTTAAAATAAACACATGGAGAGATTATTCACCAGACCTTCCAAACCATCACGTAGAACACGAAGACCTGGAAAATATTTAATTAGTCTACGGAATAAATGCAAAAAGTCGCGTGCTCGCTATGCAGCTGCCCTTTATCAAGTCTGGTAATTACAGCCTGTTTTATTGCAACGAATTAGTACAAATGTTTCTTAGTAAACCTAAAACGAATGGGTGGTGATTTTGAAAGTAGATCTTAGTTTAATTTCGTTGAATAGTAAAGTGTAAGGGATTTATAATGTATTGTAGAAGCTGTTGGTTAGATTTTCAAAAAATCAACCTTTTCTCATACGTTTACACATTTTGGCGTGGCGTATGGCACATAGTGGCGTATATAAACACCGTGTATTGTTTTAATAGAGCAGGTAATTTGTTTGTTAAAAATACATATAATTATTTCCCAAATAGGAATTGAATCCCAAACTATCGTATCCTATAATACTTCACCTCAATAAACAATTAAATAGCACACAAAAAAATTTACAACGATTCAAAGTCTGAAGTTCCATCAATTAAGGCCGCAAGCCCTATTGACTTATTACGTTGATGTTGCTACACTAAAAATAGTCATATCAAATGAATGTCTATTTATATACTGTAATTGGCTTATTTGCTGTTTATATGTTCGTAGGCTATTGTCGCGTTATGGGATAGCATCTGACTGCAAACGTCATTCGTTGTGGGTTCGATTCCCACTCGGAGAAATTGTTATTTTTGTTTCTTCTCTTACTTATAATATAAAGTGCAACGTTGACGTTTCCACCACTCAACATACAATGTCTGAATTTTGGGTAGAAAGTGGAGAACGGAGTGTCCTAGTATCAGGTTCCCTCTGACTACGGAAAATCAAAATAAAAATATTATCTATGCAAATAGGCAAACAAGCACATTCGAATCGTCAATTAACATTAAATGTCAGTATTGTCAGTCCTATCGCTTACGGCTCAGAAGGCAGTTCTGCTGAGAAGTGCAACTATGCAGGATAAGAAGCTACCAAAAAATATATATAAAAGAATGTAAGAATAGGACTAAAAATGAATTAAGTTCACTTCACTTACTACACGAAAAATAATTAAATTATCATTAATTTGTAAATTTTAAATTAATTCTACTAATGTTAAAACACTCCATTGTCTACTTTCCGCCTGAAATAGAGATATTGTATGTTGAATGGCGAAACTCAACGCCGCCCTTAGTCTTTTAGGTATACTAGAGCGAAGAAATTAATATATTACCAAAAACAAGTCACGTTTACAATCAGACGCTGCCTCACTGTACCGCGATGGTCTCAAAATGGGCAAGTTGCGGGAACATATAAAACAAATCTTAATCGTCACATCTTTCTTACCAAGTAGCTGTTACATCGGAGAAAATAGTGATGCAAATACTAAATTAAATATAAGACTAACGAAGCAAATTTACCTCAACATTTTACACATACAAACTAAGAAGATATTCTTTTTATAATTTGTCTCCAATTGCCCGTAATTGTACAAGCTATTTCCTAAATAACTTTAGACTGCACTGTAATTATCTGAACGCCAGGTGACAAGTGTATGATGTATCCTGGCTTATTCAATCTTTTATATGGACTTTTGAAAGAGGTCTTATTGCACAACCCTTTTCTTTATTTACTGTTTGTTTTTTATTTTTATGTTTACTATTTATAATTTGTATACAGATGAATTAAAGTGATATGTCACACTGTGTTTTATTTCCCGTGTTTTTTTAAACAAGTTATATTATCATGTGCTCTTAATCTTATCAACTTGGGGTAAAATGTAAATCCATACTAATATAATAACTCTTGTCTATAACGTCATCACTGCCAAATCACTGAACCGATTGTGATCAAATTTTATATAGAGGTATTTGGGGGTCTTGGGATTTTTACCATTTTTTTTAAGCTTTTTCAGTAATTTATATGTTTGTTTAACAAAAAAGCAGCCTAAAATACAAAACAGCTATAGTTTACGTGGGTGAAGCCGCGAACGGGTCGCTAGTTATCTATATATTGGTATGTGGTAGCAAAACTTTCGACCTCTTTTTACTAAAACTATGCGGACGCAGAGTGAGATCAATTTAGCACACTTCACAAGCATCAAAATAATGCAATAGAAATACTTTACATTAATAAAATAAATATCACCTGCCATATGTCCAACCATGTTATGCGGGAAATTGCGTGAAGCTACAAAAAAAATAAAACGTTGCTAAGGTAACGAGTATGTTACACTTCAGCAATTCTATCAGTATAAAAATATCCTTGTCTATTATTTACGCCTGTAACTGATATGTCATAAATATAAATACATGCTTGAGTAGTCTTTCTTACATATACTTGTATACTTGGTAAAGGTGATATCATAATAAGGAAAGTGGTACGATAACTTCAAAATACAACCCTAAATATTCCTAGGATTATCACAATAATTCCATAATCTTTGAATTGAAACCCCCAAAGTAGTATGGCAAGTTCAAAAGAACTGGCTAACATTCGTCCGAGTGAATTCCAATTGTATTGTAGTAATAAGTAACTACAGATGTCTCTACAATAGATGATTTCTAGTTTTTTTATGGTCAAGTAGTCAAATGTAAAGGGATATTTAAATTTAAGTTTTTAGTTCAAGTTTTTGTACTATTCTGGTGTAAAGGAGTGTACCTACATAAAAAGAAGAGTAGTTTTTTGAACACTTCTAATTCATCATTTTGAATTTCAAAATATTCCTATAAAATAACGGAAACGTATTATTTACGCACTACAAGAATATGAAAATAAATTTTAGTAAACGTATGAATATTCGAACCAGGATCTATTGAAAACCGCGCGTGAAAATATACTGGCTATCAACAAAAATAAGTTGTAATTAGCCTATAAGAAATCGTATGGAGCAATCTGAGCGCTTGGACGGTTTCCAAAATTCGAATCCAGCTACGTAAAATTTTCTATACTTTTTATAAAAATGTTTATCTATATTTTATTAGCAAATAACCTGGCATTAATCATACTTTTCGGATACTTAACAACATAAGTAGTTAAATTTAATGACATTTTAAGAACGCAGCGATGAGTTCCGCCACTCAACACGCACGTGTCTTATTTGGGAGGAAAGCAGAGGACAGAGTGTCTGAAATAAAAAAAAGGAAATTATATAAATTATTATGGACCTAAACATGATTCTAAATAACCTTAAAATGCAAGTTATTCCAAACATTTTTTTTTTATCTTAAGTTAGTAGAGATATTAGTAAGTTAGTAAGACACTCTGTTTAGAGTTACTGTACTTAAATATGTAATATAAATAAACAATAAATTAAACGACATATTTATTGCAATTCTAAAATTAAAGTTACGACAAACTTGACTGTTCCGTTAAATTTATACTTTGCGCTTTACACAGCCATCTACTCGTAAATATTACATTTAATTTACATAAGAAATGTACTTACTACTAAATAAATTCAGCCGACTTTTTATACCATCTCTTATACAGATGCGCCATTAATACTTTCTGTTCTCAATTTTCCTCTTATTTCGGTGACATTTCGTGTTCATTGGCGTAACCTAACGCTGCACTTTGTCTAACTAGACCAAGGGAATTATAATTTTTAAATACATTTATCTTTACATATCTTTTGCTGATGCGGAGTGATACATTTTTCTTTTACCTATTTTCCGACCAGATTGCATAATAAATGGCAGAACTCAACGCCGTAGTCTGCGCAACCTTAAACCAAAGTCCAGTTATAGCATTTTATAGCTACTATTACTATCCGTTCTTCAAATTAACTGGAAATAAAAAGATTTTCTTCTTAATAACAAGTTTTTATACAACTACAAGTTACAACTACAACTGAAGGTATAGAATATTTCCATCAAAAAACATTACGCTTCGTGATTAGAAATAAATGTACTTCTTCTTGGTATCATTTGTAATATAAAACTTTTTGTAACAGAGGTACAACCTATCCGTTATTTTAATTTTTATTTCCCATCTTGTCATAGTCGAGACGAATGTCTCGGTGTTGCTGAACTTTGGAAACATCCATGGTTTTGTATTTAAGTACTGGTTGAAGTAATATATAATTAATCCAAAAACAGGTAGCATGTTCAGAAAAATATTTTATATATTCTTGTCGCCCGCGGCTTTCTCATCTATCCTATCATTCTATCTAACCATTCTATCTTTCGTAGACTGTTATACATAAAACCCCATTTTCTCCCGTTTACCAGAAAAAAACATAGGGAAATATTTAAGTACTTTAAGTTAAATTCTATATTAAAATAATGTAGATGACCTTTGTCTGTACATGGAATATATATGAGAAAAAATATTATTTGGGGCATTTATCAATGTAATAGAACCCAAAATAATGTTCTTATTTTTTCTGTTTGTTTGTGCGCTAATTTTAAAAACGGCTAAACCAATTTGAATGCTGTTTTGTCTATTGTATTTTGGTACACTTTCGTTAACATATAGTATTTATTTTATTTCAATCTGTTCATAAATAAAAAAGTTACAATAATTTAAGTTAAGTTTGTGATTTAAGTAGGAACGCGTGCGGGTAAAACAATATAATAGTCCTGTAGTTTACGTATTCGAAACCGCGAATGGTTCGCTAGTGACGGTTTAAAAGTAAAAAAAATATTTTATGTCAAATGTTTAATCAATATTTAGATTGGTTTCATCAGGCAACGCTTTTCCAAGCAAATTTAATAAGCGTCCATCATGTTCCAAAGTACATGTTCCTAATGGCACATCCATCTATTTTGGTGGTTAGCGCTCAGGATATTTTGAAACCTGTAAAACATGCAAAATATATGTAATTGTACAAAGTTGTACAAAGAATTATGTTAAGTTCCTTTGACATTCATATATATGTTCACGCATCTTCCTCATCATGCTGGTTAAGTCTCAATAAATGATAAGGCGTATTAGGCAGGAGACCCGAATACTATGTTTTATCGTACTAAAACTAGTAAGAAAAAAAGTATAAGGGGGACTCGATTCCCATTCGGGGGATGACTATATACGACTATTTCAAATATGTTTATTTCTCCGCTCTGGTACCGAAGACAAAGCGTGGCGTTGAACTACGCCACTCAACGCGCAATGTCTTGATTTCGGAATCTTACTCGCAATCTTACTGTACGTCATATTAAAAAGTTTAATCAAGTCAAGCTTTTATATGTAGATTCACTTTTACGCTTGTCCAAAGAAATTAAAAAGAATATACATTAATAAACTAAAATGAAATAAGCTTACAATATAAAACGCTATCATTACTTGAAAGCTCACATTTTTTTACATTATTACTACTTAATGTTAATTTGTTAAAAGCTTTAAAATTAGTATCAAAAGTGGCATCATGTAGCGGCAAGTGAAAGTTAAACGATACGATAGGTGAGTCACAGTTACTAAAGTTATATTATAAGTAAATATTTTATCAAATGGTTTGAAACCTCCTTGAGTACAGAACCTCCTTCATTATTGTACTTAGTTTCAAAAATTACTGACAATATAGTGTATAATAAAAATCAATAAAAAATCTAGGAAGAGAGACTAGAAAGAGAGGCAAAGAGACGTACTGAGAAGGTGGAATGTACTTGAAGTAGGCATAGATTAGAGAAAGATATCTCCACTTTTTGGGAATTTGCACTGTATAAAGGATCTTAAAAAAACCAAAATATTTAAACCCAAAACAATACTTCACTACAAGGAATTTTTCCTTCCTGTCAAAATACAAGACATGCACATATAAAAGAAATCTCTATGACAATAGAATAATAATTCTTTCCTAAGACTCTCACTTGACTAACTGAAATGGTTTTTTTAAAGTAATTATTACTAAATTATTATTTTATGTACAGCTTCACGCTTCTTCCCGCATAGCGGGTTAGTCAAGAGCTTATTGTCAAGACACTCCGTTCTCTACTTTCCACTCGAAATCGAGACATTGCATGTTGAGTGGCGGGAATCAACGCCGTGATTTGTTTTAGGTACCAGAATGAAGAAATTAAACTATATTGAGATAATCATTGCCCCGAATAGGTAACGACCCACCAACCATCGCTTAGACAGTCAAACGCTGTTTTACAGCGTCAGGATGAAATAAAAATCTTTTTAATAATTATAATATTTAAACAATATAATATTCAGTCAAATTTGACCTTATAGTAAAAACCTGCCTAACAACAAATGAGTCACATGGCACAATTATTCATGCGCGTACGTCGTTATCGCATCGTAGAGTGAGTCACGGTTACGCTTTGTTTACTTTCATAGTTTTTTTTTCATTAAAGCAATGTAAATATTGTATGTACTTTAGTGCTATGATTGCATTTATTATGCCTACACGATTATAGCTTAATAGGTCTTTCTAATTAAATAATTTGTATCAAGTGGATTGGTTTGTTACTAATGTAGAAAGATAAGAAATAAATTATGTATTATAATTCATGGCATATATTTAAGGTTATCTTTAAAGCGTCATTCATACACTTAGGATAAGAATTTCGAAGTTACTGATCTTAAGGCTTAGCGGTCAGTGCGCTGGGACAGTTGCAAAAGGCGGGTTCGGGTTCCGCTACGTTGAAATGCTTATATGTTTTCTTAAAAAAAATGCTAGGCTACTTATCTAGAAATACTTGACACAAAATTCTGTCTGCAGGTACATATTTGACAAATTTTACAGAGATAACAGAGATACATTGTTATCTGTTATCTAATATCACTCCGGTCTGCACTTTTCGATATTTTCGTTATATAGTAGATGTCGCCATACTCTATCGAACTTTACCATTGGTCCAGATGCCTGCCGATACCTGTATAGATATATTCTATACGTATACTATAAATAAATTAAATTAAAACCAGAGACAATCTAGTGTTAATAATCTCTGTTCTCTATTTAAGTTATAAAATACAGCTGCACGTTAATTACAAAAAAGATGAAGAATATAATCATTCTTCCGATTGGGAATTGAACCCAAACCCACGTTTGCAGTGAAACAGTGTCCCACCGAGCCACTATGGTCAGGAAATTATTAAATAATTCGTTTATACGAGTATACTATTAAACTTAATTTAGAACACTATATTACACATCATAGAAATGAAACTACCAACGTAAGAAACTACACGGCGCTTTACTAAAGTGAGAGAGTACGCAGATAAGTAACGTAAATTGCTCTGTTCTAATATGCAATATTTTAGTTTTAATATTGCAGTGTTAATTTTGCATAACATATTTAACAAACTAAATTTATATATTATAATGCACATAAACGAGTTATAGTTAGGCTGCGATCGGCAAATTGTGAAAGCGTTTTAGAGTTTACGACACGATTTATTTTATTTGTTCAGATTTTTTTTTATATTACTTATTATTCCTGGCAGAGAATAGCTACTGAGGGCGGCGTTGAGTTTTTTATTTAATAAACAATGTTATATTTAATTTTATTTTTGTTATAAAACCTCCACGGCTTTTGTAGTGCGTGCTCTATTATTTGGTATTTTTTCAGATTCTGCTGTTTCATTTAAGATGACAGTGTCGCAGCTATATCAACAACACACACAATGTGAGAAACATTAAGGTGTAAAGCATATGAATCAATTTTAAATTAAACGATTTTACCAGAATTAGTCGTGGTATTAGTGTTCGAAAATACGTATTTGAAAACTTGACATTTCGGAGACTGCACAGTAGACAGTAGTGTGTAGCGCGTGGAGTCTAGGAGCCTACCTGTGAACACAAATAAATTTCAAGTTTTGAAAAAGGTTTTTATCTTTGTCATGTTTATAATAATCTTCTATATTAAACATATTTTTTACTAAAAATTTTAATCAAGGACAACTTAGCGTAATGTCGGATATAGCCATTAATAAAAAAACAACGGCTAACAATTATATTCATCGAGACGGCATTATAAACACAAATATTTGTCCATGTTTTATTTGGACCCATTACCATCATCGCCATACACATCCGAAGGTTCTACTAATATCGTATACTTTAAAGAAACTTAAAACCAGTTTTTATTAGCACAGCGGGCAGGAGGGCGCGACATTGCTCCGTTCTAAAGTTCGTGACTATGGTATACAGTTTAATTCCTATATGCGTCTTTATTTAATAATATTTATTATGATATATAATATTCATTTACCCATTCTGGTTAAAGCGCGGCGTTTAGTTCCGCCACTTAACATGCAATGTCTCCAATTCTGGCGAAAAGTGGAGAACGGAGTGTCTTGACACCAGGTTGTCTCTACGTATCCAAATAATACGAAGGTACTAAAACTTTTAATATTTTCGGTATATTAAATTTTATATAAAGTTGATGACATAAATTCACTGACAAATAATTGTTTATATGTGCATAAACGTTTGAAAAGATTGAACAACAAAATGTGACTTTAATTTCGAATGTATTTTCAAATGTTATTGAAATAGGTTTATACTCTTAGAAGGAAGTCAAGAAACAAATCTATCTAATATCAGCAGTTATATTTTTTTATTTTTAGTATGATTGACAATTCACTCAGACCGATCTAATATAGAAAGCACGGAGTGTGTTATCACAAAATTCTTTTATGTCTCCCCACAGACGGGGGCATGCGTGTAGAAAAAAATATTTTAAACTATATGACAATTTCGTATTTTCAACAAAAAAGGGTGTAGCTCTTATCATCTGAGAGAACGATTTCCGAGAAGAAATTTTAGAGTTCATTTAGATGTATATCATAGCTTTAATTCAATAGCTTAAAAATAATCGTGACCAGAAATGTTCTCACATACATATTCAGAATGTTAATATCAAAAACGATTTAATCTAGTTCAACTTATTAAAAATGGGATAATTTGGTAAATTGTAGAAGACATGATAAAAGTTATTTAGATTCAGTTGTGATATCAAACTGTACTAAGGACTTTGACTTTGGTGATTGTTACACATTTTAAATGAACCCATAACTAATCGCATTTATGTCAGACGTTGTCCCACTACGCCACGACGGTCTCATATGACAATAGTTACGCCATCTATAAAACGGTGAGGCCATTTGTGAGTGGTGGGTTCGACTCCCAATCAGTGAAATGATTATATTTGAATTAAAATCTTTGCTTCGCATCGGTAAGAAGACAAAAGCGTGGCGTTGAGTCCGCCACTCTCGTGGAAAGTGGAGGGTGGAGTGTCTTGACGCTAGGGTCTCTCTGACTTATATCAGCTTCACGCCGATATTTATATTTATATAACGATTGACTGACAGACATAACACAACGGAAATTACTGGACGTAGAAAGTTTAAATTATATATGCAACCTGCCTTGGGGAAGAATATCCCAAATTCCTGCAGGAGGAATGAGATTTTACAATTTATACTCTAAACGAAGTTACGGGTTACAACTAGTTTCACTATAAGGAGTTTAAAAAACAATTTTACAAGCATTTAGGTAGAATTATCCATCACTTGTCATAGTTTATTTTGTACAGAATAGAAAACTGTTTGCCCTTTGTGGATCAATTTAAGTCAAACATCCACTGACTTCAAACGAGTCGCGGTCCGGAAATTGAATCGGTACACGTAAATATATATTACGATTTACAGGTGAAAAAAATGGATTAGAGAATTGCTAGAAAATCTACCTTTTGTGTGAAACTTTGTTTGTCACATTTGTTTAGAAATTGGCAATACTTTTCAAAGGTACCTTTTTTTGTACTACCTAATGAGTATTACCTTTTACTTGTGAGCTAATAAGTTTAAGGCCATCCTGGCGCAGAGCGATGGCGTCTGATTGTAATTGCGATTGGTTGTGGATTCGATGCCCAGTGGGAGGTATGATCATAATTGATTTATTTTCTCCGCTCTGGTGAACAATATATAGCGCGCCCTTGAGTTCTGCTCAGCGGCCCTTCTCGGCAGAAAGTGGAGAACGTCATAACAATTTCCACTTTCCTCTACAGACATTTCTTTACACTAGATTATCCCTGCCTACACTGCTATGCGGGAAAAGGGGTGGGACATTTTAAAAATATATTTAAGTTTCTAGATACTGAAATTGTTAAATGGAATTAAACAATTATTTTTAATGTATTTAAAAACTAAACAGTTAGGACTTCATTATTATTAAAATACGTAAAAACAAATTTGTTACAAAATTATGTGGATGGAGAATGAGAAAGAAGTACAGAAAACCAATGTGTTTTATAATAATGCATTAAACACACATGATATTTAGAAAAAAATATTTTACACACACAATACCAAGCTATGGGCTTGGAACAAAACAAAATTTCGTATAAAATTGTATACCTTACCTTGTGCTAAGACAACGTGTATTTTACGCGTCAAGGGGTTGGTTTGTATATTATATAAAACCACACAAACGATAGCTTAAAATCATATATAAATTCAAAAAATATTACTACACTAAGAAAAGAATGACTTATAATAATAATGTATAACTGAACTTATATCATCACAAATCACGGTAACTTCATAATTTTTTTTTAAATAAAACTAAACTAAAACCCCAAAAAACTGGAAAATAAAATCAAAAACGAAATCAAACAAGAAAACTAGTTTAAAACTCAAACCTTGGCTATATCTTATATCGTCAAAATAAATCTACTGTACGTATCACGTCCTCTTGCCCTTTCAAGACTACATCTTGACTATGTTGTAGCTTATTCTATGGAAAATCGATCTTATACCCGTTGGCTAAGTGCTAGGTAGTTAGAACCGTTGATTGTTAAGGTGGTAACCGGTTTGGGAAGAGCTTGCCACCGAACTACGCATCATTGTACCAGGCCTATTGCTTTAACTTGTTCTGTATTTTAAATAGTTACATTAGTATGAATGTATGAAATTGATTTAAATATTTATTTGAGTTTAAGATTTTATAATACTGAAAATTTTCTAATAATCTCTTCTACTTGTTTTTTTTTTATTTCAATAAAGATATTTTAAAATCCAAAATCGACTCAGCGTTATCAGATCAATTTAACCAGTTGAAGTTAAGAATATAGCCGTCCTTTAACCATATACGCAATTTATTCTCTTAAAAAAGCTATTAAAGTATACTTATATTAAAATTTTAACCTTATCTTTCTTTGAATTTAAACAATATTAATAAGCATCTAAATGCTTATCAAAAATGTTAATCGTGAAATAATCTAAACTATAATAATAGAATAACTTTGTACCTACATAATATGTACATTATTTAGTAATTATTTTAATTTCATGCAAAGTAGATGTCTACGAGTATGTAACTCTATGTAGGAAGCTTTTACAGTTCAGTGAATAAAGAAACACCGACGAAAAATTAAAAGATATTATTCTATGTAAAGCAAAAAGCACTTAGTGTTTTATTATTACACTCTCTACTTTTTAAAGACAGTCTCTGTCGATATCTATCAATATAAGAAAATTTTGCAATGCCTTTTTGACCTAGTCCTGATATCTTTGACAGGATAACCAGGATAATGATTAAGAAGTTTTGGCTATAAGTACACAGGAGAGCTACACTATTCATATTTGAATTTTTCAAAATAGAAAACTAAAAAGGACTATTTAAGACTATTGGGGACTACAACTTTATATAGTTAGATTGAGGTCCTTTACTCATTAAATTATATTTTAGTAAGAAGTTTTAAGAATTTATTAAGAAATTTATTAGATAATAAGAAAAAAGTAGATTCTTTATGATTTGCTTAAAATATGCATTATATTTATATGTATGCTGCTTAGGTATGCTGCTTTCCACTTTCCGCTTGAATTTGAGATACTCACATCGGAGGCGGAACACAACGCTTACCAAAGCGGGAAAATAAAAATAATTTTATTTACAATTAATATTTATGATTATATTTAAGTTTTCACTCAAATAAGATGTGGGATCTGCAACCATCATCATATTCACCCAAATTTATCCCAAAAAAAAATCCAAATTAAAAATGAAAATACAAAAACACAGAAACGAACACCTGCCCAAAAGATTTCCTCATAAAATATCCACTGTAACTGAAATACTCGCAGCAAATTCGCTTTACCCTCCAGCTGTGCAAAGTACATGCTTTTCCAATTATTGACCAAGCACTGTTGTTATCTGATATGCATTATTGTTACACCCCCCGAGGCTAGGCTAGTACAAAGGACGTCGATAGTCCGTGCCATACTCGTATGGAGCCTTCAAACCCAGACGTATCGCGGATTCAATTATTTTATGGGCACGCTGTAACATAATTGGGTTAGGTGTTTAGACAAACTATCTAAAGCTGGGTTTTCATCTGGATGGTATATACTCGTATATATATATAACAAAAGGAGAGCTTGATGCTAATACGCATTCTCTACCAAACAATCTTGTATACAATCATATATTGATTGATTGATTGAAATTATATAGTAAATAACTTCTTTTGTAGAAAGTACATTTAGACTTATTATTATACTCAGGTTCTATTATAGCTAAGAGCAATTTAGCTGACCCCATCAAAGTGTCATTTGTTTAAACTTTCACAGTTCGTTTTTTGTACAGATATAGTTTTGAAAAGTTTGTTCTCCACGTCTAGTATTTTTTTATAGACCATACATATTGGATAATAGAACACAACAGTACGTTTTAAATAAAACCAGACCTGACCTTTCTGAAAGTTATGTAAAAAATTCTCTATATCGAAGACTGTACCTACAACTATATGTATGCAGTCGGACTTGTAGGTAAAAAAATATTTATTTTTTTATTTGGTGGCTACAAATAAGTGATCCGTATCGTTTTTAGCTAAATCTATTTTATCATTTTCAATTTCATTAGCTATTTTAATCTTTAAAAATATGTAGGCATACATTTTATCCAGAAAATTTATATATACCACTTAACAAAAACAGTACGTCCTCGAGTAGAGTAGTACCTAACAGAAACTTGAAGAAAATTTCAAATAATCTACAAGCTTCATGTGGTACTAAAAGCCCAGCTTCCAACTCTCACAGAAGTTGCTCTGCTCTACGCTACAGTCTACAGTACACTTGTTACAATACGAAATAAAAATATTTCAGCTTCAGCAAATTTTACTTGAAATATTTTTCTATTTTCATATTACAGTCAGAATTTAGTACAGTCAGCACAAAAATGTTGGGTTTACTATATTTCTTCAATGAGAGCTATTGTTAACGCACTTTAGCCTTAATTTAAGTAATATTCTTTTTAGTGGATATTAAATTTATCTACAATTCTTCTTAAATTTAAAAATGTATATCTTATTTTGACACTAGGTTTTCTCTGATTATCCTGCTATTCCTGAAAAAGGTAAAGATAAAGATATATAGAGAAAACGATAGATAGAGAAAACGTAAAGATATACCTCATTAGGAAATTGAAAAAGACATTTAGAAAACGTTTAAAAAATCGTACGCAGCTGGATTTGAGCCCGCGCCTCTTGAAAACCGTTCAAGAGGCGCGGGTTCAAATTCTCCTGCTGCGTTCAAATTTTTATACGTTTTCTAAATGTCGTTTTCAATTTCCTAAGTGTGCGATTAACACTTTAAAAAATGTTAAAAAAAATACCATATTATTTTGTTAAAACTTTATCTAATCATCTCTCTTTTTCTTTAGATTAGAAAGTGGATAACAGAACACCTTAATATCTAGTGCTACTTAAGGTACATATCTAGAAAAAGAAGTGTTAAGATTGACACGTATCTCTCTCTCTCTCTCTCTCTCTCTATTAATAAGTGATGTCAAGGTAATATTCTTTCTAGATATTCATAAGTTACTTATTCACAGCTATTGCACAACATAACAAATAGGCTTTATGATTAAGCGACCCAAAACCAGTGAAAGCTTCTACAAGTTAACAATATGTCATCGAAAGCTTAGTTTAAAGCTTCTGTATAGATAACTGGCTATAGTAGACGTTGCTTCTCAATTTAAGTGCAAAGAATATTATGCAGAAATGATATTCGAATTTATATGGTGGTTGTATGTATGTATGAATACCAAGACTAAATATAAGTGATGTAATTAAATATAATGATGGAAACTAAATATAAGTATGTATGTATGTTGATGTATAAAAATTTGCTGTATTCATAATATTTTCAATTCAAATCGTAGTTATATTATAATATTGATGAGTAAAAAGAGAGAACGTACTCTACAATATTTCTAGATCTTCGCAAAAAAAGGTATGTTAGGGGCTCTTAGAAATATAACCTATTAAATTATATATTGATCCACAAGGACCCATACATATAATTGCAGTATATTTAACTAATATAACTATGCCATAACGGCTGAGTTTTATTTAATTATATAGGGAAAACACCTTTATTAAAAGTATTATCTAGAGCCAACCTTATCACAATAACTCCAAGACGATAACAATCTTCGACATGCATAAATATTTGAATATATGTAATAATTAGGTAACTCTACATTTTTCTTCATTGACCAGAGTGCTATCGGTTTAAAACAAATTATAAGACTTTTCGGCGTTAAAACGTCTATTAACCTATTTTATTTGAAAGTTTCGTTCAGTTATCGACTTTTATTAAGACCATATGTAATTTAGCTTGTAAAACTAGGGTGATAGAGTTTAAAATTAAATTTAAAGTGAGACTGTCGTTAAAGCAACCTCTTGAAGTGTTTTTTTTGTTCCAAGTCAACTACTAAAGTTAAATTTTGATAACTTCCAAAGGTCATTTGCCTGGAATATCTTTAAATAATCTATATACAAAATACATGGAAATCGGTTTTTATGCGAGACAGTAGTGAGTTCGATTTATCAGTCAATGAAATATTTCATATTTCTAATATCTTAGGATTTTATAATGATACTAGCAAAAGAAGCGCTGCGCTAGGTCATTATAAACGCATTGTTTAAAAAAATAACACAGATTGAAATGATGGACTTTTTTATTATCTTATAATTTGAAATGTATGATATTTTTCTCAGTTTCACGATATTCTCGTACTTATTATCCATTTACTGAATTCAAAACATTGCATTGACTAGCGGAACTCAACGCCGCTCTATGTATTGCTAAAGCGGGAAAATAAAAGACCGGCAACATTCCTGTAGCTCTTCTGGTGTTACACGGGGTCGTGGGCGGCGGTGATCACTTACCATCAGGTGACCCGAACGCCCGTTTGCCTTGACTATTGAATAAAAAAAAATTAAAATAATTTAGTAAAAAATCCGGGAATGATTGATAAGACTGATAAGGGATTGAATTCACTATCGTGTTTACAGTTAGACTTACTGTGCCACGTTCGCCTTATTACTGAACATAACGGTTTAAAATAGTAGATTCAAATGATTTATTACTAGCTACCAGCTCGCCGCTTCTCCCGCGGGAACTATAGCTGTTTTGTACGTTCGGTGGCCTTTTCATAAAACAATTAAACTGGAAAAACTAAAAAATATTGGAGAATAAAGTATGTTAATTCCAAGACTCTCAAGTAAATCTATATAAAATTTCATCGCAATCGGTTCAGCCGTGATGACGTCACAGACCGAGCTAATTTCGCATTAATAATATTATATATATTAGTATAAGTATATATTTTTCTATGACTCATCTAAGGGTTTCCCCAAACGATATCTATTTGTCCATGATAACTTCACCCAGGGACTAATTTTAGGGATGTTTACCCTTAATATGATAGTTTATTTAAAATAACCCTTTTTAACTTATTAATTGACTGGCCATAATACTGCCTCTTTACCCTCGTTAAGCGTGATTATTAGTATTAGTGTTGGGGTTCTGTACATATAGTTATAAAATATGTGTACATATATTATACTAGCGACCCACTCGCGGCTTCGCCTGCGTGTACTATAGCTGTTTCGTATCTTGGGTTGTCTTTTCGTAGAACATTGAAATTCATGAAAAAACTAAAAAAATGGAAGAAAAAAGTAACATATGTAGCGTGGGAAGACCCACGACCCTCAAGTATCTCTCAGTGTATAAATGATATATTAATAAAATAAAAATTAGTAAATATTCGGGAACAAAATTAAAACACAGCGGGATTCGAACCCGCACCGCTAGGCCATGCGTTCTACATCTGGCTGCATCGATTTTTTTACAAATTTCTATACCCGAAAATTATTCTACGAACAATCGTTTGGCAAAACAGAATGCTATTTATTAAACATGTTTGACATTTTTTAATTGCCTAAGTGTGTTATTTACACACTTAGGCAATCAAACATTTTTAGAAAAAATAATAAATTAAATTTCTAGAAATGTTTTTACTTAATAGTTATATATTAATATTCACAGCACTTTATTTTCGTTAAGA
This sequence comes from Podotricha telesiphe, assembly GCA_038994665.1. Lineage (NCBI taxonomy): Eukaryota > Metazoa > Arthropoda > Insecta > Lepidoptera > Nymphalidae > Podotricha > Podotricha telesiphe. Next base: position 272,012 of record JAOYRR010000278.1, on the reverse strand, counting down.
TCGTAACTTACATGAGAAATATTAAGTTTAATTTTAAATATTAAGTAAACCATTAAATTGGAAAAATAATGCAAATAAACAAATTCAAAAGTTAACAGCTGTTTAATGTTATTAATATATTTTTTTCATATATCTTCCATGTACAGACGGCGATCAGTTACATTTTTATCCCCGCTCCTGTAATACAAATCATCAATTCCGCCATTTATTACGCAATGTCTAGAAACCAGAGAATAGAGTGTCTTGACACTAGGGTTTCCTCGATTACTGTGCTATGCGAGAAAAATAAGTTGAAACATAATTATACGACGGCATTAGATGAATCAGTACGCATGCAGGAGATATAAAATTTCAAGCCAATATTTTTAAGATTTTCTAAAGTGTTACACACTGAAGAAATTGAGAAAACGTATACAAGTTTCAACGCAGCGGAATTTGAACCCACGCTTCCTTTAAACTACCCAAGCTCTTTTTAAGACCGTTTTCTAAAATATATTTTAAGCCCAATTTATGCATGTGCATAGGTTTGCTTAACAAGCTAGAAACGTTTACCTTAAGATATTTATAGAAATACATTAAAAAAAAACTACAATGTTTTATCAACCAAATGAGCTTTTTCCTGTCAACTGGACGTAGGACTCCCCGAGGATAAAAGGATGCAAGCCACAAAATTTGTACCAGCTGTACAGACAATTTAACAGCCTTTGGCCACATAATATAAAAGTATATATCTAACACATGGTTTAGCTGTTTTATATATATTTTTTAATTTAACATATTTCTAATGCATCTAACTCAATGCATGAAAATATTTGGCTTCATTTAAATATAAACTATTAATTAATCTATGTCAAAATCCAGAATTTTCGTCAAATTTATTCGAAAGTCTTTTATTTACGTATACGTCCTAATAGATTAAGCTCTTTCAACAAATTCTACTATTTTACAATATTTGACTTGTTTAAAATGTTTTGCTTTACACAATTTAACACTTAAAAACTAGTTAATGCAAACATTTTATTACCGAACTCCAATAAAGTGTAAGTGTATGCAAATGAGTTACTTTTAAAGCACGCAGGTGGTATATACGGCTCATAGACAATATATATATCTTCTTACAAATAAATACGCCCGATTTTAGTCTCAAAGACTAAAACTTAAGGATGATATTTCTTTAAGCGTATTTTAATATAATTTTTAAGTTGATGATTGTAGAGGATATATATTTTGTGTATACAATTAATTATAATTGAATTTAAATGCGCTATAACGTCCTTTGTACGGGGGCATGGGTCTAGGTTCGATTTTATGGTAACCAATAAAATATATTGTAATATGTATATCCCACATAGCAAAAAGGGGAGAGAGAACGTAGAGTAAAAACCCTCCGCTCTCTTTTTATAGTGTAATAATATAGTGTGTTTCGAAATATAGTGCCGCATTTTATCTTATAGGAGCCACATATAAGGTGTAAAAGTTATTTTAATATAAGTCCGAGTAGAGATCGAACACACTACTATCAGGCATACGGTCAATTTAAAATGAGCATTTAATTACAAAGTCCTATACTCAACTCATTAAGGTTTTTGAATACTTTCATGTTATTATGTAACTCTACAGCCAATTAATAAGGAAAACTTGAATTATATTTGACCATATCATTTAAAAAAATGGAGCTTTAGTTTTAATTGAAGTGTTTTTGGTTAAAAAAATATTACACTTTTATTCACAAAAGATGTGTGATACTTGTCACGCGATATCCATAATTAATTTTGTATACGATGAATTTTTTTCAAAAATACTTATAGTGTAATCAGCATTTTTCTTACTTTGAGTAAATAGTGGGTTCGAATTCCATTTTAGATAAAATTATTTATGAAATATCTATTAATATATAACATGATATATACGTAAAGGTGACCTTTGTGACTTATTTGTACCATGAAGAACAGAGTGACTTCAGTCAGTAAAAAAGCTGAACATTTTGGCAGATTTTTTTTGGTGTTTCGATTATTTACAAATAGTTAATTTGTATTGTCATTTTGCAGTAAAACTTGAAATTTAGTAAATAAAACAAAAAATTAAGAATAAGCTATGTCAATTTAACGTATTAGTTCAAAAGATGTTTTATTTTTTTCCGCACGCGTATATCTTTACAAAAGCATAGTGTTCAGACACTACATTCTCTACTTTCCTAAAACTCATCTTTTTTCGTTCTCTATTGAAAAGTTCGCTGGCAGAACCCAACACCACTCTATGCCATACTAGACAAGTCAATGGAAAATAATTAAAAAAAATAATCTCTTGTGGGGTTCAAATCCACACCCAAAGCGTTTACAGTCACACTCTGTTCCACTGTGCCATAACCACGTTATTTCATATATTAATAACTTCCCACCCAAGCGGCAAAACCGTCTATTTACGCCTTATCCCTCAACTACTTAACGTGTAATTAAAATAACCAGATTATATTATGCTAATTTAGATAGTGCTCAAGTGCGGAAAAACATTTACAAGTTATAAATATGGCGTGATGAATGAAATGAAGAAAAATAAATAGTGAATTATTCATGGAATTTTGGAGGGTTGAGAGGTCGTCGTGGCGCAGCTGACTGAAAACGGGATTGTTGCGGGTTCGATCACTAGGGAAAATTATTATATTTCAATATTTTTTTTCCGCTTTAATAAGATGAAGTGTGACGTAGAAATCTGCTACTGAACATGAAATGTCTCGAAGTGATAAAGCAAGTGGAAACGCACTGCCTTATTATTCTCTGAAGCTACTATATGATTTTTGATTGCTGTTTGATTCTATTTAAAATCCAGATAGAAGTTTGTATATAATACAGTTAAAGTTGTCTTACATTAAAAAATATATATAAATATTTACTTGTTTCTCTCCCGTCACGTCCCACCTTTCGAAGAACAGGAACACTCCATTCTCCAATCAATTTAGAGACATTGTACATTGAGCGGCGGAACTCTACTCCGAAGATGTCCAGACCATACCGGAAAAACAAATTAATACAAAAAGCATATTTCAATATGTCCGTAGCATAACAACAATAATAATAAACAAAACATGCAGCAACTGGAGAAACGGAATTAATTAATATCCAAGCATATCTCATGTGAGTATCGAATATAAAACCATCATTTACACACAGAAACTGTCCCACTGCGCCACTTGACGCTTACATAATTAGAGCAACACCTTAACACATCAGCTTATTTACAATTTAGATTAGCTTTTCGACTTTTTTGTTCATTGTATTAATTGTTTGGACCACGCGAGCCTCTTTAATGTTCTTATACTAGTATCACTTCCGGTCTGGTGATTTGTTTAGTTTTATTACCTATTTTATTTTTAGTGTAATTTGAAGGGTTATTAATTAGGGTTGAGATAGCTTAGGTATGGCCTAGGGAGTTTTTTTGTATATATATATGATAATTGGTTCGATTTGTAGTCGGGGGAATGATTATTTTTAAATAGTTTATATGTGCGCTCTAGTAAAATAAAGCACAGCGTTGAGTTCCACACTTCAGCACGCAATGTAATGATTTGGGACGGGAAGGTGAAAATTAGGGATGCTCTCTTCAAATACTAAACTCGTTTAAAGCAGAAACAATCGAAATAATACTGACTTATAGTTAACGATCAATATATTACAAAATACTTGAGCCAAATATTATTAGAATAAAATAGTAATTTCTTTCTGAAATAAGTCAAAATGGAAACAAAGAGTGCCTTGACATTAGGTTCTTCATCGTTTAAAGCGGCATATAATGCCTACTTTATAGGCAAAAAGTTTAACACAGCAATCTGATAGGTATTTTTGCGATAACAATCCATACTAATATTATATTATTATAAATACGAAAGTCTGTCTGCTTGTCTTTAATGCTTGACGGCTAAACCACAGGTCCCATTTGGATGAAATTTGGAATGGAATTAGTTGAAGATCCAGGGTCCAACATAGGTTGCCTTTTTTACTAACCAACCATCGAAATAGGCGATGCATGTTTGAACGAAAAATCTAAACCATCTCACCGATTTCGATAAATTTTCTCAGCAAAATATAATAATATACACTTAAGGTTATTTTTTTTCGAAATCGACCATATGATAGCTACAAGATGCTACCAGTCTGTTATTTCATCAGATTATGAAAGCAAACCGTAGAGTACTCCTGCGTACACACATATCCTCTAGCAATAATCCTTTTAGCAACATGCTAGTCGTGTGTTAGGTTTTAAGGTAAACTAATAAGATCGAAAGAAACTAAGCAAGGGATACAGACAATTAGGGCGTAAAACTTTTGCGTAAATCTTTCCCCCGATGGTAATCAAACCCACAGCCAATCGCGTTACCAGTCTCACCCAGCCCCACTGCGCCAAGACGTCCTCAAAACATTTCCACCACAATTAATAACGTTATATTTCACGTGTATATTGTTTACGCTACTTTATTAATTATAATGACTTCATAACATTTTTTTCAAATATAACAATTGTTCTAGTCGATGACATATCGCCCCACGCGCGAGCGGAAGTTAGATTGCATCTGAATCCGAATAATAGGCGAATAATTACATTACTATAGAAAAACAGTTACTTTGTAACGGCTTAAATGTTTTGAACACGTTATTCTGTTTGTGTGATAGATATTTTGAACACTACGTTTGTATTGTGGAGAGTAGAAAAGTCGATCACTTCATATTTGCACTTTTTATAATTATGGCTATCGTGGCGCAGTGGGAGAACTTTTGACGTTCGATTCCCACAAGGGGTATGATTATATTTAATTTATTTAGATTTTTCCGCTTTGGTGACAAAGCCCGGTGTTGAGCTGCGACACTCACCACGCAATGTCGGGGAGCAAGCGGAAAGTGTTAAACGAAGTGTCTTGACACTAGATGCTCTCTGCCGTTTAAAGATAAATTTGAGAAATTGGAGAAAATTGTGACTAATCACCTAAAAAATAGGAAGTTTTAAAAAAATATATATTATGTGTATTTTAATATAAAATATTACATTTATACTATAATTTAGATTAAAATTTGTGCCAAGTTCTGTATACATATAATACTGTAATTTATTTCTAAGAAAAAAAGACAAAACACAATTTCTTATTTTACTACTAAAACAAATTTCACTATTTAAATACATAACTTCATAAATTTCATATTTAGAAAACGTATAAAAATTTGAACGCAGCGGGATTTGAACCCGCGCCTCTTGAAGACTGTTCTTGAACGGTCTTGAACGCCTTTTTTCAATTTCCTTAGTGTGGGAATAACACTTTAAAAAATATTATATAATAATATTCATAAACTTCTACAGTTGAACTATTTATAAGCTGATAATTTGGGATAAATGAGATTCAAAGTATTTATAATTTGGATTACTTATCTCACAGTTTATCAGTGTTCAAGTAATGGTCTAGCAGAAGGTACAAAACAAAATAAAAAAAAACTTTATATATAACATTACTACGGATTTAGCTAAAAGAAACACAACAAGCTAAGTTAACGAGCGAAATCATAATAAATTGCCAATATAAACGGGCGATGCCATCCATTAAGTTTCATACAAATCTGAAAATTATTTGGGGCGATCCCTTTATGAATTACCAAAATTGAAATTACCGATTCCCTTTGAGAGTCTACGCTAATTATTTTGCCCATCAAGAAACATGAATAAAGTATACGTATTTCGTAGACGTTTTTGATGTATAATTAAAGAAGCTACGAAACGAATGCTTTAAACGATCATATTTAACGAATTATAGAAATGAATCGTGTTTCGAGTACATTTCTTATTGTAAATTGTTTTTTGATTACTTCTTAGTTTAATTAATGTTATATTTTGAGAGATAATAATAGTTGAGTGGTGGAGCCCAACGCCGCGCCATACCAGTAATATTGAAAATAACTTCATTAATATAATAATTCTTGCGAGTGAGCTCGACCTATAATTCTTCCATGTAAATTGAACCCACAACCATTGTGTACAATACAGACACTATCCCACTGCGCCATGACGGCCCACTGTATTCACATCAAAACTAAAATTATTTAAAAATGTTTGCAGATTTATTAACATACATAGGAAGTTGAAAAACATCTTAAGAAAATATAAAAATTTTATATCCTGGTGTATTCAAAATTCTTATACGTTTTGTAAAAATGTTTTTCAAAACAAAATTTCTCAAGAAAACCAAAACAAACGAAACTATAATCCGAATACACCCAAGCGTGTGCGTTATTACGATTTGTATTGCTACATAAATAAACAGCAACACCTCGTCTGTATGGTTTACATTTCGTGTCGTTTCCCTAAGACTTGGGTCAATATTTGGTAAGCTCACCTCATTCTTAGGTGCTAGAGATAGTGATATATCGACGATATATTTTGTTTATTTAAAAAAGTTAAATGATTTTTTATTTAGAATTTAGAATTTAGATATCAAAATGTTAATTGCGTGTAAATAGCGTTTTCTCTCGCCAAACGATTTTATTTAATACAAATGATCGACAAAATAAAAAAAGTTGTAAGTTTCATATATTATTCATATTCCATTTTTATTCAAAAATTTGTTAAAACACTGTGCTCCGCTTTCCGCCCAAATTCGAGACTTTGCGCGCTACGAGTCAACAATTAAACGCCGCCCTTAGCCTTACCAATGCAGAATTATGAAAATAATTTAAATAATAACAATAAAAACTCTTTATTGTACATCCACAAATGAAAATAGAAGATAAGTTAAATAAATAAAAACCTGTGAAATGAAAAAATAAAAGAATATACAAAGTACAAGAATATATTTTGTTAACATTTTTTAAAGTGTTATTCCCACACTTAGGAAATTGAAAAAGACATATTTAGAAAACGTATAAAAATTTGAACGCAGCGGGATTTGAACCCGGGCCTCTTGAAGACTGTTCTTGAACGGTCTTGAACACCTTTTTTCAATTTCCTTAGTGTGGGAATAACACTTTAAAAAATATTATAAAATATTCATCAATTTGTACAGTTGAACTATTTATAAGCTCCAAACGCATGGCTTAGCGGTCAGAGCGCTTGAACGGTTTTCAAGAGGCGCGGGTTCAAATCCCGCTGCGTTCAAATTTTTATACGTTTTCTAAATATGTCTTTTTCAAGTACAAGAATATTCGTATCGTGTACAATAGGCGGCCTTATCGCTTAAGTAGCGATTTCTTCCAGGCAACCTTAAGGTGTAGGAAATAGAAAATTAAGAATTGGATAGTGTGAACAAAAACAACAAAATATAAAATTATATATTACACATTTATTCTCTCTCATTTACAGTGAGATGCTGTCGAACTATGCTACGATAGCCTGGCATTTCAAACAAACTTGCATTATATATTTGCCTTAATTTGGTATCCTGCTTTAACCTCATTGGGAATTGAACCCACAACCATTAGACACAATCAGACACGTTCAAACTAAACCATGACGGCCTTATCCTTATAAAATATATGTTTTTATTACATCATTTTACAATAATTGATATTAATTCTATGATTAAGCATTCTCGTGTCATCCAAACGATTTTTTAATACGATTTAAGTATAGAATCACTTAAAATCAAATATCGTTAGTATTAATTAATTATAACCTCAATTAAATAATAATAATTTTATTTTAATTATTTTAATTTTACCACTCTAAGCAAGAACGACGTTGAGTTGCGCCACTTGACACATAATATCTCGGTTTTAGGCGGAAATTGGAGTGTCTCGACACCAAATTCTCTCTGACTGCCCTGCTATGCGGGAAAAAGCGTAAAGCTGTGTATATACTCGTATAATAAGATTATTGATTTGTGCGATTACTCGATTATCGCATATATTGTATCTACTGACAGACGAATGCCACCTCAGCCTCCCTGTGACCACGGACAACTGTAAAGTGTTGGAAACGTCGGGTTTTTAAAATGTATTTTCGAATACCAAAAATATTCGCGATTAATCCGGTTAAAAAGAGTTGTATTTCAAAATATACTCGTATATTTGTATTTTATTTAATATTTGCAATCCATAGATAGTTCTCCCTTTTAATAAAACGTTATTCCATTCTTTATTTCTACTCATATAAATTGCATTCTAAGCTGAGATAACCAATGTAACATTTAGAAATACTAGATACTTGACTATCGGATTCGAACCCTTAATACTTGTGAATGTATTTACCAATTGCACATATACAGTGTTGATACTTTAATTATTATCAAAAGTGCTTAATAAAGTCTATTTATATAAAGTATATTTTGAATTGAATGAAGATTTTGTTTTACTGAACACATTTCTTTTTTTTACTTTTTTTACGTTTTTTCCCGCATACTCTAATTAGAGAGAACCTAGTGTCAAAACACTACGTTCTCCACTTTGCTCCCGTAACTGAGACATTTAGTATTGAGTGGCGGAACCCAACGCCAAACACACATACATATTATATATTCGAGTATCATTAATAAAGTACTTTTAAGATATTATATACTACTTATAAAAAAAAAGTATATAATAACTAAAATAAATACAAAGGAATGTGTCAGATTCGCCAAAAATGTTCTGAAATTAACGGATATTTCATTAAATAGCTTAGCAGGAAACAATATCGGGTATAGTTTTACTACGAAAACTATCGACTAAGACAAAATTTAAAAATGTTAATCTAAATATTATATGAAGCAAGATTTAAGAGAATTACGAATATAATAAAAATTGAAAACTGATACGAAAGTACCTAAAAAAATAATGCACTATTTAACTATACATTTTATAATACAGTCCAGATTTATTAATTCTATATAATCTTATTAAATTATTAGTATGTTTCATTTTTGTTCTTTTTATGTTTTTTCGTCTCCCAAAAACTCCCGGAGGGCATTTAGAAAGAATTTAAAGACATCAGTTCCAGAGAATGAAAAAATATATACTATCGACTTTTTTGTTAGGTTTAAATATAGTTTTTATTGTAGCTTTTCTTAAGATGTTGCCAGTCGTGTATATCTATCTCTTCACATATGGTAGTAGTGCTGGTTGCCTCTCCACTGTGAGCGGCTTTTTGGTCTTCTCATGACGCTGGTGGGGAACGCGCAGCTTGTTCTGATGACGGGCATTCTTTACCTGTCGTCGCTCGTCCCCTAGGTGCTCAGGGTGGGCTCTCTGAAACGAAAAATTGCCAACGGGAGATAATTTGAACACATTACCATAGTTGTTCGAACGCTTCTTGTTCTTCTCAGCTTCACTCTTTTAACCGCACTACAGGGTAATCAGAGAGAACCTAGTGTCAAGGCACTCCGTTCCCTGCTTTCCGTAAAAAATCGACAAATAGCGCGTTAAGTGACGTTGCCCTAGTTCACCAGTGTGGAGAATTGAAAATAATTATTTTATGATAATTCCACCGAGAATGAATCAAACTCACAACCAATCGCAATTACAATCAGACACTGTGTCACCACACGATGGCCCCTGTCATTTAAATTTATTACAATACGATACTTATAGCAGAAAAAATTTAAATGTTCCGTTCACATAGTAAATTCTCTATATTCTCTTTCCATCCACAAAAGGGATAAAAACTAAAAAAATAAAAAAAAAACGTTGCGTGTCTGAACTTCAAACTTTGCTCAATACTCGACTGTCACTCGCTAGCACACACCTTTTCCTAGTAATATCAGAGCAGATGTACTAATTAAGGGGACGAGGCGTGGGCGGGGATATTGTGACCTTTCAATAATGAACTGGGGGAAGTTTTGGTGATGCTGTGCAAGTTACGAGATGATGCGGAAGACACATCTTGTAATAAACAAGTGGTCTCTGATATTCTTGATTCTTATAATTTTATATTGAAATAGATATGAAGTAAATTCTTAAGATTGATTAATTGATTGATGGGTTGATTCATTTCAGTGAGGGACGAAGTATCTTGACACTAAGCTTTCTCTCCTTACTTAGCTATATTTGTATCCCGTATGAAATTGAATCACCATTTTCAGACTTCGAGACATGTATTAATAGGTCGCTTGTCTGGCGAAAAACACCAGAGCGGAGAAATGAAATAATAAATAGTGTAATCATTCCATTGAGTGAAAATAGAACCCACAATCAATCACGGTTCCAATCAGGTGTCCCAATGCTACCAGTAAATAAATATTTTTAAAAACTTCGTCATGACGGCCAAACCGCTAAACTGATTGTGATGAAATTTTATATAGAGATACTTGAAAGTCTTAGGATAAATATAGGCTACTTATTTCTTCCATTTTTCAGTTTTTCTAGGAATTTCATTCGAAATGAATCGAAAATACAGCCGAAAATATGAAACAGTTATAGTTCAAGCTAGTTATTTTATAAGTTAAATAAAATATAACTAAAGCCTTGTACCACAGGATATAACTGAGAAAATATTCGACAGTGCAATCTTTAGCTTGTAATTGCGGCAAGAGATACCGTCTGCACCAAAACCACGCAGAATCCTTTAGTAGGGTTGTAAGTTGATAATAATTTTGTCTTCGAATACTACATTCCCTTTGATTAGCTTTCTTGTTTTCTTTTTAACCCACTTAGTTCCGTATATATGTGAGTTGAGGAAAGTCGTGTGAATAACAAATTAAACGTCGTGGCGCAGTGGGATAGTGTCTACGATTTGATTATAGGTTCGATTCCCTCAGAGGATAATGATTATATTTTAATTATTTTCGTTTCTCCGCTCTGGTAGGTCCAAGTGCAGCGTTGTATTTCGCCATTTTACACACAATGTCTCGAATTTGGTGGAAAGTAAAGAACAAAGTGTCTTGAACAGAAAAAGGTTCTCCCTGATAAGGCTGCTATGCGGGAAGAAGCTTGAATTTAAAAAATGAATTTGAAGATAAAAAATGTAGATTTTGATTCTCAAGACAGTAAAACTGAAATTATTTAAAATATACACATTTCTCCGACTGAATCGAACTCACTACCATTACATTTAGAAACTGTCCCACTGTGTTACGACGACCACATTTTTTTGTTATATACATTTTATTTGTTTGGATATACAGATTATATAATACAGTATTAAAAACAATTTCTTTTTCGAATGTCGACGATACAATATTAGAAAAATTCTTCAAATTTTCTTTACATGTGACGAATCATTTGTCATCTACTCGTGATATGAGAAATAATGAGTCAAGCTTTTAAGCTTGACTCATTATTTTTTTATTTTATTATTTTAATAATCTAATATGCAAATTAATTTTATTCAATTAAAACAATTTACTATATAATATTGACAGTAGCTGTGCTCGTGACTTCGTCTGCATGAGATTTTAAAATAAAAGCAGCCTAACTTACTCCTTATTACAACAGCTATCTGCCAATGAAATTCCCGTTAAAATTGCTAGAGCTGTTCCAGAGATTAACTATAACAAACAGACAGACAGACAAAAATTGTAAAATATATTATTTTGGTATATGTACCGTGTATAAGTGTATACCGTGTATATATATGCATTTAGTAAAAAGCGGATATTTTATTATTACAAACAGACACTCCAATTTTATTTGTTTGTTTGTTTGATGTATATGTTGGACCAGAGAAGAGAAACTTCCTTTGTGATCACAATCGAACCCACTATCACCATCACAATTAAGTTTAATGATATCCTGTATATAGATACAAAATGATACATCATTTATGACATAGATTAAAAAGTTTTAAAATAAGATTTAGAATTTAGATATTGAATTATTTAAAAATGGCGTTGAGGCCTGCCACTTAACAAGCATTTTTTTAAAATGGTAAAACAGCGGAGTACTGTGTCTTTAGTCCATGTTCTCATCCTACATAAGGCGAGAGAATAAGCGGGAGATTGCGACCATCGTGGTTACGCTGCCTATATACATAATGGTTGTGGGTTCGATTCTCACTCAGGTGAACGATTATATTTCAAATTATTTTAGATAAAAAAAATTTTTTTAATTACGTCACACAATACGAAATGTTACTGTTTCTGGTGGAAAGAGGAGAAAGGAGTGTCTTGACACTAAATTCTTTCTGCCTAGAAGAAGCCTTTAAGCAGTAGTGCTTAAATGTATAAAAATGATACTGTAGTATGTAGAATAGCAACATTGTAATATTAATACCTAACTCAAACATTGTGGGGACTTTAATTAGAAAAGCTATCCCGTATAAAATTCGAGCCTTTCACGAAGTAAAAGGGCTCAGGGTCGAGAAATTAAATTAAACTAATAACTTACTTTCGTATAACAATTTTCAATCTATATTAGCAAAATCAGCGGAAATAGAAGGTGCGCTGTTCGTTTACAATTATTAATATACAAGGTTTAAAAGCGACTACTTTTTTCATATATTTTTCAAAAATATTATTTTTTTGCATCTTTACGCTTTTTCCCGTTCAACAGGGTAGACAGAGAGAACTGTAAAGACATTCCGTTCACCACTTTCCGTCCGAATCCGAAACATTGTGTGGAGTGGCGGAACTCAACCTCGCGCTTTGGATAAGCAATTTAAGTACAGTCATTCTCCGGAGTGGGAATCGAACCCGCAACCATTCAGTGTATATTCGGTTCAGACAGAATTTTAAGGACGTACTGTCTTGGCACTAGGTTCAAAAAAGCGTCAAGCAAAATATTTTTATAAAATGTTTACCTGCATTCGGACATTATCCACTAAAGTTATAAGTTCGATTCCCGCTTGGGGAAAGTATATATTAAAAATATTTACTTATTTCCTATATAGTTATTCAAAATGAGGCATTTTCTTTCAGTAACTAATAAATAATGTCTGTGAAATCGAAAAGCGCAGTGTTATTTCACTAAGCTCTTTGCTTTCTCTACAGCTCTACGCTTTTACCGCATAGTCTGCAGATTAGGTTATATCTGACTCCCTGTCAGATCTCCAGACACTCCATTCTCCACTTCCCGCTGAAAAATCGAGACATCGCGTGTTGAGTGGCGCAACTCAACACCACGCTTTGTCTTTTGAACCAGAAATGAAAATAATTTAAATATAATGATTCCCCCGAGTGCGAACCAAACCCACAACTAATTGCGTTTACAGTCAGAAGCTGTCCCACTGCGCCCGGCATCAATGTATCTCTACAATCGGTATTGGTTCTGGAAATTGAACCTGTAACAACCGAACTTCCTTACCAAACCACCATCATATTTCAAACTTATTCCACCTTAAAATAATAAAAGAGATCGTCATAAATGCCTTTTGCCCAAATAATTTATGTACAAAGTTTTTGTAGGCGAATTTAATTGTATTAACCATTGTGATAACAGATTAGTGGGATATATTGTTTTTTCGGATCCCATAGAATTGTTCTCAGAAGTTAATTATTTATCGTTTGCCATACAACTTGCGAGCTTTTTCTTTTACAGGTAAGAGAGAAAGTTCGAACTTTTGCTCCATTATGGATAAAAGAATAGAATAATGTGTTTCCTAATTTATGAAACAAAAATTGTTGTTATCATTTGGGAGCTTTCATATTTTTAAGAGGCTATCGTGGCGCAGTGGGACATCGTTGCATTGTAAATGCTATTAATTGTGGGTTCGATTCCCACTCAAAGGAATGATTATATTCAATTGAATTTAAACACACAATTTCTCGAATTCCGTCGGAAAGTGAAAAACGGAGTGTCTTGACACTAGTTTCTCTCTGCCTACCGAAAAAGCAGTAAAGGTGAAATAATATATATTAAGGCATCTTTTGCATATAGCAGGACAGAAAGAACTCAGACTTGATACCCTTTGTTCTCGTTTCTTTTGAGTTTTAGCACTTTTTTATTTAACCTGGTGGCAAAATCTTATCGGTAACTATATACATGTTATCGGTATACTGAAGATGACTGACTGACACCTACACACATGTATATTTATAGCACAGCTGACAAGTGACTGATTGTAGATTTAAATTATATTGAAAGGAAATAAATTTATAGTACAGGAAAATGGAGTTTGGTCTAGACATAAAGTGGTGTTAAGTTATATTTCAATTCACAATCTGATCTTATAATAGGAAACCTGACATTATTGATATTTATTTTAATTGACGATATACAAATGCTTTTAATAACCTATTAGAATGAGGTTTTTTTCAGCTTCACGCTTTTACCCGCAAAAACTAAGAAAAAACTTAGTGACAAGATCTGTCTAGTGTCAAAACTCCAGGGTCAGTTTATCACTAAAATACATTGCGTGTTGAATTATGTAAGGAAAACACTCTCTTCCACACGTATATATGATAAACCTTTACACTTTTATTGGCTTATTTTACTTTTAACATTTGCACTTATCGCTTAACACTTATTTTCTCTATTATTATTTACTTATTTCTTAGTAACTGCTGTTTCCTCAGCGTAGCAAGACTGTGTTTAACAGTGACTGTGGTTGCTTAAACAGGACCGAACCCCACAAAATTTACATTGTTTATTATACAATCCCTAAAAACTTGACGAACGTATCTCATGTAACTACAATTTTATCATAATTAATTGTCAAACAATTAAGAACATTACTTAAAAAGTGTTTCACTTAGTCATATTATCAACCTTTATTTTTTTAACTTATAATCTAAGTTATCAGTAGTAAAAGTATTTCGTATTTTGTACAGTAATATATAAAATTTAATTACAACCAAATCATAACAACTGTCTTTTATTTTAAACAAACGACTCTTATACTTCATTTGAAAAATTAAAAAAAATTTAATAATATATATTGTTGGTAATCGAAAATACATTTTAGAAACCCCATAAAATGTTACCTCAGTCTACCTGTGACCACGGACTACAGTAAAGTGTTTGAAACGTCGGGTTTCTAAAATGTATTTTCGAATACCAATAATATACACGATTAATTCGGTTAAAAATAGTCTTATTTCAAAATGTGTAGTAATCGCGAAAATCAAAAATCTGATTATACTCATTTCGTCTTTGGAATTGAACTCAAAACCAATTGTGATTACAGTCACACTCTGTTTCACTCGCCACTATGGCGTTTTTCATTTGAGTAATGCCAAAACATATTCAAAATAAACAGTGTGTAAAAGAACATTTAGAAGAAAGAAAATCTATTAAACCTTTTCTTACAAATACGGTACCCTTATAAAACGTCAAACTATAAAAACCGAAAGAAAAATGAAATGAAAAATCTATTAAATACCTATTTATGTACGATACACCTTGATGAAAAAAGACTTAAAATTTAACATAGTTAATCCTATCTCCACTTTTCGCCCGAATTCGAAGGGAGAAATTAAAATAATTAAATTAAGCTATTTTTTTATTGAACACTGATTGTGTTCTTAAGTAAAATAATCTGTGACGTCTTTATCTCTTTAAGTAGATAATTTTTATATTATTTAACTAATTCATTATGACTTCTCTGTCGAAAGCATCTAAAAAACATACTATTCATGGCTAATTAAAAATCAATTCTTGTTCTCAAATTTGAAAAAAATAAAAATCATAGTGTGGAAGCATTTCCATATTTGAAATATAAGTATTCCTAAGATATAATTAGGAAATAATTTGCCTTAGGATTCGCCAGCCCCCATTCCATATTTATAGAAATAGAAAATGGAGTTCAAAGTGATACCATTCTCATTACAAAACTGATTTGATTTTTGAGCGTGCAAAACTTAGTTTAAAAATAATGAAAAAGTAGAGAGATTTTCGTATCAAGATACTCTGCTGTCACTTTGTACCCGAAATCGAAACAAAGTGTTGAGTGGTGGAATTTGAATAAAAAAATCTAAACTACTCTAGAAGCTAAAATAAATGAAGAAGTGTTTTTCATATTATCAAAGTTCTCGGAAATCACGCTACGTGATGTAACTCACAAAGATTTCAACTTGAATCATTAAGGCACGGGGATAGTGCGTGTTCCCGTCGTTATGGTAGATCTATAACGAGTAAGATAAAAGCTAAGCTAAAGAAGCTAAAAGGGCATTAATTTTTTTTGTTGATTTCACGTATGTAAGATAATCTTATTTTTTCATACAAAGTAATATAGTAATAATACAAATGTTTCTTAAAAAGAGACAAAGCACAGCGTTGAGTTCCGCCACTCAACACGCAAGTGACGAATTCGGGTGGAAAATGGAGAACAGAGTGTCTTGATACTAGGTTCTTTCGCCCCTGCCTACACTATGTGAAAAAATAAAAAAAATTAAGAAGATATATAAAAATATTTCGAATTTATTGCAGTGGCTAAACCAAAATGGATTCAGCTCACACCGTACTAATATTGTAAATATTAGTGTGAATTAGAGGTAATGTTAATTTGTTCGTGTAAAAAATGCAGAAAATAATAATCTTTTATTTATTTATCGTATAAATAATTATACTAAGCAAATTTGAGGCCTGTGCCTCCGGGACACCCTTTTTATATTTTTACAGGTTAACACTTTTCATCATACAGCAGTACAGTCACAGAACCTAGTGTCAAATTCCGTCCTCCAATTTTCGTCTGAAATCAAGACATTGCGTGTTGAGTGGCGGAACTCAACGCTACGTTTTGTCTTCTTACCAGAGCGGAGATATGAAAATAATAATTTAAATATAATCTTCAATCATAATTCAATCAAAACAAACCAGCTTACAGTACGCTGTTCTGTGCCACGAAGTCCTGGTCTTTCTACTATTATTCTAATTATGTAAATTAAATTTTAAAATATATTAAAAATATGCATATAACGTCTTTAATACACAAAATCAACATAAAAATATTTATCTCAGCTGAAACTTGAACCTACGATCTTTACCTGAAATTTACTAACCGCTAAGCCTATGGACCATTCGTATATGTCATGTACAAAAATAAATATGATAATTACGAGTGTATTCAGTATTTACAGCATCTGCGGAATTCGATGATAAGATTTGTGAGAAACTTATCTTAAATATGTAATATGTAAATATATACTAGATCATTGCTTAGAAATTTCAAAATCACGCCATGTTGTAGTCTGTTTGTTGAAATTTGATTAATGAGAATACCTGGAAAATAAAAAAACCTTGTTAAAGTATTTTTTTTTTAATTTAAGACTAGCGACCCGTTCGCGACTATGCCTAAGTAAACTATACGGCTATAACTATCTCGTTTTTTTCGCCCGCGCTATACACATACTTTACTTAAATTTGTGATTTAAAATTTTGAAGCTTAATTATAAACTGATTGAAAGAAAAAAAAAACACTTAATGTTAACGGAAACTTACCAATGGACGGTAGAGAAAGCGAGCAGAATGTTAATATATATTTAAAATAAATAAAAAAAATAATACTCTTCCATATGTTTGACATACACGTTTATATAAAGTGGCATACACATTGCTAAGGCAACGCCTTATTTAAGCATCAACGGGACATCTAGTAATATATAAAAGCAAAAGATCACTCATCGCGATTTGGTTGGGTGAGTAGACATCCGCTAAGAACGGTCAAAAGTCCGTTTCCGGGTTTCCGGTAAAAAACAGGGCCAGATTTAGGAGGTCTAAGGGCTCTCGCAAGTTTTTATGAAAGTTCTTTTTTGGTACTAACACTAAATTTGGCAGGTCATTTATAATTAGTAGGCGCGTATACCCAATGGTTGTGGATTCGATCCCCAATAAGGGAAGTGATTGTATTTAAATTATTTTCAAGAGACGAATAATAAGCAGCTTTACGCAGTTTTATCGCATAGCAAGGTAATCGGAGAGAACCTATGTCGTACCGGCCGCCGCTAGTCCGCGCTTATCATTCCTCCGAGTGGGGATTGAACCCACAACTAATCATGTTTGCAGTCTGACACTATCCCCTTGCGCCACGATAGTCTTAATTTTCAATAATCAATCTTAAATTCAAAAGCGGCGTTAAGTCCGCTCAAAATACAATGTATCAAATTGTACGAAAAGCGGAGAACGGAGTGTCTTGAACGTGAATTTGAACGCAGCGGAATTTGAACCTGCGCTTCTTGAAAACCGTTTAAGCCCTCTGACCGCTAAGCCATGCGTTCATGAACGCTTTCTAAATATGTGTTTTTCAAATTTCCTAGGTGTGCGAATAACACTTAAAAAAAAATAATGTTAAAAATCTTTTAAATATTTACTTTATATCCAGATATGGATATTTTTTTAAATATCAAGATAAATTCATTAAATATAACGCTGAGGTGACATCATAATGCAATTGAGTGTAAATTACCATTTACGGTTACAAAGTAATGTTTATACAGCTATCATAGATATGCAGTAATCAGATTTCTATAAGACTCAATTCTTTCCTTAAAAAATATTGAAAAATTAATGAAACTTCTTTGGAAATAAAATGATATATTGCAACGATTTTATACGAACAATAAATGGAAGACAGTGTAGTGAAAAAATTGCATTCTCTCTTACCAAACAATTATTAGTGGAATAATGTTTGGGTAATAGAAATTTCTAAAAATCTCTCTATAGAGATGCTAATAACAAAAATAGTTAGCAATAAGCGTATAAGAATTTCGATAAAACGTATGGCTAAACGATCAGAGCATTTTGACTGTTTTTTTTTATTTTTATAACTTTTCTACAAATGTTATTTTTTGATGAATTGGATTCACTGAAAAATCGCTGTTGTGTTATAATAGTATACTATCTGCTGAACCTAACCGGTCAATTTACACAAAAAATTAACATATACATAGAAATTAGATCTGTAAAGCGGCGTGTGAAGACCAAATGTATCAGTTTGCGCCAAAAACTCGTTAGAACTGTATTAGTTAGTAAAATAAACACTAGATAAGCTATCATGGCGCAGTTGAGAACGGAATCGGATCGGAAGTCGGCAGTTCATTCCTCACTTGCCTTCGCTCTTCGCAACGATTTTGCGGACTCAGAAAATCGTAATTAACCGGAGAGTTTAGTAATTCTCTTTTAATGTGTTAAGTGTTGAGATGTGGAACCAACCGTGTGGGTTCGATTTTTACCTGGTGAAATGAATATATTTATATTAATTCATTTAACCACTCTGGGAAGACAAAGAGCGGCGTTGCGTTCTATCAATCGATTCATTACCAATGTCTCGGTCTTGGACGGATAATGGAGAACGGAATGTCTTGATACTAGGCTCTGACAATGACGTGAAGCTGATAAAATCTCTCTACTGATTTAAAACATTACTACTGATTTGGTGCCATTCTCAGAACTTTTAGCTTATCACTATTTCGAAGTTCTAGAAATATTTTATGCAAAATTTACATGCCTATTTGAAACAAAATATTTGAACACCGAATATTCCCTACAACAAGACTATATCAAAGTTCCTTCATATGAATTTTGGGATAACGGCTACTATTTTAATTTATAATTCAAGCCTTCCAGAAATATGAGGCTAACTCAAATTTTCAGTACAGAGCTGTCTTCGAGTACGCTATAGTTATTGGTTCGATTCGTTCGTTGAGTGGCGGAAGTCGACGCCTTTTTTAGTCTAGTCAGTTCGGAAAAAAAACTAAAACATATTTTCCCACGTTGACATAATACCTCGTTGCTATGGTTTCCTCGTGCTTTGCGGAAAGAGTGTATTGTTAAGACACACCGTTCTCTATAACAATAATACCAATATTAGCAATATAGATTTTTTAGCTTTTCACTTCACGCCTTTTTCCGCATAGCAGGGTACACAGAGTCAGTCGAGCGAAATTCAACGATGCGCGATTTCATACCAGAGCGAGGCCATGAAAATAATTTATATATCATTACGTCGAATGGGAACCGAACCTACAAACAATCACGTTTGCGATCAGACGCCCCACTGTATAAATATATATATATATATATATATATATATGTGTGTGTATGTATGTACAGTAACGGAACAATTATCTGTCCTTATTTAGTTTAAACTAGGTGAACTATCAAAAGCACATATTAGAGGAACCCAGATACAGTTATCTACAGTAAATAATATAATTGGTGGTGGGAACGTGAAGTTTGACGAATCGAATCGTGTCAGATAAAGCCACTTGTTTTATCTTGTACTACTATACTATACTATTTTATTATATTCTATACTATACAACTTATTACTTGTTATTTTTTTTGTTTGCTCCGTATATATATATATATATTGTCGGGTATCAAGAGGAAAGTTTTGAATTTATTATTGTTTTTGCTTTTAGTTAATAATAATCTATGCACAGTGTCAGCGTCTGACTGTAAATGCGATAGGTTTTGGGTTCGATCACCGTTGTGTTAATACAAAGTACGACGTTGAGATGTTAGTCCAACATTCATTTTTTTACAACTATTTTTCTCATTTTGCAATGTAATGTTATATTTTATGCTTCAAATTCCCCTAGATAAGATTTATACTCACGACCATGATACATCAACAAACTGACCATAGACAAACTATTTTATGATAACATAAAATGTATTCATATAATTTTTGCTTTTCTATACTCATACAGTCTACACGCAAATATTCAGCTTTCTACGGCCTGTAGTTTCTGCTGTGTTCTCTATCAGTCAGTCAGTCACGCAATAGTTTTATTCATATATATTGTATGTATCAGTGGCGGCTTACCTTTTGTAAATCATAATAAATTATTAATAATTATAATTATTTTGTAAGCTAAACGAAATATTTTTAACTTTTTGAAATGTTAATCACACACTAAGCGTATAAGAGTCTCAATGTAGCTGGCTGTAGAACGCATGGCTTAGTGGTCAAAGCCAGAGCTTGGATGGTTTCCAAAAGGCGCGGGTTCGAATCCCGCTGCATTCAATTTTTCATGCGTTTTCTAAAAATGTTATATTGTCATCGTCCAGGAATCCTAGATGTTTTATATTTTTTCATGAACGCCTGCTTACCCACACAAAAAATTCACGCTTTGCCACTGATATGTATATATAATCGCATAATGGCTAATGACCAATTGTCATGAATCATAATAATACGTTACAAAATCGTCTTAACGTAATTTGATATTCAAACTACTCAGTGTTGTGTTTACATTTTATATAATTAGTAATACGTCGTCGTGGCGCAGTTAAGAAGTTTCTATCTGGGAGCAGTAATTTTGAGTTCAAAGAGAAATTTAATTAATACAGCTCCACGCATATTCCCACATAACAGGGTAGTCAGAGAGAACCTAGTATCAAAACACTCTAATCTCCACTTGCCGTTCGGATCCGAGACATTGCTTGTTGACTGGCGGAACTCAACGCCGCGCTTTGTCTGGCACCAGAGCGAAGATATGAAAGTAGCTTGAATATAATCATTCCCCGATTGGGAATCGATAATACAACCATTGTGTGTAGAGTCAGACGCTTGCCCACTGCGCCACGAAGGCCTTTATTTATTTTTGTTATTATTTTAATTCTTATACATTATAATATAACAAACTACTTTAAATAAATCAAATAATATACGTTAAAGAAATTAACGATAAAACATCACTCGACAGGGAATCGAACCCATAACCAAAGTGTACAGATATAGTCTAAATAACGCCTCTAAGTTATCGACATTTTCTAGTTTCTATACCCCAAGTCTGTGTAATTACTTAAGCATATTATTATTGTTCTAGTATTTTTATTATACTATTTCTTATAAAAGAACAATTAAAAGCTCGATTAGTTAAAAATATTGTAAAGCTACAAAATATTTTTTTTTCGTTTTAAGATTAAATTAAATTCTAGTTGATTATCAACAACTTGTCTTCCTAAAAGTCGGTTAAAATACCATATCACATCTAATCTTAATAAAAGCCTCCACTTTCTTTGAGAAAACCGGTTAACGTTGGAACGAGAGACTTGAAGCAGGATAGGTGTCAGTTGTTGCATCCCATTTGGTGTTGAAATTTCGAAAAATTATCTTATTTCTATGTAAATAAAGTAGATATTTAAATAAATTTTAATATATTTTAGACCAGTTTAGGTTTAAAATGGCTAGTGGTCGTATAGACGATATCAATGTTTTTGAATAATCAAATTTTTATACGCTTTAAAATCTGTTTTAATCTTTAGAAAGGTAAACGGTTCTAATGAGAATAAAATATGTGGAGCTTTTGTATTTATTATTTAAGATTAGAGTTTTATTTTTTGAAAACAACTATGTCTTCGTTTTTTAAAGCACGAACTAAAATTTGAACGTAGAGAGACTCGCGCCTCTTGGAAACCGGCTCTGAGCGCTAAGCCATACGGTCTTACCCAGCTCCGTCGAAATTCTTATACGCTTGTTACAAGTAATTTATGTTGGTATCATCTTTGTAGTGTTAAAATTTTAAAAAACTATTGTAAAACTAAGTGAGCCACACAATATTTTCTCCTCTCTCTCCTCTATTCTTATTCTTATAGTTATTTTGCGCTTTGCAAAATAACTTAAATATGGATTGGTCATAGAGTGGCAATAAAACCCACATACCTTATAAAGTCAGATACTGTCTCACAGTGCCACGGTAGCCTCGAGTTTTTAGCTTCACATATATCCCTCAAACGCATAAGCGAAGCTAGGAACTTGTATAGAACCAATGCAAAATAATAATTACTTCGAGCTTTGATCGAACCCATAACCATCGTCTGTCAAGGCAGATCTTGTTCACTGCGCCCCGACAGGCACAGAAATATGTAACCACAATTTCAAATTTATTTTAATTACTCATCCACAGCAAAGTCTAAATAAATTTTACTGAATCAACTACTTTGCTTATATATAATACATGCGAGTATGTATTAGTCATACATTTTTTGCTAACTTAAGCAGAAGCCTTTATAAGAAATGCATGAATTAAATGTATGGACGTATCGAATATCTAACGATGTGAGTTATTGAGTCACCGGGTCAAGGGTAGTATCATGTGATATTGCTAATCTTGCTAACTTTGTACTAACAATGCAGAGAGAGTTTAGCGTTGAGACACTTTGTTCGTCAATTTCAGTGCATTTTTATACACTACTATTTTCAGCGGCCTGCTCGTAAAACTAATAAAATTTCATACAAAAAATATAATAAGAAAATAGTAGCCTACGTCAAATATCTCTATATAAATTTTCATCACAATCGGTTCAGCGGTTTGGTCGTGATGACGTCACATACAAACAGAGTTACTTTCGCACTTATAATATAAGTATGAATGTGTTGAATACCGTAACTAAACGCCGAGTATTGTTTTACTATAGTGACTAAATGAAAACTATATTAATATAAACATTACCCCCAATGGGAATCGTGCCCACAACCACGTGTAAAGACATGGTCTCACTATGCCACGATGGTGTAGCATAAAATGAAATTCTTCATATTTATCGAATTGGAAATCGGAAGCTTTTGAAAAAAGTCCATTCGACATATTTCTCGTAATTGAGTGCTTGCGTCGAATAAAAGTACAGGATTGACAATTGGCTAAAATATTTATATGTAGGTCGATATGTTTTGATTTGTTTTAAATTATTTACTTACTTTCTGTAAGTAATAGTATTTAATTAACTAAAATGTGGTACGGCAAAACGCGGTGTTAAGTTCCGCCACTCAGACAGTGTCTCTAAAATCAGCGGGTGGTGAGTAACGGTGTGTCTAAGCACTAGGTTCTTTCTGCTTTCTCTTCTATATGCGGAAGGTGCTTGAAAATAAATTAATATAATCCAATTATAAGCTATATATATTAATTAAAGTTTAATTTAACTATATATACTATATATACCACCCAGTTTAAAGTTTTGTAACCGTTAACGAACAGATGTGGTAACGATAACTCTTAACGAAAGCTCCAGTAGTAAAAAAGGCCCATAAAATTATAATTAACTTACTTAAAACTTATTTTATGGACTTATATATATATATATATATATATATATATATATATATATATATATATTTTTTTTTTTTTTTTTTTTTTTTTTTTTTTTTTTTTTTTTTTTTTTTTTTTTTTTTTTTTTTTTTTTTTTTTTTTTTTTTTTTTTTTTTTTTTTTTTTTTATATATATGTATAGTATTACAATTTATAGTTATGTTATCTTTTGCTAAAGTTCATTCTCGTGCAATTTTAGTATATATATCTGCACACAATGGTTGTTGGTACAAATCATATTAAAAAGGTGGAGAAGAGATCTAGGCGTTCCTTGGAATTTCATTGCGTTGCAGAGAGTGGAGTTTGAAGCAGTGTCTGGGACTTGCGACCCAAATGTAGACTTAAGTAGACTATTGAAATGCGCTTTATTAGTCACCTCGACTATCCTAGATTTTCTTTATATTTTCCGCTTTCTTTCTTTGATATAACAAAATGCGGTGTTGAGTTCCGGTATTGAACACGCTATGTCTTGAACAAGTTCCACCATTAAAAACGTAATGTCTTGATTTCTGGTGGAAACTGGAGAACGGAGTGACGTGACACTGCGTTCCTGCCTATCTAGGATGCCTGTGCTATGCGAGTAAAATGTAAAGCTGTATGCATCGAGCTTTTAACAGTATGTAGTCAATTATTTATGATAAAATTCCTGTTCTTTTGCAACGTAAAATATTTCGTTAACCGCAATTACATTATTTATTTTATTGAATATTTCACTTTATACATACATTTATACTGTAAATGTTCTCTCTTTGATGAAATTTTGATGAACTCGCTCGCACTGTGTTCAATCAATTGAAAATTTAATAGTAACATTTTTAGATTAAGCTTTCGGAAAATATTTTATTTGGAAGCTTAGTTCTTTATTATGTATTTATATGATTTAAAACATCTTTGAGGCCATTATGGCGCAGTAGGACAGCGGCTAACTGTAAACGCGATTGCTTGTGGGTTCAATTCCGACTCGGAGACTCTGGTACCTAAGACAAAGTGCGGCGTTCAATTACGCCATTCATGCACATGCACTCATTGTCTTGAATTCGGGCGGAAAGTGGTAAACGGAGAGGCTTGACATCAACTTTTCTATGCCTACATTGATTTGGGGAAAAAATGTAATAATTAGATAAGTGTGTGTACATCTTAAATCCCCGAGTACCATAATTTCATAAGTTTGCATAATACCTAACTAAATAGATTTAATATGAAGTAACTTAGAATGGGGTCATTGTCCGTTAGGTTATCTTAACAAGTGCTATGCTGTAAGATTTTGTTTTAAACCGACGTTAAGTATATATGTATAGATATAGAGATAATTGGTGAAGCAATTTCCTTGAGGACTTCCTCTACTCCCTTTCAACAGCTAGAAATCCATTTACGTGAGGGTTACGGGTTCACAGTCTTAGTCAAAGTCAAATATTTATATTCAATATAAGAAGTAACATGAGTCAATTTTTGAACGTCAAGCAATTTACCACCGGTTCACTAAAGTTAATGCCTCAGACGTGAGAAGAACCGGCGCAAGAAATTCAGCGGGACTTGTATTTCTTTTTTCTACCAATTTAATAATTTACGGGTTTATTAGAGAGAGTGAAAGTAAATTTTCAATCAGTCTAGTAAAAAGCCGGAAATAAAGGAGAAATTAAGCATTTAAAGGTTATTATCTTGACCCCACTGTTGCTCTGATCGAAGTGTTTAACTTTTGGGCACATAATGGCTGTAGGTTCGAACCCTACTCGGGGAAATGATTAAATTTAAGTTAATTTAAGTAATTATGCTAGATTATATATTTAATCTCAGCATTTTTTTTTTAATATGTTTGTGTCTCTATTGTATTTTGGTAAACATTTAGTTCCCCTTGACATTTAGTGTCTATTTCATTTCAATCAATTAATAAATAAAAAAGTGCCAAACATTGAAATTATAAATTTAAGCTAATTTAATTTAAGTAGGAACACTGGCACCCGCCAGTGTTCCTACTTAAATTAGTCGGAAGAGGTAGTTTAGTCGCGTAGTTTACGTAGGCGAAGCCGCGGGCAGGTCGCTAGTTTAAACTATAACTTTGCCAAAATTGATACTGCTCCATCTGCGTAAATTTCGTAGTAAAAGTATAAATATACAGTTATCTATATAGTAACTTTATAAACAAATTCATAAAAACATATTTTCTAATATAAATATCACGTGAAATATATTTAAAGGAGACCTGCAAGCAAATACGTAGATAATAAGTACTTTGTCCGTAAACACGATGGGTGTGGAGTTTGTATTCTTTCGCTCTGGTTCAAATCGTGGTGTTGACTTCACGCAGCTTATCGAATACAACGAAGTGGAAAGAGCAACTGTTGAGTTTCTCGCCGGCTCTTCGCAGCTGAACGGCTTAGCGGGCCGGTGTTAGCTTCCGGTAGGACTGACAACACTGACATTCAATGTTAAGTGACGATTCGAAAGTGCTTGTAATAGCCTATTGAATAAATAATATTTTGATTTTGATTTTAAGTAGACACCAAAGCTTCTTGACTTGACTTGACTTGACTATTTTCTCTCTCCCCTCACGGCTTACGAAAACTAATACAACTACTACTTACTATACAGTCTATATAAAATATATTACATAGGCCATTTTAATAAAAAAATTATAAAGTAATTAACATCTGCCGTTCGCCCGCATATCACTTTTTTATTATTCAAGTACCTACTTGAAGTGTAGTATAGAATTGTATAACTTATCCTTTATGAATTAAGTCTGCTTGTTCTATAACAAGTTGTCAGGTGTTAAATGTATGTGCTTGTGTTTGCAAAAGCACGACGTTATTAGAATTGAATAATAATTTAGGGTTCATTGCCAATTTGGAGTTAAATGGCAATATATTTTGTTATAAGAATGTGCCACTTCTGCTTGAAAAGACTCAGGTGGAGTGAGTGAGGAGGTGGAGGGATAGATGAATAATTTTGAATGTTTTTCACACATTTAGGAACTTGACATAGGACATTTTATAAACAAACATATTAAATTGTGAACGCAGTAGGATTCTAACCCGCACCTCTTGAGGTCCTTGGACGGTCATGCCCGCTGCGTATAAATTTTTACTAAAAGGTTTTCTAAAAAAAATTTTCTTAGATAACATTTTACTTCGCAAGAAAAAGAATATAATTACCATATGTATTGATTATTTAGTAGGCTAGAGTTTTAAGTTATTTGTTTAATTTAAATCAATCTATTAACTAAGGTAACGCTGTCCCATTGCACCGCAACGGCCTCTGAGAATATTTGCATTGTTTTTAAATCAATACTTATTTTGTAATATACGAAATCTACATAAAGTTTAACCTAAAATATTAATAAACATATACAAACCATGGGATTAACACACATTTGTACAAAGTGACATACTAAACATATACTATATTTCCCGCTTAAACTAACCGTCTAATAGAGATTTTATGTAAATGAAATCTATATAAATAAAAAAAAATATATAAAATTCCATCTAGATTCTAGACAATATTTCCTAGAAAACAATTAGCATAGCTATCTATTACAAGAAATTGATTACCAAGTCACTGATAACGTTATCAGTGCAGTGGCTACCAAATTACATTGCAGACTTATGATTTATCATTATCAGTTACTTAGTTTAGGTTCGAATCCAAGGTCAAATTAAAAATGAATAATATATATCGTTCATATTTTATGGACATAAATTTCAATATTTATTAAAAAATTTCTTTAAGTATTGAAATAATTATATAATAGCAAGGCGCGGCGTTTGATTCCGCCATTCAACACGCAATGTCACGGATCCAGGTACATATTTCAGCTTCACGCTGTATCACGCTTAGCAGGGTTGGCAAAGTGAACCTAGTGTAATGAACTAAATTCTCCCCTTTCTGCCTGATTCGAGACACTGCGTGTTGAGTGGCGGAACTTAACGCCGTGGTTTATTATTTTACAGTATTTATTGAATAACAATATCTAAATATATTATATATATAATAATCATATACTTTCATAAAATTTTAATACTATTGTATATAGAGCAGTAATAAAAATAATAAATAGTCATAAATAAATAACTCCTGAACATAAAATCAATTATTGTGAAACAATTAATCAACCATTTGTTTCTATTACAATTAACTAAACGACTGTATGTGACTATATATAAAAAAAAACTATAATACAACAGAACCCAATGTGGCGTAGTGGGACTGCGTCTGGCTGTAAACGCGATTAGTTGTAGGTTCGATTCTCACTCGGAGGAATGATTACAATTCAACTATTTTCATTTCTCCGCTCTGGTGACAAAGTGCGGTGTTGAGTTCCGCCATGCGACAAGCAATGTCGAATCTAGAAGGAAGTAGAGAACAGTGTCTTGACTCTAGGTTCTATCTGACTCATATGAGGTAAAAAGACTTAAGCAAAAAAAAAAATATACATATATATATATATATAACTAATTAATGTAAAAAGTGTAATTGTTATGTAAATGTTTAACTATATTACTCAACTATACAATTATTGTAATAACAAAATGTTATTGTTTATTTAATAATTAATTAAATATAAAATAAATGTTATAATAAAAAATATATATCATTTTTAAAATATGTATTATTCCTAACACTTTATACCAAAAAGAGTTATAAATCCAATTACAATATCATATCTCACGTATACACGGTCTATAGAAGTAATAAAACAAAAACAAAATAAAACGTCAAAACATTGTTCTAATACACGCTACACCGAAATAACGTGCACACTCATCGGTGTTCGTGGCTGGAGTGCGGGCGCGGGGGGCGCGGCGTCGCGGGGGGGCAACAGCTGAGTATATTGACAGCTCGGCACGTTGCCGACCAGACACTAGTTAGTTAGTCCTCTACCCTCTAACCGTGCAGACGTGATAATGCCAGCTCTATAACCGCGTACGCAACGCTAAAATTATGACTTATGGAAATTCAAACGATAAAAAGTTTATCATTTTAGAGAGAAAATTCAGTATAGTTGCAAGGTACAGAGAGAACGGAGACACGGCCGAGAGGCTCAAATTTTAGTGTTTAGTTAGTTGGTGACTGTGCTTGTGTTTGGGGGTTTTTGGATTTACAATATGGTACCCCAGCAAATTTCGGATGTTCGGTCTTTGACGCCCAATTCCAGCGTGCCGGTGTTTGGATCGCAATTGGTGGATAAGAACTCGTCAACGCCGTACACTGATGCTACTCAGGTAAGTTCGTGTTCGATTGCAGTGTTGGTGAAAATACTGATAGAAAATACTGATAGGGAGTTCGGAACTTTTGAATATATTTTATGCGAAAAAATCTGCGTACCTACTTAGACGGTTATTTTTTTGAATTTGTAAACGAATCGGAAAATAAATTTGTTGTTAAATTGGGGTAAAATTCTGTAAACTAATAAGTGTTCTAACAAAATTTTCTATAAAAGGTCTTAGAAAATAAAAAATAAAAAAACTAATATAATAAAGTTATGTATATTTTAGCGTTAATATTTACTTTTAGAAATATTTTTTTTCAAAAATAATATAAGTGAAACAAAATCGAAAAATAAAAACAAAATTGTGCGCAGTAAATTTTGTCACAGGGAAACATTTAAATGACACGAAGAAATTTGTAAACATGTTTTTGACGTTAATAGGACAATCTATAAAAAAATCTTTGACAACATTATAAAAAAAGTTAATGCGACTTGAAAAATAATATATAATCTCGTTCAAAAATGTACAATCGCTTATCAATGTTTAGGAAATTACTTTAGAAGTTTGTTTTAACTAGCTGTTTGTTTACTATCAAAAACAAATTAAAATATTGTTTAACATCATAATAAAATTGTTTTTGTTTTACAAAAATAAGAGAACGCGATTAACTGAAAATAAATATGCATTTTTTTTTTTAATCGGGTGTTAAGTGTTATTTCAACAACAATTTTTAAACGAAAAGTTAAAGTTCATATACCTATAATATATTTTACGTTATCGCGAAGGAAATTTTAATTTTTCGCAGCTTACGTGGTTATTACCCATACAGAAATTAAATTTGCCAAGCGGGTGGCTAACGAAGAAAAATTATTGTGAAACATGCAACTTGTGAGCTTTAAGGAAAGCGGATTTTCCGGGCCGATTAAAAATTACGGGTTTACAGAATAAGTAATCAAGTGTATTTTTTTTTATAATTAACGAAACTAGTGGAAATATATGAAAATTATTTGTTTTCGGAATATTTTAAGAAATTTCTTAATTCCGATTTTAAGTTTGCATCTTGATTTGAAATCAACGTGACAAATTGCGAATTAATAATAATGTATAATATTTTTGTAGACAAACGGTTTTTTTATATTATTATTGAAATGTAAAAATGCTTAATTAAAAAAAATATAAAATTCTATTAAAAAAAAAATTCTTTCTTTAAAGAACTCAGGAAATTTCATGTTAATTTATATAATAATGCCTACTTTTAATTTGCCATAAAATAAACAAAACTAGGCTTCGAAGGCGGAAAACTAAGTTTAAAAGGCACATAAATAAGGTGCGTGAGTAAAACGATTACTGATAAAAAATATTTAAAGTAAAATTTTCTATACTTGTTACGTTCGTGTAGTTAATCAAAGATATTTGTTTTAAATTCATAAAATAAAATTAATATTGTTAACTCATTTTTTACCATTATATTTCAAAGTATATATATATATAATTTAAGTAAAACAAAAAAACTTAATTTGTAGTGTTTATTGTTAAATTTTGACAAAGTGATAAAATTAGACTTAGATTAAGTAAACTCTACTTAAAACTAAAAAAAAAAAATGTAATATAACAAAATAAAGTGAAGTCGATGTAAAAGTGAAAAAAATCAAGTTAATAACAAGAAAAAGATATATTTAGTATTAATCAATTTTTAATATAAAATTACACTTAGGAGATAAATAGTTTTTTTTTTTAATAAATACCAGTGGTATATTAAATAAAATTTAGTAAGTTACGAAGTAATATTAAATAACTTTCATTCAAAACCCCATTTCGAATTAGTAGAACTTTATTTTAATCTAGACCAAGTATTAATAATAATGAAAATAGGAAGTATTAGTAAACATTGTGCAACATCAACCTATCAAGTCACGAACGTCAAACTGGTGTGTCAAATTTTACACTAAAATATACAGAATCTGTATAAATTTTAAGATTTTTTGCAGCATTTAATTGTTTCTGGGAATATATTAAAGCTAAAATCGTTTACTATTAAATCTAGATATAAGTGATAACTTTTTTTATTTGCCAAATAATTCAAAGGTCCAATTAACGCTGATTTTACTAAAACTTATAAGACTTTGAATCACAAGTGGATTCAAATTAAAAAAAGATTCTCAACTATACCAAATCGATATCGATATCGATAATCGAAAAATTATAACGATACGCGGCATTTACGCTACAAATTGAAAAAAAAAAAAGAAAAGAAAACAGCTATCAATATGAAAAGTTTCAATTTTATTCGCCAAGTCGTTTCGAAATATCCGTAAAATGCGTCGCCGGAGTGCATTAACATTTCAATGTCATCCCGTAATATTTTTAGTCATCTCATGTGAGTGGCCTTTCGGCGAGTTCATGCGCGTACAGTGTAATGTACTAGGAAATGGTAATCTTGGGTCATTCGCTGCTACCGAGAACTGATGGTTTAACTAGATTTTTTATTAAACAGATACAAACGGTAAGGCCCTCGTGGCGCAGTGGGACAGCGACCGACTGTAAACGAGAGAAGTTGTGGGTTCGTTACTCATATCTCCGCGTCTGGTATTTAAAACGAAGTGCGGCGTTGAGTTTCGCCACTTAACACGCAATATCGCGATTTCGGGCACCAAGTGAAGAACGAATGTGTTGAAACTAGTTTAATCAGCATTTAGCGTGAAGCTGGAAAAGCTTACTAACTAACACTACTTATAAATTGTTTTAAACAGAAAACAAATTCAGTTCCAATGGAACTTGATAAATTTGAACCTGTTCCCACATTAGTATTACTTAATTCCAAAACTACGTGGAACAAAAGCATATAAACAAGATATTTCAATGATGAATGCTCATAAATTTCGAAGGAGAGCAAATCGTGCTTGTAAAATAAGGAAACGATTAAATCATTGTATCATTCATTGTACTATTGAACGGTTTGCAGTACAATAGAAATAATTAACTATTTCATTATCACGAGATGACATTATATGTAATGCTAAAGCCTCATTATTATTATTCAATATTATAAGAAAATATTAATAGTTACGTCATATTATAATAACTTTGATCTGGAATAATTTAAGTAGATGTGTGACGAGTATAATCTCTTATATATTTGTGAACAATCTTTATAAATACTAGTAAACTATGATAAAAGTCATCTCCCTCCCAATATATAACAACCGAGCTATACAGTAAATTAGCTAAACTCAGACTCTTTAAACATTCATACGTTTATATCTGAATAAAATATTATTTTTGCATACAAATTTTTATGCCCAAATTCGCTAGTTTGTACGATACCGTGGTCCAGTACAAAAAATACTAAAAGGGTGGAGTTTTGGACGGTTATAATCCGAACGTCGAGTCCGAGTTGTGTCGACTAAGTTTTTGTTGTGTTTTTTTTCCGACGTGTAGCTAAGTCGGGTATAGATAGATTTATTTCCAAGGTTACACCGCGCCTCGTTCACTTATTACTTCGAATTACTGAATTGTGATTGTTACATTCTCCGACAATTGTTAAATTACACTTTTTAATTACTTCGAACACTTCCTAGAATATTGAGGCTGCTAACTTTTCCTTCGTGCCTGTCTGCTATAATTCTAGAACCATTTGCAGAAGTCTAGTTATTCGGGGATTTCTCATTACGTTTTCAAGTAAGTTGTAACGATTACAAGATTTTCGGCTGTAAATTCAAAAATATTGTTCGCGTTTGCGTTTAAAGAAAAACAACGAGCGTAGCAAACTAATAAATTAAACAGTTAAAGCTGCTTTCAAAATCAATTCCGTGTGAATCCTTTACTTTAGTTTATCGTTTAAGTAAATTTATGTACCCTAATGCGCTCTTGGTAGCATTCGAAATCAACGTTTGATTGTAAAATACGTGCCTATGTCGACAATGCAATTTGCTTTACACTTGTGGGTGGTGTTTTAATGTTGCCATTATGATCGAGAACGGAGTTAGTTGCGCAATAATTGCCTCTGATACCTGGAAGTTTGTTGAATATTAAATTTTCAGCTTATTCTTGACATATTTTATCTTTTCTTGATATATATGTGAATTTTGAATAGATAATCTGATGTTTTGGTTATAAATATATTAGTTTAAAGTTTATTCAAATATATATTCTATTAATATAAGACATAATGTGTTCTTTGTTTTTGAATAGTACATTATTATATAATCTATATATAATTATAATACAATTTACGCAAATCTACACTGTCAGCTATAAATCCTAAAAACAATTTAAAATAGTATTTCGCACTGAAATATAAACTTGAGAAATTAGAGCTGTGACATGTGAAAACAGAAAGTCAGGCTATAAATCGTTAGCCACGTTGACGCCGACTGAAAATCGCAACTTCTACGAAACACCGTCCACCGGACCGGTCCGTATATCTTTCAATTCTCAAGCTAAAGCTTCAGTTTGAAAAACACTCAGTGAATTGCGAAATTTCACCTATTTACGCTCGTTTCAGCAGTAAGTTATTTTACTTGAAAACGCTCTTTCTTATTTGAAACGAAAATATATATAGACAATTAAGACATGCATAATGAAAATGTGATTCTGTGGTGGTGTGACAGCTGTGTGATTGCTGTGGGTTCGATTTCCACTCGGAGGAATGACAATATTAAATTATGTTAATTTTTCCACTCTGGTGACAGGCATCGACTTCCAACACTCAATACTCAATGGAATGAACTCGCATTCAGGCAGTGGAGAGCGGAGGTCTCTGGCTACGCTGATATGCGGGAAAAATGTTGAAACTAATAAAAAATACATATTCAATATTTTTCATCTTCAAGCATCTCTTTTAATTTGCTACACTTGACATATAGTCTTATGTCACTGTAAAAATTGTTATGATGTTTGATATGCATTTATGGTAAAAAAATACATATGAATAGATTATAAATATTTCCAACATACCCCAAATGATGTAATTACAGAACAATTTAACTTATCAATTTAATATTAAGCCAAGCTTTTCGTTTTCCACTCAGCAACTACGAGTAGCTTAACGTTGAAATTGCATCAAAATTGAACGTTCATTACAATCCCTAATGCCCGGTTCCATTTAATCCGAATCAAATTCCTCTTTCAAAAGCATTTGTTAGAGCTGAATGTAGTACTAATAACGTCTAGTAAAGGGCCCTACAATAATTATACAGCTATGTTATTTTATTTGTGCTTTGTTTTAGTTTCTGTTATGTAGAATGTCGATTTGTTGTAAAAAATACTTTGGACGGGATTTGAAGCCGCATTTCTTATGCATTACATTACATTTGGCAAGTGTTTACGTCTTCAGTCATAAATTTAATGCTTTTTTTTGTAATTTCTTTATTGGGTAATTGTCTTTTCTGCAAATCGTTAGGTTATTCCCTTGTTAGGAATGAAATGTCACCAAAGTCCAGTATCAAAAGTCCCTAATAAATTATTGTACATCTGCAAACGTATTTGAAAAATAAAAGTTCTTTAGATCAAATGTTTTAACTTTAGTAAACCGGTGATAAAATGTTTAACGGTAAAAAAATAACTAACTTGTAAGTTTCAATAAATTTTTTTAACTTTGACTTTGATTTTATGGAAATTTATTATTTAATATAAAATTATATGGTGCAAAATATTGTGAATGATTTATCACTCAAATCTTGACTAATTACAAGTAAAAGTTACATATAAAGCTTAAAGCTGAAAAGCTTAAAGCTGATATTATGCCATAAACTCTATTAAAATAAAGCAATAACTTAAGAAGCTTACGTAATGTCTTTATAACTATGATTGTGACCAATAAAGTCAATTGCGACTGAAAGCTCGGAGAACCTTAAATTTACAGTAAAATTTGTTTTAGCCATTTCCAAATAATTATTGTGTGGTGTAATTACATTATATTTTAGTAGATATAGCATTTTTAGAAAACGTATAAAATTTTAATAGAGTGGGAATCGAACCCGCGCCTATTGAAAGTCATCTAACTGATCTGACCGCTAAGCGATACCTTGTGCATCCGGCTACGTTGAAATTCTTGAACATTTATTTTGATTGTTAGCATTATTTTACTGTTTGTACAGACAACCTTAATTAAATATAAAAAATCTAAAATCTAAACCTCAAGAAAGATTCAAATAAGGCTCAAAACGGCCCCATGAGTTCTGGTATTGAATGTGCGAGTGTCATTTACGTGCTGTAATACAAATACTTTTAATTTATTGGCAATATATAAATTCCAACTTTAATTATAGTTGAATAATTATACTTAATTGTAGTGGTATAATCTACTACATTAGTTAATATAATGTTCATTTAACATCGTGGCGCAGCGGGACAGCGTCTGCCTTATAACGCGATGGTTGTGGGTTCAATCCCACTTAGGGCATTGGTCGACTATACAACAATAAGTTGAATATATTATTAAAAATTAAATATATTTTTTTAAATATGTTTGAAAGGCTGAAGGGACTGATGACTTAGCCCTAAGTTTTAGGTTCTATTATCAGTTATGCAGGAAAGCTGTTCTTTGAATTTATGGCATGAAACTTTCGGCTATTATAGTTTCGGCTTTTATTTATATATATTACTTAAGTTATTTAGATTTTCCTTTTCCCTTTTATATGATTACTTCCACACAAATAAAACTTTCAGGGTTGATTAGATGTTTATAGAAGGGCAACTTTATTGTAGAACTTTGATTGGAATGTAACTAGGGTTTTGATGTAAAATTGACTATATTTTACGCAATCGTGGTACTATGGTATAGTGATTGCCGGTCCACGATAGTCATGTGTTCAATTCTCATCTAGTAACCAAATTACGGTGTTAAATTCCGCATTAGAAAACTGAATGTTTCTAATATGGATGGAACGTGGAGTGCCCTAGGTTCTTTCTGCCCACTGCTATATATGGGAGTTGAGTGATGTGAATGCTTTAAAAAAAAATCAGAACACGTTAGTATTGTTCGTATTTACTTTTTAGTATTTCAAAGGCATTGCAAGAGTGGGATATACTCTTTTTGTTCAATTTTCAAAGTAGAGCAGCTTTGTATGTGAAAAGTGCAGGTAAATGTAAAAAAAAGGGGTTGAATTTGAAGGTTTTATTTGAGTTACACAAACGTTGCGCAAGTAGGAAGTGCCTCGCTGTACATGATGATTGGTGGTGATAAGAGAGAATATGGGCTCGTATCATTCCTTTTTCCGGAGCGGAGAGTTGTGTTGAATTCCATTTTGTTGCGGAAAGAAGCTGAAGAAGGTGAAGCTGTAATAAAAAAGTACACAAAAAATACGATCCATATTTAAATGTTCTTTTTATGCATCTATAAAACGTGATTTCTGAATTATCCTCACATCGCCATGACAATAATGCTCTTTAAAAAGTCGTCGCGACATTTACTCCTTTTAAAAGTATAAGCACATAAAACTGAAGGTTTTGAAATTTATATTTCAATTGCGTTTGGAGATTTGTTTTGTTAAATATAAAATGATATTATATTTGTAAACAAAAATATGTGGAGAATCGGATGTTTTGACAATAGGCTCTCTCTGTCTAACTTATTATTTGGGGCAGAGGTGCAAAGCTAAAAATACATACATACCTAAATAATTGGTATAGAATATTTAATACTTGATATAGTAAAGGTATATAAAAGGCAATCGTGACGCAGCGTGACAGTCTGGCTGTACAAGCAATAGTTGTGAGTTCGATTTAAACTTGTAGGAATATATTGAATTTTTTTTCATTTCTCCGCTCTGGTGACAAGTAAAAGTGCAGCGTTGTTGCGCCACTCAACACGCAATGTCTCGGATGTCAACTGAGTGTCTTGACTAGCTCTCTGTCTATCCTGTCGTATCCGGATAATACCGACGTTGTACTATGTCGACTAGTTATTAAGCTGCTTTTGAGCTTTCAGTATAAATACTTTTATTTTGTTAGTTAAAATATTGCTAAACAATAAACATTTTTTCGTTCGAAAACAAAATTTTACTGCAGTAGTTGTTTTTAATTTCTTACTCTATTGTTTTTTATAATATCAGTTAAAAAAGACCGTCTCTTATAAGGCTTCAAGTCCTAAGTCATCTTTTAAAATACGCGACAAGGTTCTAGGTGCTCTTCATCTCCCGAGATAAAATCTTTTGCTTTCGAACAGAATTTCTTCGAAATCTTTTCCTTACTTCTTTGATCGCCTTTTTCTTTCACCAACAGAGGAGATTCGTTCTTTGTACCTATCAATAGCTCGGTACATCAACATTTGACTACTACCAAACTTACGGACTGTTTGTTTTTAAATTTTTATTTGTCACTATACCTACTTTATGTACTGCTATTACAGCGGTTCGGTTCTCTTTATCACCATTTACAATACTTTGGGCAATAAGAAAACACTATCGTATAAAAATGACAGATTCCAAGTTCAAAAGTAACGTTCTGTTTACTTTTTTTATTTATAAAAGTATTTACGACCAGACTAAGTATATGTTAGTTTCGATGTTTAGAGTTGAACCAAAACTATATGACAATAGTAAAAGTTTTGTCACTACTTAGTCGGCTTTTAGACTCACGCATCTAGTGTTGAGACACTCCGTTTTCCATTTTGGTGATTTTACAAAATAAGCTCATTTAATTATACTATATTAGTAATAATATATATATTTATACAAGTTGATTGACTTTAAAACGACAGTAACAATTAAAAGAAAATCATAAAAATTATACTCTATTGTTCTCAATTTTTAAAAAAATAAAACAATCTGTTTCTCACACAAAACTCAACTTTATTCTTTTGATATAGAGTTTAAATTTACATGTAACACAATCGATAATGACCTTTACAACTTTTATTTCGTACAACCGGTTATATTTCTAACCAGTTTCCTGTTGCTATAGCAGACTGACTTGCTTCTCGGCTCTAGAATTGAGACTATTTATTATGTTTAAAAACTGTTCTGTTTCAATTTGGTTCATTTTTTTGTCATAATGAATAGTTAGTGACTCTATTCTCCGTTTTTTACAAAGTGGATTGTCTCTTTCGCTTTAACGTATAACGTTTTAATTAGAGTTACATATCACGTGACCCGGACGCACGTTTGCCTTGAAAGAAATTCAACTTACTACTATAGCCATTTTATAGATATTTTGAGTCATAGTATTTATTGTTTGACTATATTATACCGGATTATTAGTGTAAAATGATTTAATTAGTATAAATTTATGAAAGTGGAGAACGGAGTGTCTTGACACTAGGTTCTCTGTGATTACCCCGCTATGTAGGAAATAGCGTGAAGCTGAAAAATATAAATAAATAACTTTCTTAAGATGTTAATATTGAATGTAACTATAATAAATATATTCAACTTATATATCTAAAGTTCAATTCCTTTGCACACTTTTAGGAAAAACAGACACGTTTTTGTTAAATGAGATTAATATTTAAACTGAGATTAGCTTGAACAAAAACAAAAAAAATCTAGAATTGCATTTAAACTAAAATTCACACAAAAGCCAAACGTGACTGCAATATGAATAAAAAACCGTGTCGTGAACGTTACGTTGTAAAGAAACTTCAATTCGTTTCTGGTGTTTTTTCTTTGAGTTTCTTTGTGGGATAAAGGGAGAGAGAACCCTTGAGACAGTCTGTTCCTTACATTTTGTCCATATTGGACAAATTTCGTTGTGGTTTGCGAAGCTTAACGCCGCGTTTTGTTTAAAAATATATGGGAAATTAATTTTTAAGTATAGAATACCATATAGAAATCGAACCTTGCAATCGCTGAGCGATGAGACGGTTCTCAACTGGGCCACGATGGCATTTAAAACTTTTTCTAAAGATATTCGAAGTAATCGTGTTAGCCATTTAACTTGTGGACAGTTCCTTTTATACAATTAGTTCCTTATTGAATTGAAATTGAAAAAAAAAACTTGCGTTTAACCGAGTTTATCTGAAAGCTTCAACTGAAACTTCTGTTCACTTTCTAGTAAGTGGATTTGAATTGGCTATATTTGATTCGGTTCCAAACCTTAATATATAGGATTGTCGGAAGTAAGATGGACTATTCTGTGAAGTTTCTTATACATAATATATATACCAACGTGTATATGTTTATTAAACTTGTACAACAAAGTATATAATAAGGCATATATTATATATAGAAATAATACCAAGATGAAAGAAGACGATTTTAATATAAAATATGTATATTGAGGCCATCGTGGCGCAGTGGGCCAGCGTCCGACTTTAAACGTTATGGTTGTGGGTTCGATTATCACTCGTGAAAACGATTATATTTAAAATATTTTCTTATATAGAGTAGGAGCGTGGCGTTGAGTTCAGCGACTCAACACTCATTATGTCAAATTTGTGCCGAAAGCGGAAAACGGAGTGTCTGGACAGTAGGCTCTCTCTCTCTCTCTCTCACTCTCAGGGCACTCTAAAATAGCATGTATAATTAAGAAATGTCATATTTTTCGAACCATTTCGAGAAGGAAAATGGAATGAATGAAAATAGTTTTAAAATAACTCATTTCACTCACGTCTAAAGGAGATGAAAATGCAGGTGTTTTCAGCACTAAAATTTAAACTAAGTAAAGTCAATACAGAATTCTTTTCGCTCAGCTGTAGTAAGTATTGCTGTTTATGTTACGAAATTTACAGAGCAAAAAACTATATACTGGATATTTACTGTACCAAAAACAGAATATACTGGACTAGACTGGACTGGTGATTATACTCAATCTGTATAATATTACTAAGGTGTGATTGAAGCGTTTTATTTATTATATATTTGTGATTGCTTACGTTGACTGCCTGACCTAATTGACTGTTTGTATATAATTTGTTGTAATATTTAAAATTGTTTTAATTTAAATGCTGCCTAGCATTTAAATTATTATCATATAAAACAAAGCGGCATTGAGTTCTGCGACTCAACAAAAAAAGTTAGTAATTAATAGGAAATTACAAACAAAGTGTCCCATCACTT
This sequence comes from Podotricha telesiphe, assembly GCA_038994665.1. Classification (NCBI taxonomy): domain Eukaryota; kingdom Metazoa; phylum Arthropoda; class Insecta; order Lepidoptera; family Nymphalidae; genus Podotricha; species Podotricha telesiphe. Next base: position 231,955 of record JAOYRR010000278.1, on the reverse strand, counting down.
GCCATACTTTATCCATAGCCGTAAAAAAACAAAAACTAATATAAACACAATATTAATATGTAAAATAAAAAAAAAACAAACGAAAAAAGTACCTAGTAGAACCCCAAAATCGGCAAAGCATTCGGATGATTTACATCGCTAGTGGCGTGACTGTAGAAGTAAATCCCTCGGATGCCGGCGAAATTAATCACCCGCTTCGAATTTCCTTTCCTTTCCAACGGGGCACTCGAAATTGTGTTTAACTAAGTAGACAGATGTATTTTTTAATGAATTAACTAAGATAGCTTGGACTATTTAGTTTTTATTAATATTTTGGTAGTGATCAGTCACAACTTGTTTTATTAGTGTTTCTTGTAAAGAGATTTGAACACACAAACATTATGTGTTTTGATAGTTTATTTTGTTTTAGGTGTTTTGTTTATTTTGTATATTTCTTGTAATCAAATTCGAATACACGACCATTGCTTTCTATTAGGAACGTGCCATAATAATGTCTTAATGTATTATAGACGATTACTATAAAATGTCTATTGTGGTACAGTTGCCGTATTTAAACGATTTGCGGTCATAGAAGATTCGATTTAAAAAAAACATAGGTAGGTAGTTCTTGAGTTAGTTGTAACTTCACAAGAAAGTGGAAAACGGAATAATAACTCACCAAGCTCTCTTCGTTTTGCTAAGTAAAAAGCTTTAGAATAAAACAGAAACAGTTTTTTAATAATCTAAATGCCGTATCGAATTTAGATTAAAGAAGTCAAACAACAAATTATACAACTTTCACCGTGAAAATGTATAAATTTGATTTTGAATATCAATTATTATTCTTTCAAATAATATATGCAGAGGCATATTAGAAAAGTATATGTTTTAAGATTAAAAATATGAATTTTTAGTAAATACATTTGCCTTCACTTGCTTGATCACGTCTGCTTCCGGTGGCGTGGAAAACGGTACAAAATATCCACTACAAAATTTGAACCTAAACTCATTACTTTCCATTAAAAAACGTAACGACTGTACCACTATGGCCTAAATATGCTCTTTTCTCAATTCCATAGCCCATTCAATTTCAATAATGTAATGATTATCCACACTATTAAACTCTTAACGGTACAGCGCTGGGAACTTCCTCTGCAGGACCATAAAATGTGCATCGAAATCTGTTCAATTTTAAAGTTATGTCCGGAGTACTGAGTATAAAGTAATAAAAAACGAAACTCGGATCCTTTTAACAAGCGTTAAAATAGTTTTCTTTTGATTTGAATGGCTTATTGTATTGAATATGTTTTTTTAATAATAATATTTAAAATAGACAGTTTTGAAGCTGTTGCTTTAGGATTTAGGAGGATATATAAAACTATCATATAATTGATAGGATAATGCGGGCAAACAAATACTAATTTATTATAAAAGTTATATATTACTAATTTAAATCACTAATCTGTGTAATGACCTCTAAACGATTTAAATTTAGACCATACATATATATTCAACATATTAATAAAATTTACTTAATTTTATTAATTTATAAATAATATATATATTTTTTATTTTATTTTATTGATTTATAAATTAAATGATTTTAATTTAAGATATTGTTGTTATCGGTGTTCTTTTAATTTTGGTTTTGGATACAATATCGTAAATACTTCTGGGATAGTGGTTTATAATGAAAACATATGCGTTACAATACTAATCGTTTCTAAGTAAATTTAAAATGTAGTGACACATCACTATATTCTTGTACATAGTGGCCATCGTGGCGCAGTGGAATTGCGTCTGACTTATTTGTTGTTTGATTCTCATTCGGAGGAGTGATTATATTTAAAATATTTTTATACTTCCGCTCTGGTACCTTCTATTTCGGGCGGAAAGTGAAGAACGGAGTGTTTTGCCACTAGGTACTCTTAGACTACCCTGCGTTGCAGGTAAAATCGTGAAGCACTGCTATACTAACTATACTACATAGTAGACTGACAGACAACGCGCAGCCAAAGCTACATTGCGTAAAAATTTAAATTTGGCAAGATTCTTTGCGGAGTATCTGTCTCTGGGGTCGGTACTACATGTTTGAAGATCATAGTCATGGTGGTATGTGGGCCGGGAACGGATGAACTGTCTCCAATGGCCCAACAGGAGTAGAGGGGAGAAATAATAGAGACCAAAGTTCACGTAAACATCGTTGCGTGCGACAACTAGTGTCTTGTGAATTCGCCATTCAAATCTAAATACTCCACAGAATCACCTTAATCAATTTGACAAAACTATTAAATCAATATAAAAATACCGGGTTTGTGTCTTGATATGCAAATCTATACAAATAAATAAAATTGGAGTGTCTGTTAGTAATATTAAAATAACCGTATTTTTACTAAGTACATATATTCCAAAATATCTATTTATACATTGTCTGTTTGTCTGTCTTTCTGATTGCTAGACTCTGAAATGGCTCAACCGATTTTGACGGGACTTTCACTGGCAGATACCGGATGTAATAAGAAGTAACTTAGGCTACTTTTGTTTTAGAATTCCACGCGAAAGTCTGGGGCACAGCTAGTCTATATATATATATATATATATATATATAATAATATATATATATATATATATATATATATATATATATAATAATAATAATGCACTTCTTTTAATATGCTTCGTTGATTTATAACACTTTTAAAAATGTCATTTAGATCTGAATACATTAGATTGTGTTGAAGATTAAATATATATAAGTATATTATTTTTTGTTTGGAAGATTTATTACTTTATGAACTTGCTTTTTTTTTCAACAATTTTTTATTCACTACACTTGCATCATCTAAAATCTGCACGCGTGTCCAGATTTGATGATAATAAAATCTATGCTAATATAAAAATGGGAAAGTAACTCTCTCTGGCTGTCTGTCTGTGTCGTCATGACGGTCAAACTGCTGAATCGATTGTGATGAAATTTTATATAGAGATACTTGAGGGTTAAACCCTCAGGGATGAACGTAAGCTCCTTGTCCTTGCCAGGTATAACGAAAAAGCTATTTGCCGATACTAGAAATAATGTAAATATATTCGGTGGCTATTTAAATTGTAAATGATTATAAAATATGCCTTATGCTCTTCTGGTAAGTATAAAGAAGCTTGACTAGATTTTTATCATATCCCTAAAATCATAGGACGGTGAAATGGAGAGCGTAGTGTTTCAACACTTGTTGCTCTCTAAAATTTTGTTCCCAGGTTCTCTTTTTAAACAGCTTCTACTACAGTGTGAAACAGTATTTCCTGCGAATATTCACTAAGTAAATTTATTAAGCACAAACGTCGTCCAATTAAAACTTTATTCTGAACTTCTAATTAATTGTAATTATAAATATTTGATTTTGTATTTCTTACAGTTTCACACTTTTTAAGTACATACCTATCTATAAGTATTATATTGAAAGAAATTGTGTACTACAGCTAAAAATTACTTAAACATATAAAAGTAATGTCACTAACCTAGACCAGTGACGTTATTTTGATGGAGAGGTTTATAAGGACGTCACTAACGCCCTTATAAAACTCTCCGTTCTCCATTAATTCTCAGCCAACATATAAATAAATAATTAAAATAAAGACTTGACATAAAAAAACTAAATTAGCGAAGCGGGAACCCGCTCCTCTTGCAAATCTTCCAAGTCCATCAGGTACAGGTTTAAGTTCTGTTAAATTCAAACGTTTCCAACTTAAAAATAAATACTTATGTGAGACTTGAACCTATTACCACGTCAGTACAAACGAAATATTTATAAAAAATAAACAATAAAATTTCTAATAGATTAGGCAATATGAGGCCACAATATTCCATTTACAATAAGCAGCTCTTAGGTGAATGACTTTGAACTCATTTCGTTAAGTCGGATCGCGATTCGCAATATTTTTAAACTCGACATCGAAAATTCCACGCCTTCAAAAGGCGTCTCGCCAATAATTTGACACTGATGGCTCAGTTGAGGAATGTTCCACGAGATGGTTGTAGGTTTGATTTTTTTAATAAACAAGTATTTAATTTTTTCTAGTCTATCTACTTATCTATCTAAGATAAGTTACACTATTAACTTAATACGCATAAACAGAGTGACTAAACACTAAGTATCACCTCGTATACGTTTCCAAAGGCTTTCTTATATTATGATCGATGAAAAAAACTAAAATGAAAAAGCTCCATGTCGCATCGTGAAACGCTTACAAAATGCATCTGGTAAAAATATCATGCCGAATTCGTCCACGAAACACGGATATATGCAAATGGTGCGATTTATGAAGAACGGCTTTCTTTCGCTACCAGTATTTGACTGAATTTTTTTATAATTCACTTTTCAATGGAATATAAATTTGCAAATAGAATACCAGCCGGTTCAAAGAATATTATAATGCAAATTCTCATCCTAGACTGTCTGTAGACGTGATGCCTTCCTTGCCTTACTTTAGATAGATCAAGTTAAAATGTGGCGTCGGAGTCTTCTATGTAATACGCAATATCTGTAAAATTAACGTAGAGGGCGGAGAGTTGAAATCAAAGATTTAAATGGAATTGAAATCACACTTTATGCCGCATAACAGAGAGCCTAGTGTAAAGCACTCCTGTCTCGCCCGCACGAAATCGAGATATTTCCTATTGAGTGAGTGGACACTTAGGTATATTGAAAAACATATATTTGGTAAGTAATTTCCTACGTGTGTGAATAACACTTTAATTTTTTTTTTAAATATATATTTAGATATATTACTTATACATTTTCTCGATGAGAATGTGAACCCGTAACTGTCTCTCTACTTTACTTGTGTTCAACCAAAACAGGAAGGAAAGTAGAAGGCTTACGTATTTTCACATTCAGAAATTCAAAATGTTTTTAAAAATAAATGATATAATGCAAAGAAAAATAAAAATAACAATTATTACAAACAGAAAATTTACTCTAGATACATTGAAAAAGCTAGCATATTGACCGATTCGCTTTCGCAGACGATCGTCAAAGGATAATAGAAGTCGGAGATCATACCAATATAACTCTTTCGCTTGACGCCAACTTCGAACTTTTTATTATTACATTTCCAAATACCAAATCGAATCCAATACAATTCTATTTTGATTTTTATTTTCTTCTAACTTGCATTTAGCGTGCTTAGTGAAAACATGATGTTAAGAGTACTTTCTACACGGTAGTTAACGTAACTCAACCCCGCACTTTATCTTACCAGTACCAATGAAATCAAAATAAATATATGGCCTTCCCAAGACTGGGAATCGAACGCCCAACCATCGTATTTACAGCCAGACACTACGACTACACCATAATGGCATCAAATACAATTTTACAGGTATATTTTTCTTATTTACGTCTATTGATATAATATAAATGACGTCTTAAGTAAGATATTTGTTTGATATTGATAAATAATATTTTCCTTGAGTATTTTACTAACTTAGTTATTAGAAAACCCTTTCAGTTCTGATGGAAAACTTACGTATTGTTATTGTTGCTCGAGTAATATATAAAATATTCTTTATGTTAGCATATTTATATGCAAATGGCCTAAAATTGTGAGAAGAAATTAATGTAACATTTTGGGCGGCAGGGAGATACATAGTGGTAAATTTCTCCGTACTCTATCTACATTTTTGACACATGTTAACACGAAACTCCATACTACAATTATTCTCTCTCTCTATATACTCGTATATATATATCAACATTCCGTAAAATAAAATCGAATCTAAAATTATATTACATTTATATTGCGCACTGTTTTATATAATTTAAAGAAAATTTACTAAGCGCCCCTTTCCTTACTAATATTAAATTATTTCAATACGCTATTGTAAGAAACTGAAGACTAGGATGGAGGTATGGAGAAAGTGTACATTTGAGTCTCTAGGTTTAAACGTTACGCTTACAAGATCATACACATAAGCTAATTACGTATTGCAAAAGGTTTCTTTTATAAAAGCGCTGAAGCGTGTACATTTGTATTCTAATTACGATATAGGTAGGTACATATTATATTATATTATATTAGTACTGGTAATTTTACTTTTGTGGTTTACAGTACTCGCTTTACTTTCTTTCCGAATTCGAGACATTGGGTGTTGAGTGGCGGCACTCAACGACGGGCTTTGTCGTTAGTAAAGCAGAGAAATTAAAAGAACTTATATATAATAAATTCTCTGAGAGGGATTCGTTTCCAAAAAAAGTCTCGCCGGTTCTTTTCAAGTCTGAGGCGTTAACTTTAGTGAACCGTTAGTAAATTATTTGACGTTTAAAAAATGAAGCATGTCTCTTCTTATTTTGAATAAAAATATTTGACTTTGACTTTGACTTTCCACAACTATAAGTGTTTCCAGTCAGACTGCGTTATGATGCACACACATACACACATAAATAATGAAAATCTGTATCCATAATGCAATTCAAATGTCTTGACATTTTCAAAGACCTGTTGCTCTTAACACTAAAACTGAACTAAGCCATTTAATAATCAACAATCCACTTATAATATTTAACAGATCTTAAACGTGAGCTATAAAACGCCTTATAATCTACCATTCGTTCTATTATTACGTTTTTCATAGTTCACTCGAGACCGTACAGAGTTTTATTAAGCGTTCAAGCCATAAATTTAACATTAACTGAGTCGAAAATTCGATCTTGACATGAAAAATCTATATAAAAACTTGTAGTTTTAGATAAATATTTTGATTACTTCTCTAGCTCTATTATTCATCAGGCAATGTTGTCACCATATTCCTATAGAACTTGTCTGCAAAGTTTTTAGAAAATGTTGTAAATTGTAAATACTTTTTATATCATTGTATTCTTTGTGAATTTTATTTATCTTATTATATGTCCGGAATATTCTAAATTTCGTATGAAACATAAACTTCAATTATATCTAAATGCTAAGTTATTAACATCATTCATTTATTTCGCAGTGGGCAGCGAGAACCTAGTAGTACACCCTGTTCTCCTCCTTCCGTTCGTTTTCAGATATCGCGTAGTGATGAAACGTAACTAGTGTCACCTTTAACAAAATCTAATGAGATTAGGGACAATATAACATTTTATAAACAAACGTTCCCCAACGTTGAAATTGAATCCCCATTGAATAAATTTGGACATTTCCAATTGCGGCAAATTAATATAACTTTTTATATTAGCTTCTTATGAATTTTACATAACAATTACCATGTATTTAACTAAAATTACCAATTCAAATAACCTAATCATCTCAATTGGTACATCAGCGCAAATTGTCTAAATTAAGGATTTCCAATTACTTTAACAAAATCTATTGACTCGGTAATGCGAGTCATTTCCCGAAAATACCAGCTCTAAGGAAAGGAAACTTTTGACGCCTTAAAAGAAAAGGTCTATTCGAACAGCGTGCTAAAGTTAACGGTGGTCCTTTGATCGTGGACGAAAGTTCTTACAAAGACGTCTGAATGCTCAAATTAAGATTTAATTGAAAGTTAAATAAAGAGATGAATTTAGTTTTCGAATTCTGGTAGTTTTGTGATCTTATCACATCTATATATAGAGGAATGCTATATTTAATAGTGAATCATGAATGTCTGTTTGATAGTCTCATAATTGTAAATCATTCGCTTCAATTTGAACTTTAATATAAAATGGTTGCTTTTGCATACTTTTCGTATTATGTGTTAGAGGCAGTTAGTATTCACAAAAAAAAAAAAAAACTGGAATTTGTAGCTCCACAAACTACTGGTTCCAAGTTTTCTCACAATTGCACGACTACGTGACTAGTTAAAAAATCTTTACTTACATTCAGTTCTGACATAGATTTGTGACGAAGAATAAAAACTGTTCTTGATACGCTAACGTTACCCTAATGCTTTTATAATTATATGCCCATATGTATGTATCGTCGTGACTGCGATGTTGTGATCACGGTAATGGCTCTCTGACCGTGAACTCGCTGTTCTATATGTTTACAGTTAAATTGGTGAATCACCCACAATGCTAATGTCATATTTCCTGTATTGGCGGTTTAGAATTTTCCATTTTATGTTTTTTTAGATGTTTTCCTTGAAACACATGTTCGATTGAAAAGTCATTTAGTGTTACTAACAGTCATGTTACTATTACCTAACTTTTTATTAATCCAAATTAAAGAACTCAATCTAAAAAACAAATCAGAAATTCATTAGTAGGTACTTGTTATATATTTATTACAATCTTTTTGCCCTTTACAAAATGTCAAACAATATTGTCTATCGATGTAGTAACTACTTAGAAAGTGTACAATAGGCATTAAATTGTCCTAGGTAGATTATAAAGAACCTAGTGTTAAAACACACCGTACAGTTAACAATTACCTTCTCATTAAAAAACATTTTAGAATCAAATTAAATTTTTATACGTTATAAAAAATTGAACGCAGCGGTATTTAAACCCGCGCCTCTTGCAAATGGTCTGAGTGGACCATATGGCTTAGCGGTCAGACCGCTTGGACTGTATCCAAGAGGCGCAGGTTTGAATCCCGCTACGTTCAAGTTTTTGTACGTTTACTAAAAATGATTTTTAAGTTCCCTAATGTGTGAATACCACTTTAAAATGTTAAAAATATTACCTTCTCATCCATAACGCCCGGATTTATATAAGCACTAAACATTAGTTCTCATGGCGAGATGTGGTACACACTCATATAGACCCGTTACAAATATAGTGCGTGGCTATAGCATTAACTTGAATACATGGTAAATTACAACAGTGTCTGTGCTTTTTTGTTCCCAAGCTAAGACCATATATCATTAAGTATTAGTAAGAATATAAGGTGTTTACTGTATAATTTTACTTTGTATAGTTTTTTTTTTGTATTTTTTGGTTTTGGCTTATTTGTAAGTGAGTTATTTGACCCTAACTAATGAAACCCTAATGAGTTCAAATGTCACGATTTTCTCAGATATGATCCAAGTTTTGGTACTCAGCGTGTAATTTCTCTAATTGGAACAAAAAATTACATCAGCTAATAACTTTCATATTCATGTTTTTCTGTTTACACCGTAATATGTCAGATATGTGTAAAGATAACGGTATTATCTCCTTGTTACTACATATTTGCAATAAGCATCTAGCACTATTTTCCCATATGTCGTATAGACATATTTTCTCATTAAAAATGATATATATATAGTTGTTCAAATAACCTGAAGTAATTCTAATTTGTATCGAATTCGAATCAACATTCATTAACACAATATTAGCTAATCGGTCTAAAAAGGAGAAGTTTTAACCAAAAATACATGAAAAAATCTAAACAAATTTCAATGCAACCTTTGCAATTACAACAATTTCAATCAACATGTAGAATATACCTACAAACATTCTACGATTTTTACTGCTATACATTACAATTGATACGTGAAGCGTATTTGGCATGCTTTCTTAGCTCGTGTATTAAATCTTGCGTCACGTTATCGATTGTACGTGACATAATTAACTGCCTATTATAGTGTAGTAGTTAGTGACTAAGCCAGAGGTCGTTGGTTCGATTTCCAGTTAGAACAAGTTTTATATGACGTGTATATATACACATGTACATTTGTCATATTAATCGATTTATCCGACAGTCATCATAGGTATTGTGTATTTCACTAATATGAGATTGTGAAACCGTGTGAAAATTGTGTAATTTGTTTTTTCATTATCACGCTTTTTCTCATATTAGTCTAGTCAATGTACACTTTCTGCCCGAAATCAAGATATTGAGTGTTGAGTGGCGGAACTAAATGCCGCGCTATGTCTTGTGTACCTACTAGAGCGAATAAATCTAAATAATTAATTTACATTCCTCCTAGTGGGAATCGAACCCACAATCAATTGGATTTACATCTGCCCACTGCGCCATGATGGCCTTGAATTGTTTAAATATCTGTTTATTTATTTTGTAAGTGTATTATCAATTGCAATTTCTAATAATATAATTATATCTTCTCCTTTGAATTGCCGAATTGAAATTATTTGATTGTTCGTTCATTTCGTTACTACTACCTGGTTCAGTCTTCAGCTTCTCTCAGTACAGTTGTTAAATTTACATATTCGTATCAAAATATAAAAGAAAACAGCTAATACATTATCCTACACAGCAGGAGAAAGAGAGAGAATATAGTGACAAAACATTCCGTTCTCTGCCTTCCGTTTTGTATTTACGCGTACATTGGCGGATCATAATTTCATTTGATAAGGATATAAAAACAATCCACGTTTTACTTTACTTTAAATGATGAATGTGACGTAGTAGTGACGTATTACATGGGTTTTAAATTTACGTGAGCTGTATTTACTTAATAAAATACTGCTTTATTTAATATGTCCAATATGTATATATTAGCTGCAACAAGAGAGTGTTAAAAGTTATCTTTTGCTAATATGCAAACTATAAATATAACTATATATATATAAATATATATATAAAAACATTTATAAAAAAAATGTCATTGACTTTAATTATGCAAGATATCCACCAATTTATAGTATAGTGGATCAAAAATACTCTAACTATATACTAAACAAGCGTTGAATATCCTTAGAAAGTGTGACAGAAATAGAATAAACGCCGGCACGTGTACTCGTATATCGTACTACGCAAATTGTAATTGCGTCGGTTAACATTTTGTAACGAGTGATACAATCGTACTAAAAGAGTTTTCTACGCATCTCCCACATAGAAGGAGAACTAAGTGTTTAGACACTGCGCTGTCCCCTTTTTGTCTAATATAGGCGGCACTTAACGCTGTAATTTGCCTTGTAAGCGCGGCGAAGAGCGGAGCGGAGAAATGAAATTGATTTAAATATAGTAATTGTTCTAAATTGGTGTCGTACCCACAAAGGTTGTAACATCGCGGTTACAGTGAAACACTGTCTCACAGCGCCACGATGGCGTCAAATAGATTATTATATGTATAATACGCATTTTCTATACAAACTTGATTTTAAGGAAACGATTTCTAAACTAAACGCCTTTGACCTAGATAATGTATTTTCTCAAATGATTCCTTTATTGTGCTTTAGGCCATTTCCAATTTCATTTTTAATTGTGTGTTGGGTGATGGAGTAACTGCATTTATTTATAGGAAGTAAGAAAATATTTGTTTTATATATGTCTATCTTTTAGTGTAAAAATTAGTCTGCCAGGACTACCAGGTCAACAAGAAACACCAACAATAATCTTAAGCTTGTTCCTGTTTAGCGTCATTATTTTTTAAACCAGTTTGTTATTTACTATCAATAGTATAGTTTAATTAGAGTAGATTAGACAGTCGTGTTCACTTAAGAAATTCCCATATCTGCAAACTTAAAATAATAAATAGCTATATATATTTACGCACTTTACTGTCATTTGACACAAGTTTAAAATTAATATAATGTGTGACCCAATGAACGAAAACTGAATCCAATACACTACGCATTCTTGTATATGAATGACTCATTGTCTACATTTTTATTCATATTATACGTACATATGTACGTATATGAAATGAAAATTTTAACAGCTATATTTATTTATATTAAATTGTAGAAAATCCCATAAAAAACCGCTCAATGACTTTGTACTTTAGTTGTAAATTGGTCTCTAATCCAAAGCACATTGCATAACTTAACGCCGTTTTTTTTGTCTAATAACTCTACTGATTGCTGATAATGTATGGTGATAAATGATTGTTTTGTTCCACATTTTAAATTATTAGTAACAAAACGGGTTTCCCGCTTAAAAACAAGTATGTAAGACGACATTATGCATTATATTAATTATAATCTAACGTGTCATTAATGTGGGATTGGGTCAAGAATCATCGACTAGCGTTTATGTAATTGATTTTTTAATTTTATTGTTTGAAAATAATTTGAAATTCGCATAAAAAACTATAAAAATGATAAAGAAAATATAATACTTTTTGAAGGTCATTTAATTACATTATGACTGTATGTACAATGGCGGGGAATTCGATTGCCATTTGAAGGAAGAGATTATATTCCGTTCTAATAAGTCAAAACGCTGCGTTGAGTTTCGCCAGCCAACACAAAATGTCGGATAGAAAGGAGATATAGGAAGAGAGTGGAGTGTCTTACACTAGTCTTCTCTCAACTTCCCCTTTTTGAATGCCAAATATTGCAATAATCTAAAAAAGGTCATCAAAATAACTCCGCTAATAATCTTTCTAACCCTATAAAAAACACGTGTTTTGTTTATTAATAACTCTAGAACGCGTGTAAGCTGAATGTTACGATTGTGGTGCCTTTATAAACAGTGTTGCACTTGTACTCTTATCAACGACATTTATTATTAATTTACTAATATCAATATTAAAAGTTAATTAAGAACTTGAAAGTAATGTCGTATGCGAAAAGAATTTTTCAAATACCACTTCCAGTTTCAGAGATTTATGAGTTCAAACAAACAAATAAACAAATTATCAATAATCAACATTTAAGTTATTGTTGGTACATTGCGCATTGGGACCACATGTAACTGTAATCAAAATTGTTTCCTTTATTTGTATGTGGCTGTTGTGTCGCTAATTTTGTTGACTAGAACTTGGCTTGACACGCTGCTGAACGCCCATAGTATCTTGTTCTTTTTTTAGACAGAATCGAAAGTTACAGACGTCTTATAAGACGTTAAATTTTATTAATATCCCTTCAACAATTTTTAAGAATTAAAATAAATAACTTAAAGACTTATAGTAGCAAGCTTGTCTCACAAACTAGCTAACGTTAGTACTTACTAGACATTGTGGAACTTTTTGATACCAAATCTTTGGATAATAAATTCTACATTTGGCACGCGCCACCTCTTATAGATGCTAGCTATTGTAACATATCGTCCAATTCTTTACTGAGATAACGTGAAAGACATTTTAGCAGTGTGTTTTTAATACATTATTAGCTAAGTAATAAATTTTTGGTTTATATTTATGGTATACAGTGTTTTTATTAGCTTTTATGATTGCTTTTATTAAATCTTAATGTAACATAGAAGCTTATAAAAATTACTGAATATTTTGATTTATTTTAGGTATCTTTACAATACGTTTTCATTTCTTATCTTTAAGTAACACCCCTAACAAGAGGTCGAGTTTGATATCTTGCAATGTTATACTACGAAATATTAACGGTTTTCCTTAAAAAGTACAGACAGCGTCTTACTGTAATGGCGGTTGGTAGTGGATTCGATTCCTATAATTATTTTCGTCGCTTCTCTAAATATTTTGGTGTATTTTACACCATAATTTTTTTATTATAGATTTTAGTAGAAAAAAATCGAGAGAGAAACTCCTTTCTCTACTTTCTACTACTTATTAGATCCTAGTATATCTCTCTCTATATTATTTTTTTATATATAACTATAAATGTCATCACTCTCACTTGTCCTTGACTGCAGATAATATTGCTTTAAGCGTCAAATCAATTAAACGATAAGTTATTACTGCATTGGCCTTAATATATTTTACAATAAATGTTCTGTTTGCCACGTCTGTATATATCAATAAAGCGTCATGGGTACAAATTTTATAAAAGATTATTTTAAATTACTTTAGTTATATTACCCAACATACCAATTCCAAAAAAAACTTGTACAAAACATAAAACTTGTACTCTATAAGATATTCCAAACTCAAATATAACACACATTTCATGTTTTTTACTGTAATGCAAAGTATTTATCAGTTATATATATATTTTGGTCAATAACTACCCTCAAGCGAGAATCAAACCCACAATCCCCGCGATACAGCCATTTCGTTATTATGAAAAGATCTAATAAGTGTAAATTTCACTGTCCACTCAACTGTTGATGGTTTTTGACGTAACTTCCACATACATTTATATAATTAGATATATAACTGACACGTGTATCTAATAGTCACAGCTTATCACGAGACACTGTTCTATTGAATAGTATTACTAAGAGAGTTGGCTTGTTAGTATAACAATATAATCTAATAAAATGTATAGGAATACAAAAACTAATTATAACTATTCAAAATTACTTTAAAAACTGTTATTGTTATTGTAATTTAATAAAACTATGCCTGATAAATTACAAATTTAACTAACGCATATTGTTTCGGATTCTGGCACAAAGTAGAGAGCGGAGTATCTTGACACTAGGTAGGTAGGTAACAAGCAACAAGGGACTAACTTATGGTATTAGAAAAATACTATATCTATCGTACACTCTTAAAACTATTTTCTGGGTTATTTATTAAGATGACTAGGAGCCATCGTCAAAGTGTGCAAGTTTAGAACTAAATTCGTAACGCACGACCAGGTTTTCTTATACCGTACTATGCGGGAAAAAAAGTATTAATAATATAACTAAGTCGTTTTTTTATTTACAATCTTTTTTATATATAAGAACAACATAACTGTTTACGTTCTTATCAGTTGTTATCAATTGTTATCAAAATATATCTTTCGATGTCGTTTTATACTCAATAACATATAGATATCAATATAGTTATCTTTGTATATAAACAATTTTATTTTGATCTTCGTCAATGCGATGACGAAAAGGAATATGACGTTAGTTGAATGAATTATTCAGTTTCTCGATGATTTCCGCGTAGCGTAGTGTATTTAAAGAGAACCTAGTGTCAAGACACTCCGTTCTCTACTTTCTGCCTGAAGACATTACGTGGCGGAACTTAACGCCGCGCTTCGTCTTGTTCAACAGAGCATAAAAAAATTGATATAAACATTCCCCCGAGTAGTAATCGAACTAACAACCAGTCGCAATTATAGTTAGACGCTGACCCAATGCGCCACGATGAAATTAAAGAAATTATTAGTAGATAATCGATCTATTCATGTTATTTAATTTATAAAAATATATGGTCATAATGATATATCACTTAGTTCTGAATAATAATTCCGTTTTTAGAAGTAAAAGGCTAACTAAACGTCTGACGTGTATTTATTACCAAAAAATCAAAGTAATAACAAAACACTATATCATTATACACATATATTTAGTTTAACTAAAGTGACATAAAAACATTTTTTTATTTTCTCGAGTCTTAGGGCAGGCAGAGCTGCTTTTTAAAAAACTTTTCCCCTATTTAGGAATGGAATTTCAAACACATTCACATGTAAAATGTATACAAATTTAACAAAAGGCTCGTATTAATTAATTTAATCAAACAATATTAACGACAAACTTCGAAAATAAATTACCTCACCCGAAGATCTAACAGCATTTGTAATCATATATCCTACACTATTGTAAGGTTAGTAAGTTAAGTAAGTCTATTTACCTATTACTTGTAAAAACATCTATTGTTAACGCATTGACTGGATGAATTAAATCAAGAGTATTAATGGATCCAAATTCTTGTAGCAATTCAAAGAAAATTGTGATTTATATTGATAAATGTTATTTTGGTATATGTAACGTATAAATAACGTATACACATATATGCATTTAGTAAAAGCAGTTATTTCAATGGTACAGACAACCACTCCAATACTTTATTTATTTATTTTTTTAACATTTTTTAAAGTGTTATTCCCACACTTAGGAAATTGAAAAAGACATATTTAGAAAACGTATAAAAATTTGAACGCAGCGGGATTTGAACCCGCGCCTCGAACCTACCTGTTGAGGTTTTTTGTTCGAACGGTTTTCAAGAGGCGCGGGTTCAAATCCCGCTGCGTTCAAATTTTTATACGTTTTCTAAATATGACTTTATTTATTTATTTATATTAGCAGTATTATCTACTCAACTTGTTTCTCTTTTTCAAATCTGTTTTTGGATTCGATATCCACTCGATCCACACACGATGTTTTCATACACGTTTTAAAAGGCATACTCGTTGCTAACTAGGTTATTAGTTACAAAGAATTGTCTCAAATCATAGTTGCTTCGTGCAAAGAACCACTAAAAGGGACATGTTAGGTTACAATTTTGTATTTAAAGAAAAAAACTAAATACTTGTTAAATTTTGATAAGAAATAAGCTTTAACATATCAGACCAATATATCAACCTTGTCCAACACTTTATAATAGAACAGAAATATCACTGAATGACCTATCACGAAAGCTATAATAAAAACTTAAAAGTTTTAACCTGTAAGATGATTTAGTGATGTTCCAAATCATCTCTCCCGACATCGAGATATTGCATGGTGAGTGGCGAAACTTAACGCCGCAGTTGTCCTTAGTAAATAAATATCAAAATATACGGTTTCTCGGTTTAAATAGTTTCATTTGAATTTATATATATAGTTGCATATTAAAATTGCGTAATATCAACGATCTATCATCTAAATCTTAATTTCAATCCTCTAACTTCCCGCTCCAAAGATAAACTTATATAACTTGAAATACTACAATAAATTGCCTTACATATCATTCGCTGCTTTTGCTAATTTCGCCACTAATGTAAGTGTTATTTGTATCGAGATAAGCGACTTACAATGCTGTGAATTGTGAGGCAAATTGTTTTAATTTGCTTTATTTTCTACGTTAACTCGTCATTCGTATACTTGTACGAAGGAACATAGTAAACTAAACATACACATACAAGCATTAACACTCCATTTTGTAGCCTCCAATTTTTAATAAATAGTGGATACTGAGCGAAGCTTCATCTAACTATATAACAATTTTGCTCAATTGGGCATCGAACCGACAACTATCGTGAACAGACACTGTCCCGTTGCGGCACGATGGCGTCAAGTATTATTTGTAAGAAGATAACCTCACAAGGTAATGCAAGGTAAATGTTTACTCGAACAATATTTTCTTTTTAGCCTCCACTCGATGTCGAAATCAAATTAAACAACTTTTAAAGCCCACTGCTTTCAATTGTGATAAAAACTAACGGAATGATAAAATAAATGTGTGTTTTAACGATGATAATAAAAATTGATTCACCTATAAGAAATACTTATATGAATAATTTTTACGCCGTTGCAGCTTAGTTGTTGTATGATCATGGTATAAGTGGTTATAGGTTCGAATTAATTAAGGGGATGTTAGTTTTATAAATATTTTCGTTCCAGTCTCATTGATTTACGCCACGCAATACTGTAATAATACACGCAATAATGTTCTTTAAATAAACGAAAAGTGAAAAACGGAGAGTATTACCACTTATTTTTCCAGCGGTAAAATATTAAAAAAAGCTATACAAGTTTCAATACAAGAATTAACCTACCTGTTGAGGTTTTTTGTTAACAAAAACTTTGTATTGTATGGACGAAGCGGAAAGTTTTTTGTGGGCACCACCTACTTTGCCAAAATTGTGGGCCCGAACACCTGACTGAACATATGGTTAGCACTTGTACAAGTGTTTTTAAATATAATTTTCGACCGTCTGAATAAACAAAATTCGCAAAATACTCATTTCTGTTAACCTTATCTTGATTTAAATTCATCGCTAATGTGAATTTAATTATGTTACAAATTAACTTTAAAATATTTTATATATATTGTGTTGTAAAGTCAAGCTTTTTACTGTATAGCAGGTTGAGAGGACCTAGTGTCAAGACACTCCGTTCTGCACGTTCCGCCTGAATCCGATACATTGCGTGTTGAGGTGTAGCGTGTGGCGGAACTCCTCACCAGAACGGAGAAAGAAAATAATTTAAATATAATCATTTGCCCGAGTGGGAATCGAACCATACACAGTCAGACACGTGTTTTAACTACCTTAAAACACTATGCCTTCGAAACTATGGGATATACCTACACATAAAATATATATTTTTTACAGCTTCACGTTTTTCCACGCGTGTTAAGACTCTTCTCCACTTTCGGTCCGAAATCGAGTCATTGTATGTTGAGCGGTGGAACTTAACACCGCGGTTCGTCTAACCAGATGAGATCAGGGAAATAAAAATACCACAAGAGGAGATTAAATTACCTCAACTATAATAAATAATAGTAACAAAAATGGAACTATACGTTCTCAATCAACAATACACATTCAATAGACGCAGAAAAAAAGGAGAATGTATAAAAAAATCAAAATCTTTTATTTGTTTAGTCGTAAATTTCAGTCTAGATCGAGGACCATGAGGGCTCTCGGTAGCGTATAATAAAAAAAAAACGGCATAACAAAAAACCAAGTGAATGAAACAGTATAGATAACAATTTTTTATTATGCATGGGGGCGGACTATGGAGCTAGTGACATTATTTGAAACGGTCGTAAATGTGGATAGAATTGAAGACGAATTTCGTTAAGCGTTCTAAATTTGTGTCAATCATAACTTAATTGTAAAATATGTATATGGAGAACATTTCTAATTACAGAAGCAGTCATAAGTATATTTAAAATTAATATAATAAATGGGTACAGAATATATTATTTTTCCTTACCTTAATTTCATATCGTAAAAGTACGTTAGTTTAAATTTTAGTGTTCTCAGACCATCGATATGGTCAGCAAACTGAGCACTGCAATGTGTTTAAACCATTGGCCTTTAAAAAATTGAACAATAAAAAGTAAATACAATTTATATAAGAAAGCTTCAAAGCTCAAAGTCCTTAAGGCTTTTAACCATTTCCTTTCATACGCATCTTCGCGAAACATTACTTTATAAATTATACGGCACAGTACGACCATTATCTCACGAGCATATTATGATATGAATCTAATACATCAAAACGTCCCGTTCGTATCGACTGTAGTCTACCTGTACACATCAATAATAGTTTTTTACATTCTTTCCAACGTTGTCTGTCTTATTTGATTGATGACTTTAGAATATTTCACGGTTGAAGCTCCTTTGGGAATAGAAATGTATCCTTACATCTATAAGAATCTTCAAATAAGCTCAACGTTTAATAGAATTTTTGTCCTCTTGTTTTATTTTTACTTTTGATAGATACTATCTCCGTTACAGTCAATTGGAGTTCGTGTCGCATGAACATATGTCATTTTTCAACTTATTATTGTTAGATTAATGAAGGATTACGTCTATTTTAAGTTTTATTAACAAATAAATATATTACAACCACTATGCCATGTTGTGATAAACTATAGTTTATACATGTACATAGCATAATTGATGTACATCATACGAATAACGCAGACGAACTTGTAGGCGACAGGTAGTAAAAACACAAAAAATTTAAACGGCCCTTTGAAACACCGGATTATAATTTTGTAATTGCAGATGAACCAGAAAGCAAAAACGATCTGAATCGATTCTAACATAGCAAATGCACATAAAAGTACTAATTAAAAAGCGGACATTGGAAAATACGGCGGCAGTAGCGTCGAAAAACAAAGGAAGAAATCGTTCCATCCGGCCAATCTCGATAAAATTGTATATAAGAGGATTAAAAGATTTATTGTATAAACCTTTTCAAAGGATTTTTTTTTTGGGGAAAGCTTTATTTTGTCAGTTTCTTCTTCGTCACTGGACGTGCCGTCGCATAACTTAGCTGAAGCGTTCAAACATATCCGTTTATTTGCTTCCTTCATGTTGATGTTCACTTGTTTTAAATTTGTAGTTACTTTTTCTGGTGTCTACAAGGTTTTTTTTTTGTATTCTCAAACGCTAATGGATTCGTGTTAAATTGCTCTAGTAATGTTTACACTAAACGCAGTTACAACGTTTGTAAGAAAAATGTTGATTTAACAACATTTGATATCTTATCACTTCTAAAATGTTGCAAATCATATAAACATCTTTATTTTTTTTGACTAAATTTTCAAATAACTTAACTGAAGAAGTTAATTTACCAAAATATACTTCGTCTACATTAGTATAAATCTATCTAACAGCGTGTAGAAATCGCGTGATCGAAGAGGGATTCTAGCCTGTAAAGAAAGTTTATTTGCAACCTTAGGTTTCGATTCTCATTTTGGGCAGCATGCGCCCGGGTCACGACTTTTGCTAAGTTGATTGTAGTTCGTGATCTCTTGTGATCTGCATTACCATGAGCTGTTATCTTAAAGATACGGTAATTTACTGTTTCCAAAAACTGTACCACTGGCCAATAAACAAAGGTCGTAATTGAAATGATAATTTACACTATTATAAGCGAAGCTCAGATAATAAGCCCGGCTCTGAACTCCTCCGCCACTCAACACGCAACGTGTCAAATACGGGCGGAAAGTGAACAACTGAGTGTCTTGCCACTAGGTTCTCTCTGCGTCTCTGTAAGCTGGGGGCTATGCGGGAAAAAGTGGAAGCTGCAAAATCTAATAACAAAGAAAACTAATTAAATAAATAATTGAATTTCTGGTACACAAACTTTTTAGCAAAAAATAGTGATGAAAATGAATTTTCTTCTCTTATGTAATTTCGACTTCTTCTAAATAATTCTAACAAGTATATCTTTTGCTAAATAATTCTTTAAATACAGACACAACCGTTGCACAGTTAAGATCAAACAGACGCTACAATTAACGTGTCTGCTTCAGAAATTGCCTGGTCTGGCTTAATTTTCTAGAAAATTGTCTTAGTTAAGTACATTTTGTTGCGAAATGTATAATACGTTTTTATATTTAAACATTCTCCCTTTACTTAGCAGGATTTACTTAGTCTCGAGACACTCCGTTTTCACTTACGAATTCTAAGAGACCCTGCGCATTAGATTGCAGAGCTGAACGCTGCAGTTTAGTTAATCATATTCTCCTGAAATCGAGACGTTGAGTGGCGGAGCCATAATGTGGAAACGTTTTTTTTTTAAATATAAACATTTATATGAGTAGAAATCGAACCCAGAACTATCGTACCTAATGCCATAACTCCATCATACTAGTATAAAAAGTCAAAAAACTTAGTTTTGAAATTTTATTAATTAATTTATGTTTTTTTTCATTACAGGTAAAATCCTTCATACAGTTAGTGTATTTGGATGCGGTACCGCTCAGTATCAGTAAGTAAAAGAGAAAATGGCTATGGTAATATTTTAATCATGAAAAAAATTATATATATATATATATATTTAATATATATAGCTTTTTTATTCTTTTAGAAAAAGCCTCTTGAATTTAATAATTAATTTTTGAAAAACTGTTTTTATTTCTTTTAGTTCATTGTTTATTGTTCATTATATATAATTAAGATATTATTTGAAGAATAATATCTAACTCAATATGCGGAATGACATTCGACACGAACCCATAATCGGGTTCGATCCCCACTCGCGGGAGACATAATATTTAAATTATTTTCATATCACCGCTCTCTTAAGATAAAGCGCGGCGTTGACTTCCGCTATATAATTTGAATTCAAGTCTCGGCACAAAGTTTTGAATACATTGAATATAATACTTTATTTTGGCCAACCAGTTATTCATCAGTCTGGGTTCCATTGACACAAATGCCTGACCCCTTGATCTTAACGACAGTTCATTTCTTACAAATGTAGATCTAAATATGTTATCGCGTTCGACTTAAATCTTGACAAATGCGAGATATTTATACGGAGACTCGATCTTACTATGAAACTTGAAATAAAATCTAGTTTTTTGTATATTAACAATTTTATACATAATTATCCTATTTGTTTAGTGGTTTGAGTTTTGAGACCAGAGGTCGTAAGTTCATTTTCCATTTAGAAAAAATATATTGATGTTATTCTACTTATCCATATTAAATATATATACTTACGTACGTTACGTAAATAAGCTTGAAAGGTTTCGAAGAGGCACGGTCAAGTTCCCCTATATTCAAATTTATATACTATAATAAAAAAACTATTATATTGCTAATAGTATACAGTTAATTACGTCTTGTAAAAGTACCTCACAGTTTAACTAAAATGGTAAAGATGCAAAAGTATAAAATATAAATTTAAAAACACAAAATATATAGCTTATTTTTGTATGACTAATTCAATCCCGAGAACACATTGTGTTAGGATAAGTTACCTTACAATTATAAAAACTGTTATAATCTATGTAATAACTAGTTTTAATCTAGATTAGGCTTTAAAGCTAACTTCCTACTCAATTTTTAAGTGACATATTAATTTGTACCACTTAAGCAGCCACATCCTCATTAACCGTTATATTTATCTCGTTCTCTCACTTATATACCCACTCAGAAATGTCAATTAACGTTTCATTGATATTAAATCGTTCCAAAAAATATTTCTGTCTGTCTTGTTTTAATGGTCTGTCTTGTTTCTAAGTGTGACTGTTAAGTCTTGAAACTTTTTGATTTTAATAATTAAATATAATTCTAATCTGCTTTAGATTATCACATTTCCTGCAAATATGAGGGTAGTCAGAGATAACTTAGTGTTAAGTTACGTTTAGTTGATTTAGCGTTTTAGATCAAATTTCAATACAGGTTATATATTGTGAATTTTGCATTTAATTTCATATTGATAATTGGTATAGCATTCAAATCTCGTTTGAGGGAATATATCAAAATAAAAACAACAAGCTCCATATATAATAGAGTGTACGAGTAAAGAATGGAGTGTCTAAACACTAGACAGTTATACAGGAGTACTTGCGTTCGAATTTCACAATACATAATGTCCTAATATAGCCTAGCAAATATTTTATAATAATTTTGTACTATATACGAATTTTATAATGACGATGCTAATTTTAACGTCAATGTGTGAAAGTTCACAGGTTGTCACTTTTTAGGTAATATAGATGTCAAGTGTTAAATAAAAGCCTGACTGTAATCGCAGTTGGTTGTTGATATTCGATCCCCACTCGTTATTTAACTTGTATTATTTTGGCGAATCTATTTCGAAAAACCAATTTCAAAACCTTTTCTTGTGAAGTCTAATCGTCATTAAGTTAAAAACTAAACTTACTTACATTCATATGTATATGTATATACTAAAGACATTTTGCTACCAAAATATTCTTTAAATATCGTGTAGTATAGTAACAATTGTAAGGAGCAAAGAAATAGACTGTCATGGGCAGACTCGAGCCAATTTACTTTGGTAACTTTCTTAGTTTCTGTTTTATTTAACTTCGCCCACTTTGGAGATCGCATGAAATTCTTATTTGGAACATTTTAAATGAAAATTCATATGAGATTATGTAATTTATTTTAACCCTTTTTTCTTTGAGCAATCTTTCGATATATTCATAATGTTCCTGTCCTATTAACGATAGGTTAACCTGCTCTCCCTTTTCCAAACATCGGGCAAAATAAAATTAACTAAGCCACGAAGCTGTTGTTTAAATACATATTAATTACTTAGCAACTAATCGAAATATCCTTTGTTGTACCAAAACTAGTCAAACTAATACCATCAAAATGATGGGGCTAAAATATAAGTTTTTTCAACTGTCGTCCATCAAAATGTATGAATGGCAATAATGACAGTAGTCAAGGGAATAAAATGGGACAGTCTTTGTTACTAAACAAAAGTCTCTATCACCTATTGAATTTCTAAATTTCCGAATCGGTCTTGACAAATTGAAACAAATTGAAAAGTTGAAGAGTTTAGAAGTCGATAACTGCTTTCAAAACGGGGCAAGGATCCATTAATTTACTTGAATTAAATCACTTGAACGTTTTAGCTTGGGATTTGGATGCTACTTTGCCATTATGGAACTAAAAGTCTTTAAACTTTTACTTTCCAGTAATAAGTTTGCGATAACAATCATGAAATTTGGGTGTAATATAATTTTTGTTTTTGTATTTCAAAAAGTTTCGTAATATCTTCTCTATATTTTTATACATATTGCTTAATATATAAAGAAGGCATAGAATCACTTGACAAATTGAAACACATTGTTTTGGTTCTCATTTTACTTAAATTATACTTAGATCTTTATAAATTGGCGTAAATTATCGATTCAAAATAATAGAAAGCGCACCGGTCAATTTTTTTCAAGTTAAAATTATGTAGTATAATGAACCAGCGTGGAGTAAGTTAGCATTAAGTATTCACATTTCCCGAGCTGTCTCTGTCGAGGCAGTTAAAATTTCACTTGGCTAAGCAAAATTTTCTGTCCGCTGCAAAAATCTTCCCCTTTTAGGGAGAGGGAGTGAACGAATTCTTGCATAAAATTTACATCGGGCGGTCCATACAAATTACCATTTCGTTTCTTACTTTGATTAAATGTTGTAGAAAAAATATTGCTGTCTAAATGGAACAGAAAATTCTCGGTTTTCGACTCATTAAAATTGATGTTTTGTTTTTTTTTTTACTTGTTTTTTTATCGCGCCCGCCCACGATTTCCGTAGTTTGCCATTCAATTTTTTACTCACGCTTCGATATTCTGTTAAGTGATTCAAGAAATTGATTAATACATTTCACTTAAAGATTAATGTTTCACTTACAAGTTGATGCTAAACGTTAATGTAGATTCATACTGATATAAATGATTCTGTAGAGAAATTCGCTAATGTTCTGCAAAAAGTGCAAAACTTGGCAATGTCCGTTAGGATTTCATCCAAAAAAGGTGTGTGTTACAACGTCTTTCTCACAGAAGGGTGAGAAAACATTGAAAGCAGGCTATAGGATATTTGGCAGACATCTACAAGCTAATGATCCTCTTGATTGCGGTAAAGTGTCGCTATAAAACGTCTAGATGTTGCCAACTTGAAAAAAATAGTTACTCCAAAGTGACTATTTTCCTGGCAGCTAACCGATATTATGAGACAATTGCCTCTAGTGGCTCGAGATGCTTTGTTTCCTTGTACTTGTACAAACTTATTTCTATCGCGTTAATTGTTTAAAGTGCAAAAACTTAACTGAATCGCATTTTTAATGAAAACTGTTGTCAATATACATTATCTAGACGTATATCTCAAAGTCTAGACTTTAAAGTTAATATTTTTACTATATTTATGTAATATTGAATTACTTCAAGAAATCCGGAATCGTGAGCGACATACAATAATAGTCTTTTAGCCGTCAGCCATTCGTGAACCAGTCATCTGCTATTGTCAGACAATTTATTTGATATACCCTCCTTGCTCACGGCAGATGAAATCAATTTTGAATTCATAATTTAATTTACAAGCTTGGCTTTGAAAATGTTTAATTAGACAAAACAAAAGACGTATCGGGTTGTTTGTTAATATTAATATTAAGGACTAGAATTCTGAGATACAATTGAATGGTATGCTTTAATTATGAAGCTGGTAGTTATTTCTTATCCTTAAATGTTTTATTGTTTTTGTTTTGGTTTTGATGCCCTTTTGCTATTTCATCAATTTAAAATATTGAAGCCATCGTGGAAATTATTGTCTTGCGATGTCTGTAAGAAAGTTTTGGAAACTGCTAGTATTAGAAATATTTCGTATTCCAAGTCAAGTGAAAAGTGAAGAGCGGAGAGACTTTCTGTATGTTCCTTACATACGGGAGATGAGAAAATATGAAAAAAAATCAAACGCTTAACACAATTTTTTGTCGGTATCTCGCCTGAAAAGTAAAGAAAGTATTCTTCCTTGATCAAGCACAATCTTTTAAAAATTCCCAACTCTCGGAAAATTTCTGAAAGTTTGAAATATTAATTTTTAATAATGTTTCAAGACCGCGAAACCATTGCGCTGCCGACACCGCAGTAATTTTTGGACCGACTTTATTAAAAGTTGATACCGAGGCAACGGTTACTTGAGTAAAGCTTTGTTCACATTATGTTGCTTTTTTTAATAAAGATAATTTTGTTAATAAACGAACTGGATTTTATCTTAAAATTCTTCCAAGTTTTATGGGACAACAGAGAAGACTCAGTGGCAAGTCACTCCGTTCTTTATTTTTAGCCTCGATTTGTGTTTTGCATTTATTTTTATGATCTAGAACCATAACAGTCCAAGACTTGTTTAGCTTGATTAGCATTTTCTGTTGACATATAAAAATTTAAGATCTCGAAAATGTTATCACCATAAAACACCAAGTAAATAAATGTATGAACAACAAACACTTGTTTTTTTTAAAAATACATTAGAATAGTCGTGACTTTTTCATAATTTAACAATTCTTAAAAAATCTTTAACTGCATCCAATAAATCTGACTCTGTGTGCCACACTTTGGTACATAATACTTTTGCGTTGGTCGCATCAACGTTTCAATGTTCCTGAGGGTTCATTAATCACAATAAATTGACAGGAGGGGACTTGGACAGATATGCCCCCACTCCTGTGGATATTCTTTTTGCATGACGGTGACGGTGCAAACATTTTCCCGCGATAATTTGATAATAGGGTATAGTAACTTTCTAAATTGTTTTAATATTTTGATTGATCTGATTTTTTTTCGTTGGACGTGGGACTTCCGGTATAAAATATAAATTATACTTTTGATACATCAATTTCTTCTTTTTGGCGTAAATGAATGATCCAAGAGTGATTGTTCGACATACAGTATCACTGATATTGGAAGAAAATATTTAAGTTATGACTGCCCTTTTAGCGCGTGTTAGTGAATTTTAAAAAGTAATGTAGAAATTATTACATGTCAAATAAGCAACACAAACAACTAAACCATTATAATGATTGATAAATGCAAAGCTATGGATACTCTCGTAGATACCATTCATCTATCTATTTAAATATTTCATGAAATCCTTTTGTCGTTATAATATTTAAATCAAATTAAACTGCGGTACTCTCATAAATTGAGCATAAACTTAAAACAGAGAGGCCGAAAATTAACAAAGCTTAAGTAAATGGGCGAGGAATTAAATATTTATGTGAAATCACGCCCTTTTACTGTGTTAGTCTTGTCTCGTCTTCTCTCCAGCTAAAGTAGATGAATGGATGTTTAAAATAAATGTTTAATATTAGTAGTTGAAGAGGTATTTGCTTGAAATGGCTTGAAACTAATAGTCTTTAAAATTACAGTTCGTAGTTTGATTATTATTATTATTAGAAAATAAGTTAAAGATATTTTATTTAGTTTTTCTAAAAGAACGATGATATAAAATATTATCTATTAAAAAGTAAATATTTTATCAAATCTTGCTTGTTGCCAAGTCAGCCAGAAAAGGAAACCTATCAACTGTATTGAATCGAGAACTGTCTCATTTCTTCATTCAATTCTCAACTTAGACAAATGGCATAAATTTAAATATAGGTTTTTTAACCACAAAGCAAGGTAGCCAGAGAGAACCAAGTGTCAAGACATTCTTTTCTCCAATTTCGGAACTCAACGCCGCGCTTAGTCTTCGGTAGTAGAGCGGAGAAATGAAAATATTTTAAATATAATCATTCCCGCTAACGGAATCGAACCCACAACTAATCGCGTTTACACTTACACGCTGTCCCACTGCGCCACAATGGCCTCAATTAATTAAGTATTAGTTTTAAACTATATATTCTGCTTCCAGTATTATGTAAATTCGTAGCTTTCGGTCCTACCGAGAAAGGTCGCCGATGTGACATATAGGGCAAAGGGACACAACCTTTTACTAAATATAATGTGAGCTTTTACGCAATATTTAAATTTGATATATACTTATTAGCTTTAATATTTAAGTAGAAAAAGAAAACACAGTATTAAGACACTCCGCTCACCATATTCATGTATTTATTCTGGTTCTAGAAGTTAATATTATTTAAAAAAGATAATTAGGCAATATTAATTTTGCTTTAAAATGAGATATCTTATTCAAAGTATTCCTATCCTTAAGCATTTACAGACTCTTGGCTTAAAATCGTTTGTTAATGTAAAAATGTCAGTATTGTCAGTCAATATTATGTCAAACGTACTACCAGTTTGAAGGTACTTTTGCTGAGAGAGAAAAAAATATAAAACAGTTTCTCTTTCTTAACGTGTATTTTTGTGTTTTGCGTTTATAAAAATTATTAACTTGTCCTTATAAATATCAACAGATTTTATTCTAAATTTAAATAAATATGAAGTTACATATACAAATTATATATGCCAGTATATACATACATATAAACAATTTCCTTTTATATTTATTTTTTAGTTAAAGCTAAGATAATTTGCTAGTATTTGAAAGGATGACCTTCAAACTAATAATCGAAAAAGCCACTACTGAGTTTGACAGTATAAACATTGTCGTTGGCAGTTATTATAATACTACGTTGTAACATTAAATTATTTGTATATTGATTTATCTGTGTAATATTGAAGTATATTATTTAAAAGAAATATTTCTTTAACTTCAACCAACTCTTCGTAAAAGTTCGTAAAACTCAAAAAAGTTACGGAGCACAACGCAGCGCTTTGTCTTAAAAGCTTTACTTGCAACCATCGCGTGTGATCAGGCATGGTGGAAAATAAGGCACTGTGATATTTACTGAATTTAATAAGTTAATAACCCTTAGTGTGAATAGCACTTTAAAATATATGAATTAAAATATAATTAGAGCCAACAGTTAACTGTTAATTACTAGTCGAATAAAATCTTATTTATTAATTTAAATCAATCGTGTTGGTCATAGAAATTTTGAACTGATATTATAACTATTCTATTAGTCAGTGAAAACCTAGTGCCAAGACACTCCGTTTTCCACTCTCCGCTTGAATTCGAGACTTTACATGTTAAGAGCCGGAGCTCAGAGCGGGGAAATGATAATCTGAAAACCTTTTCTTTACTTTCAATTAATTATATTTAGTTTCTCGAGAGTTTTTGCGAGGTATACAGGAGCAATAAGTGACTACAATTTCCACTTACCACATATCTTTTAAATGTGCCGCCTATCTGGGTTGGAGATACAAAAAAGCCTTACTCAGTTTCGCATATACAAGGGAAGTTGGAGAAAACCAAGTGACAAGACACTCCGTTCTCCACTCGCCACCTGAATTCGAGATATTGTGGCGAAACTCAACACCATGATTTGCCTTACCAGAATGGAGAAAATAATCATTCTCCCGAACGCGAATAGACCCCATAACCAATCAATCTACGGTGAAACGGCCACGAAGGAAAGATAGCCATAAAGCCTATGTTTACTCAAACTACTATATCAACATTTTACATTTGAACTGTTAATTTGATTAATTATTCAACTATATATTCTATCCAAGGTTTCTTCACTTCATTATGCATGCCCTACGACTTCGATAGTGGATTTAGCGCCACCTGGCCTATTAAAACTGGTTTTTGTATCGTTTATCAACGATTTTCGTGATTTTTAATCATTTAAGATGATTTTGACACCGTTGTGAGCTGTGACCTAGTTAGGAAGTGTGTGACTGTACAATGGTTGTAAGTTCAAATTAAACCCGATTTAAAAAGCAGAGAACATGTATTGTCGCGGTACTTTGTTCCCCTCATTTTCCGCATAAACATGTGGCATATTACATGTTGAGTTGCGGAACTCAACGCCGCATAATGATTATATAGATTCTTTGCCTAGAAGATGTTTCATAATGGAAACAAATTATAAAACCCTCTTAATTATTTTTTTTAAATAATTAAACAATTATCTACACATACAGTCTACATACAATACAATGTTATCTTAGAAAAACTAAGGTCAAGAATTAAAAATTTCCGACCGTGATAATTTATACGTAATGCGTTCGCGCAAATTTCGTAACAATCGAGGTTAACTAAACGTATTATAATAGTATATATTTGTGTGTTAAGGCCGATGTTAGATCGTTAATGCGAGAATCATTTGTTAGATTGAACCGTCTACATATATAGAGGCCAGCCTGGCCCAGTGACATGCTTGTGGGTCAATTCCCAGTTGGAAAATTAGATGTATTTAAATGATTTTCTCCGCTCTGGTGACAAGAGAAAGCGCGGCATATATATGAGTTACGCCACTCAACACGCAATGTCTCGAATACAGGTTGAAAATGGAGAATGGGGTGGTATGACACTAGATTTCTGCCTACCTGTTAATATCCGTATATAGGAAAACCTTTAGACCACATTTTTCGTAGATTATACAAACGTTTGGCACAGCTAATTTAAAAAAAATGCTGAAAATGGTAGTAAAATTAAATTTTAATATCCCCGGAATGATTTGAACCCACAACTATCGCAATTATTCCCACCTTCTAACTAAGCTAACAGCGTAAATAATTATTATAACAGATACATGTATTTTTTTTCTCGCGTGGAGGCTATTCAGTAGCTATAATTGTTATATGATTGTTCTTAATTGTTTTCAAACTATATACTGTAACTATCAAAATGTGCATAAAATAAAAAAATAGTAGTGTATAGAAAATATCGTAGTAAAGAAATTAATAAGAAAATTTTATAGGAAAAAAAATATATTACGCATGATTGGAATCGACGTCCTATTTATATTGGACACTTTGATTTCAGGTCTGCCCCACATCAAACTATCCACTTACATCGAGCTATGGCAAAACTCCACCCAAAATTTGTTTTACTAGATTTAAAATGAAATAAGAACAGAATAGAGTGTATCGACTCTATGTAAGCAAAGAGCTTCAAACTGCTTTTAATACTAAACTTTTTCCTTGTGGAAATCGAACCGGAAATAACATATGGGTCTAAAACAACACCACAATAGTATAATTTGTGTTTTTATTAGCTTTACGCTTTTTCCCGCATAGCACTATAGTCAGAGAGATTCCAGTGTCAAGACACTCCGTTGTTCACTTTCCGCCCGAATTTTAAACATTGCGTGTTGAGTGGCGGACGTCTACATCACGCTTAGTCTTGTCTACATCACTAAAGCGAAATATGAAAATAATTTAAATATTATCTTTCCCCCGAGTGAGAATCGAACCAAGAACCATCGCGTATGAAGTCAGACGCTTTCACATTGCGCTACGGTGGCCGCAAATTTATGATTACCTTAAATAATAATGATTTCTGAAAAGAAATTGTGTATTAGAAAGGAATATTAGGACTGATATTTAAATTTCAAGGCTTATGTTGTAATATAAGCCCATAGACATGGGAGTGTGCCAATGTCTTTTGAATTAAATCTTGATGGTTCAATAGCTTTATTAAATAGGGCTGAGGTTCAAACTAATGTCATTTCTTATAAGGAGAGAAGAGAAATGTGTCACTTAGTTTCTTTCCTTTGTGGGTACTTATTTTTTTTATATTTATCTTGGAATAAACTTATCTTTACATATACTAGATAGGTACAATTCTATTTACTTTTTTATTTAATAAGTACAAAAAATATATAGTAAAAAACAAAAAAAATTAAGAATAACAAAAAATAGCGTAGTGTCACATCACTAGTTTGTCTGTCTACAGCTCGATATATAGAAAATAAATAGTTGTTTATATAGTTTCTACATTTATATAGTTATCTTTTATATTTTAATACTTACATAAGTTTCATTTCAATTGCACATAATGTACACACAAGAAAAAAAACACATACTTTTTTTAATACACAATAAACGTAGAAAAATACACTGCAATTTATTACTTAATTAAAATTAAACAATTTTTTTAATATTATTTTAACATTTTCATCCTTATATTCAAAAACAGATTATAATCTACGTGCGTGTTACCTCAATTTCGGTGGTAACATTGTAAAATTAAGACGTCACGACCTCCTCTATTATTTCACACTAATACAATACATTTTTACACAGCAGTGTTATAATTTTGAACAATAGCCAATTACGCTGTCAGCTATTATGATTGAGATGTGAGTTATTGAATGAATTTTCGTCATTATAATTAATACTAGATTTTCCTTTTTTAAAGTTTTTTTTACAACGTTTACAAAAGAGAAAAACGGAGTGTTGTGCCTCTAATGTGTAGTATGAAAAAAATCAACACTAAATTAAAACTTATATTATAGATGAAGCCGTCGTGGCGCAGTGGGAAAACATCTGAAACATGATGCTTGTAGGTTCCCCGCTCATTTCCCCGCTATGGCGAGGCAACGCGTGGCGTTGAGTTGCGTTATCAGCATGCTATGTGTCGATTTCCGGGGAAAATAGTGCCTTAACTTAGGTCCTATCGTACTGGTTTTGTTTATTTCAACGAAGGTAACAGATTGAATATTAATGGTATTTAAATCCCAATTTTTATCTTCATTCATTAAATACAAGATAAAAGTATTTAAGAATAAATATGTCACGAAAATTTTGGCCAAATTAAAAATAAAAACCGAGCCATCTTGTTTATCATTTCCAATCTATATTTAGTTTAGTGATCTGCAATTTTCATTTGAAATTTCAACTTCACATTTTATTCGCGTACAAGAGAAAACACTCTGTAATATGCACCTGAAATCTAGACATTGCGAATTGAGTGGTTCAACACTGCGCCTTAACAGAGCGGTCAACCCACAACTAATATATTATGTGTAACATTTTTTTTAAAGTGTGAATAACACTTAGGAAATTGAAAAACATATATTTAGAAAACGTAAAAAATTTTTAAACGCAGCAGTATTTGAACCCGCCCCTCTTGAAAACCGTTTAAGCGCTCTGACCGCTAAGCCATGCGTTCAACAACGCATTTTTTATACGTTTTCGAAACACATGTTTTATATTATGCTTATTTTATAACGTAACACTAAAATCTATTATTAACCTACGTTATTCTCTTCATACATGATGACTGACGGAGAGTTGAATCACTGTCTCTCTATTTTTCAGTTTATACTTGCTCATTAGGTAATTCGAATCAATCAAAATAACAGCTTAATTTTGTATATCGTAAGTGTATTAATATTTAGTACGGAACCCTTTATATTTAATTCCGACTAGCGTTTTACTGTTTTTTATTAAAAAAAGACCATGTCAACACCTACACTGTTAAGTCCGTATCGGTATATTGTAATGCCCTAAATATTTTATTGCTCGTTTTAAAACGACGCCAAAATTTAATTCAAGTGTTTTGAAAACGGGATTATATACAACTTCTATAAGGAACGTTTTATTTTCATACCAGCGACCCGCTCGCGCCTTCGAATGCGTGAACTAAATCTGTTTCGTATTTTCGGCGGCCTTTTCGTAATACAATGAAATTGGGAGAAAAAAACCTATGTTCATCCCAAGACCCTAAAGTATCTCTATATCAAATTTCATCACTATCGGTTCAGTAGTTTGGCAGTGCTCATCACTGACAGATAGACGGACAAACAGACATAGTTAATTTCGCATTTTCAATATTACAAAATTAGTATATTAGTAAGTATTAGTCTTTTAAAAAGTGAGAGTTTAGTGAAATATCCCTCTTTTAAGTTTTTGTTAACTGATCAATCACTTATACTCTACACAATAGCCTTTATTTTATTTGGTCCGTTTTGCTAACTATAATATTATTATCAATGTGATTTAAAAATATATATATTTCTCCATACATTTGTCATACATGCTACTTAAGTACACTGCAGCATTAGTTTCCAGGAAGCAAAATTACATTACTATTCTTTCTATATTTAAAATATTTCAAGAAATTATTTAAAACATCTTGTAAATAAACGTATTTCATATTTTATATATTATAATATAATATTAAAATTTTCCTATTAAGGCCAAGATTAAACATTAGCCTTCAATAGCGACGTTCACTTTTCTAGCAGCAAAACCCACATGCTCTTATTATAGAGATTTTTTAGCGTTGCCCTGACAACCGTTATTTGTTTACTAATACTTATCGGTTATTAAACGACCGGTCGCAGGTTCATAGCTTGTTGACTTAACATTCTTACTCAAACTAGTTGATTTGAGTAAGAATAAGAGAACAAAGAGTTCATTGAAACACAAACTTTAATATTATACGATTGTGTTTTTATTTCTAAGGTAATTTTGTGTATAATTAAACTATTTTATTTCAAAAAACATATTTTTAGAAAATGTATAACAATTTGAAGGCAGCGGGAATTGAACCCGCACGCACCTCTTTTGGAAACTGTCCAAGAGGCGCGGGTTCAAATTTCCTAAGTGTGTTATAACACTTTAAAATGTTAAAAATGTTTGTCTTCAATTTATATTTACGTAATGACTTTATGCCGGAGTTCTTGGTTCGATTTCCACCGGTTGAACGTTTTATATTTAAAATACAATATTCTATTTATTGTAGCTGATGTCCAATACGTCAGTCGGAAAGATGAAAACGGAGTTACACTCTTTTAATATCGATCATCCACTCAATGCATACTCTTTGATTATATTATATAACCTATCTACTATGATAATACAGACACTTGTTCCGTATGGTTTTTTACTTATATTTTTTTAATCATATCCTACATTGATGATTGAGTGGGACAACGTAATATTGTAAACGCGATTGGTTGTAGATTTGATTCCCAGCCGGAGAAAAGATAATATTAAAAAAAAAATCCTATATCCGCTCTGACTTATATATAACCTAACAAAAAACGCGGATTTGACTGACACCTTTGATTTGACACCACCTCGTCTTGACACCAGGTTCTCTCTTAACTATGCCGGAAAAAGCGTCAAGAGTATTTATTTCAAAATTCTAAATTGCACATGATTTTACAACACTAATTTTTTATGTATTTATGTGTATATTACGAGTATATATGTTCTTACAGTTATTTTAACTTTTATGGTATCACTAACTACAAACTACCGCCCACTCTACACCTACTTTGAACTTACACTTTGACACGCTAATTTTTTTCTTGCCTTATTTGGTAAGTTTCGATTGGATTACATTATTGATGGATAGTGCCACGAAGACACGTATGGCGCAGTCGAGATTATTACAAACGAAAAAACGAATCGTAGGTTCGAATTGCTTTTTTTAATAGTTTGTCGCATCGCATAAATTACCGTAGAGATAACCTAGCATTAACACATTTTGCTCTTCACTTTCGCAACCAACAAACTTTGAGATATTATGAAGTGAGTGGCGTAATCCAACGCCGCGCTTACCCTTACTAAAATTGTTCTTAAGGTACTTTTTATTTGCTCAAAGAGGTGGAATGTTGTCCCAGTCTAGCCCAACTAAGTGTGACTTAGATTTTAGTATTCTAGACTATATGATACGCAAAATGTGTTAATAGGTAATTCATTGAAAAAATTATAGGAAGGATATTAATTGTTTAAAATTCGAAACTAGAGAAGATGGAATTAAAAATTGTATAGCAAAGACAATACAATTTCAACATATTTTAAAATAATTATAACTCCATAAAAATATAAAAAATCAAACCAAACAAAATTGCACACACACTTCGGAAATACTTAAAAAATGTCAGCGTCTGACTGTAAACTCTATTGGTAGTCGGTTTTATTCCCCGGTGAAGGAAATTGGATTATTGCATTATTCAACTCTAGTAAAATAAAGCGCGGCGTTGTGTTCCGTCACTCAACACGCAATGATTCGAATTCAGGCGGAATGGGGAGAACGGAGTGTCTTGACACTAGTTTCTCTACCCTGGAAAAAAACGTGAAGTGATTAATCTAAAATATCTTATTTAAATTCAATGAATAAAATATAGTATTATTTTAGTCGGTATCTACTGTATTCGATACAACGCGGACGTTAACCCGATCGAGATGTAAATGTTACGTCACATTGACTCCCGACTTAATGTATGTAAAAGGAATATTTACCTGAAATTTTATATTCAGCTTTAAACAGTGTGTTTAGAAATATTTTACTTTATTCATATCGTATTAATCCAAATTTTAAACTTCTTTTTTTCTCGCGTTATTGTATATGTAGGCAGAAAAAACCTTGTGTTAAAAACTTTCTATACTCTCCGTCAATTTTTAAAGATGTTGCGTTAAGTTGTGTAAGTATTTAGTAGTTATTATTCTAAGACAAGGGTATCATTATAAAAACAATTTTACAATGTGCTTAGAAATATTTATATAATATATAATAATTTCATATATTGTATACATATGTTGTACTAGCTGTGCCCGCGACTTTGTCCACATGAAATTCTAAAATAAAAGTAGCCTAAGTTATTCTTTATTATATCAGCTATCTGCTGATAGATTTAAATTCGATGAACATATTGTACTGTCGAATTCGGACACGTGTGCAAATTTTCCAGTAAATTAAAAAGTAAAAAGTTAATTCAGATAGCTTTCTAACATTATGTTATATAAAGATATATTGCTAAAAAGATGAAAGCATAATCTAGCGGCTAGCCGACACATAAATATCTCTAAATCAGGTGATGAGGAGAGAACAAAGTGTCTTAGAAAGTTTTCGCTATTTACCCAAATTAGATTCAAACCATAAGAACCATTTTGGTATACTCATACTAAACATACGTTTTATTTTGTTTAGCTTAGATTTTTTCTTGTATTAAATAACGTTACCTCAAATATATTTCGAATTATTCACACTCACCACACACAAACAAAATTACATTTTGTAAATAAATCACAAGTAAAGCAACGTGTTACTCTTAGTCTTCTAATAATTTATACCGCTGTATAATATAGTATACAATTATACAGAAAGAGTTCAAAGACCTCATTACAAAACGAACGCATAATATATAGGACAATTTTCGCGATCGGACTATCGTCAATATTTGAATAACTTTGAATAACTTTAATAATATTTCAATTTAATTTATTTGCAAGTTTTTCTTTACAATTCTTTTTTATTTCCACGCGAGATAAAAGGTGAGAAAATGTATAATGTAGTGATGTGCCACTTTTTGATTTTATTGTAAGCCCCTATACATATGGCCCCTCCTTAGAACAAAAAGTGGTCTTACTCAAATTTTCTGTTATTTCTTATTATGTTTTAACTCAAAAGCCTTAAAGATTCTTTGGCGATTTTCAAACAAATTGCAAATCAAATCGCCCGTTCCTCATCAAAGGTCAGAATTAATATCTCGTCTATTTCCTTTAGTTTTTTATATTTGAAATGAACACTTTCTCTTACCTCCGATTGATATCAAACTTACGAGCATAGCTTGTTTAACTGAATATGAAAAATACGTATATATTTTTAAAATACTTTAAAAAATTAATACTAAAACCAATAATCTATTAAAATTGTATTACACATAAAGCAACATTAGATTTAATCGTAGTTAAAGTCGAAGTCGAATTCTCTCGCGTCTAAACTCCACGGCGAGTCATTGACCGTCCTTCAGTTTGTTAACCTATCACCTCTCAACAAATAACACTTTAAAATCAATCTTCTGTAAAGGCAGACGTCATTGTGGCGCAAAAGGGACAGTTTCTGACTACACGGTGTTTGTGGATTCGATTCCCACGCAAGGCAATAAGTATATTTAAAATTTATTTTAGTGCCACCAATTTGTTTAGATTAAGTAATAGCCGCTAGCTAATATTTAATGCTTTAAAAACAGTAGAAAGGAATAAAGTAGAAAACGGAGTGCCTCTAAGGAGACTAAGTTCTCTTTCTAATGTTGGCAAAAAAAAGGTTATTACCCACCAACCAATTTCGTTCAGTTTTACGCTTGAAGTGTTCTTTCACAGTCCATGTCATTGAACTTGCGATCTTAGCCAGACTTTTGATAAACTTTAACTTAGAATGGGTTGTTGAACTAGATTTTTAAATTTTCATATTATATTACATCGCGTATATTGTTTTGTCAAGTTCGAAGGGTTGTGGGTTGGATTCTAGATTGACTCAAAACTGTATTTATTGTGCTTTCAAGGAAATACCTAAGAATAAAAAAAAATTAGGTTTCGTTTGAATTTTAAATATAAAATGTTTTAAAATATTACTAAGATTAATTTTTATTACTAATTAAATTTAGATACCAGTGAAAGCCTACTTTTTGCTACTTTTTTTTCAAATTCACCTTTTGCCGCATAGCAGGGTAGTTCGAGAATCTAGTGTCAAAAGACTCCATTTTCCACTTTGCGCCCGAATCCGAGACATTGCGTGTTGAGTGGCGGAACTTAATGCCGCGCTTTGTGTTGTCAACAGAGCAAAAGAAATGCTCGAAATAAACGAGTATTATAAATAGCCTAATGACAATTATTAGAAAAATATTCTTATTCACTTTTAGTTAAGACTTTAATTAGATTTGAACCTACAATCTCTTTAAGCAATACGTAATGTTACTTTTACTGTTTAGTCTGAAAATATATTATATCACTCAATTTCCAATTTTCCACTTTTTAAAAGAAATTTCGATATATCGAAATATACGAAATCTCACATTTATCTGTAACATGTATATCATAGAAATATTACTCAATCGGTAAATGAACCTGCAACTATCGTTTAGCCATTCGCAACTACGCAGCAATGGCGTCACACACACGTTAATTAATCATTTAAACCAGATTAAATTTACAATGAGAAACAATAAAAATAGGCGTACTACGAAATTTTCGTACGATCAAAACAAGGCGGTCATTGTACTCTTGTATAAACGTATGACACATTAATAAATAGCTCGTCTATACAGATTATGTTAAAAAAATGTGAGTATAGAAAACAAATATATATGTATTTTCTAAAGTATCTAAAAATACAAGCACAATTCTATTAAAATTATTTACATTTTTTCATTTCAAAATTGGAACATTGGAACACAATTCATTTCAAAGTTCCAGCGTGGAACGAAATGTCTTATCTCTCCATACCCTAGTGTCAAGACACTTCGTTCTCCACTTTTCACCTAAACTCGAAACATTGCGTGTTGAGTGACGGAACTCAACGCCGCCCTGTATTGTACCAGGGCTGCCAAATAAGGCATTTTTAAATATAGTCAATGATTACAACAAGTACTTACTTAATTTACGTAAAATAATTATTTTCTAATACCTACATGTCGTGAACGTGACGGGCATCTGCCAAGATAGACAGGTCTGCTGGGTTATCTCTTAGCACTAAATGAACTAGGTCGTAAGTCATTACTAATTTAGAAATTTAAATGTTTAAGCGAGCTTTTAATTATAAACTTGGTTGAGTTAGATGAGTTGGAGGTTAAAAGATCAAGAAACAAATTTCATTAATCAGGTAGTTATATAAGTTTGCCATTACTGTGTACCCTACAGAGAACCTAGGGTAACGATAAATTCAAAAGAGCTGCGGAACCCAACACCGCTTTTTATTTTATAAGATCATGCATATGGGAATTGAACTTACAACCGTTGCAATTACATTCAGACACTTATAACATATTCTAATTATTTGTTTTTCAAGTTAAAAGACATACTTTATGTACGAACGTACATACATTCATTATAGTATATGCGGCAGTAGGATTTGTTATCGTCACACGCCAGCCTCGGCCAATACAAACTGTAATCCAAGCTTAATTTGCTATGAAAAATGTTGAAATTTTCATACAAAAGTATTTTAAAATGTCGTATTTGAAGATTAAAATTTACTTAACTTGTCAATATATGTTAAGGGATTAATAAAAAGATTGGTTATTTTTATATTTTTAATTGTCATTGAGAGTTTCAGATTTTTATTTTAATGAAAAGGCCATCGTGGCGCATTGGTACTACGTCTGACTAATCGCAATTGGTTGTAAATTCGATATTCACTCGATAGAATCATATTTTAATTATTTTCATTTCTTTGCTCATTGATGTTGAGTTTTACTTAACGCACGTAAAGCAAGCAAGAAAGTATACAAGTGGTGTTACCCGCACATCAATGTAGTCAGCGAGAACCTAGTGTCAAGACTTTGCGTGTTAAATTGAGACATTACGTGTTAAGTGGCGAAACTCAACGCCGCCATTTGTCTCAGGTAACAGAGCGAAGAAATGAAAATATTTCAACATTTCCATTACCCCGAGTGAGAATCGAACCCATAACCTATAACGTTTACAGTCAGACGCTGTCCCACTGCGCCACGATATCCTCACCTAACTTGAATACTAAATTTAAGCTTGAAGCATAAAAAAATCTAAGATATTCCAACATTCAACTCAAACTAATCTAGATTCAATTCAAGATTAAAACCCATCTAACTAACAAACCACAATAAAATTTAATATCAAGTGTTCCACACAATTTTATTTATTAAAATGATCTGGCACGATATTTAGTTGATGCAGCCAAAAAATATACAGACAGTTAATTTTTTGCAAAATTTTCATATATGTATATACTCTGTACAGTTACTTTGATAACACAAGGTTGGTGTAATGACCTTTTATTTGAACAAAACATAAGTAGTATATAACGCATAAATAATAAACATTGGTGTTGGGTTCACAGAACTCGCTTCAGATTATTATCGGAAGTGGAAATCTTCATTTTTAATATTATTCGTCTTAATTTCTTGTCGTTTTTTTTTGTATTACGTATTTGTATTACGTATTTGCATAGCAGGTTGTTTCTATTTTTGTTTGAGTTTAGAGAATGAGAAATGTTTTATTTTAATTTCACGCTTTTTTCCTCATATCAAGGTAGGCGGAAAGAACATAGTGTTAAAACACTCCGTTCTCCACTTTCCGCTCGAAATATACATTGTGTAGAATGCAATACATGTTCTACAGAACACAGTGGAGAAATTGAAGTGTTTTAAATACAGGCATTTCCCCCTTGTAGGAGTCGAACCCATAGAAACTATGAAATTGAAATGTATTATTTTTTTTAATATTTCAAATATAAAAGAAAATTCGAAAGTATTTACAATCAATTCATATTTTCCATAGTTTCCATTACATTTCGCACATCAATGCAAAAATTTACTCGTATTAACCAACAAACGAAATTAAAACCGCTGAGTTAATAAATAAGTTTTGCCCGTTCTCGCTGTAGTCATAACATTGCAATAAAAACTGGACGAGAGACCAGGTGCAATATCCAATTTCCAAAAAATACAAGGCTAATATAAAAACGAATCATATATATGTATGAATAGTATGCAGGTCTGTGTGTAATGGATGCATGGAAGATTGTAGCCAACTTTTTTAAATTTCCTTAGTTTAATTGTGTATATAAGAACTATTAATTACTAACTTCTTTCTCCATTTTAAACACTATACGAGTATGTTTTTATACCATCGTTCTTCCTTTGCCAGCCCTTTTGTCCGAAAGAATAGAATGGTACTATACCACTACATTATCTCAGCTTGACACCAAAAACGAAGACATGAGTCTATAAAAAAACTAACCAATCCAGTCAAAATTTAATATCCCTTGCAAAAATAAAATATCATCTCAAAAAGCTACTTAGAAAAATGAATTCGTTCAACGGCGTCGTCAAAAGGCCTCAGCGAAATCATTTCGGGCGTTCTCTAAAATATTACTGCCTAAAACATTGAAATAGATGCTCTGTTGTCGGGAAAATAGTATTAGCTTATTTGAAAATGGGAAGATTGAAAATGGTTTGAAATATGCCGGTATTACTCTCGCACTAATAGCTCGTGAGCTGAGTGAATTCGAAATACATGTACGGTACATTTTTCGCTTAGAAAAGATATAAGATGGAATGCTAAATAGATTTTTAGTTCAGATTTAAAAAGATATTTCAAACATCTTTAATAGACAGATATATCCTAGGATACTGATGATGATATTACGTTATTGAATTTTAGTGACATTGCCTGTGGGCTGGCGTAACTAAACGCTGCATTTTATTTACCGCGACTTTAGAATGAAAATATTTCAAATATCATTAGTTTACTTGGAAATCGGACTCACAACAATCGGTTATACACACAGGCACTTACCACCTGCACCACGATGGTGTCGAATAATAAATGAAAGGAAATATTTTCGAATTGTAAGTGCAGTTAAGACTGTCAGTTAGTTGACCGTCCTTAGCAAATATTTGCAGTGAGCATCGAACTCAGGTATAATGAGCGGATCAATAAACTTATGTCTTATAATATTTGTGCAGAAAACAAATACGTTTTAATGTGACTTTTAATATTTTTCACATGTCATCTGAATTTTGCACAGAGGCCTTTCGCCAGATATAGACTTTTCAGTTTGCTAGCTTCTAGATTACAATTTAGACGTTCATAAGGTATACCTATTTACTATATTAAATTACTATAACATTCTAAATTATAACAAAGTTTTATCTGAAACGGCCAAACCCTCACATTTTACGGACATAAGCATTAATTTAATTAACACATTACACATTCGTATACACTGAATGGAAGCTATAATTATTACCAACAAATTAAGTATAAACAAATTTATAAACAGACTGACAAAACTTATCAAGCATTTTCCGTTTCGCAATGGCTTACTCGTACCACTATAATTTAATATTACACGAACGGAGCGGCGGGGGCTTTGGTCG
This sequence comes from Podotricha telesiphe, assembly GCA_038994665.1. Taxonomy (NCBI): domain Eukaryota; kingdom Metazoa; phylum Arthropoda; class Insecta; order Lepidoptera; family Nymphalidae; genus Podotricha; species Podotricha telesiphe. The sequence continues at coordinate 189,910 of JAOYRR010000278.1, read as the reverse complement.
GATTGCAAGAGTGAATAATTTGACTATGAAGATTTAGTCAAATGCGGCTGTGGATGCTTTTACAGCAATTTATTTGAAACTAACGAATGATAAGAATGATATATTACTTGAAATTAATTTTCAAAGTATGAGTGTTCTGCGGTGAGATTGCTATTTTACTTTCTGGCGATAGAAGCTGCGGCAAAGAGAAAACAGACCGGTCCCTGCATAACTCTTCCTCGTACTTATAATAGATCTCTTCACAAACCTCTTTACACATGGAACCCAAGATATCTCTGGACTGGACTTTTTCCATGAACTTCCACCAATATCATCTGAACCAAGGTCTCGTTTCTCTGTCGCTCTTCAATCTTGCATAATAGCATTAACCAAGAGGTATAACGTGTATTACTCAACTTGAAAACAGTATTAAAGATTACACTATGATTCAATCATCATTGTGGTTTGGAACAGAAATATGTCCTAGTTGAAAATGAATTTTCAATTTCAATAACAAGAGGTGGTGAGTAATATTATCTATGTTACCTTAAGCTTTGTAAATCTACCCAGTGCCGGTATCGAATCGGTTATCTTGCTTAAATCCAGAACAAAACCAATTAACAATACATGACAAACTAAAAGTTCAAGTCAAACTGACAAAAGCGCAATGAAAATGCATATTGCAACGATGTTTTATTTATAAGAGAGACTGTCAACAATACTTTGAGCTAATATGCCTAATGTTAAACGAACTGTAAAGTAGAAGCACTTCGTTGGCGTTGCACCTAAAGGCATTAAGAAAAATAAGAAGCAGACCGACGTCAAACTTATTATCATTCTGCCATCCTCGAGCGTAACGTACATTTTTTCTTCACCGAAATACATTTTAGTATTCTTTATAGAAAACACACGCAAAAACCCCGGCAAAAACAATGGGCCGAATCCTTACTTTTAATTTATTCTTTTTCCGTTGTGGACTGGACGTCATTTCATTTTGCTTTAAAACAACACATTTATGCACTTATTTCTTCGCGGGGACTACAAAAATCTCTTAAACCATTTAGACTCTGCTTATTTCCGGCAGCTTATATAAGTTGAATCGTAAATTTGTTTGCCTTTCTTTAACAGTTAGTTATTTGTTTAAAGTTTAGGACTCCGGCTTGGCGGAGATAAGCGTTCGGAGTTGTCTAGTTAGCGAATTTAAGTGACTTACGGATTCTACTTAACGAAATCAAACTTTTTAAGGTGATTCGTTACCGTGCCAGTATCAAAGTTTTAAACTGAGCGCTATAGAGAACGAAATTGCGGCGGTAATAAACGCTGTGTTCGTTCGCAATCAAATGGAGATAGCGGCCTTACATCCCGAGCTTAAGTTAGTGTCATTGTTTTGTTACAAGTCTAAGCGACATTTCACAACAGCGCTCGGCTTTAACATTCATGAATATCATTAAACCTCCCCCGTTTTGAATATTTTGAACCGGACGAACTTTAGAGTTTTGTTTGCGCCTTTTTAGAGAATTTACGACTGTAATATTCTCAACTACCATGCCCAAATCTCTCGACAAAGTTAAAAGAACGTTCGGCAATAAGTTTCTATTTGAGAAAGTCCCCAATGGTTTGTTCTTTAAACAGAGTCAGATCGTAACCGACATGCAAAGCGTCGCTTTTAAAAAGGAAGGAATAGAATAGTAAGTAAACAAGGAAGTTGGCTCGAAGCGTTCTTCAAGTACAATGAAACAAGTTTGGTATATACATTATTAAGTTGTGCCTGCAGCCGGCAGAGTATTAAACGTATTGGAGTTTTTAAAGTCTCTGTCGATACGAGCAAGTTGGTAGACCGCGAAACAGCCCGACTTGAAACGGTTGGCAGGGGACGGCGATTTGAAAAATAAAATGCAGGCAACAGTTTGTTGTGTCAAGTACGCTTGTCTATGCGAAAGTAAATTATATTGAGTGAATAAATACTTTTCAAATTGTGTACTTTGCGAAATGTTACATTTGTGAATACATTTGAAATTATATTACAGGTTCGTGCAGGTTTTTTTAACATATAATGTATTTTTTAATAAACCACAAAAATAAAGCGAATGCCGATCAAATATTTGTTCACAGATTCAATATGTCAGAATTCAGTACAAAGTCGGTCAATACTTCGTTTCTAACCTCACAGGGTAACATGCTCCATGCTGAAAACTTTCACGCCCAGAAAACTGGAGCATATTTCAAGTGTTCAAACAGTTAGGTCCTTGAAACAAATTGGCAGTTCAACGATATTCACCAAATTCCACAAACCCTCGGGACAATTTTGACAAATAGTTGTTGGACTAATAAATTTTCATTGAAACCCCTGATAAGTTTGCAACCAAGCTAAGAAATGGAACATTCGAGAGAGTCAATTTTAACTTAATTATGAGTTGAATTAGTCTTGACTTAAGTATGATTATGACTTCTTAAGATGTTTCTCGAATTGTTGCTGCTTAAGCTTTCAATTTATCGTTGATTTGAGTTGAGTTGGTGCGTGGTTCCGTTCGTTTAGAAAGTTTGACTTACGCAAGATACTCTCGTTTGACATTTATACTGTAACTAAAATTGTTTCATTTTCACAAATACCTCATTTCATTTACTCTGGTGTAATGATAAATGATTGAACAAAGACCTAGAGCTTGGTGAAAACTACTGAAATTGAGGTCGTAGGTTCAAAATTTTGTGGTTACAAATATTTATTAGTTATTTCAACGATGCTTACATTATCTTGAAAGTAAATAGAGTATTAAATTATCCCCATCTCTGGATTGCATAACCATTTTAAACAAATATATATCAATTAATTCTAGTATTTTTATAATGAAAAATATTCAATGTAAGTAAAGTGAAGTCAAAAGGTTTTTTACAGACATTTACTTGCAGAACTGATCGCAAAAATTGATAACAATATATTTTTGCTATTCAAGTAAATCCTTCAACAAGTGTTAAAATCTAAAGTATGTTATGTTTCTGTACAATAAGTTCAAGGATTTGAAATTTTTGCATAATTAGCTCAGTTCACGAGCTCATACACGTTGCGTGTAGATTGTATCATGTTTACGTCTATTGTTAGGAACCAGACACATTAAAACACTGGCATTATATGAAACACTATTTTTCTAACTAATATTATTATTAGGCATTTTTTTTGTTTTACGTGAAAATATCGAAATAAATTATTACAGATTTTATCGTAACATAATTGACAATCATCTGTTACTTAATGTCTTAGAAAAGCTCATTCACAATTATATATCACAAATCTATATATTTTGTAATAAATTCCATTCCATTCCATTCCATTTATATTTGTAATTTCAAAAAATTGCAAGTGCATAAAGGCTTTAGTGCAAATAAAAAATCGCAATATGCAAAAAGCGTGCTCCCTTATGTAAATTAGCGTAGTTTTTTTTTCGCCACCATTATCGCGGTTAGAACACGATTTTATAATTAAGAGTATGAAATATGAAATCTAGTAATTATTTATAGTATCTTAGTTTTTATCAATTTAAAATGAATATAAGTTTTTGTTTATCTATATGGAATACAGTATCCTTTCCAGTGTTAAAATTACCCTTTTCAAAGACTTTATCTTCATACAAACAATTATTTTTATGATTGGATTAGTCAAATAGGAATTAAATTTTAAATGTATTCTACCTTCATTTACTCATATCACTTGGTTATTTATTGTTTCAACTATTTCTATATAATACAATATATAAGACTATCCTAAAGGGCATTATATATTCTATGAATTAAAAATAATTATATTATATCAGTAGTTACACAATACAGACATAATATCAAACAGTCTTTGACCAAATTTGTTTTTACAGTTTCTAAACAAGTTTCTCATTACACTTAATTTTTCTTCTCCTATCACAGATTTATTATATATTGTATAAAACTATCTAAAATGGTCACTGAGTTAGTCAATTAGTAACTTAGATTTAGTATTATATACATAAATAAAAGCAAACACTCTTTAACAAAATCCACAGAATCTTATTTAAAATATCCTTTGTCATTTTATAAATAACAGTCATTCTAAAGTTTTGTATTAAGGCCCTACCTGACGTGAAGTAGTCGCTTGCAGAATTTCGCTGAGCAAAAACTTTTCGATCGCGACATCGGGAAGGTAAATTTACGAGTTTGTATACCCCTGAGGATGAGCTCGGTTTGTAGAAAAAAATATTTTTCTATGAATATCGGCTGTAGAGTATTGTTAAATAATGATATGTATATAAAGATATAAAAAGATGTTAGGTTCTAATACTCAATAAGCAAAATGTATGAAAAAATACAAAAATACAAATTAGTTTTTTCATAATGTCTTGTATAGTTAGTTTGGAATTATATCCAAAATGCATATATAATATAAATAACAAATTCAGCAATCGAGGTGCAGTAGAAAAGCGTGTAAGTGTAAACGCAATGGTTGTTAGTTCGAAACCAGACAAGGAAATTATTATATTCAAATATATTATTATATTATAGCAGCGTTGAGTTTCGCCTCTCAATAAATCGAAAATGAAGATAGAAATTGTCTAAATTCTCTCTGCGTGCACTATTTTGCGAGAAGAAGAAAATTGATCCAAGAAAAGTGGTTAGGTGATAAAAGAATAACATTTTTAAACATGTCTGTATTAAATGTATTTATGTATACTTATATGTATGTATATATATATATGTATCTACTATACTTCTTGACGTAGGTTTTTAACTTTGAGTATTTACTCGGACTAAGATCAACTCGGGCTTTATGGTGTGGAAAATTTCAAACTTCCATATGATAATATACCCATTTATTACGCATGTAGAGCTTTAAAGTGTTGCGAAGTGAGCGTAAGTTTGATAACTGTTTTGAATCAAGTCGAGTATGAAGTTAATGCGACTGGGAAGGAATATTTTTCTATAGAAATTGTTATTAGTCTTTCTCAACTTATATGCGCTCAGTTTTGAAAGTATATGTAATGTATTATAATGTATAATGATTTAAAACCGTAGTTTCTTTAGTATAACCATAGTGATTCAGGAAATTATGCTATATGCTTATATCTCGCTAGAGTGGAGAATGGAGTGACACTTGGCTTATGTCTAGTACCTTCGAAATTTCAATACGCCCGCTCTGTTCATATTTTAATACACAATTAAAAATGATGATAACAGTCTGAAATTATTATTTATTCTTCTAAGATTTAGGGAATCATTTCTCTGCTCTCCGCTTTCTATAGAAATGTTGCCTATCGAATGCCTTAAGCTCTACACCTACTAGGTAGCAGTAGGTACCTTACATTTGGTCAATTAGATTGATTAATTGATGCAAATTAATTATAAAAAAAATGTCATTCCCAGGAGTTGAACCAGCAAACCTCTTTTCAGGAAGGTAGTCGATACAACTCCACAATCACAATCCCATAGATATCGACTTGCAATTCTACTCCTAAGTTCATGAGACAGTATAAACCGTCTGCACTTTATGCGACCGTCCACCTTGCGTCGAGTTCATTTTATTTGAAATCGTAAATTATTGTTTATTGCTATGTATGTTTATTATGTAACTTTTATATATATTTGCTTTATTATATGCATTTACAACTAAAAAACAGCGTCTCCTCACGATCGCAGTCAGCGACTGTGATCGCGATTGGTTGTGGGTTCAGTTCCAAATCGGGGCAATGATCATGATTTAATTATTTTTATTCGCTCTAGTAAATACAACAAAGTAATTTTTATTTATTTTTGTATTGGCTGTATGCGTAATAAACGAGAAATTAGACTACAGAAGCTCTCCGTCTTAATAGATTTAATTCACTTTATTTATTTATAATAGATTTCAGTACATTTGACACATACTTATACCTTTGATTGTATATACTGTAGATGTCTAGTGAAATATTATACTTTTCTCCGTACTTTATTTGGTTTTTTTTTTACTGAACGATATCCAACAACGCATATTATATAATGAAACCGATAAACAGACAAACAATTCAGAAGTTGAATATTATTTATTTATAGCTGCAATAAAATCTTACTATAACACTCGTATATATGTAAAAATGCAAACAGCCAGACAGCTCTAGTTTTAAACTTTCCTCCGTATCGACAAGCGTAGGTATCACAATTTGCATTGTCATTATATTGTACCTGTACAGGTAGATAGAAATGCTGAGCGAGTTGAAACTTTATATTAAGAGTTTGAAATATCTTATGGAAGTGTTGGAACTCTAGTAATTTGATCTTTTTATATATTTTATAAATGTTGTGTGTTGAACACGATAGTAGTTCATATCCTGTGTAATATAAGTACATACGTTTATGATTTCAGTTTATCTGTATAACAGTGATTAAAAAGTTTGTACACGCGGTAGCGTGTCAAGCCAAGTAAGCAAAAAACATCTAACAGAATTTGTTATTCGCGTATTATAGTAAATATTACTGCATTTTGTAAACTCAATTAATAAATCACTATATTTTCCATTTATTTTAAAAGACATTGCAAATTTGGGTTACATTCAACGTTCCGATTTGTCTAACACAAATTTACCAGAGTGGGACTTGAACTTTGTCTTCTAGATATTTAAATCAAAAAAAGTATAACAAATTAAGTATAGTCTTTCAACAAAAGCAAATAAAATATTTGATTTCAATTCAGTATACATAAAAAATTTGCTATCTACAGTCCATACAACCACTGCGACTACGTGATATGTGTTAATGTGGCAGGCACGTTCTATGCCTACGCTTGAACTGTCTCTCGGAGTTAAATGGTGTAGAGCAATTTGTGTAATCGGTTAAAACGATTTATTGGCTTAGTATTGCCTTTTTGTGTCTTCACGCATGTTTTGATTTAGTGTGATAGGCACAGATAACCTAGTTTTACGCTGTTCTCCACTCTTCCCTCGTTTTTAATATACTGTGTGTTGAATGGCTACTCGCTTTGTCTTAGCAGAATCAGAAGTTGTAAATAAATATAAACATCCGAATCGAACCTACAACTGTCGTGTAGTCAAATTACACTTAGTAACTATTTGCTGCGTTTCTTGCGACGGTTCTTCTCAGGTCTGAGGCATTAACTTTAGTGAACCGGTGGTAAATTGTTTGACGTTCAAAAAATGAAACATGTAACTTCTCATTTTGAACAAAATTCTTTGACTTTAACTATATCACGACGACATTAACTTATCAATCGTTAGTATTGTTTGTTCCTTATATTCTATTAAGTTCAATTAAGGAATTAAATTAAAATATTATTTTATTATTTATAGAGTTATTTATAAGTAGTTTTGTATGTATTAATATAAAAATGTCAGTATTCTCAGTTCAGGAAGCTAACGGCTAAAGGCAGTTTTGCTAAAAATGGAAAATAAACAGTTATTATTTGAACGTAATATAGTTGAAATAGTAGTATTTATTTATTTATATTATTATTTAATTACTAATAAGTGATGCATCACTTATTAATTAAATATACAATTACGATAAAAAATCTAATTATCTATTATCTGCATACAAATCTGGATTTTATTCTAAACTAACTAAATAATAAAATAGCCATATTGTAAATTTCCTTGAGAGTTCACAATTGTTTTGTCATAAATTTTTCCATATTTAGACTTTGTACTTCGGAAACCGATCAGACCTTAATTAATTGGATTATTTATTGCGCTTTGTGGTTAGACGCATTTGAGTCTAGATAAGGGAGCTTTAATTGTCAGTTTGTGTTTAATACATTGTGTAGGTAAATAGCTAATCTGAAGAAACCGTTATCTGAAAGATTATTGAAATGAGATTTGAATTTAGATTTTATAGTACAGGTGCTTTCTAGATCTAATTAAACAAAGTGCGTCTCTATATGGACTCGATAGAAAGAATTTAAAATTTGAGTTATGTATGAACTCACAGCTTTGTCTAGAATAAACTACATCCCAACTAAGATCTAGATCATCTTAAAATATATATATATTTTGGATTAAACAATAAGTAACTTAAACTTTCATAAAATCCAAGTAAGTCAAAAAGTTTTACCAGTTCTGTAGCATACAAACTATGACAACCTTCAAGGCTTGACCGCCCGACTCGAATACATTATAATACAGGAAATCACGAACCGCTAGTGTAGTATAGTGTAGTATATAATAGTATGGTATAGTAATTTATCTTCTAAAATCATAAATTTATATGTAACGATATTTTGCATCCGCTCTCGTGGTGAATCTTGGTCATCTGCAATGATAAATGTTTGTTTATTTCTTAAAATTGTGTTTAAACTAGATTTTCTTGTTTAATTTTGCAATTTAACCTACATTTAGTTAGATTCAATATAGTAGTAATAGTCTAATTTAAATTTTTGAATATTGTAAAAAATTCTCATAAATAACGTTTTATGGTGTATTAACACGTTTGGCAAGGCTCGGCAAGCGTCTTAAACACAGGCAGGTAAACGGTTGGTTTCTGAGAGCTATTGAAAACAAATAAAACGAAACTTGTGGCAAGCGCTTGTGACGTATATACATGTTGGCGCTTGAAGCTTGTAGAGCATTGCGAAGCGTGTAAATGCACCATTAAGCGGCTAATTCTGGTAATCATTATGGTTGTAAGTTTCATCCTATATGCAAATATTGGTTAAAAATGTAAGAATACTTTTATCTCATAACTTATCCAGATGGAATAATTTCAAATAAAATTAACAACGAAAAACAAGATAGGCGCAAAAAGCATCGAAAATTAAATTATTTTTTAACGAAACTGGTCTTATACGGGTAGTATAACATTTTTTAGATAAAAAGTATTTTTAATCGGCATTGAGTTCCGCTACTCAACACACAATGTGTCAATTCGGGCGGAAAGTGGAGAACAGAGTGTCTTGACACTAGGTTCTCCCTGACTAACCTGCTTACGGCTTACGCAAAAAAACGTGAAGCTGTATGTATAGTATTACTAATGTACGAAACCTTGTCTGGTTATAAACTGAGATTGTAAATTAAATTTTTCCATTTTTATTTGAGATCACACACGAGGTTTTATACAAAAAAAAACCATCTTGACCACTTAAAATATATCATACAAATTCCACTTCGATTAACCAACCATATGGACGAGACTAAAATTGCTTTAAGTTTGAATTACATCCATTGGGATTGAACCCTCATCCACAGCCTACAGACAGACGGTTCCCAAATGCGCCACAGAATTCAAACATTGTTCAACAATAAATACAACTCCCAATAAGAATTACAATTCCTCAACGTAATGTATTGAGTACTTTGTAGAGGTTAAAAGAACGCTAAGTAAACTTTATTGGCATGAAATTTACTCAGTTAACAAGAATCAAGAGCATATATTGATCTTGGAGTTAGGTTTGTTTTAAATTTCCCATCGAACTTGTTTTAATTAATTCCTTACCGTTGTTTAATTTTTAAGATGGCCAACGTTTGTTTTTGGTGTTTCACGAGCTTTCGAATTAAACTTATAAGGTTATGTAACTTAATGGTTAAACTTTTAACTGTTTTATGAAACGTGCGGCTGAAAAATTGTTCACAGTTAATTTTCATTCCCGTTTTAAGAAAATACCTGTTTTAATAAGTTTTACTTAAAATAACAGGCATTTTCAACGTGTTGACACGCAATAGAAAAGTATATTACTTATTAAATATGTCCATTTTATGTAAAGATTCAAACCCAAGACCATAATTTACTGTCAGACATATCCAAACTATACCTCAAGGTAGTAGATTGAAAAGCGCCTATATTTAGCCTATCTTTATAACATGCAAGGGAAAGGCAACAGATCTAGTTAGCATTAAAGTTTCACCTCCAACTAAGTGGTTAATAATAATCGATAATTGTAATGCCGTTCCGAACTAGTTTCTATCGCGACCTAACAGTACTTGAATATTTGTATATTTTGTATAGTATCTTGTATGTAATTCTTCGAAATCTTCGGAACATTCAAGATTGAGATTTTGATAGAAATATAATTATTACCTATTTAGAAACGTATTGGGCTTCCCATTATCCTCTCCCTGGAAGAACCCGTAATCAATAACACTAACAATAACATAGTATTGTTAGCTTAACACGTCCCGTTGCGCCACGATGACCTCCACAATATCCAGGATATTATGTAAATTTTGTCCTGTTTTGGTTGTTAATAAACAAATTTAAATGTTCAAGTATCACATCTCATCAATCACTATCAGTATTGACATGTTGCAATAGGCATAATTCACTTCCTACATAATTTAAAAATCTAAGCTAGAATCAAGATAAGCTTAATTTTTATTGTGCTTAATTTAAATAAATAATTCATGATGGGCACAGTGTATTAAACTATATACATATAAAATGAAGCTTCCTGTTAATAAATGCAGTGGGTGATGACCTAAATTTTTTTTCTTTTTTGCTTACGTCTATTTGATTAATATGTCACTAAAAACCCCTTAGTTAATATCTAATAATCAATGAGAAACATTAATAATCAATGAAGAGCATAAGAAATGCGTGATAATAACAAAGAGACCAAATGTTAATGTTATTTACAATCCAATGCTAAAGTATAAAACTAGAAGAGATCAAGGGAAAATGTGAAAACGCAATAATTTATTTACGTGTGACCCAGAAATTATATATAATAAGCAATATAGGGTAATTGTCTTAGAAAAAAAAACGAATTTTGAGACCTTCATATTACCTTCACGATGTTACATTACAAACAAGCCATTATTGTGGCTTGGAGAACAAAAAACCACGAGTGATTACTTAGGACGTGATTATACCGGTACAGATAGCAAAAAATAACAGATGTTTGGATAGCTGGGAATAAGTGTAACAGCTTAAATACTTAGGAACTATATGCTTAGGTCACAAATACTATTTTGTAGTAGGTTTAATATTTTAGTTAATAAACATAAACGTTACTGTAAATATATACAAAATTGATCTTATATTTTAAAGCCATTGGCGAAAAAATCTCACAATTTCCTTTCCTATATATGCTCAATCAGTTCAGTCCATTAAACGATAATCAATAACGATGCAAGTGGACTTCATAAATAAAAACAAAATATTTAAAATTTTTACTAGAACAAATCGTAAGAAATAGTTAAAATTTAAATTGAAATTTCATTCTACTTGTTGAAAAATCGAATTTTTCCACATTTTTAAATGAGGACACGGCATGGCAGTTCCAAACACACATGACCTAGTCACAAAACGCCCTCTCGAAACCAGATTATATTACTTGTTCTAATAACATTAGTAATATGAAATCATTGATTTGCTTTTCTATTTCTACTACTTTGTTGAAGTAGTGAAACCTTGATGAACTCACAATTTCATCGTTCGTTGCCACCAAATGATATATTACATATAATAAAAAAACGAAAACATAAATTTAATTTAATAGACACTTATTTGCTGACCTTAGAATATAAAATAGTCAAATTTTGAGCATGATAAATTTATATTCCGTTGTTAGAGTGCGCCCGCGGCGTTAGCTCGACCTTGCAATATAACGATTGTAACAAAACTAGTGTATAGTACCATAGGGTTATTAAGTTAATCGTTTCTGTAATAAGAGCTTATAATTTATCTAATGTAAATTACTTTTCATTGAATCAAGTAACGTTATTAGAAGGGCCTCTCATGTTACAAATGCATCATAGTAAATTAAACAAAATCAGTTTACGTTATTTTTGTTGCAAGGTTTTTGCTTTAGGCTTGGGTGTTTTACAAGGAGCTATTTTTGGTCCTCTAATATTGACTTTTTTGTTATAGCTTAGTTACTGCAAATTGTGAAACACTGATCTGTAATCCGGGGACCAGGTAACTAAGTTTCTAGTGTGATATTCCCTTGTATTGAAGAAGATGGCCTTTATTTATTTTTCGCTTATCTTAGGTTCTATTGTTACACTATAATAGGTTCTATATAAGGTCCATTGAACACAGCCATTTCTTTGATTTTTTTCTATCTGTTCAGCTAAAATTTATTACTATTGCAATTCAAGATAATCACAACTTTGTCTTTGGTGATGTGATGCTTAATGCCATTATATAGCTTTATCCGAGTTAATGAACTGACAGGTTTATTACAGTTCATTTGGTAAGCCTGGAGGCGATAAACACGAATGGTTTCGTATTCAATACCCACTGTCTGACGTCTTGTTGACGTATCGACTTGAGTATAGATTGGTAGTGTATAACGCATTGTGTACAGTTTGGTGTGTGTTGGACATGCATAATATTCGCTATTGGCACTTTAGAGATGGATATTCTGTTTGAGCATTATAAATATTCCACAGGATTTAGGGATCATAAAGGTTGTCGATGTGCTTGTTTAGTAAATAAAAAAAATATATATTGAACAAAACAAGTTCCAGCTTCAAGTTTTTTCCCAGGTCATTCCAATCCGTTTTCCATTTTAGTGGCGGAACTCAACGACACGCTTTGTCTTATTCACCAGAGCAAAAAAATAAAAATGTTTAAATAAGGACCATTCCTCCGAGGTGGGAATCGAACTCACAACCAATCGCAATCACAGTGAGACGTAAAAATCCATCCTAAAATCTAAGACACTTAGATATGCATAGATTTTTACTATTCGAAATACTTGCGATTCTTCTCCATTAATAAAAAAATGAAATAACGAAAATTCGAAATATGAATCCAAATTTTCTTTAGAAAATAACTAAACATTTCAAAAATCTACTATATCTAATAATTTCATTCAAAGCTAACTATAGGTACGTATATAGTAAGGTAGATTATAATACAGCAAAATATCAACCCAACTTCCCGACACGTGTCAACAGTCACGATGAACTCGGGCGTTTTCTAAAGATACGTCAATTCGACCCCTTTTCGCCATAATCGTGTATTCATGCGCGCATGCTTTGAGTCTCAACTAGCAACTATACCTACATAGGGATATGCAAGCAGATTATCTTGCCACGTTTTTCATAATAGTTATTTCTTATACGAAGACCGAAAATAATATTATTATATACACATTACGTTATGGTGTGGTTGAATTATTTCAACGTATACGTTGGTTTTGAGTTTAAATCTCATTTCTCACTTCCCCAGTACGATTTGCCGAAACACGGCGTTAAGTTGCGTCACTCAACATGCGATGTTTATAAACGCCGATAAAAGCCAATAGTGACAAGTATGCACATAAATGTCAATAAAGTTACTTATATTAAAATTATATGATGAAACATATTTTAAAAGAAATACACTCATTGATTCTCATATATTAATATTCCTCAAGAGATTATAAGATTATATCGTCCAGCAAAACTAAAAGCAGTGAAAGCTGAGTATTAAGGTTAAGTTGACACAAAAGGATTGTAAATAAAACCTAAAACAAAACAAAGCCATAGAAAACAACTAGTCAAATGTTAATGTGTGTCGTTCCATTTATGAGTTTACCAATTTGGTGTGTCCATATATAGAATAGGATTATTATTGTTTCTTTGTACGTACAAATTTGAAGCGTACATCATTTTCAAGTATGCCATTTAATGCTCTATTACACTAAATTACAGTAGAGAATGGCGCGTGTATCTTTCTCTTACTGTTACTGCGCTATACGTTTGTGTTACTAACTCGATAATGTATGAACAATAATTTATTATAAACATACGGCGTCTGCGGTTGGGCCTTTTCATATCCTTTTAGATTCAAATTAAAACGTTGATGACTATGGAAAAAATATTGCAAAAAAATACTTGGTAGTCCGAACATAGCGATATTCTTTCCAAATTCGTAGAACGAGGTGTTCGTAAATGAATTATTTATAAATATGTTCCGCATTAGACATGTTCACTCTTGGTTTCATAGTGAATAGCTGCAAAAAACTTTGTTTGGATTCAAAGTAAGTTTAAAGATTAATATCCTTCAAATGTTTATTGACTTTTCCTAGCGAAAAGCCATCAAGTAAATTTTCTAATCTCTTTAACGTACAAATCCTGGGCTTACAAAAGTTACCCTTACATCTGGATAGTAGGTACAAATTCAATCAGCATCCGTTATTGAAAATGAACCGCGCTAGAATTTCAATGTGCGCCCAAACGGCTCAAGATTTATTACTAAAACCAAGTAAAAAGTGCCTCACAACGAGAGTAGGTACGTGATGTTACATACAATGCTACAAACCTTGGCCTATACGTTTCGCTCTGTGATTCTAAAGCTGAACACTTAAATTTTGATTAACAATTTTAAATTACACCTTGATATAAGATGTCTAGAAGTCATACCAAAATTTACCATTTTAATCTAATATTAATCCAAATACTTCTTAAATAATGATTTTTTATACAATTTACAAATATATTCTAACAAATCAGCTACATCAAATAACAAGACTGTTGATGGATCGAAGTAATAAAAGGGAAAATTTCTTTTTCTGCCGACTCAGTCAGTTGACTTCACTCGACACGTGTTTCGCTTCCCAACAAGACCTCTTCAGATCCTGACAGTTCGAATTTGCCGAAACTTTTTTCAAGTGTATTGTTTTACGCCTAAGAGAATACAGCATTGGCATTGAATTGGTACTCTTTGTGTTTTATAACTATTACATTTGAATGTTATTTTGTAATACGGAGCTATAAATCAACTTAAGTTCCTAATGCAAATGTATAAAATTTACTTTTGGAATTTAATTAATTTTAAATGAAATATTTACGTTTAATTTAAATAATTATTTTTTAAATTACTTAGTTATTTTAGGATTATAGCGTATCAAAACAATTATGTATTTTATTAGAAAATATAGAAAACAAAAATTTTAGATACTTTAGCGGTAACGAAACTGGTTTATTTGCAAATTTATCTTATACAATCCCGGGTAAAAAGTTGTGTATCCAGCCATAAAGTGGCGAAAATACTCGAAAGCTTATTCATGACTTCTACGCAATTTATATTCGCTTCCTACTACAGCGATCCCAGCCTTTTCTAACCCTTACTTAACATATATCGCCGACAGTACTCCTAAGAGACTTTGATATTTAAATTTAAAACAATTCAACGACTTCTGGTACTTTATTCCATTTAAATAGCTATTTTGTAGTTGAGACGGTTCTTTTACATTTTCTCTATTCTCTTTAAATACTTTAAACTGTTGCGTTTATTTCTGAAAAGTCTAATTTTACAATGTTTTACTTGGTTTAGCAACAAATTACATTGTGAGTTAATATCGAATTCATTTTTCTAATTTGGTAACGTATATTTGAAAAGTATATATTTAATACTGTAATAATTTCTGTGAAACGAAATTCTTCTCAATAAAGCGCAAAATGTCGTCTGAAAAATTCCCTTCTTTATTCTCAAACGAACCCGATCAAATTGCTTCAGTAATAAGGGTCTGCCTTAATAAAATGATCGGTGAAGCGTAAATTTGATATAATATTTTGGAGGTATTATTTATTTTGAACATATTATTTCATTTCATATTTTTACGAGCTTAGAGCGTAGTGACAGAAAAACTAGTGCCAAGACTTACTACATTACCCACTTTCATTGAGTAACAAAACTTGACGCAGTGGTTGGTTAGATACATCGTTCTTCCTGGTGAGACTCGAACCTACGACCAATCGCGCTTATAGTAATACGCTGTCCCACTGAGCCACGATCGCCTTTTATCATTTATATTATTTTAAGCTTAATTAATTCATAAGCTTACTAACTGTTTTTATAATAAATTTATTAATAGCTAGATCTATTTGTAATGGTTTTGATTATTCATATGCAGTAGGAAGCAATCAACAATTAACAATTTTACGCTTTAAAATACAGATTGTATGTAGCAAATTAAAGAAACGGGTCTTATTTGAGAAGCGTTTTACAGTGAAATAACTATCAATTGTGGAGTCCTTTACTGGGTTCCATCACTGTTCCGCCTTTTGAACCCAAGAGGTCCCCAAAAAGTTTCATTTCGACTATTGTAACTCATTATCAGGGAGCACAATAGATATCATCTGGTAGGCCCCATTACAATGCCAACCTTATAGCCATCCTCAAAAGCTTTTGTTCAGTGCTTAAGTACTTGGGATTGTCAACATCTTCATTAATATTTTCTCGTGTATTGTTACGTGCAAAGCCCTAAGTCGCAAAATCTTTTAAGTATTCATTTGGATAATAATTCACTTTGTATAATA
The DNA here is from genome assembly GCA_038994665.1 of Podotricha telesiphe. Lineage (NCBI taxonomy): Eukaryota > Metazoa > Arthropoda > Insecta > Lepidoptera > Nymphalidae > Podotricha > Podotricha telesiphe. Next base: position 173,741 of record JAOYRR010000278.1, on the reverse strand, counting down.
TAGATGCGTTCGTGGTGCTATTGCGTATGCGATAGAAGTGGGTTCGGTTACCACTTGATACAATTATGTTTGTACCACAGTATGGTACGACGCGGCGTTGGGTTCCAACTTTAAACATGCAATATCTCTAAAACAGATGTAAAGTGGAGATCAGTGTATCTCAACACCGTGCTCTCTCTGGCTATCTAGAATAAAGAAATATATAAACGTATATATTTACTAGCGACTCGCTAGCGGCTTCGTCTCCTTAAACTACACGACTACGACTTCTGTTCTTACTTATATCACAAACTTTGCTTAAATTTATAATTTAAATTATTAGAACTTTTTTATTTCTGAAATAAAATATAATAAAACGGTTCATCAAATCGGTTAAGTCGTTTCTGATATTAGCGTGCACAAATTCACAGACAAACAGAAAAGTTAATTAAAAATGATAGTTTTGGGTTCTATTACATAGACAAATGCCCCGTCCCCCCCTTCATTTTTTTTCTATATCTTCCATGTACAGTCAGCTATCAGTTATATTCATATTAGATGTATAGATATATAATTAGCCAATGCATGTAAAGAATTTATACTTTAGTCTTTAACTCTTACCCTCTTATTTATTTATACGCGCTAATAAAATACGATTTTCGTAAGGTACAGTGAGAGTAGCCCAGAATTTATTGCCGCCGATTTAATGTTCCCAATATACGGTGATCCTAAATCAGTGATTTCACTGAGATGTTGAAGTTAAGATACATGACAGTTTAGTAATTAATTTGTCCTTCAGCTTGGCAAGAAAAGATTTATTAAAGTGATTTCTCTCGATTTGTTTTAATTTTTTACTTAAGTTTAGGTAGGTTAAGCCGAGCGATATAGTGTTTTTTTTATATATACTACTTTCTCCAATTTCCCTACTTTTTAGATGTGACTTGTTAGTAGATATTGAAAGTTAGTAATAAATACAAATATTCCCTAGAATGGATATCGAACCCACAACCTTTGCCCGTACTTGCCATACACTTTTCAATGTGCCACAATTTTAATTTACAATTTGGCTTAAAATATTTTTCGTCTATACAATAATTATTTTTATCTCTCTGTCAGAATAGTCTGAGAACTTGAGATATTACTTTACGTGAATGTTTTTGATATAATTTACTGCCACGATATTGCTACCGATATTTCTTTGGCATTATACGAAAGCTCATAAAGCCGTCAGCCGTTTCGTGAATAAATTAATCTTATATTCATTGATATGTTATTAATTACATACCGTTAACAAAATTAGGCAATATCGAATTGTCTATTTCATGGAGATTTAGTAATAACTAATCGCTGATGGTATACGCGATGGTCGCGGGTTCAATCTCCATTTGGGGGAGATTTTATATTTATTTATTTTTTACCCCGTCTGAAAAGGGAAAGCGCGGCATTGCCGCTACTCAATATGAAGTATAAAAAAATAAAATCGAAAGGATATTGGAGAACGGAGTGTTTTAGAATTATTAAATTTAAATATTTTCAATATCCGGTTCTGGTAACACAAAGCTAAGATCGCTAAGACCGACCAAACAATAATTTAACCAAAATGGAAGGACATTGAAAAACGGAGTGTCTTGACACTGTCTCTGCTTACAACAAAAAAAAATAATTGTCAAATAGTTTAGAGAATTCGCATCCGTTTCCTAACAGGAAGTTGTTATAAATCATCTTTAAAAGCCTTATCGTCGTGACCTCAGTTACGTTCAGGTTGCGAAAATACCGGAATCGTATACGTGCTTTAAACGCGGAAATACTATAATATAATTTGTTTCCCTGCTCATGTATTGTATCGTTTTTTTAAGCCGGGCGTGGCATTATAACGGGTAGCCTAATAATTAGTATTGAATATAACAGATTGTTTTTTTAATTATTTATCTCAAGCATTTATTGAGACGGGCAATGACAATTGAGACACTTCGTTATCCACTTTCCATCGCTTTTTGACACATTATGGAACATGACCCCATTGTGGCTCAGTGGGACAGAATCAGATTGCAAACGTGGTTGGTTGTTCGTTCGATAACTTATCGGAGGAACGATTATATTTAAATTATTTTACTTCAAGACAAAACGGCGATGAGTTTTGCCACTCAACCCCAATGTCTCGAATTCGTAAGGAAAATGGTGAACGGTGTGTCTTGATTGTAGGTTCTCTTTGACTATGCGGAAAAAAGCTTAAAGATTTAAAAAAAATATGAAACCTAATATGGGGTGTTCTCTATGTAGAATGGAGAAATGTAACTATACAAACATTGATCCGAGTGAGAATCGAACCCACTTCCAAGTTACAACCCAACTGCGCCACGAAGGCGTTCACATATTCAAATAGAAATTTATGGTTTTGTTATATAGTTAATAATTGTTTATTTTTTAATATTACAAATACTACTTTAAACTAAACAGACGTTAAGGGCTTGGCCGTACCAGCGATTACACGACCTCCAATCCGCTTGTAATTGCCAATTATGATAAATTTAAAATATTCATATTCGTGATTATAGATTTACATAATATCTGATTAATAAATATATTGCTTACATACATTTAAAGCTTAGAAGGTGACTAACAGACCCATTCAAAAGATATCTGTCGCGTGCAGGAAAAGAAGTGGTTGCCCTTGCGTTACTATAGTCAAACGACTAAGGAACATTGACGTAGCTTCCAATAGCAAGTGCTTTGGCCATATATAGGCTTAACGTACGAGATAAGGCTTGTAACTTAGATAATGTAAGATTTTTTATTTTCGAATAAGTTAATGGATTTTTAGTGATTTTTCGTTAACTAGTGTAATGGATAATAAATATTGTGTTATAATAAGTCAATCTGGCGCAGTGGTTATGATTGTGGATTCAAAAACCACTGCAGTGTAATACAATTTATGTCAAAATCATATGGTATAATAAATTGCGGCGTTTTTTTTCGCTATTCAAATCTTAAAATGCAAAGGAAAGTCTTGATTCTAGGTTATTTTAGTCTACATTAGAATTTGCGGATTTTTGCGTAAATATGAAATAAAATCCAATTAATTATCATTCAAAATTATTGTACAGTTAATGTTAATTTGGTTACAAAAACTTAACAGACAGTAACTTTGAAGGCGGTAGAATTAAATTTCATAAGAAAATTCCATGTCAGTCACTCTCTGAATACATAATAGGATATTTAAGAAAGTAAACCCAGCAATGAGATTGTGCAAAACGAAAAGAAGTGCTTCGAAGTTTGAAATAGCTTAGGTTTATTGTCACTTATACCCTTTTCGTGGCTAAAATGATTTTATGATATACTTAGTAGAAAAAAAATGGCGAAAAATATATAGCTAGCTGCTAGCGGAGAACACGGTGATTCATCACTCAGATCTCTCTTTTCTGCATATTCAGCAAAATTACGGAGATTTGTTACCATTTTTTAATACACGCACAATTTCTTGCTAGGATCAAAATTGTAACCATATTGCAAAAACCAAATAACCCAATTTCAAATTTAAACTACTCTACATTAGGCAGCAATAATAATACTAGCATCGCTAACCTGCTCGATGCAAAAAACCGACCTATGTTCAGTTCACCTTGAGAGCTGTAGTGGGCGTAAACTTGATTTAGTCGCCATCTGACAAACCCTTTTTTGTCCTGAATATAAATAAGACTAGCAAAAAATATAAAATCGAGAGATTTTTTCCTTACTGTTACCAGTGGGACTGACGCCGATTAAGCGAAAGTAACATTTCAATATTAAATAACTACAATAAACTTACTTTTAGTTGTCATTTATAGTATGGTGTATAATTTGCTTTGTGACATCGTGTGACAACATGGCTTTTGAAAAGACATATTTAGAAAACGTATGTGGCCTCTAACGCAAGGGATTTGAACCCATGCCTCTTGAAAATCGTTCGCCGCTAACGCATTGTAGAACGTATGGCTTAGTGTCAGAGCGCTAGAACGGTTTTCAAGAGGCGCAGGTTCAAATACCGCTGCGTTCAAATTTTTATACGTTTTCAAAATTTTTTTTTCAGTTTCCTAAGTGTGCGATTAACACTTTAAAAAATATTAAAAAACGTCGTTTCTTTTCATTAGTTTGTCTGTCTTATAATGAATATAAAATAGCACACGATACTCAATATTTCGAATTCAGCCTGTAAGTGGAGAACGAAGAAAGAAGAACGAGAACCTGACAAATTGTATATGATATAAGTAATTCAATATAGAACAAGTATTTAAATTGTGCCTTGATATCAGTACTTACGCCGAGGAAAACGCCATATCTAACATATTGAAACGTCTTCGACACTTCCTTCATGATTTGATTACGACTTCCGTCGTCCTCTAAGATCCTTGTACGCTAATGTTTTACAGCATTCGGTTAAGGCGGAAGCACTTAATGTATTTAAAATTGTCTAATTAAGTTTTATATTGTATTGGTTTCTTTATTTTATTACCTTGATGCAGCTATTTTGCTTTGCGCAATGTGCCCATTTTAGTGGTGAAAAATGGAACTTTTAGGTATGTCATGTCTTGGCAGACTGAGGAAATAACTATTATATCTAAATATACATAATAGTATAATTTGAACGTATAATTACTATGTCCAGTCATATGCGATCAACTGAATCGCGACGTCATAGAGCAAAAAAATTAACTCTATAAAATTTTCCTTTGCCATCCTCTATTATAGATTACATTTATAGTTGTTTGTAATAATAGTAATAATTCCTATGATAACAATATCATTAATAGTAAGGACGCGGACTTAATGGCGCGACGTCATGAATACTAATTCAACGTACCGAGCTCTTTGCCAGAGCTCAGCATATCGGACATGTTTAAAATAAAAATCGTGTCCCTTGCATTTAACTGATAACACTGATTTCCTGTTTGCATCATTTATTTAAAACACTGTTTTAAAAATTGGTTTTGATTTTTAAATTACATTTTACTAATGCCATCTTTTACTTGTTCACAGACGAAAAAGAATAACCCAAACCACATAAAGAGGCCTATGAACGCTTTCATGGTATGGTCGCAGATTGAACGCAGAAAAATTTGCGAGCAGACGCCCGACATGCATAACGCCGAGATATCCAAAAATTTGGGCCGCGTATGGAAAACTTTGAACGATGAAGAGAGACAGCCCTTCATCGATGAAGCGGAGAGGCTCAGGCAGCTACACATGCGTGAGTACCCCGACTACAAGTATCGGCCACGTAAGAAGACAGCGAAGCCCGCGCAGAGAAATGGCGCGATAACCAAACAGAAACGCAAGCAACGGGCAGACAGCAATAACAACAGAGGAGTGTCTAGAAGGCGGACGCGGCCTGCCCCGGCGGTGCCGAGCGTACCCGTGGAGACACCTGCGCCGCCCCCGCTGCCGCTACCAGCGTCCCCGGCGGGCGCACCTGACTCGCCCGAGTCCGCCTGCTTCTTCGACGACAGCACGCGGCGCGAGCAAACCGACCTGACCGACCTCTACTCCATCACCGATCTGCTGCCCTTGCCGGCGGACTGCGAGGTCGACCTGGACGCGCTCACCGACATGGAGTCGTTCGAGACGGCGTCATCTTCTTCCGGATCGCATTTTGAATTCTCATGCACCCCGGACGTGTCAGACATGCTGAGTGAGATAGGTGTAGCGGGTGATTGGGACGATCACGCGTTCTCGTCGTACCTCACGTCGTCTTAAAGCGGTGCTCGGGTCGCCACGGCCGCTGGCCGGTACCACTGATCTCATTTTCGAGCCGCCACATGGGGGCCGACGACGCGGCGACCGCTCGCCGCCCCGCCTAGAGAGTGCCTACATCCAATTGACGTGTCGACATTTGGATTCAATGTACAAAGTTATTTAATAAGATTCATGTGTGGAATTTGTTTTCCAAGTTAATTGGCCTCATGGTCGCATTCATTTTAGTTTTGTCTGTTTATTTTCAATGCGAACTATTTGGATACGGCTACCCGGCGTCGCCGGGACAGAGGCTGTGCGTTGGTTCTCGTTTTGTGGTATTGCTTTCTTTGAAATTTTCTTTTCTAATCGGGGTGATTTCCAAACGGCACGTCTCAGACGCATCTCAGTAAATAATCCGTCTATACTCTCCGTCGCCTGATTAGCAAGCCACGGTCCAGTCGCCGTATGCTCGCACCGCGTTGTCGCGTTCGTTTCTGTATTCGTATGTACTAGTTACTACATTAATCACTTGGCTTCTATAGTAAGTTCTCAAATCCTACATTATTATTAATTTTACTTTTACAATTTTATTTTAAGAACGTTTGTTTATAAAAAATATTAAGTGAATATCATTTATACAGTTGATTAAAAATGTTAAGTGCGTATCCTTTATATAATTGATAGAAACATAAATAACACTATGTTAAAGTCAACGATGTACTTTACAATGCGCAAGTTCATTTTATATTTTCATTTTCATTTTGCACACATATGTAGGTGATAGTCCGATTATTTTACTGTTGAAAGCTAATCGGAATGTCATATGTGAAATTTCTGAATACGGAATTGTTGAATAAGGATTTTTGGGATGTCTAAAGTTAAGCCCTTGCCATTCGCGGCCCTGCTTTTTGTAGAGACGCATATGTACAGACATGAAGTTTTAATTGGTTGGTCCCGGGACTATTTCCGAAGAATTTGAAGGAGCCGTGGCAAGGGATTTGCGTAGGTGTTTCAGAGTTGATAAGTCGTGTAGTGTATGTAAGGTTGTTGTAGATAAGACTATTTCCTTTCAATGGTAACGTAATATGTACTTTATATTGTGAAGAAATGACGGCATCTCAGGATCGATGCAAACGGACACTAGCCTTCTCTCTTTCATTTTACATCTTTACGCTTCAACATAAAAAAAAGTCTATAAAACATACATATCAATAAAGAAAATGTATAAGTTCGCGGGACGGTGATGATGATGAATTTGTACGATCAAAACACTAATTCGGTTTCCAACAACTGTTTTGCTATTTTACACTCTGTGATTTACTTTATGTATTTTCTAAATTATAAGAATCTAGTGGAGACTGATATCGCATAGATTAGTTTTAGCAGCGCTAGCTTCTCTAACTTTTTTAATTTTTAGAACTGGGCATAATTTTAGTGAAGGAAAACAATACGTACATATTTTTGATAATTTGCTTCTCTGTGGAGATCGGGAGGTCTCTTCGCCACCTTCAGCGGCCGCTTATAAAATTAGATGTCAGGTTTTTTACGAATTTATAGTTGCAAAGCCGATAACGCCCGATGTCCACAGGAAAGCGCGTGCAAACACAATTTGTATAAAAAAAATCGCATAAACTGTCAATTCATTGAAAATGGTGTCAGTTAATAAGCGGGGTAATGTTTCCGAAATGAATATTACCTCAGTCATTTTAAGGTATACATAGATATAAATCTTCTAAAATATAAAATTTCAGATAACAAAAATAATATTTGTAGATATTCCTTATCCCCAAAATATATTTCGTACTAAGGGATATATTGTGCTGATAAAAAGAAAATGCTTTACTTATATTATATATTCTTATAAATATATTGTATAAAAATAAACTCTATGTAATACTTAGTGTGTGTCTATGGAATCCAATTATTTTTAAACAAATGCGTAAATATATGTTGTCTTTACATAGTCTTAACGTGAATATGTAAGTAACTGTCTTGTGTATTGTAGGCGATATGAGAAATAAATTTGTGCCTAAAGATTTACTTGAAAATTTTTCATAATATGTATATTTTAGTGATGCTCAATATATCTTTGTAAGCGGGTAGCGGTTAGAAGCTGTTGAACGTCAAACGGTATTTTTGGGCGCCAGTCATGCATTTTGTGTTGATTTTCCTTCCTCTAAGGCTTCGCTTTCTTTGCTAAGTAAAAGATACCACTTTTGCGTATTCATTAATATCGTCTAAACTACTAGTAAGTTCAACGTATACGTTAATTTCCAAATAAACTCTATACTCAAAAAATCATCCAATTCTGATGGATGGTAATTCGAACGTCACAGTAAGCTTATTCGAGTGACAAAAGCTTAAAAGTTATCTTCCAATCCCGATAACTAGAACTGTAAAAGACGATATTATAAGTTCACTAGAGTAAGAACTAAATGCGTTAGTAATATCGCCAATTTGTACTATCGTTATCACCATTCCTTTTATATTTGTGAATATAGCAATATTAACGTAACGCTCATCTCATAACAAGCTAACGATTCTTTTTGTGCAAGGTTTTTGTTTTGAAATATTGATTATAATTTTGTATTATTTTTTGCGCTCTCGCTAGTTTACTATGGAAAGCAATATTTGTAATTGTGACACGAACGCTCAAATTAGACTTAAATGCCATTTCTGTAGTCAAGTCAAGTTTCGTATACATATATATATATATATATATATATATATATATATATATATTTTTTTTTTTTTTTTTTTTTTTTTTTTTTTTTTTTTTTTTTTTTTTTTTTTTTTTTTTTTTTTTTTTTTTTTTTTTTTTTTTTTTTTTTTTTTTTTTTACCCGAGAGTATTGTAGAACGACATCGAATTTATTGTTGTATTTAGCGCTTCTTGTTGTGGTTTTTCAATAATTGGAATTATCAGGGTTTCGATGTTTTTGTTTGAAATTAATATTGTAAAAAGATCTTTTGTAAATTGTCCTTTACACCCCTTAGATGATTCAAAATTGTTTTCCGATAGTTTGCTTGGGTCGATAGGCTTCTCCGTTCTTAGCCTTCGAAAATCTGTCAAGGTATTTTTAAATGTAAATAAATAAGTATTTAAAATGTTTATAATAATGTAAATGTCAAAATAAAGCGATACTGTGACAAAAAATTAGAAGATATATGTAAAATACGCGTCTCAAAAGAATAAATATCGTCTGAAGGCGTAGTTAGTTGTTGTAGGTTATGTATGTAATTATAATAAAATTATTGTGTTCTACAATGTATCGAAATTTTCTAAATAACTGTGCGTATTTGATTTTATTCCTTTTTGCATGAAAAAGGAAAAAAATTAGATCCGCTGAGTTAACTCTTCCGTTACAAACTTTAATTCTGATACTGTTGTTGAAAAACTGAGCTTATCATCCCCCTTGTTAGATATAAAGGTAACAATTTCTAAGTATTCGCTAGTTGTAAAGACTACAAATCAGAGATGTGATCTCATTCCAACCAAAAATAACGCAAAAAGCTTCGTTAACAGTACAGAATTAAAGCTTGCAAATACTTTGCCTGACTCTGTGCTTACAAATCGCTTGTCACACAAGTAGCTTGATTCATATAACATTATATGTGCGTAGGTTTAAAAATATATATTTAACATTATACATAATGTAATCGTATGAAACGTTTCGATTGAAAATGTTAGTGATTCATTCACAGTACTGAAATCGTTAAAAATATTCTAGTTATATTGTTTGATATGAAAATTGATCGTAATTAATTATACCTGTAACATATGTATGTACTTGTTAATTTCATTGATAAGCGTCTTGTATCGTAAGTTTTATTTTCGTTCTTCCCTATTCAATGGCACTTAATATAAAAATATTAATATACTGATATGATAGGTGACTTAAGAATTAATTTGAACAGATATTTAACCATATGTATGATACGACTTCAACCAGTAGTGAGGGTTGACTTACGAGTAGCTGTGTCATTTAATAATAATTGATATAGTGATAAAGTTAATGGTATAATTATTATAAAACAAACAAAAATTTCGCACAATCTGAGTCAAGAAACTAACATATGTAGATATAATGTAGGTATTACTCTTAATTATGTGGTAACAGAAAGTTACATTTATGTGTAATAGTTGGTTTTGCGTTCTGAAGTGTTTTTTTTTTCCATTTTAATTCTACATAATTAAAATCTGCTTTTCAATGTTTTGACAATTACCAACCAACTTCGCGTTTTACTTGAAACTTTTCTAAAGGACTTTTTTTTTTGTTTAGCTATTTAGTAGGTTTTGCGATCAAATTTTGAAATGATGAAAAAGAAAAATTAAAACATGGTCCATTTAATTCTATTAATTAATATTAAGGTAATTTTAGTCGCAGCGATTGTATACTTAAAATGTGTGCTTATATTTGTATTACTGAAAGAAGTACCTTACATGCCAAAACAACTAACTTTGATGCTAATGAGCATGGCTTTAAATGTGAACACGTGACTGATGTTTCATTTCTATCGTTTTTTTTCTTTGCCATTGGACGTTGTAAATACATTGTCAGTAAGTTACATAAGGCCACTCGTGTTTAGATTTCTCTATATATATTAGATTTTCTCTATATATACATACAGTAGTCCCAAAATATCTAGTCTTGAAAGAATTTGGGTTCACATCACTTGCAGAGATCGACCAGATTGATCAATCGTGTATTGTTTAGAGGGAAAAGGTGGCCTTTCGTAATTGATACCTGATTTTTTTTTTATATATATATATATAAATATTTTTTTTTTCTATTGATACCAAAAATATATGTACATCTTCTAGGACACTGTTACCGATGGATCTCTCTAGAACTTAACAGTTGCAGTTTCTTGGCTTACCAAATAGTGGCAACGCTGTGTTACCGGCTTTGTAATTGGTCTAAATTGTATATATTATATATTAAACAATGATTTAAAATACATAGAGCACGGTTTTTAAAACAATAACGATCCACTTTTGAGTTTTGAAAATTGATAAAATTAGTGTTAGTTTTTATTTTAATTGTAAGTTATTACGAGGTTATGAAATTGCTCGTCTGTTGTATAAATTATTACATTGTATCCTATAAGGCGCATATTGTAATTGCAAATATTATACGTAGTTTTTAATTGTTAAGATTGAGGGAATTTGCTGTAGTTATGAATTTAAGGCGACGTGTAAATTTTGTAATGTCCTTTGTTTCAATAATGAATATATATTATTATATGGTAAAAATAAATCATCCAGTTTTTAAAAAAATATCAGCATGTTTTTATTGAACATCCTATATATACATGTATGTATAATTGTATGCAAAATTGTATTCAAATTCAAAGCCATTGAATGTCAGGCATCAGAAATCTAATCAGACTTCTGATACCTGACATTTATAAACACGATTGGTTGAAGGTTCAATTCCCACTCGTAGGAATGATTGTTTAAAGTTATTTTCATTTCCCTGCTCTGGTATGATACCACTAAGTTTGCAATGCCTCGATTTAGGGCGGAAAGTGGATAATGGAGCGTCTTGACACTAGGTTTTCTATCTATCTAAGAGGAATAAAGTGTGCTAGAAGAAATAAAGTGTGAAGCTAAAAAAAATATTTAAAAAGATCTATAATAGCTAAACTGATTTGTAAACAAATATAAATTTGTTCAAACTAATATAAATATTATGAGAGCTGAATTAATTACGAATAAATTAAATTAGATATTCATTAAAATCTGAATGAAGGCAAATGTATAGTTAAAATTAATTAATTAGATAATTAATGAACGTACAAAATAAATATATATATTTTAAATACATAAAAAAAAACGGTATAGAGACTAAAATGCCCTATGTGGAGATTCAATCCGCTACCTCTGGAGTAACAGTAACTACTAGACTGTTAAAAAAATCTTTAAGTCCCTTACCATTCTCTCAGAACATAATTGAATATAAAAATTAAATATAAAGACTTTTTATAACCTATTGAACAAAAATAAAACGAGCGTTCAATTTCCGCTCAAAGAAAAATATTAAAGCATCTGTTTCTTTTTCAATACTAGTCTGTTAAATGCTATCATCGCGCAGTTAGGAAAATACAATGGTAGAAGATATTTGTGGGATCAAATTGATTTCTAGAGGACAGCGCTGACTGTAAACGTGATTGGTTGCGGGTTCGATTCCCACTAAGAGGAATGATTATATTGATTTCTTCGCTCTAGTAAACAAGACGCAGCGTCTCTAAGCGACACATAATGTCTCAATTTCGGGCGGAAAGTGAAGAAAGGCGTGTCTTGATACTAGGTTCTGTGTGACTACCCTGATGTGCGGGAAAAAGAGTAACGCTGTTTTATTTTTAATTCTGTTACTAAAGCCTCATTAAATACCAAAAACCTATGACCCAATACATAGACTTTTTCAGTTTAGGCAAAACACGCCGGTGGTTTCTGCCAGAGGCGTAAGTGAAAAGTGAAGTGAGTTTTATATGTCTATCCTGCAAAGTATAAGAGATGCATGGATGAAAACTATTCGTGACATTGGCTAATTGACATAACTGAAAAACTGAAATAAACTGAACAGAATCATACCTATATATCTGTTAAAAGAGAATAACTTCCTTAGCACACCATAGAATAAGGTGCATGGCACCTCCTCGTTGCAGAGAGATGAGCCTAGAGCAGTTCCTGGGATTGCAGCTACTTCAGACTTTAGGCTTAAGATGCCCCTTTAAAACGTGCTTCTCTTCGTTGTCGTCGTATAAAAATAACATACAATTAAACAGCCTCAAAAATATACAATTTCACTTTCTTTATAGCAGAGGGCGCCCCAGACCTAGTGTCAAGACATTTGTGTTAGGAAAATTTAAACAAAATATTTAATATAATTTCAACCAACACGACTCATAATATCATACTAATTAGAAATGCAAATAATCCCCCAAACGGGAAACGAACTTACCATCACATATAGACACGTCCTAACTGAGTCACGATGGAGTCATTTATAGAAGGAAATTGTTATAAAGCGAACGGCGAATCATTTTCAATCAGCAAAATGTATGGCATCACGATTTTAGTACCGTTTTCTTTTATCACAACCAATAACATCGGTGTGTTAGTTGAATACTAATATAGAAATTTCTATTCTACGTAAGTGCTGTTTGACTTCAAGTTGATTTGAACCTAGTACTTTATTGACACACGTTTATTTATTATATAAATAAAAGTTAAATATTGATGAGGGTATCGAGGCGCAGCATCTGCAAGCGCGATGGTCATAGGTTTGATCTCCATTCGGACAAATGGTTGTGTGTTCATTTCTTCACACTAGTAAAACGAAACGGCGTTCAGTTCCGCCAATCAATACCCAATGTCTCTAATAATTCTTACTTAAAAATAACACATCCTCATGGTGTAGTTGGCAAATGTGCATCCGATAGTAGCGGGTTCGATTCCTACTAGGCAAAAAGTTTATATGGAAATTTTATCTTTCGGGATCAGACAGGCTTCTCTAAGCGTTAGGTTCCATAATGCACCTCTATATATTTCTAAAAAGCGTAGAGCGACCATAGTGTAAAATATTAAAATAAGCTGAAATGAACCATAAAAAACTACTAAACATATTATCTATAAATTTTCTACCTAACATAAATAAAAAAAGACTGGACGTTGTTTTTAAACAGGTCAACATATATTGCGTATTTTGAAATACATACAATTTGCTTGAAAATATAATGCGGTTATCACAATTGTGACTAACTGATAACTTATCACAGCGTCAGATTGTCTGTCACATACGATTAGCATTGAGTGTTGAACAATTGTTTAATATATTTATATAAACATTATAATTGAAACTTCTGACTTCTGGTAGACTTACTTCAGTAGGAAAGGCAATGCCTACAACGTTTCCGTGGACGACTCGCCCAACCGAAGCGCGAAGGGAAGCCAAGTGGAAGGAAGCGACGAAAAAGTTTGACCCTACAATCAGGTTTATTTAATAATGATACTGCGTATGACAGAGAACGACATTTGAAAACTAATTTCTAAGCTCTCTTTTTTGACGTGTTGTTTAAAGTGCTTACACATCTGTGCCAAAATCAACACAACACAATGTACCAAAATCTTCATTGAAAGCTTTGAAAAACGTATGAAATTTGAACCCGCGCCTCTTGAAAACCGTTCAAGCGTTCTAACCGCTAAGCCATGCGTTTTTATAAGTTTTCTAAATATATAGGTTTTTCTAAGCTCACACTTAACACATTGAGACTTGACACATCACTTTTAGTACATTGAGAATTGAGCTCCACGGTCGCCACTTCGCCGCTCTGTTAAGACGAATTACGGTGGAAAGTGGAGAATGGAGTTTCTAGACAATTGGTATGTGCAATGTATATGCCATGTGGGGGTTTGAAATGTACTGGGGGATTTTATTTTATCGGCCTTTATAGACAAAAGATATCAATAAAAATATAAGCAAATTAAGCTTTAGCCCGAAAAAAAGTCAAAGAGAAGTTGTGTCTAGTACCGTGACTCTACTTAAAAATAAAAAAAACAAAACGGTTTAAAACTAAAGTTATTCGAAATGATATTCTCTTAAAATGTTCCACATGAAAAGAGGTATTTTAATTTTTTTATTTGCTTGTGTATAATAAATAATCAGGCCGTCGTGGCGAAGTGAGACTGCATCTGACTGATATTGCGATTGGTTGTGGGTTCGATTCCCACTCGGGGCTTGATCACAATTTAATTTTTTTCATTTCGTTGCTTTGATGAACAAGACAAAGCGCGTCGTTGAGGTTCGCCACGCAATGTTTCGAAATTTACGCCGGAAAGTGAACACTGCTATGCGGGAAAAAGCGTAAAGATGAAAAAAAATGTAAATCTAACATAATAGTAATAGGCAATAATATATCAATATTTTTTTCGCTATTGTATATCGTGTAATAGAAGTCAGTCAGTAAGTATTATATAACAAAATCAAATAAAAATAAAAAAAAAATATTTACATTTCCTCAAACAGAAATCGAACCCACATCCAACCCGTATGTTTAATAAAATAACTACAACAATGCAATTGCATAACAGTAAGAAAAATTCTAATTTTCACTTAAAATATAGAAAAGAAAGTTATAGAAACTTTTAGTCTCTGATATAAAAAATTTCCCCGATTATTAAATTCTGATAACTTATCGTGACGTCACAACGACCTTGGCATGCAGGTTATTGGCACCGGAAGGGCGATGATTGAGTAAAAGAATACATTTAGGTGTTTTACGTTATTTTTATTCATAGATCTCGAGGATTTTTGGGACGAGAGTGCATTGAAACCTGACATGCAATTGACCTGACGCAATGACGTCACATGTTTATGTAGAGTTTTTCGAAATTTTTGCATATATTTATTTATAGTTCAAAACATCTATATATACTATACGTAGACGTCGTTCAGACATTCTCAAAAAATACATGGTAGGAAACGATGGTTGTGGGTTCGATATCCACTTACTTAAATCAAAACCAAATCTCTGTCGGGTATATCAGAAGGTTCTATCATTTGACACATAACAAAAATAACAATAAAATGGAGAATAGAGAGTTTGAACAACAGTTTCTCTTTGCGTATCTCGCTATAAGCAAGACATACGTCATATTAGAAAAATATCATAGTAAAGTCTTAAGATTTAAGTATTAAGTAAATAGCAGCACGTACCTTCTGCTCCATATAGAGTTTATATTTTCCGTTCCGTTGCTACTTTGAATGCCTGTTTGTAACCATACTGGTCCAAAGATAATATTAACAAGCTACTAGTCGTCCCTAACCCAACTACGTTTGTGTTTTTGCCTATGAAATGTAAAATTCTGCTGTTTTGCCCATTTCCGTTGCACTTTCAGCAAATCCTCTCGCATTGATTTCCTACACTATAATTAGTTTAAGATACGTTGTCTGTCACTCACTCAGTAATTTCGTGACAATAATTTTATATATTGATATAACATTGTCTGAGTAACTTACAATCATCACTTACGTGCTGTCAATAAAACCTGCTCGCTTGTGGATATTTTCACTTCGAGTTCCACTTCAAGGCATCAAGGTTTCAAGATTTTACCGATCAGCACAAAGTATGGACGAAAGCAATATTGATCTGATACCTTTATATTTAGACTTTCATTAAAATTGTAATGTTTAGTTCAGTTTATTGTATTAGTCTTAGTTTTTGAAATCCTCAAAATTTGATATAAGCAGATTTACGATTTTTTCCTGTGTATTGTGTAAGAAGAGATACCCTAGTGTAATATCGGTTCTCCAGAGTCGGCCAAAATTTTAGATATGGCATGTTGAGTTGCGGAACTTGTTTGTCAAAGCTGGACCAAGAATGTATAAACTATGAATCAGTCCCACAATCACGTTTACTCAGATCTCATAAATTGCGCCATGATGGTCTTAATTATATTATTTATATATTAAGTCGAAATGAAACAAGTGAGCAATGTGTGGCTTTAATTTCTAATCTTACTTAATAAATATTGTTTAATAGTGGAAAAATAGAACAAGATTTCTATTCTAAAAAGAATATATTTAAAAATAGAGATTTTCTTACATAGATTATTTGATAGATATAAAAAGCAATTTCACGTTTCTCCCCTCATAGCAGGGTAGTCGTAGAGTACATAGAGTACCTATTTGAGACACTCCGTCTTCCACTTTTCGTTCGAATTCGTTTGAGACATTATTGAGTAACGGAACTCAACGCCGTGCTTTACATGTTGCACAAGAGCGAAGATCCAATCCAGAGAAGACACCAATCGAGCTTGTAGTTGAACGCATTTTGATAGATATAAGTGATTCTAATGAAATCATCTAAAAATATATATATATCAATTAAGCGATTACCAGTTTTTTTTTATATCGCATGTCTGTATAACAAGGAGATGTACATAAGTACCAATGACCTAGTTAGTCGTAATTATATATACATACTAATATAGAAGGGCGTGGACGCAAACCTGACTCATATTTAGATAAAATACAAGGCTAAAACTTTAACTGTGTAATCTATACATAGGGCTAACTTAATGAATGTAACAGAGAATTGTTTTAAAATATTTTATTTTGATCTTCAACGGAATATTACGAAGGAAATTAAATTATATATCCGAATGGGGATAGAAGCCACGACCCTTTGTGTGCTCAATCAGACCTCTTCACGATGTCCCGAATGAATGTATGTAATAAATATCAGTATTCACATTGTAGTTAGTTAATATTTCAGTATCGTTAAAATAATATGTAATTTGAGGTATTTATGTTGATCGTGGGTTTATATCTGGGGGTGTGTCTTTGTAAATAAAAAAATAAATTCTCTCTGTCCAATCTTATTTTTGTTTGTAAGTAAAAAAACAGTGATGTTAAGGAAAATGAAATCGATGCGGTTTTAAAATATGACGCCACCCCATTTTTTTTACGTCGATAACAAAAAGTACAATACAGTGTTTCCCCGTTTTCTAAGGAATTTCGTGAAATCCTACCTCAGAGCTATACACACACACAAAAAGAAGGTTCATTTATGTAGGTACATGCCATATTTGAGATTTGTCCGTCTAGTAGTTCTGTCTGGGCATTTTCTATCAGTCAGTAACGCAATTGTTTTATATATTACTACCGACGTCTGTGGCTTCGCCTGCGGCTTAAACTTGAACTACATGACTAAACTATTTCGTTTCTTCGCCCGCCCGCGTACTCACTTAAATCACAAACTTTACTTAAAATTATAATTTAAATTGTAGTAACTTTTTTGTCTTTGAATCGATTGTAATAAAATCAACACTTAAATGTTAAGGGAAGTTTACTACAATACAAAAGTCAAAACTGCAAATCGGAAATTAAATTATACACCATTGTTTTGGGTTCTATTACATTGTAAGTGCCCCATAATATTTTTTTCCATATATATTCCATGTCCACAGCGATCAGTTACATTTTTATTGTATGTATAATATATTACGAGTATATATATATATATATATATTTGGTTAAAGTTATTAGTTTTAGTAGCAGCATTGAGTGCACGCGATTGTTGAATCACTATTTCCTACATGATTTATAATTTCATGGCGATCGGCGTATCTGGGCTAATTGCTGTGTGATTCACGGACGTTTGTTTTCGGATGTACCTACTCGTATTGTTTTACATATAGCGTGCTTAGTTTATATTATTATACTAGCTGTGCCCGCGACTTTGTCCACGTGGAATTCTAAAATAAAAGTACCCTATGTTACACCCTATTACATCAGCTATCAGCCAGTGAAAGACCTGTTCAAAAAAGTAAATTTGTTATATGTGTCTTTGCCTTCTCTGCCGTCCGAACCGGTGGTAGCTTTATGTTCTTGCGACGAAGCGACGAAGTGCTTGCAAAAGTCTATTTGAATAAAATATATTTTAAATTCGAATTTGAATTTGTACCGTGTACAAATACATATACATTTAGTAAAATTCTGTTATTTTAATATTACATACAGAAACATCAATTTTATTTAATTGTATATTATATTTTATTTAAAGGCTATCGTGGCGCAGTGGGGCAGCATCTGACTGTAAACGCAATTGATTGTGGGTTCGATTCCCTCTCAGAGGAACGATTTTATTTAATTTAGTGTCATTTTTCCGCTATGGTACCTGAGACAAAACGAAGTGTTGAGTTCCATCTCTTAACGCGCAATGACTCTATTTCGACCGGGAAGTGGAGAAAGGAGTGTTTTGATACTAAATTCTCTGCGTACAATTTATATATAATTTTATTTAAATTTATTTCATTTCGCGAAGAGCAGTGTCTTTGACTTTCTTCTCTCTGCCTGCTTCTGATGGACATAGCGTGAAGTTAAAAAATTCGCGCCACTATTGAAAAACTATGTACTGCTTTCTACGAAAATTATGCAATAGTGAAGTATGAAATTTTTCACAGTTCAAATTTGTATGGAGAAGAAGTACAGTAAACTCAATATTTAGTTTTTCAATGCATTACAAATATATTAAATACATAAAATAAATTTTACGTACACTACAATACGTTTGACCTACACTTTAGTATAAAGTGACATAAATATATTAACATTTCAAAAGTGTTATTAACTTTATCTTCAAAGGAATAGAGCCCGCAACAAGTAAAAACAAAAAGAAGTTGTTAAATGCGTATAAGAACTTCGACGTAACCCGATGTAGAACGCATGACATAATCAGCGCGTCGGACGGTATCTATATGGTGCGGGTTCGAACTCGTTCGTTCAACATTTTATACATTTTCTTAAAATGTCATTACCATGTTTTCACGTACTAGACAAATATATGTCTGAATAGTTATAAAAACACTGAAAATTCTAAATAATTTTGAAGAGTTCAAGTTTACTTCCTTCTAATTCAATGTAATACACTGTAACTAGGTTAGTAATCATTGGCACGTGAAGGTTTTTATATATTTTCAATAATTTACATTGCAAATACAAAGTATACATTGCAAATATAAAATATGCAAAGATGGCTGTAAATTTGCTTAAATAAGCGATCATTGTAGGTTCAAATTACACACATATTTAAAATAAAATTCGTAATCCGGTAAGTTAGACTTGATAGAGAACCGTAGAAAGAAATAAATATTTTAAAATATATGTAACTCAATATTCAAACAATCAATATGACACACTGTGGTGACACCACACTTCAGGTAGAAAGTGAAAGTTTAAAAAAAAAGGCACACACAAGTGACATATAATGTTGTTAATAAGTCAAGGCTGGATAGGCAGGCCCTGCCTGCTGGGGCTCCTGAAGCAGTGATTTGGGGTTCACGTGAGGTTTTAGTTGGTATTCCGTCCCACATAACCAATGACTGAGTCCCCAACGGCCTGGTATGAGAACGAGTAGTTCTTTGATACTAGCTTCTCTCTGGTTACCTGCTAGACATGATGAAATGTCAATCATTTCCTACCGACATAGTGAATTAATAGAAATTAAATTAGATTCGAATCTGCACTTACCTGCTTTTTTAAAACCCAAATATGATCACAATACAAATTGGTATATTGCGTAACGATACGACAAAAACATTGTTTTTTATCTAAAAAAATCAAAGTCACGATGTCAATGACACATATCTATTGATCGACGTTTTTAAAACTAATGACAAAATGTATGGACGGAATAAGAAGTAGCGTTGTTAACTTTCAAAGGAGAAAGTACAGAAAAACAATTTATGTATCAACTAAAGGTATACTTGCATTCTTAAAAAAAAATAGAATTCTATTATGCCGCTGTTAAACAGTTAAGTTATAATAATTCCCAGTCTATAGATTTTATCAGACCAAAAAAAGAAATATAGGTGTTGCTATATGGTTCAAATTTACATAATATTTATTGAGATATTTTTTAAGAGACGATCCATACAATATTGTGAATAGATTAAATTATCAGTTTCTCAACGTCAAATAAGTTTTTTAAGAACACAAAAGAGGCTTCTGTGGCACAGTGCGACAGGGTCTGACTGTAATCTTGAGTAACTGATATTTATAATATATTAACTCTCAGCTCTGGAACCTAGGACAAAACGTGGTGTTGAGTTCCGCTGCTTCAACATTCAATGTGTAATGTAATTCATAAAGTTTAAAAAAAAATTTTGTTATATTTTATGTAAATAAACTGCCTTATTCGAAATTGGCTGTCGTATGTTCACTAATCAAATTACAGTTGGCTGATTAGTTGTAATGTGTCATTACGTTGTAAATGCCCTCTGCACTTTGCTGTGAGATACTACACTATATTTAAACACACCATAAATTATTAGGGTTGAAAGTGTGTGGTTTTCAGAGTCCAAATAATTGTTAGATTTATTAGTAAATAATGTATTTGTATCTGCTATATTCGTAAAACAAATGTGTGATTTGACGTATGTTACCTGTTTTAAAAAAGAAAACTCCATCATATGATATAAAAAATATTGATTATATTTAAATATTGGAAATAAATATTAAAAATCAAAATGTAATCTGAGAAATCAAAAATAAACTTAATAAATAAAGTAGCATTCACATGAAAAACCTGTATTAAAAATTAAATTCTTTTAAATCTTCATTCGTATAGGAAGCATCACTTTCTGTCACACATATCAGTCACTGAGCTAACGAGACAAATATATGTATATATATATATTTATATATATATATATTTATATATATATTACAGCTTCACATTTTTTCCCGCATAGTAGGGTAGTCATTAAGAACCTAGTGTCAAGACACTCTGTTCTCGTCTTTCCGCCTGAATTCAAACTAGTCATAAATACATTAAATAGAAAGTTGTTTTTATTTGCAAAGGTCATCGACCGCTTATCACTGACCTCAATATCACCGATATTTGTTATCAAATCTAATAATTTGCAGATAAAACAATACTTTGCCCGATTCTAAATGAATTTATACCTATATAAATATTTTTTTCTATTTTGTATGGGCATATAATGCAATTAAAAAATCTAGTGAGGCATTTCTCCGCTCTTCATAGATCTCCGCTACACCTTTTCATAGATATAATGTTAGTTGAATTATTTTTATAGATATTTCTATGAAGATGGATCTGTCGCGTACTCGTATAGCAGAGTAAGCAGATTTAACATAGTGTTTAAACACTCCGTTCTCTTTCCTACAAATTTCAAGACATTTTATTTGCTACATAAATGCCTTACCAATTTTTAATGGTTTTAATAATTTATTTTAATTTATTGTTACTTAGGTTAAAGTTAAAATAGAAATAGAGCAGCTACACACTTTTTCCGAAGAGCAGGATAGTCAGAGAGAAAATAGTATAAAGACTCTCTGTTCTACACTTTCCTACCGAATCAGTGCGTGTTGAATGGCGGAACTCAACGCCGCGCTTTCTATGTATATCAATCATATGTATATCAGAGCGTAGGCATTCCTACGCTCCCTTACTTACCTTACGCTACCTTAGTTTCATTAAACTAATTAAATTATGACCATTCCACCGAATAGGAATCGAACCCAATCGATTATAGTCAGACGCTATCCTATTGCCTCACGATGAACTCAATGAGTTTTTTAAAGAAAAATATTGATAATAGACAAATATATAAATAAATACAAATATATAAATATCTATAGATTTAATATAAATGTAACTGATCGCTATCTGTACAAGAAGATGTATAAAAAAATATTAACCGAATTAAATGCATTTTGCCTATTGTATATAAACTTAAATTTACATTTAATTTTTATGTCATTTCAATCGGTTCATAAACAACAAACTTTCCATATTTTTAATTATAAATTTAAGGAAAGTTAGTGATTATTAATGGCTATAAACGTGACGCTGAAAACAAAATATCACATTTTTGTGGGTTTCTCATTTTTTCACAGTTTTCTATAAAAATAATTAAAAAAAACCTTTTCGTTACATAACTTCCATATTTAATGAGGGTTGTGTATAGAATTTAGCTAATTACTGACTTATACTAAGCTGCCTGTCTATTGAAAGAGATTGAGTGTAGTGGAATCATCATCAGTGGAAAAATATTAAATAAATTGTATAATTATTTACTCTACCAGAATATGATCCTAAAACAATTTCAGTTCAGACATGGTGACATTTTATCACTAAATTCTTATAAAGATAACTTAGTGATAAAACACTTCATACAATTTTCACATCCGCAATTCAAGAACAGTCGATGTAACAATCAGACGATAAAAACATCTGCATATGAACGATAACGCCAAAATCCTAAGGTCAATGGCCTGTTATCACTGACATTAGGTTGACCGATAAAGTGACCCGCACGTGTGATTATAATTAACGATATCTATTTTAATGTGTTTTAATAAAATTAAGTCTCGGATGTTACTCCCTTGTGATGGAATAAGGAGAGATAGTGATAGGTCCCTCCATTCTTTAGTTTTTATAAATTTGTCTTAACATTTATTAGTGGAGTGATAGAACCCAAAGCTATAATTTTGTGAAATAAAAATATTTTTTTTTTGTACTACCTTGTAATAAATTTAAGTTTAATATATACTATATCTACCGAGGCGTCGTAGTAGCGCGTAAGCGTTCCTGCGACGTCTGATAATGGTAGAGGGTTTACGTTTCGTTTTAGTGTGTGGTATTGGGTTCATAGATGGGACCCACAGCGCCACAGCTCCCGCGCGCTTCTCTGAGCAGGCCGTCGAGGGCTGGTATCCATAAAGGATTTCCTCAGAAGAAAAAGGTGTCTGCTATGTCTATGCTAAGGCAAAAATTTTTTACAATTATCAATAATTTTAGAAACTCTCTAGAATGTTCATTTTAGACTTTTAATAAAGGCTTTATTAATTTTTTTTTATCTTCACGCACTCCCGCATTCCAGGGTAGGCGGAGAATTCCTAGTGTTAAGACACTCCATTCTCCACTGTCCGCCCGACTCCGAGACATGGCGGGTTGACTGGCGGAACTCAACGCCGTGTTTTGTCTTGTCTATCTTGTAATTCGATTAGCATATATTTGTAACGTATGTTCCATAAAAAACTATTAATTTGTTTTTTTTTGTAAAAACAACAATTAATACAAATATTTACATAAGTCCAAAATGTTACCTTCATTTCTATGGCTTCTAACGGGGTTCATATCAAATAATGTTTATTATTTACCTAAGTTATTCATGGGACCGACACGTGCCCCATAGAATAGTACTTCCCATGAAAAGGGACTACTGATAACATGTTTAAGGGCTAGACCTGCAAATAAAGAATATCTTACTATAGCAACTCGATTTTACGGAGAACAGATTATTATGACACCAGCTTCTCTCTGTCTACCCTGGCATGCGGGCAAAGGCGTGAAGCTGAAAAAAGAAATATAATTCAATGCGAGCGAAGTCACATGAACAAGTTAGTATATTATAATACAATTTGAGCATTCAAATGAATAAAACGCAAAACCAAGTTTCGTTGATAATTAATTAATTATACAAATAAACTAAATATCCTATTACCTAGTTTGTATTGTTATGATAACTCGTATTTGCGGTTATTCCACCTACTTAATTATGATTAACATTAATTTTAAATGAACATTACTATATAACTATTTTTCAATTGATATGGAAAAGTTTACATTTTAAAAGTGTAATGGCGCAGTGGGAGAACCTCTACTGCTAACGAGATTGGTTGTGGGTTAGATCTGCGCTCGGGGGAATGATTATATTTCAATTCATTACTTTGATCAGGTGGACGACAAAGCGTGGCGTTGAGTTCCGCCACTCAATGTACAATGTCTCGAAGTCAGGTGGTCTTGACACTAAGCAAGGTCATATGAAGTGCATATTTTATAATACGTGTAGTAAATTTTTTTACCGCTTTTGCGAATATTATGAGAACAGTAGAATATGAACGTAAATATTTTTTAATAATTTATTAGAAATTAATTAAATGAAAAAATTACACATGTGTTCGACAAACATTTTTGCTTAAAGTGACTTATGCGTTGCTAAGGTATCGCATATTTGACGCGTCAGCTGGACCTCTAGTACTTATAATTTTATGTGTCTTATACACATACAATATTCTTACTAATTTTAACTGTCAGAAAGAACGTAGCTTTTGATTTCGTAAGCATTGTTCCTAAGCAAAATATGGAGAAACGAAAGACTTGAACTTTCAGTACAATTAGAGAATCTAGGGAAAATTCCCTGTACTGTAGAAGAAAATAGTAATATTTCCATAGTAGGGACGGAAACCCTATACAACCCTTCCAAAGGGCATGAGGATGAATAAATAAGTGATGTCAATCAACCGACGCTGACGTAAGCAACTGCTGTTTCAAAGTTTTATTTTGGTAATATTTTAGATGTTACAGTATGAATTAGATTTTTTGAGAAATATTAAATAGCTGGGTAAATAGTTTCCTAAAGAACTTGCAGTACCAGGTGTAAGTTAATATCTAACAATAAATCTGTCTCTGGAAAATTGAGAACAAAGTCAGACAGAGGAAATGCATAAGAAAGCATAGCAGTGTAAGCGGAGAACTTACTGTCAAAACATTCCGTCCATCGCTTCTCATTTGAATTTGAGACATTGCGAGTTGAGTGGGGGTACTCTACACCGTATTTTATCTTAAATCTTAAAAAAATTCACCCGAATGAGGATCGAACACACAACTATTGCGTTTACAGATAGGCACTGTACACCATGCATTGTGCCCCATGATGACTTCTTAGAATGAAAAGAACTTACAACAATGAAAGGAAAATTTATCAAAGTATCAAATTATAGTGTACCAAAGCGTCATTTATTTCCTATATTTTATATTATAATGGAGAAATTTAACACTACACCTTATTTTTCTGGGATTTTGTACGTAATTAGCATTTAAAAATACACGTAAAATCAGTACATAAAGGTGGATCTCTAGGAGATCCTGGTGAGTATAAAAGACATCTCTTCTCTGGATTCTGATTTAGTGGAAGTGAATGAGAGCTGAATAATGGGTGAGAAAATAGTACATTTAAAATATATATGTTAAGAACAATATCCAATTAAGATGGAAATTAAATATGAAGGTGAGGAAATTACTTAAATAAAACTGTAGTATATACATGAATGGTTGTGTTCGATTCCCATTTTGTGGAATTTCTCCTCTTTAGTGAGCAAGACATATGAGCCCCGCAATTCAACACATATTGTCTCGAATTCGGGAGGAAAGTGGAGAATGTTTTGTCACTTGTCTCTATGACTACCCTGGTACGCTGGGAAAAAGGGAAAAGCTAAAAAAAAGTATAGTTACATGGATTAAGAATCAATATATAAACAGAAAACTTTTCGGTCATCAAAGCTACGATGTGATAATAAAAGGTTTAAGTGAAAAGAAATGTATAACGAAGCTTAATTAAAAACGTTTTGAGCTTTCGGCTTGGTTGATTACTGTGGACCGTAAAAACTTCAAATGACGTACACACCGTACTTAAGCGAGGGATGAATGCTATTTGTTTTGGCATAAAATTAAAGGGAGGATTTTGTATAAAATAGATAAAAAAAGGAACCCTGAAATTATGTACGAGTGAAATGGAGATAAAGTTGCTTGTATTCTACGGATATCTGAATACAAACTGGAGGAAGTCCTTATATGGTTATTAGGCAGATTACTTGATAGTTTATTAAAAGGAAATCTGAGAAATTTGGGGTTGAGTGTAAGTTCAATCTTACTCAGAGTGATTGTTATATTTATAATCTGGTTTGAAAAGGTGCAGTGCTTGGTTTAGCCGTTATGCAATGTTTTAAAATGAGAAAATTCAATACAAAAAAATTATTTATTACAAAATCAATAAAATTGTTAAGAAATAAGTGTGAAAATTACAGAAAGTATTATTATAATAATATTATTGGTAAAAACGAAGTAACGATTGTATTAGCGTCGTTCGTCTTACCAAACTTACTCCCAAAGGGCAGCAGAGAACTGTATTACTAACTACATAGTCACTTACCTCTCCGCGTTTACTCTAAAAATACAAAATATAATTGAAAATAAAAACAATAATTATAGCTATAGTATAGAATAAATAGTTCAAACTAGAAATCTATTATTATGTTAAATAGACATGCTTAGAATTGCACTTTTTGTGCATTTCCACCAAGTATATATAAATATGTCGATGGTCGCTTCTGGAAAATTTCTACAGAGCAGTGCATTTAGAAAACCAATGCTTAAAACAATATTGGAAATACGGATAGTATTTTAAGTTTAAGTAACATATATTTGAGATATATGAGAATAATAATAATAATGATAGGTGAAATAAAAATAACGCAGTTGTGGTGCAGTATGTGACTTTCTGAACATATACAGTGGGTGTGAATACGATTTACGCGTGAGAAAGGTTTTATTTTAAATATTCCTTTTTGGTCTGGTAACAGAGAGTATAGGTGAATTCTATTAACAAAGGGAACTGCAGAACCAGATGACAGAGCACTAGATGTCTGTCCACAATGTAAATATTTTTTTTGATTACAGTTTTTCCACTATGGCAGTGTAGGCAGACACCATATAGTATCAAGACACTCCGTTCTCCTTATTACGTTCGAATTCAAAACATTGCGTGTTGAGTGGTGGAAAATCAACGCCGCGTTTAGACGTACTAGACCACACCTTTGCTTTGACCCACTGCACCATGATGATTTTAAATATAATTAAAATAATAAATGTTTTTTTATATGAAGCCAAAAAAAAAAAGAAAAATAGCTTATTACACTGATTTTACTACACTATACCCCAGAGTACAGCTTCAGCATTCTTACATAGATAAAGTTAAAATATTATCGTCGAGGATCGAAATAGGGAACGAATGTTCTAATACATTTCGAAAACAACGTGAACTGAACGGTTCAATTTCACTGTCCCGCCCTGGCTTTGGTAGCTTAAAAATTTAATGGAAACTTTACACATTGACTCGACTCGACCAAGGATATTCGTAATTTCGATTAAATATTCATTTGATATATTAGGTCAGGTACATTTATTGTAAAAATTCTTACCATGATATGATATAATTGTTAGTGATAATTGAGATGTCTCTCGGACAATACGCCATAAATCGTCTGACATAGACGAAAGGGGCAAATATATATAGTGATAAGACCGCCTCTTTCATTCTATGTTTAATTTAAGATCTTTACAACATGTACAATTAATGTTACAATAAACAGTTTTATAAAATAGTATATTATATTAAAATTTAACTATGATATATAGTTTTATGTACAGCGTCTGACTGTTATTGGGATTGGTTCTGTGTTTGATTCTCACTCAGTAAAATGTTATTTTAATTTTTCCCCTCTAGTAAACAAGTCCCCCACTTAACATGTTATGTCTTGACACCTAGTGTCAAGACACTCCGTTCTTTACTTTTCACCTGAATTCGCGCTTTGTCTTAGTTACCAGAGCGGAGAAATGAAAATATTTTTAAACAATCATTCCTCCGAGTGGAAAACGAACTAACAACCAATCGCGTTTACAGACAGACGCGGTAGTACTGCGCTACGATAGCCTATACAGCTGATGGCCGATTGTCGAACCGAATATTTATTTTTAAATATTTAATGTTAAATATACGTAAACGAAATTTTTAACTTTAATGCATTTGAATTGAAAGTTTAAAGTGGAAAATTTAACCGTATTTACAGCACAAAGGCAAAGCTATCAAAGGCAGTACCTGAACGATACCTAACAGAATACTTGGCGTTGTTTACTCAGATAGTCTAGAATAGATGGGGAAGTAATTTCGAGTGTTATATAAAACCTTGAAGCTATCTTGGCGTCCTATTGAAATGTATCACTGTACAAACTGGTTATAAGTTCGCTTGTATTATAATAGGCGATGAGGCGTTAGAGTTACGCCAGTAAATATGTAATCCCTTTTTATTTTGGGGGAATAAAGAAGAAATTAATTTGTCAGTATGTTCTTCATGTCTATAGTAGATGACACGTCAAATACGTCTCGTCTTAACAAAGTGTATGTCATACATCTTTAGCAAAGCAGTTGCAGGATTCAATCCCACGCCTCTTGGAAACCGTCCAAGCGCTCTGAAGCCATACTGTACTTCTCTATATACGCTTTAATTTCCCCAAATTCCCTTCCCTTTACGTATTAATATAAAACATTTAGAAATAAAAAGTAAATGTTTATTCGGCCAAATAAAATCCGTCAGTTCTACTTAACATGCACAAGCAAAGTCTGGCGAAAGAACTAATATATTCTATTACCCTTACATACCCTACTTTATACCCTATCTACAATAAAACAACCCCAACATTCCTAACTCGCAAAAAAAAGTGAATACTCGATAAAAATGCAAAGAAATATTCAGAATTTGTAGTGGAAAAGTTACGGGGAATTTCGCCCATCGCTGTTATTTTTGGCATTTTCAATTATGCAGCCAGCGTTTTTTACCACCGTCTGGGCGCAACAATGTGAGGCTTCTGTACTGTAACTCTTAGTTTGTATCTGGCTATGTTGCGTAACTTGAGTACATATAAAGTGCGAACCGATGCTTTTTAAATTTTTAATATAATCAATTTCAGCGCTAAATGCGGGATAGATAATGAATAAGAAAATTTAATGTAGAAGCGATCGTGGCTTGATCGAGGGTAGTCAGAGATAATCTAGTAATAAGACTCTTGTCTCCGTTAGGCCCGAATTCGAGATATTGAATGGCGGGACTAGACGCTGTTCCACTGCACCACGATAACCTGAAAGCTTGGCCTTGCTTTTGATGGCTGTGGCCACAAATCTAATTCGGGGAAAGGTGTTTTTTTTTTTATTTGTTAGTTTTTATATATTTGATGCAAACATGTTATAGACCAGTGACCCGCTCGCGGATTCGGCTGCGTAAATTACATGACTAAACTATTTAGCTATTTTGCCCGCCCGCGTTTTCGCTTACATTTTACAAACTTTGCCTAAATTTATAATTTAAATGATTGTAACTTTTTTACTTATGTCTTACAGATTGAAATGAAATAAACACAAAATTTTAAGGGACGTTTACTAAAAAACAATAGTCAAACTGTATTCAAACTGTGTCCTATTACCGTAGACGTTATTTTGGGTTCTATTTGGATTGATAAATACCCCTAATAATATATTTTTCCTATATCTTCCACGTACAGACAACGATTAGTTATATTTTTATTATATTTATAGATAGGTATAGTGTAATATGGGGAAGAAATAAGACTTATCACATTGTTTTTTGCATACATCCATAAATTTGCGAGATAATTAAGAATATGAAAATAAAAATTTACTTGATATTAACACTTCGTGATCTACAGGGTTATGATTGTTTATTAGATGGCTGAACCTAACATCGTGGCGAAGTGGAATAGCGTCTGACTGTAAACACGATTGATTGCGGGTCTGATTTTAACTCTGGGGAAAGTTTTAAAATATCAATATAGTAATATAGACATAACGCGGTCTTGAATTCAGCAACAGGCAATGTCTCGATTTTAGAGCGTAAAATTGAGAACGGAGGGTCTTCTTGTTGTGTCTCGATACTAGATCTAGGTGTAGATTTTCAAGAAGAGAGTTTAGAACAAAATGTCTTGATTATTCTCTGACCTCTCTGCTATGCGAGAAAAGGAAAGCTGAAAAAATAACAACCAGAAATATAATCTTATATTATTTAAATAAATATTATCGCAGTTAAAATTTAAACTTACAATCTAAATTTTAGTTTTACCAAGTACTTCACTATACTATGGTCGATATACATATGCTCGTATACATATCCACTATAATACGAAGATATTCTATAAAGCTCTTTTCACAATTTTAACAATACCGAGCTTTAACCGTCGCGTCGTGACACGTCAAGAATCGAATCCGCACTTGGCAACCTGTCAAACGCGTACACTCTCAATTGTTCTGTAATACCAACACCGCTGTATAAGATTCGCGTAAAGAAATTTTTTCCATTTTACTCATGTAAAACAAAATTTTCTCGCGTTTTCGTTTCAATTCACACTCAGTCCTGGGTGTGACGGGATTTTGTGGGGTGACCATGAGACCAATGAGTTGTTTATTGAACTCTTTTTATGTTTATTTATATTGCACAAAATACAATTTTTATTTGAATTTACTAAGGCTACACAAAATACAATTTACTAATTTAAAACAGGCTTTTTAAGTTAAGTTTTGGTTTCTGTTCTCATTAATTTGAATTCAGAAAAGTGGAGAACGGAGTTTTTATGTTCTTTCTGCCTACCTTGCCATGCGGGAAAATACAATTAAAAGCAAGGCCACTATGCAATACTTTTTATTCGATTTTATCAGTGTCCGAGTTTCAAAGCCTCGAGCTATCTATTTCCACCTTAAAGGCTGACAACATCCCTGTAACTCTTCTGGTATTACACGGGGTCGTGAGCGGCGGCGATCACTTGCCATCAGATGACCCGAAAGTTCGTTTGTCTTGTCTATAGAATAAAAAATAATAGAATGAGATAGCGTTCGAAATTGAATTATCTTCTAACATCCTGAATAAGAGTAATTGTAAATTTTATCACATCAGATAAAGAGACAAAATTTTATTAGAATTAAAATGATCACTGTAATATAGAACAATAAAAAGTTTGAATAAATTAATTATTTTATTTTAAACAAACTTCAGTATTATATTGTATGAAAGCGCAATATTATACAGAACAGCACATTTCAAGTCTATGTAACAGGTACATATTTAAAGTTTCCGAGGGGGACGGCGCGTACGCAGTCCCCACTACCAAAAATTACGCGTCCGAGTTATCCGCATTAGGGATAATCGCAGAGGTCAACCCAGCCGCGGTGCAATGGAAGGGCCTCGCTCTGGGGGAACCGCCGTCTTGATCACGGTGTCCCCTACGCCAGGTAAGTATGCTCTACAGGGCTAAAATTACAAGGGGTCTTTATCCGCCAGAATAACTTGCCAGCGCGATTCAGCATTCACTCCGAAATGTACAGCACCATCTGTCGTCGCTTATGAAAACTCTGCATCATTTTGCTTTACTTGACTAAACTTACTGCTGATAGAATATATAACTGATAAGCCATACATTCTACATCCTAATAATTCTACGTAAAAATTATTTTCTTAATTCTAAATTAGTCCCAATTTACCCAAAGATTATTTCTACGAACAATCGTTTGGCAAGAGAGAATGCCATTTAAAAATGTTAAAATATTTCTAACATTCAACAAGTGTTATTCAGACACTTAAGAAATCGAAAAACATTTTACGGTTTCCAAGAGGCGCGGGTTCGAATAACACTGCGTTCAAATTTTTAAACGTTTTCTAAAAATGATTTTCATATATAAGATATTTTATATTATCCAGCTTTTTCAAAACTGACACACATACTACTATCGTCGTTGAATAGTTCCGCGGCTGTCAGCCGGTATTGAGCTAGATTTATTATTTTTATTATTGTTTCGAGAAATGCAGACTGCCTCTTTTATACCCAGCTTAAGTTATGACGTGGCGTTGCGATAAGGCATTATTGCAGGGCTAATGAGTAGCATCTTGCAAAATTTTCACAACATTTCTTACTTGCTGTACTGAGGAATTCATTTTGTTATTAAATTTGTTTGTTTTGTATATGTTTTAAGTTGTTTTATAAAAGGCATAGGTTTTTCATTTCCATTTATATAATTCGAGAGCGGTTTTAGTATTATCTTTTCAGATTTGGTCAGGTAGAGAAAGGAGTTCGGATAGTTGAGGCGAGCGTTAATGCATTTTGAAGGGGCCCCTTACGCCTTCCTTTATGAAGTCAGCCCCAGGCACTGCTTCGAGCTTCTCTTTCTGCAACGATGGGCACGTGTTCGGTAAATCCAAAGAAAGCTAAAGAGTTTCTTCTTTCTTCTAATCTAAATATATACTTTGTATAATTACGGCAGGGAAGTCAAGATACTTCGTTCTCGATTTGCGATCAATCATAACAAACACCTATAAAATACAAGTATCAATATTAGCATGTATTTTTATATATACATTTTTTGTTCTAGTTAGAACCGCTCTAGTTAGACAAAGTGCGGCGTTGAATTCCACCATACAACACATTATTTAAATTTCAGACAAAATGCAGAGAATGGAGAGTTTAAGTTCAAATTCTCTCAAACATACAGCTGCATTTTTAAGCAGTTTTTTTTTGCTTAAAATACAAGTTGTTACCTTAAAATACTGTGTAATATTTTGAAAGCTTAATATAGTAGCTCAAGGTTTTAACTAAAGTAATGTTGTAACAAAATTCATTTAAATTTGATGAACACTAGCGTATGAATGCAGCATTACTTTATACTAAGGGTAACTCTTATATTTAAATTATTCATACATGCTTTAAATCTAGCAGTGCCCGCGACTTCGTTGCATAGAATTTTAAAACATAAGTAGTCTAAGTTACTTCTTGTTACATCAGCTATCTTAAGCCTAGTCAAAATCGAACGATTAGCCAGAATAAACAGACAGACAGACAAATGTTTTTTTGGTATATATACCGTATATACATTAGATTACATTTTTTTTATTCTATACAGAAGGCAAATGAGCCTTAGGGTCACCTTATGGTCAGTGATAGCCGCCCCCCACGACCCCGTGTAACACCAAAAGAGCTACAGGGATGTTGCCAGCCTTTAATGTGAAATATACAGGAGGATACATATGCATTTAGCAAAAATCGGTTATTATTATATTACAAGCAGACATTCGAATTTTTTTTTGTATAGACAAAAAATAATATTCTTTATATGAATGACAGAAGAAAAAACTAAACACGCAATGTCTCAAGAGTTTGGGCGGAAAGTGGAGGAGTGTCTATACACTAGGTTCTCTCTGCCTATCATCTGCGGGAAAAATGTGAAGCTCATTTCAAACCAGATTTCTTAAATACAATCGGGACGTCTCAGTTTGAATCCTGTAACACATTACAAATTATTTCTATTAACTTTACTATGGCGCAGTGGGACAGCTTCTGACTGTATTGACTGACATCTGGCTCTACTGCCGCGATTGGTTATGGATTCGATTAACGCTCGTTGTAAAGACTATATTTAAATTACTATAATTTATCTGATCTGGTAATATATAGCTCTAAGTTCCACTATACAAAAGAGATTTCAAGCGAAAAGACTGATATATAAGTAAATAATCTCATCTAATTTGCTGCAAAAGCTTGACTTTCAATGAAAATCAATCAAAAATTGAACTTACTACCATTAAAACAAACATTCCATAGTACTTCCGGTTATCCATTAAGAAAGCGCCATATCAGACAAATTTGCGTAAACATTAGAGTCGCGGGGAGACCGTTGAATGGGGTCATAAACTAAAATTACAGCGAGCTATTGAAAGTCTTTCCTTGGGGACTTTTGAAGCGCCCTTGGAATTATATTATACTGGCGTACGAAATTTCTTTGTTTATGTCATTGTGGTACAGTCGTTATGTTTAATTACTTTATGAGAGGACTAGGTTCGAATTTTAAGTAGGTAATGATTAATTTAAGCGCAGTAATGAAAGCTAGCATTAGTTGTGTAGTTAATTATTCATGAAAAAAACCGTCGTAGAGACTGTCGATAGAAGTGAAAAATTATAAGTTTTGAAATTTTTGTATTAAAATTTTTAATTTCATTAGTTTAAATTAAAACTTTTTACATCGATGTGGTTTGAATATCTATTCTAATTTGTATTATTAAATTTATATGCTACGACATACGTCTATTCACATAAAATTAAATTCGACATAGGCGTTTGATGACATTCATGGTTTGTATTCACCCAAATATTGCTTAACGCGCCTAAAGAAGTCTCCACTTCAGAGAAAAGTAAATACGTATACTTTTGTAAAATGTGTGTGTTTGAGATTTGACAAAGCGTGATGTTGAGTTCCACCCCTTTTTTCCATATAGCAGGATAGTCAGAGAGAACTTAGTGTCAAGACGTTCTCCACTTCCAAAATGGAAATCGAACCCACATTTGATCATTCATCTGAATGTGTCGTGGTAACAGGCGCTGTTCTCGCGCAGGCCTCAAATACAAACTACAAAAACAAAGCTTCAGCAAACTCAAACTATAAAAAAAAATCTTCAAATTATTTACTCTTTATAACTTCACCTGTATCTATGTATATATCAATTGAAAAATATTTAGTTACTGTTTTTTTATATTTATTTTGTTTATTTTTAAATATAGAGTATATTTTTGAATAGTATTATTGGGATTTGAACCTCAACTCACCGTCCTTACATGTAATACCAATCGTGTTCACAATCAACAATCAAAAGTCAATTGTTATCATATAATTATAAAGTACAAATTTAATGTATATTGTTATCACGTCATATATTTATTCTCAAGCCAAAACAATGTTTACAAAACAAGTTTATACGACGGCTATTATCATGTACAGTAAAAGGGTCCTATTAGCTCAATGGTTAACCCGATCGGTCGTGGGTATCGAACCCACGGTTATTTAATAAGGGAATAGTTCTTTTTTTAGATAAATAATTTGTTTACTTGATAGTGATGGAAACCTTAGCAAAGAATTCTAGCCCAGCATGCGTTAATTATATAATTAATTTATAAATATTTATAATAATTTTATACATAATAAAACGTACATAAATAAATGAGTTACCTTCATGGTTTTTTTGGAGAAAATGGAGAAAGGAGTGTTGATACTAGGTTCTCTTAGTTTGCCCTACGGAAAAAATCAAAAAGCTGAAACTTACTTTGATCGTGCTAATAAAATCCGTTCTTATGAATATTCTTTAATATAAAATAGAAAAAAATATTGAACATATTTTTCTTTAA
Organism: Podotricha telesiphe; assembly: GCA_038994665.1. Taxonomy (NCBI): domain Eukaryota; kingdom Metazoa; phylum Arthropoda; class Insecta; order Lepidoptera; family Nymphalidae; genus Podotricha; species Podotricha telesiphe. The sequence continues at coordinate 138,669 of JAOYRR010000278.1, read as the reverse complement.
TATTAGTACTACTGCTGTAAGGACTACTAGGTGGAACTACGATCTGGTCAAGGGACCGGTCATGATGGAGATTCATGGGAAGGCCTATGTCCAGAATGTATGGACGTTGAACCGCTAAATGTAATGTTAAATAAATTAATGATAGTAAATATTTTACAAATAGATTCTATTTTAATTAAAAAATTGGAAACCACTTGCAATTCAATAAACATACAATAAAATATAATTGAATTTTACCAAATATCCCTAGTAAAAAGATTAATTTTCAAATATTTACATACTAACAATTCGAAATTGAACCTACAACTGATGTCTACAGGCAGACCTTTAACTAACTACGCCACGGTGGTATCACAGGCTGTTTTGTATATAAAATATTAAAACGAAATACAATGATATTAAGTCAAAAATAAACATTCCTTGTCCTTCGTCAAGAAGTTCAACGCACGATACCCGTAGAGCAGTTCATGTATACACCTTCAAGTTGTAAGCTTATAGATTAGGAGTATTTTTTTGCGAAGATTACTATAACAAAATATTTTTTGTAGCATTATGATTTTTCGATGCTCCGTTTGTCAATTTCTACCCAAATTTAAAACACCTTGGGTGTTTAGAGGCAGAGCTGAACGCAGCACTTTAATTTAAAAGAGAGGAAACTAGTGTAAATACTCCACAGTTCTCCACATTCCTAAATTCAATAAATTACATATTAAGTAGCGGAACTCAACACCGTCCATATTACAATAAACAATACATTAAAAATACATTATAAATTATATAACTATGTGGAGGAATCACCTATTTTTTACATAATAATTTTGAACCCAAAAACATTGAACCTACTACTTGCGCCAAACTAAGAGATAACACAAGAGTTATCACGATCAACTGTCAAGGTGTGAGCTAGTAGACTCGGCGACGACGAACGAACGATAACAATATTTGTTTTCTTTTTTACTTTATAAATCTAACATGGTAGATATCGTAAAATTTTGTGAGATTAAAGATTATATATTAAAAGTCATATAAACACGTCAAATTAACTAGAAGTTTTAAATTGGCAGGATTTGAACCCACGCCTTGCCCACTGCTCAAGTGATCTAGCCAATTAAGCTATACGTAATTATTGAATGATGTCAAATATCATTTTACGCTTCGTACAATTAAAGCTTTGTTATATTATTAATACAAAGTATGATAATTTGGTAACAGAAAATGGTATTCACTAATTTCATATAATCGAGGCCATCTTGGTCCCAACTCCTTTCTCTATCGAATCAAATTTGAAAAGTTCTTACAAATTTTTAATACGTGATTGAAATGAACCGATGGCAGTTCTCAACCTATTTCTGGTCATTTCGTTAGGTAGATTTAAGTACTTGCTTATTTCAAATCAAAAAAATATATGTCTGTATGTAAGCACATATAAGTAAATAAAATGTTATTAAACAATTAAGTGCGGTATTTTATTATCTTCCTTAATCTTCACATGATAAAAATCTAGGTACATTTTTATTGCAGATAACTAAAGTTTTACGGTTTAAAAAACAAAGCTTAATTAAAAACCGGTTAAGCGATGTATAATATGAATTATTAAGTATATATTATTATATAGAGAAATTGGTTGTTACCTTCGAACATCGAGGAAGTTTTTTAATCGATTTTATTTATTATTATAATGTTTTTTATTTATACACGTCACACAAATCGAATGCGGTTATGCAGGGAAGAACAAAGTATATATGCGCAAAATTTTATTAAACTAGTGGCGGCCCGCAACTTCGTTTGCGTGAACTTAATGACTTTATCTACCAAAATACTTATCATGCTGAACAACTGTAGTGTAGCAGTTATATTATAATTCTACATCAGGTGTTCCACTACAAAATTACAGGCATACAGTTATAGACATAGTCATATATAAGTTAAAAAGCTATATAACAAAAAAGTTTCATGTAAATTTGTCTAGTAGTTCCGACGATGTGTGTATACAAACATTGTGTTTTTACTGTTTTATAATACTACTAACGACCCGTTCGCGCCTTCGTCCACGTGATGTATAGCAGTTTCTTATTTACGGTGGTCTTTTCGTAAAACAATTAGAATCCTGATAAAATAAAAAAGGATGCTAGAAAAAAGTAGCCATGTTTATCCCATGACCCTGAAATATCCTGAATACCCTGAAAGAATCTCTATATAAAATTGAATCATAATCGGTTCAGTGGTTTGGCCGCGATGATTTTACATACAGACAGACAGAGCTAATTTTGTGTTTGTAATATTGTATAAGAATGCATAAATTGATATCCATTATTACCTATCGTCTATCCCCTGGATAAGGATGAAACCCGCAACTATTGTGCTGCTATATATACTGCTTCAACTACGCCACAATATTTATATACTAGAAGTCAATATTAGAATCCTCTTTTTGGTTAAGAATATAATATTTTAATATATTTATATGACTTTAAGACGCTATAAGCTATGCAGATATAGAGCAGTAGAATGTAATACTGCGCTTTATCTAGTCAGACGACATCGGGTATAAATCAAGACAATCCCCCTGTCCCGATCCAATGTGGGATTTGATTCTGCATCTATTGTTTACGTTATTGAGTCCATCCAATTACAATCACCACCTCTCCTTAAGTAGGCAAAATCTATATATATAACATATTACTACTCCAATAACTTCATAAATTAATAAAGTAATAATTGCAGTAGCTCCCAAATCTTGGAAAAATTACTTCTTAATAAAGTTATCGATAACGATTCTTTTTCTTAAATATTTCTGTCTGTGGAACTTAACCCACATCTATGGAACATAATCAATTTTTTTCAAACTGAGTCACAACGATTGCTGATAAGGATTTCTATCTATAAAGAAAATTATCACGTGGAGAAAAATCGTTAATAACCTATAAGATTTGTACCAGTTAAAATACAGGATAATATAAAACAGGTTTATTATAAACGCCTGCTATAATACTGTACAAAGTGATTTTATTATAATAATCGTATATTTGTATTTTTCCATACAAAAATCATCAATAAATATAATAAAAATGTAACGGATCGCTGTCTGTACATGAAAGATATATAAGAAATCATATTGTTGGGGCTTTAATCAATGTAATAGAACCCAAAATAATGATTTCTTTTTATTTTTGTCTGTGCGTTCGTGCACGCTAATCTCAGAAATTACTATATATTTAGCAATTTTGATTATTGTATTTTGGTAAACTTCCGTTTAAATTAAGTGTTTATTGTATTTCAATCGATTGGATATAAAAAAAATTACAACAATTTAAATTATAGTAGTATAGTTTACGCAGGCAAAAACGAGTCGCTAGTAATACATAAACATGTATACTACACTTCCTAATTACTTAAGTAGTTATATTAAAATTTACTATAATCTTTTTTTTACGCTTCACAATTGTTTCCGCATAGCATTCACGAATTCCCATTCGCAGAGACCCTAAGTGACAAGTCACTCCGTTCTCCACTGAGTGGCGGAACTGAACATCGCACTTTAACTTACCAGAGCGGAGAAATGAAAAAAGATTAATACGATCATTCCTTCAAGTCGGGAATTAACCCACAACCACCTCGTTTACAACCAAACGCTGCCATTACGCTACGATGACTTCTACTTATTTAATGATATAATAATTATGAAAGCACTAAAACAGCTTAGTCAGTTTCCTGGCTCAAGAAAGTCAGTATCCTGTCGACAGAATAATTAAATAACGAGTGTGTATGTAATATAACATAATGTTCATAATTTCAAACGCAAGTTTAAATCACATACAAGGTCAAGTAGCTCATAATAGTGCGATTACATTGGTCGTTGAATATAATTACAACAGTTTACTACAAATAACAACTAGTAATAACTAATCGGTTAAAACTAGACCTAACCGGTTACAGCCGGTCGTGACTGCTTAACGAAGTTATTAGATCTCTTTTTATTGTTCAGTAGTGTTAAAAATGCCTTAAAAAGAGGATCGTAAAATAAGTTTTATTGAATAATTCTTTTCTTGTACTTTTAAGGTACTTCACTTCTACACTTTCCATCCGTTTGCAGATATTATTAATGTAATGAGAAGTAATGAGTTTTTGTAAAATTTCGTTTGCATAGTGTTTATGATACAACTATAAAATATAAGCCTTCTAAAAATTGATATTACAAGATAATATTGTAAACCACTTACTTTGAAAATGCCTAATTCATAAGTTCAATTTCGTGTAGGTCACGTTTAGAATGGATTTTTGACATTTCGAACCGAAAATGTCGATGCTGTATAAACTCTTTCCAAGTCTAAGTAATTTTTAGATCACTCGTATTTTTTAAAATTTTAATTATGCATATAAACATAACTCCTTCATAGTAGTGTATTCGAAGAAAATGTAGTGGTCAAGAAGACACTTTGTTTTTATTTACACCAAAAATAAAAAAATCGGAAAGGAAGCGGACATTTTAAAAACGGAGTGTCTTCACACTTGGCTTCACTAACATATTTAGCAGACATATAAAAAATTTAACGCAGCGGGATACGTTTACGTCATAAGTACGATCCCCATTAAGCTTATATTCAATTTGTCAATTTGGATGTAGAAAAAGCGCAGTGATGAGCTCCAACACACAATGCATTATTTTGAATCGAGAGACAGTGGAGATCGGAGTGTCTTGACACGAAGTTCTCACTGCCTACCCTAATATGCGAAAAAAAGAAGCCGCAAATGTTATGTATAGAGCAGTAAACAGGCTTATTTCCATATATTATATTTGTTGGTTACAAAATGATTAATATTACAAAATAAATTCTTAACAAATGTCAAGCAATCCAATCAATGTCGCTTCACTATTATTGATAGCTTCACATTGATTTAACTACAATATCAAAGCTGAATTTGAGGATTAGTATTAAGAGCACCTGTAAATGGTCACAACTGGAAAGCTGTGTTTGCCTTAATACAGTTGTCCATTGTCTTTGATATATTGCATGTGTAATTTGACGAGTATTATTGGAACAGCTACTGGCGAACCATTACAAATAAAGAAATAAATAAATTAATAACCACTACTGAGTCTATACACATCAAACATAAATAATACATACCATATAAAATCTATTTGCGAATCAAGATCCGGACTGGATAGCCATTGTCCGATGCTATCTCACACGAGGCCTTGTTAATTGCTCATGTGGCTATTAATTTGTGTAAAGATACATTATTCGGTATTCATGAAGTGAATCCAGTATAAATAGCTTGTTTTATTTAAAAGGTTTAATCATTATAGTTTTAATAATTATATTTATCACTAGCGACCCGCTCGGGGCTTCACCCGCGCCAACTATAGCTATTTAGTATTTTCGGTGGCCTTTTCGTAAAACAATTAAATTCTTGGAAAAACTTTAAAAAAGTGGGAGAAGAATATAGCATATGTTAATTATTAGATCAAGTCTATATAAAATTTCATCTAAATCGTTTTAGCGTTTTGGCCGTGATCGCCGATGACGTCACGGACAGACGGACAAAGTTACTTTCGCATTTATAATATTAAGTATGGATAGTATAAATTCTAATTGTTTTCCTAGCCGTGTAACATTTAGAGCTACGTTAAGTCACACAACGCAATACGCTATGCGACAAAAGTATGAGTTTAGATATATTATAAATTAGATAAGGAAATCATACGCCGAGGTTTACATCTCTCAATATTTTTTTACTAATATATATATATATATATATGTACTTATATGTAAGTATATTAAATATCCTCGAGCGGTTTTTTTTTCACTTAATCTTAAATTTTTTACACGTTACTAATTTGTGCGCCGCCCATACTTTGTAATTACATCGGAGTTGCAAGTGTTTTTATTGACATTTACATAGAACTCAATGTATGGTGCATTGACCGCACAAAATACGCCTTTGCGTATCGTCTAGACGGATAATTATGAAAATACTGTGACAAATATGATATTTTGTACTAAATTTTTGGTTGTGAAAGAATTATAATATATATATAATAAGTATTGAAAGTTTTCATATTTTGTTGATATTATATAATATGGTAGTTTACACCGTTGTACTATGTTTACGTAAACAACTCATTTTCTCCGCTTTCCGTAAGAATTTTAAGAAAACCTCACAGGAAGGCACGCACAGAAGTTTCAGCTGTGAGTTGTCTGTCAGTCTGTAATCTATATATATTTATTACATATATACAGATATATATAGATAGAGATGTATCTGTAATGCAGTAAATAAGGGCTTTCCTATTAGATTATATACTCGCAGGCTTTTATAACCTTAACAGTGCCAGCTGGTGGTGGTTCCCTGTGGCTACATTTTAATGCTAGTTGATGATTGTAATAGCTTATTTGGATATAGAATATATTTAATTAGATTATATCTAATAAAAAGAAATTAGTAATAAATTACTAGCTGTATGTAAAGTTTGTGTAGTCTTTCCCGTAGCAAAAGTTGTTATTCCACAAGTATGTATTTCATATTTCGCAAAAAGTACTAGAAACAAAATCAAAGTCACTATAACCCTGAGTTGTGTGTGGATGGTGTAACCAATGTTTCTGTAATTGTTCTTCTAATTTGATTTTAAACTATCACTTACTTATGCCAGAATAAAATCTATATCTATACACATAATAAAAATGGTAAACAAATTTTATTGGAGAATTTATCAATGTAATAGAACCCAAAATTTGGTGCCTAATTTAAATGCAGTTTTGTCTATTGTATTTTAGTAAACTGACCTTAACATTTAGTGTTTAGTTTATTTCAATCAGTTCATAAATAAAAAGGTTACCGTCATTTTAATTTAGTTGGACAAAATTTGTTTAAAATAATTGTATTTTTTTAAAGTTGGCTCTGTATTTCAATCAATTGACTGTATATATATTGTCTGTAAATAAATATTATTTTCATAATTCGTATAAATTATAAATTTAAGCAAAGTTTGTAGTTTAAGTGAGAATGGGAGCTGGCAAAAACACGAAATAGTTATAGCCGTTAAGTTTACACAGGCGAAGCCGCGGGCGGGTTGCTAGCAACAAAATATAATTATACATATCCATATATTAGTACTTTATTTATTTCCTATACAATATATATTTTCTTAGCCGTATAGGCTGTTTGCGCTCAAATATAGCTCTACAGATAGAAGTGTTTATAAGCCCCCATAGTGATGTATTTAATATGCCGGTTATTCCTTAAATTGTCTCGTTCTGAAGATACAACGCCAACTACCTATTGTCTCTTAGGGAATTACAACAGCGCGTGCATAGCCTATTACACATAAACTATCAAAATGCGACTCTACTACAACGAAAGAAAGTCTAAATTTAATTTAAATGATATTTCGTCACAATAAGGATAAATTTGAAGGAATTTCGACTCTATATTAGGAAGATAGAGATGATTTTTGTGTTTTTAATTGTAATGTAAAGTCCTTTCTCTATTAGTTAGGTATCGACATTGGATAAAGGGTCTACCATTAATCGCGCGATAATATCGGTTTGGTAATCATGGATTGCTAAGCGATAGGCTAACGTACCTTGTGTCGACGGCCCTAATGCGAAGTGATAATTTGAGACGTGAAAGTTTTTATGTATGCAGTGCATACGATGCAATATATTTGTATTTGTATTGGGCAAATTAGATTATCACGACATTGCAAAAATGGCACACTTATGGTATATGCATATTCTAAATATTGTTTCTTGTAATGAAAAAAATGAGAATGACATACAAATATGTCAAAACTGTCTGTTATTTTTTATTTTGTGAATGATGATACTTTATATAAATTGACTTGTTTAAATTTTGCCCAGCAAACGACAGTTTTGAGGTCATCGTGGTAAAGCGGAAAGGGGTCAGATTGTACACGATTGCTTGTGGGTTCGATTCCTACTCGGAGAAATGATTATTTATATATTTATTTTATTAAGATAACCAACGATGGTTGTACATGAATATATATCCAGTAAATTTGTCTTAAAACTAATACAAATAATGTAATACTACTAAAAGGTAAACATCACATGCAAAAGAGAAATGAAAAGGCAAAGTTACTATTTAAACAATTTTCATTTCTCCGCTCTGATACCAAAAACAAAGCGCAGCGCTTAGTTCCTCCACTCAACACGCAATGGTTCAATTTCCGAAGTGAAGAACAGAGTGTCTTGACACTCGCTTCTCTCTGACTGACCCTGCTATGCGGAAAAAGTGTGAAGCTAATATCTTATACTAATAACATGATTAGTTATTGTAGAGTTTATCAATGTTTATTAATAATAAGTTTACTTTACAATACGGTATTGTATTTTATCTTATGTACATAAGTAAATAGAGTGTAGATATTCAACTTATCATTTTGTTTTATTTATTTGCATTATAATAAAATAGGAGAGTCGTGTTTAAAAATTGTATAAAATATTATCGTGGCAGAGACACTGGTAGTAAATGATGAGTTGAAACACGCTACTTTGTTTGTAAATAATGTACTATCCCGTTTTTTCCAGTTCAGTGGAAGAATTTGAAAATTCTTTATTAATTCTCCCATACGCTCTACAAGGATCATATATCTTGCTCCCAATAGCTTCGACTGTGAGTTGTCAGTCATACATTCACTTAGTAATACTAGAGTTTTATACATTTTAGTAGCTTTTTGTTAGTGTTTTTTGTATACCTCTTTTTTATAACCAGTTTTACTTATTTATTCTTCTTTAGTTAAATTTTGAATTATGAAACATTCAACAAAAATGTTATAGTAACGAGATGTGAGCAACATTTTTATTTTCACGTAGAGTTAGCCTATAATTGAAATGTGACAGTGTGTATATACAAGTATTGCACACTCATGTTTTTTTTTGTATGTAACCTTAGCTTCCCAATAAATAAACAAATAAATAAATATATATGTTTTTGTTATTTTAGTATGTGAATAATATTTTTAACACTTCATTTATAAATGGACAGCAAAACGTGCTTGACGAAGGAAGAAGTTGTGATTGAGTATCATCAGGGAGTAGACCAGTATCAAATACGTGGAACACATATTCCGTCTAGCATTGGACTCTGTCCAGAGTTTAGAAAGCTAACGGCCAACCTTTAGGATTGAAGACACCTAGATAAGAAAAAGAAGAATATTAAAAAATATATAAAGATACTGGCAAAATAAACATATTTAATTAACTTTCCATTTGTCCTATATAATGCTAGGTAGGCAAAGACAATATGAGCAATCACTCCGTCCTCCATTTCCAACCTATTTAAGAGAAACAAAGTGTTTTAAGTATAAGCTTATTTAAGTGAAAATAGAACCTATAACTATAGCAGAATCCCGACTGCGCTACGATGACTTGGCACTACCCACTAGTGCCACTAATTTCATTTTAACGATCCAATCAGCCAAATATAATCTTATCGAATAAATTTTTCAAACATCGTCCAGACACTCCATTAATGTTTAAGCAATACGCGTTTTTATACTTTTGTAGCAATTAGAAACCTTTTTAGTACCGTCTCGCTATGCATTGGCCGGTCAGTGTCATCAGTCTGCTACATGGGTATTTATCGCATACGGCCTCAATAGTCTAGACTGGGCTAATTGTAAAAAAAATTCTAGACTAGGCTAATCCTAGAAAAAGTTTAGACTAGGCTAATCCTAGAAGCAAAATTAAACTAATGTGGACGTCTGGATATTCTTTGTTGTTGGAAAGTGATAAGCTATTTACAAGTTCAATTCTCAGTTGGAGAAAATATAATAGAATTTTAGAGCTTCTTTCATAACAGGCAAAAATAACTAATTAGTGGCAAGACTCGGTTTTTTGCTTTTAGTCCGTATTGGAGATAAATTGTATTTTGTCTTTTCCCCCAGTGGTACCAGTTCGTATGACTATAGCAAGGAAATGAAATAAAATTAGATATAATGTTTTCCCCGAGTAACGGACGAACCCACAACCACGTTAATAGTCAGACGTGCTTCCACTGTGCCACTATGGTTTCTTGAAGATTACATATTCCATATATTAGAGGATAGAATTCAAATATAATCGTGTCGTCTCATGATAAGACGGCACTATTAAAATAATAGGCTATTTAAATTAAGATTTATAAGAAATCTGCTCTACCATTTTGTATTTTATAATTTGTTAAACTCTTATGAGCATTTTTAATTTTCTTAGAATTGTACTAAAACAAAATATTATACATGTGTATGTACTCATTTTTAAATAAATAAACTTTACTTACATAGAAATAGAGTTTAAAATAAGTTAATGATTTATAATGTAGTGATTCAATAAATTAGATACAAAAGTATTTCTAAGAAACAAAAAAGACCGTTCCTTTCTAAAAGCTATATTGTATTGATGGATATATATTTACTGTGTATTATGGGAGGACTGTTATAGTTCAGTGAAATGTGATTGGTATTGGGTCACACATTCTAATCTGATCATTCTAAATTTAAAGAAATATGCAAATTTTGGTTTCTTGTAAACATTTCTTGGAATATGTAAAAGATTTTTTATTTAAAATGTTTAAATATTTTTAAATATCTGGTTTATTTATTTAGTACAGTTAACTTTTAAATACAAATGATGTGTCTAATTGTAATCGTGAATAGTAGTGTAGTGTAGTAGTGTAGTAGTAATAGTGTTATATTAATTACATGAATATATCACAAAATTAATAAACTCATTAAACAAAGGTTAAAAATAAAAAGCTCATAAGTAACGGTGGTACTAAACATTTGAATAAAGAAAATTATTTTACAATTGACCTTTTTTTAATTTTAACTTTTGTTTAAAGTTTAACTATAAATCGAAGTGTTAGTACTCTATTTCCAATACAACCACTTCATGTCATTCACCATCTTTCATACATTAATTGATATTTAAAAGGTACTTTATTAAAAACTTCTACCAACTTAAGCCACTTAAAAGTTCCTTCGAACTTCGCAATCAAATTTTAGTGAAAGCTAATTGAATTTTAGGCGACTGAAAAAGCTTTGAACATTTAAGCTCTTTTAAGTTAATTTCAGCTTAAACTATGTTCTGCGGACATATGGGGAATATGTACTTGTAAGTTGTTGAAGCGTTATGTTATTAAGAGAAACTTGCCTAACTATATAGAAATAGTCTTTACCCTCGTCTTTACATTATGAATATATTTTGCATATTATAACTCATTTTACAGATTTTACTTGTTATACAGTTGTCTTTAAAGAAATTTATATTTATTTATCATACTGTGTAAACACAACGACTCCGGGGGGCGCGGGGGTTATGTCAATCGGCAGCCTGGCTCTTGGGAATTTAGTCACTATGGAGTGTTTTTCGAGAGGAGACCGCGCATTATGCGTGGGAGAGTTTTATAAAAACGGTGATTCAGTGACTGTATCGCTTAGAAACCTGTAGTATTCGATGTTTTCAACTCTTGATCCTGCATTGATAATTTCCAGTCTCAGGCAGTGGGTCGTATTGGCCTGGGGACACTTGATGAAATGGTGCAACGCTGGCCACGTGGTGGTTATAGGGGACCTGAACCCAGACTTATCCCGGCTTGGGAGGCTGTCTCGCCGCCACTGATAAAAGATTGATCGTCATGCCGAAATAGGAGACCGGAATGGACCCAATGATAGTTTAACGTGTGGTATCGGGGATCTTTACATACAACAGCCAGCAACACACTAAGCTCTACTGCCGAATCATGGTTACATTTAATGTACCAATAATTTTGGGACTGCCTTTTCTTTGTCTGGTTTTTCTTCCACTTCTATCTGTACGCTATACATTCTATGACTGCTCAGATGGAAAAAAGTAATGTTGCTACAGCGGCTTTCCTTTCCACATTTAATATTAACTTTTGCAAAGTTAAACATAGAAATTGATCACCACCATCTCGAGACGGCGAAGCCGGCATTTATTTTTTTAACCCCTGCCGAGACCTCGTACTTACAGTACCCAGGATACACACGTAAACACGCCTTTGTTGTTAACCAGGCTAGCGTGTGCTTGTAGGTCAGGGATGATACCTGTTGGCAGTGACTCAACAGCTTGGAGACCTATCAATATTGTAAGCTTGCGTAGACTTTGGTAGCTTAACTCGCATATTCGCGTGCCTTTATAGTTCCAATAGCGGAAACACTGAAGTGTACCGCATCTATAGGCACATTGAAAAGGCTACAGATTAAGTACTCGAACGTTATCCTAGTGCGGAACTTGTTATTCTTGGCGATTTGAATACCCACCACATAATGCAACATGACAGTCCCACAGAAATAATGACTTATTCCTGCGGGACTGTCATGTTAATCATGGCCTAGTGAACTCTGAGGCACCTTTACCTTAACTCGCTAAAATCAAAAAGCTGGTTAGCATAGCATTATAATTATGCTGACTGGGATGGTCTGTAAAAGTTTTTGGCATCCAACCCATGGGAATAGCTTTACTTTTCTTCTGGCGATCGTTCGATCTGCGCAGATAATATTCACGGACAACATGCAACAGGGAATGGAATGTTACATTTCCAGTACAGTACTTCGTTTCGTTCGCAATTTGCAACCCTGGTTTGATGAGCTCTGCAAAAAGAGCTACAAACTCAAAGCAGGAAATTTATCGAGATAAAACTGCGACATTAACTTCGAAGGATCCAGGTTTAATGCTGCCTTCAGATTCTGTAAGCCTTCACTTCCACCGTTGCGCGAACCGGATGGATCTACGGCACATTCGGCAAAATGAAAGACAGGTATCCTATGTACTCTTTTAGCATCAAATTCTTCCTATGACGATATGGGAAAACACCACAATTCATCCCCAGGTGCAAGTACACCATGCACTTTCATTTTACGCTAACTACCGTGCGATGTGCTCTTTCCAAGTCCAGTGGTCCTGATGGTATAACTGCTATTGCTCAAGACGTGTCCTTCCGAGCTAACTTGAGTGCTAACGCGCTTATTCTCACTCTATTATACCACCCGAATAGTCCCATCTTCTTGCAAATTAGCTGTAATTCAATCTACCCCCAAGAAAGGTGACAGCTCGGATCAATCGAATACCAATTTACTGCGATTACCGCCATACTATCTAAGGTGGTGATGCGCATGATTAACACAACCAATCGCGTTTACGGTCAGACTATCTTACACCCCAGGATGGCCTCGATTTATTATACAATTTTACATTATATTTATATCCATTAACTTACTAAAAAACCGAAATCGTTAACGAAATTGTCAAATTTATTAACTAAATAAAATCTTTGTTTTGCAGTATATTTTATTAAAATTGTAAAATTACGATAAAAACAAAAATTTTAAAGTCCCACGCTTTATCCCATCTAGCAGAGAGAACCTTGTGACATAACACTCCGTTTTCTGCTTTCTTCCCGAATTCTAGAAATCTAGAGTCCGAATTCTAAAGTGGTGGAACTTACGGATGCGATTTGTACTGCAGCAGTATACTGCAAAATTAAAATAATTTAAATATAACAAGTTCTCTACGTGGAAATCGAACCTACAACCCTAGAGGTTAACAGCCACATAGTTCAACTGCACTACTATGGCCTCAGTAAATCAATTCACATTAAAATATAATCATCCAGAAATCAAACATTCAATAATATAAACTAGACTCATATTCTGACGAACTTTTTAAATTGGGCTCATCCAATGGTTATATTTTAATAAGCTTTTAAAAAAGCTCTCATTTTGAACAGGAAACCAAAGTATTCAGGTACGTATTATATTCAAATAATACGAAATTCATTTGGTAAGAGCATAAATTCATTTTTTATTTAAGAAAAACACCGAAAGTGTAATACTGAATGGATTTTTCTGCTATACAGGCTGTTTCTGTATAAAATAATGTGCTTTTGATCTACCAACTTGACTAATAATGGAAATAAAAGCTTTTTTATGGAGAAATCATCTGAAATGTAGCATACTTAGTGTAAATGCAGTTTCTCTAATGTTTATATTACATACTAGGGACCCTCTCGCAGCTTCGCTGAACCGTTTTTAACGTAAAGGTGTTTTATAGTAATCTATTTGAAGCTTTAAGTGAAACAAAATTTTAATGGATTTGATGAAAATTAAATTTGTAGAATCAACTAAAAAAATGTACATGATATTTCATTATAGATGATATTTCAAGTACACGACCTTATAATAAAAAAGAATTGAAAATCAAATGAAAAATCTTTTTAAAACTTATAAATGTATAAAAAATTACGTACCGGGATTCGAACCGCGACTATAGGAAACCGTCCATGCGCGCTGTCTGCTACTTTTTATACGTTTTCTACAAATGCTTTTCATATGCTAAGCCTGTAAATAACACTTTAAAATGTTTAAATATAAAAAACAAGACACTATTAAAATTAAATTAGAACTGTATGAACTTCATACAGTAACGTGCGACAAGGTTACTTGCCACAAAAAAAAACATTTAAATTTTACTTAATTTAATTACAATTTTTATATCTCAAGAAACGTTCAAAACAACTGGTTTTGGCACTTTAAATAATCTAAACAGGTTGAAATTACGAATAACGCAGTCATAAAATTCAAAAGACTATGTTATGTATTAGGCGTATTTTGATAATAAATATTAATGCAAATCAGTTTATTTTTTAAAGAATATTAAGGTTTTTTAAACTCAATTAATAAAACAAAGCGCGAACACGGTTCTTCCCGCCTACTCTGTCTGCTGTATGGGGAAAAGTGTGCAGCTGGAAAAAATTTAATACATTGTTACACGCTGTATATACCTCTGTCATCCCTAAACAATAGACTGTAAGGAGTGAGAAGCAAACAAAAATAACCGCCTCGCTCGGAAGTGTATCACAAGTAAAGAAATTTCTAGACACTTTCTACTATAACTCAGTTTTAACTTATTATTTGAATGTTGTTACCAAGTAGGGTAGTGCATTCAAATTGTAGAAACGGTTTATATATATAGATAGATACAGATATATAAAACTTTTCCGTTACTGATAGACAGAGCATGGAACCACTGCGTAGAGAGCTTAAAATTTGACATATATCGTCCTTGAGAAATGTAAGACAAACATTAAAAGAGGACTCCTCTAATTTCCTGTAGGAACGGGAAAATTCAGCTCTTTGTAGTTTCGGAAAGGAAGCTGCGGGCAACAACTTGTATATAATAAAACATTTGCTCTGGCTGTTATATTTTCGTTTTTATCTTATCTTGATTTGTTATTAAATTTACTCCGAAATTATTATAGGATATCATGTCACAGTGAGACAGCGTCTTATTGTAAACGCGATAGATTATGCATTCGATTTCCATTCGGCGGAATGGTTATATTTTAAATATTTTTATTTCTCTACTTTGGTACCTAAAGCAAAGGGTGGTGTTGAGCCATTAAACATGAAATGTGTCAATTTTGGGCGGAGAGTGGAGAACAGATTGTCTTGACTAAACTGCCATGTAGGAAAAAGCGTGAAGCTGTATTTACTCTCCACGATTATTTATATAGTTTTTTTACACTACGTTCCTTTAGACCTGCAAAAATGTTACTTTTTATCATGCCCATAGCTTTTGGAAGACATCTCTCTCTGTGATAAGATGACGTGTGCCAACAATTTTGCTAATTTTGCATTGATTATTGTTATAAAGTGCAATAAACAATAGATAAATAAGAAACTACTTAGCATATCATGGGTCCACCGTGCGGGTGCCGGGTCAATCATCTGGACTCCGAAGCAGTTCTTGGGATTTGCGACATAAGTGTAAGCAGCCACTTTAAAGTGCACATTATTTCATTACTCGCCTCCACTGTTCAAGCTCCTTTTTTTACCTAACCATTACAATTTCGTTGTAATCTATAAAGAAAAATAATTAATTGAAAATATACCAACCATACTAAAGTGCATGAACGTTGGTTGCATGTCTAAACTATATTTGGACTAATGTTTTTATTATGAAGGTGAAGGTGTTCGGCATATCAGCTTCGCCACTAAAACTAAAGTTCGATGACCGTTTTACAATCGATTTAATTTAACAACATATAGCGTAAGGTAGACACAAAGTAATATTTGTCTTTAGCCAATACCATATATATTTTGGCTACGGCCAAAACAATTTTAACTTCTATCAGGCAAACAACAAACAAATAATTAAATAAACATTATAAACAAATAACTAATGAAACAAAATCAAAATATTTTTGATTAAAGTAGGTTATCACAGGCACTTTGGAAACGTCAATTAATATAAAAATGTCAATAATGTCAATCCCACAGGCTACCAGCTCGAAACTCTCGAAATGCCAATTCTGTTGAGAAGAGCCAGCGAGAAATTCAACATTTGCTTTCAAATATAATTTTACAACAAGTTTTTAATCATTAATTTTCTATATTTTTGTATATGTATAAACTCGTATATGTCACGAAGTATCGAGGACCGCTTGATGTAGAGGAATATATATGAAATTCAGAAAGATTGTAGTTAGTAGGCGTCCATTAAATTTTTAATGGACAATAATGAATTAAGCTACACTACCGGGTTTGGAAGTCTAAGCCTTAGGCCTCACAAGTTAATATTGTTTGAAATTCCTTAATTTTTTTGTTTTGACCTTGAAATTTGGCAGAGAAAGCTCCATTGCTACGAACGAAGTTGCGTACAACAGCTAGTGCACATACATACACAAAAAACATAATACCGGAGTATAATATAGCTCGAAGGACTCATTATAGAGCAGCTAGTTCAATGACTCTACCGTCGTGACCCGCTCATGCAGTCCGCTTGTCGCGATTCTATTTTTACCATTTTCACTCCAGTCAAAGGCTTTTGACGTGATATATATTTAGTTATAGCTATGAATGTGAAGGGATTTGCTTATTTAGTTTTTGTTTTTACTTTTTGTGCTTTGAGGATTCATAAATCATTTGATTTAATATAAATAGATAAAAATATTATTGAATTTCGAACAAAAGTTTGCTGTTGCTATAGTTACGTACTTAGTTTGAACGGATTAATATGAAAATATATGAACTTTTACCCTATTGACATTTGAACTATAAACTATTGCTTGTAGATGTCATGTGTCAAGACTCTAGGCAATTTACTCGTCAAGATAAATTAGATAAAATATATTTTTTCACCTTCAAACTTACCTTTTTCTCTACGGGTATTCAGAGAGGACCTAGTGTCAAGACACTCCGCTTTTTACTTTTCGCCCAAATTAGAAATATTTCGTGTTGAATGGCGGAACTCAACGCCGAGTTCTGCCCTGTTCACCAGAGCGGTCAAATTGAAATTATTAAACTGCAATCATTCCTCCGAATAGGAATTGAACCCACTACCTATAGCGGTTACAGTCAGACGCTTTCCATCTACTAATTCTTTAAAGGTGCACATCCAACATATTTGCAGCTTTTTATTTCTGTCCTAACTTAAAAAAGATGACGTGCCCAATGAACAATGTCTCATTAAATACGCTGAAATGTGGAGACAAGAGTGACGTATTAATATATATTATATTCTTTTTTACTTCAAGAAAACATGTCGACATTGTGGCGCAGTTGAACAGGGTCGGACTGTAAGCACAATTGCACAAACTATCACTATAACACAAACAGTATGTAAGTTCGAATCCCACTCAGAGAAGTAGCTATACTAAAATTATTTTAATTTCTCCAATCTGGTAATTAAAGCGCGCCGTTAAGTTCCACCACTTACTCAAAGTCTCATATGTTTAAAATTTGGATGCAATGTAGAGAACGGAGGGTCATGACACTACGTTCCCTATGACTACTACTTAGGTGTTAAAAGGCGTGAAACTGAAAACTAAAACCACAAGGCTAATGTAGCAAAATATCGATAATCCTAGATCGTTAGTACAATATTAGTTGCGGTTGTGGGTTTATATAATTGTATCATAATATTATTGAGGTCGATTTGCGTTTCATGTGTTTATTCTTGGTTTTACATATTAATTTCTTAATTGGCTTTATAACAGGTATCTGATTATTATGATATTTTTTTAGATGCCCGTTATAGAGTTCCTGTGTGAGAATTGCACCCACAATTACACTTTATTACACATTACATTACCCATGGCTATACGGATTTTTTTTTTTGCTTTGGCAAGGTAACGCTCTGCTACATACTCATGGTGAAACCGAATAAAAATAAATAAATATATATATATATATATATATCATTATATGTTGACTATGGGTCATCATATTCATTATTATTAAGTCCATCGTGGTCCAGTGCGACATCTTTTTACTGTATGCATATACACAATGGCTGAGGATTCAAATCCTACGCGGGGAATGATAACATATAAACTATTATGATATTTCCGGCTAAATCTATTATGATATTTCCGCCTAAACTATTATGATTAGTGACAAGACACACAATATCTTGAATCTGAGCAGAAAGTAATGAACGGAGTGTATTGACACTACATTATTTTTGCCTTACCTGACTGTGCCTGTCCTAGTTACCGATAGAACACAACGATATGTAGGTTATATAATAAAATAAAAAAAAAAAGATTTATAAATGTAAAAAACAATGTTTTTAAATGTAAAACAAAATTGCCATTTTTATATAAACAAACATCTAACTAAAATTACTTACATTTCAGTCCTTTTTCCTGCAATTGTCCTCTAATAAGGTCAAATAATATTTTTATCATTATTAGAAACTAGTCAATAAATATATTTTATATATTATTATAAGTGCCATAACATAAGGACATCGTGGCGTAGAATGACAACGTCCGATTAAAAACGCGATTGGTTGTGAGTTCGAGTCTCATCCTGTGGAATGATTTTATTTAAATTATTTTCATTTCTTCGCTTTGGTACATACAATATTTCGATTTCGGGTGGAAAGTAGAGAACGGAGTGTCTTGACACTAGGTTACCTGGGCTAACCCTGCTATGGAAGAAAAAGCGTGAAGCTGGATTTGTTTATAAAATCTTCACAAAGTATTATAAACATTGAAACAAATCTTCACATGTTTAAACATGTCTAATACAGTACTATTAATATGCAGAAATTGTAATATTATAGCTTCCTTATATGAATATTATGTAAAGATATGGGCATGGTAATAGAAAAATACTTTTTCATTCATTTTAAACATAAATGTTGAATTTATATTATTAAATTATTCATTTCATGCATAAGTTTTAGTCAACTTCATGGATTTGCCTATTGTTTTTTATTATAGAGGTAAAGTTAAAGTAGTATTTTATCACCTTATTTATTTTTATTTATTTTTTTATTAGAGAAATAGTAAAACATATATTTCTATTAAAAAAACATAAGATGCACAAATTAAATAAATTATATATTTATTAAAAATTTAAAAAAAAAATTTTTCTACAAAAGACACTTCCACATTAATATTATAAATGCGAAAATAACTCTGTCTATCTGTGTGTGACGTCATTAGGACCAAACCGTTGAACCGATTGTAATGAAATTTTATATAGATACTTGAGGAAATGGGATGGACTGGGATGGGATGGGATGAAATGACTAAGGATGCACATAGCTTACTTTTTCTCTATTTTTTTATTTTTTCCAGGAATTTGATTGTTTTACGTAAATGCCGCAGGAAATATAAAGCAGCTATAGTTCGAAGCCGCGAGCAGGTCGGTGGTATTCTATATGTACGAGATGCATAAATATAGACAAACATATATACATGCATGCATGCATACGTAAATTACAAACAAAGTATGATTTAATCAAAGATGCTCAAATTTATTGAACTTATTATTGAATAAATCTATTTTATAATACACTCTTACTATACTATAATACTACTTGATAATATTTTATTAAGTAAAAATAAGGAATCATGTTAAAAGGATGTTCTCTGCATTTTGTAATTGTAAGATAATTAGTAAAATATGAACTCAATCTCTTTATTAATCTTTAATGATATTTTACTGTTTTTTTTTTATTTACTATTTTATTACTGACCCGATTTCGCGATGACAGCCGCAAAATAGATGATTTTGCCAGTGCCAGTGGCACGTATAGTACAAAACACACGAAAGAGATGAAGCAGTAAATTTTCTAGGATTATATGAATTTATGAAATATAAACGAATGATACCGGACCGGTTATAACATAAAACAGCCTACACTGTTATGCGGGAAAAAGTGTGAAGCTAAACTTTTTTAATAAATAACGTCTAAGGTAATGTCAATGACACGGTCGTATGAAGTTTTATTGACCAAGATCATACTTTGAAAGCTATTTTATATAAAAACTCATTTTAAATATTATATTCATGAATAAAATGTAAAGATTGTTATTCACTAGCAGAAAGAGTATAGAAAGATTTTTTTTAAAAAATAAAGTTTCTTTAAAATCACTTATTTGTCCTCTTCCTTGGATATATTGGTATATTTACGGTTTTTATGAAGTATTTTTGAATCGATCTTAAAAAAAATTAAAACATCTCCCAGAGTTTGAAACACTGAAAGAATTTAGAGTCAAATCATTCTTTTTTCTATTTTTCACTAACTTAGAGTTAGTGATTCTAGCATATTGTTATAAACAAAAATATAGTTTGAAATTTTCTTGACCAAACCAACCGTATAGCTAAGCATTGAGGTCGCTACCGTCGAATAAAGTATAAGCACTGTCACTGCGATACCGTCTACACTAGCAAATAATTTTATTATAATTTCAAAATATATTTCTGACATTATCAAGATAAGATCACAATTTAATTTACTATGAAAAAAGTCAAATTTTATAAAATTAATAAATAAAGAACCGAATTTAGGCACTTTACGTTATACTTAAATAGCCATTAAAATTATTTTTATGGTATTATGATTATTTTTAACATTTTTTAAAGTGTTAATCGCACACTTAGGAAATTGAATAAAACATATTTAGAAAACGTATAAAAATTTGAACGCAGCGGGATTTGAACCCCCGGGTTCAAATTTATTTTTCAATTAATTTCAAAAAATATTTAATTAATAGTATTCTCTCTTGCTAAACGATTGTTCGTAGAGTAATCTTTGGGTAGCAGAAATTTGTAAAAATCTCTCTACAAAGATGCTACCAACAAATGAAAGTTGTAATAAGCGTATAAGAATTTCGACGTAGTTAGACAGTAGACGAATGTAGAACGCATGGCTTAGCGATCAGAGCGCTTGAACGGTTTTCAAGAGGCGCGGGTTCAAAACTCGCTGCGTTTAAATTTTTATACGTTTTCTAAATATGTCTTTTTGGCGTTATGATTATTTACTAGACTGTGGACAGACTGTTTACTTGGTGGTTGTCGGTTCGATTCCTACTTGCGGAAATCATCATACTTTTAACTTTAATAAGTCTTAATATTAGGTATTTTCTATTTGATGTTTTGTTTTCACCTTCACGCTTTTTCAAATTGTGAAGACACTCCCTTGTTCACTTTCCGCACAAATCCGAGGCATTGTTTGTTGAAGTATGTAATTCAACGCCTCGCTTTATCTTGTCACCAGAGTAGAAAAATAAAAAAATATTTTAATATAATCACATGGAAATTAAAAGTAAGTAGTTTCTCTGAGAACATAGTTGTCATTCTTTCCACCATTCACCCATTTTCCTTTTAATAGTTCCGGGACATTCAAATAAAAATAGACTTTCTAGTGAGAATCAAACGCACAATCTTCACGTATAAGTTCAAAACCTCTGCCATTGACGACAATAGTATCTTTATTTTTTTTTATTATACTAAATCTTAAGGGAAGTGTGCCAAAATACAATAGTAGATTTTATTATATGCTGTGCATATATATATATAATAATAGCAAATAGTATTACCAGAATGACGATTATATGAGGTAAGTCAGTATACAAGTGATCTAACCCACGAGCCTATAATTAATTATCTTTATTGCCTAGAAATTTGACAGCGGCTCTATCAAATAGTGTATATCGACTATAAGGGTTGTATGTTCGAATTCACTGTGAGAAAATATTTTTGTATTTTCTTGTCACTATGATTTCGTAGAGACAATTTGGTTATAAGACAATTTTCAGTAGAGGCCATCTTCGCGCAGTGGGACAGCGTCTGACTGTAAACGCGATTGGTTGTGGATTCGATTCCCATTCGGAGAATAATTATATTTTAAATATTTTGATTTCCCCACTCTGATACTTAAAATGGCGTTCCGCCACTCAAAACGCAACGTCTAGATTTCGAGCGGATAGTGGAGAACGGAATGTCTTAACTCTAGGTTCTCTTTACCTACCCTTTTATGGGACGCGTAAAGCTGAAAATATATATATATACATATATATATATATATATATATATATATACGCAAACAAAGTTACAGACTGCAATCCGTTTATATATATTTTACGCAACACGTGCTGTCATTTATGACGGAAAAATGACTCACATGGCGTGATCTTTGACTATGTCATTTATTTCTTGGGTTTTCAACTGGAGAACGTTTTAGAAATGGTTTTTTAAATACGTAACTAAACTTTTTCCAGTTTTACCTGATTTATAGGTATTTCCTGTTTTTTATGATAAACATATCTTTATTGTATTTTCACTATTTCGTTGGCATTTAGCTACTTTAGTTTATTTAAGAAAAAACTGCTTCATACCTTTTACCGCAAAGCAGAAAAGTGAAAGAAATAATAGTGTGAAGACACTCCGTTTTCCACTTTCCGCCCGAAATCCAAACATTTTGCGTTGAGCGGCAGAACGTTGTCTTACCAGAGTAAGGAAATCATTATAATATAATCATTACCCCGAATAGGAATCGAACCCACAACTCTAAACAGTTCGCAATCCCATCGCATCATAATGGCTAAAAAAACGTATTAATAATTTACTTAACATAATAATATAAACGTCTTTATAAATCCTTATATGTTGTTCAAATGACACACAAGTACTTAAAATACGTAAACGAGAGAAAAAAAGGTAAAAATGTCAACAAGCAACGACGCAAAGTTAAAGAAGATTAAACTGTTGCAGAATACAGGATGCGATGCGCAATATTGAAATCTGTTTGTTTATTTTTTTTATGGGTATATCTTTAAGAATCTGCGAGAAATTAGCAAAGAAGTAGGTGTGTCACTCCGTTTTTCACTTTCCACCGTTCTTCTCCTACTTAGTATTGTAGTCAGAGAGAAAATAGTGTCAAGACACTCTGGTCTCCACAAGCACAAAATCGCAATATTGCGTTTTGAAGTACTTAACTTAGCACCGCGCTGTGTGTTATCAAAGAAATTAGATGAAAATAGGTGGGGATGGCACCCGCTACAAATCACAATTACATGCTGTCACTGCGCCACGATGGCCGCTCCTTTTATTTTAAGAGAGTGTTGTAAAAATCAGCTGAAATAACTTTATTGGTCTTCGAAAATCAAAATATTTAATTTATAAACATATCTACTATTGGAAATCGAATTCAAAGCCATCGCGAATCCGATAAACATCTATTATTCTTGTACATTTTATTTTTCTTATTTCATTACATTTGTATATTTTTTCTTTTCCCCCTTGACATGCTCAGATTTTATCTAAGTAACATTTTTATTGGAGATCTTGTAGAGTTAAAGTCATAGTATTTTATTAAGTAGAAGGTCTACACATAACCTTGACGCACTGTGTGTGATCGAACAAGGTAGGTTTGGGTTCGAATTTCGCTTACAGGAATATTTATATTTAAAATAGGTATATAAAGATATTTTTTTTTAGTCTAGATAGATGCATTGCAGCGTTAGGTTACGCCAAACAATATCAAATAGTTTACTATTAAATTTGTACATTTTACTCCATCCATAGTAAATTATTAGTACGTATTTACAATTTATATTATTTTCCAGTTCAATATTGCAATTCGCTATACATTAAATTTCCTTTTATTAGACTCATATGTGAATATGGCAGACCAATGTCAGCAAGCATTTATTGCTTCTACGTGGATAGAAAATAGAAAACAGATTATCTTATCACTAAATTCTCTCCGTCCATCCATAAAATAAAATTGAGGCCATCTTGGCGCAGTGGAACAGCGTTTGACGCAAACGCGATTGGTTACGGGTTCGATTCGCATTCGGGGGAATGATTCTATTTTAATATTATATTCATTTCTCCGCACTGGTACCAAAGACAAATCGTGGCGTTGAGTTCCGCTACTCGATACACAGTGTATCGCATTCCGGCAGAAAGTGGAGAACGGAATGTTTTGACACCCAAGTTTTCTTGACTACCCTGCAAATACCTACCTACCTACCCTGAAAAAGCGTAAAGCTGTAAAAAAAATTAAAAAAATAAAGTCATCTAGAGCTTCAGCTTTTTTAAACAATTACAACATATCCACAACTTTCTTTAGTAAAAAGTATTCTATTTCATTCCATAGTAGTTATTGCATGAGTCTCCTTTTATAGTTCTTTTTAACAAGTTCATATTAACACGTCGATATTAACATTAAACGATGACTAAGGTACGACAAACTGTAAAATAATGAGTAAACAAAAAAAAGCCTTTTGAAAGTCAACTGGCTACCTCAATTACGAATTAGTGATTACACGTGATTTGAATGAAATTTATCGATGATTTTGTATTATAATATTTTAAAATAATATTCAAAGGCTGAATTTTTATACATTGGTTACAACTATTGCTATTCACACACTTCATTTTTTAGAAAACGTATAAAAAATTCAAGCTTCTATTATTGGCTTGGACGGTTTCTAAGAGGCGCGGGTTTGAATCCCACTGCGTTCAAATTTTAATGCGTTTTCTAAATATTTTGTAGTTGTTTATGTTATTTATATACATATTCCATAATATATAAGTGGGCAGAGAAAATCTATGACGACAAAAATAGTGTGACGACACTCTGTTCTACAATTTAAGCTTTACTTTTAGATACACTGTGTGTACGGTGGCGGATATCGATTCCACATGAAAAGAAAATGACTTAAATATAAACTTCCCTCAAATGGGAATCGACCCATTTCAGTTCTTCAAATATGGCGCTTCGAACGTGCCAGTCACTTCGCCAATGTCACGTTGTATGGAGGACACACGAAGGAGATTGATCGGTAAAAAAGAAAATAGTTACAATGTTATCGATTGCAT
Source organism: Podotricha telesiphe (assembly GCA_038994665.1). Classification (NCBI taxonomy): domain Eukaryota; kingdom Metazoa; phylum Arthropoda; class Insecta; order Lepidoptera; family Nymphalidae; genus Podotricha; species Podotricha telesiphe. Next base: position 113,516 of record JAOYRR010000278.1, on the reverse strand, counting down.
GTTAAAAGGAAATCTACGGTATCAAATCTATAATCAGATGATATAGAACAAATTGAATATTGACAATTGATACATACACGCACGACATTAAAGGTTAGTAATGACTAATATTTAAGGGTTTTATAATTTTATTTATTTTGACTATTAAGGGACAAAAACTTTATGAGTAAGACCATCATAAATAGAACTAGTTAACTTAGTAGGGAATCGAACCCACGACCGGCCAAAATTTCTCAATTGCCCCACAACTGTCATATAATGACAAGTGGTGTTACCCACTTTAAAATATTTATAATCGATAGTTTTAAGTATGTACCAAATTAAGTTTGAATACAATTTGTAAGGTAAAATAAGTGTTTGCAAAACATTGCGTCACGAACGGCCACGGAGCATGATTAAACTTGCAAAAGCGAAATACAACCAAGTAAAGATTAGTTGAAGGGAATGGATATGTTGTGTCGATATTTTGTATTCTTTTGCTATTCTTTTGGATTTTATCGAAAGAATACAGCTCTATTTCTGAGTGTAATAAATAGAAATCAATCACAAACTTTTCTCTTTTTTTTATAGTATTTCTATTATTGTTAACATTTTTAGTATTACGATTATTGTTAACATGACATTTTGTATGCATGTAAAAATTTAATATGACATAAAGTTTGGACTACCAGAAGTAGACATCAAGTGAGTTCGATGTGATAGTCAAAGAGAACTTAGTGACAAGTCTCTAAAACTAATAACTTACATTGAGCTCACAACATATACGTCACTATGGCGTCTATCGAATGCAGTTTAGTAATATTAAAATGAATTCTCATTGTGGCCCAAGTGGAATAAGGACCTAAAAAGAAGTTTATAGTGTGTTTTTTTAATCGCCAGTCAAATATTTTGTATTGATCAGGAAATGCTTTTAAATATTTTTATTCATTCATCATCATCATCTTCAGCTGGATAACGTCCACTGCTACAACGCCATTTTGAGTGGTCACTGGCCTCCCCATCCAGCGGTTTCCCGCAATTCTGTCTAGGTTATCAGTCCACCTGTTCATTATTATAAACTAATTTCATAAAAAATATATATTAATTTTCATTTAATTGTACATGAAAAATATATACAGTGGTGTCGGTTACGGTAACAGTGTCGCGAGTTTAATGTTTGTTTTTTTTTCTCATCTCAAGAAATGCCTAACGCACCTAAACAAGTCTGCATTTCAAAAATATTTTCCTTTTTTTGCGGAGAACGGCGTGTTTTAACACTGAATTCTCTTTCAAATAAAAATATCGATAAATTAAAAAACAAAAACAAACATCACTATGATAATGCGGTACCGATCATTGTCAATTGGATCGTGACCAAAATGTACGTATCCGTTTATTATCTTAATAATTTTGTATACAATCTTGAGCGACTGACTCATTTTTAGCAGATCCAAGGTTTTAATGTTAACCTATTTTTAAAACAAATATATTGAAGTACTAATATTTTAAGTATTTTACTTGTAAAGCAATCTATATGGTTTCATTATTACGTAGATTTCGGGTTCAAATTTGTGTGCGATAAATTTAATACAAAAAACAGCTTACCGTTTTATTTCCGATATCATATAATCTCAAAAAAAAAAAAAAATTATGAAGTTCAAAATACAGTAGATTTATTTTTGTTAAAAAAAATCTATCACTTTCTTTATTGCACTTTAAAGAAAAAAACAGGACACAATACTAGAAACATAGATGATATAATGCAATTCGTGTAAGTCAGTTTCCTATCTCAGAGAAATGTTGCTATAATTATGTAGGTAGTTTATATTTAAAACATTTTTTATTTAAAATGTGCAATGAAAAGGTGTGTAGAGTGACCGAGGTCTTCCTACATGGTGTGGGTGATTTTTTTTTATTTTGTAGACTATAATTGAGTGTAATTGTTCCTTACAGACTGACTGCCGTCAAAAGTCATCAGTCTTTTTACAAAAACTAATTATTGATACGAAATTTATTTCTATACGAAATTTATAAAGGTCATTGCGGCGCCATGAAACGCGATGGTTGTGGGTTTGATCGGGATCGAACCTTTTATTATTTATATATACATTAGTGGGCTAAGAAATGATCCATTGTACCATTTTTTTACTCTATTAAGTGAAAACGCAGGACTGAGTTCCGTCATTTCATTAATTTCTCGTGGAATATAGAGTGAATTGCCACTAAATTCTTTTTATCCTGATATGTGGGAAAAAGCGTAAAGCTATTATTTTACTGTAGCAACCATGACAAGTAGTTGATAGCTTTGCGATTACAAAATTTCAATTCATATTGCACATTGTTGCGTAAATGTTGCTTTAAATTATAACAACTGATAAGTGGCGAGTTTGACATGAAATAATTTATATTGTAAGCTGCAATATTATTTTGTATTATATTATAACAATATTATTCTATTCTACTTAGTCTTGCTATAAATTTTGTTACAAATAAAAACAAAAAATGTTTTTTTGTTGTACGTTACATTACCTTGTCTGTACATTAATATAAAACAATTAAAAATCATTTTCTCTGTGACGTCCCATTGTTTACCGTTTAAGTAGTTGTTTCGATTTAACCGCCCTATTATTTTTCAAATGATTAGTTAAAAAATGACCAGTGCGTCTGCAAGTCCTAAGTGACCTTTTAAACTACGCGACATGGTTCTAGGTGCTATCTTTATCTTCCGACATATCTTTTACAGGATTTCTTCGAATTCTTTTTCTTTTTCGTACGACCACTACGAGGACCGCTGGATCTCTTTCTGTAACAAATATACATAAAATACTGACCATTTCCAAGCGTATGGAGTTATTTAAAAAATATGGAGAATTTTAAAAAATGTATTTGGTGCCATACCTAGTCTATGTAATGCAATCACAGAGACTTGGTTCTCTTTATCACCCCACTCCATTTTTAGATCACTAAATAATTTGCAATATATTAGCGCGAAAATAAAAAAAAACAATGAACAATCATATAAAATGACAGATTCCAAATTCAAAAGTAATTAACGTTTAAAGTTTGTTTGTTCCGGCTGGACCGATTTTGACGGGACTTTCACTGGCAGATAGCTGACATAACAAAAAGTAACTTAAGCTTCGTGAAATCGCGCGAGACGAAATCGCGGGCACAGCTAGTCAATAAAAAAAATTACAACAGCATTACTCAGAAATTCATCCACGCGTTCCTTTTATTTACATTTTTCTTTTTGTAGCACACCTATTGCTTATTGCTAATTCTTAAATAAAATTTCCCATTTGTTATCAATACATTACTGTTTTAAAGTTCAGATATAAACCAATTAAGTTCTACATAAACGCAGTGTATACGCTATATCTAAAAAATGGTATAAACAAATATAGAATGAATCGACGCAGTAAATGGCGTAACATACTTGTCGAGACAGGATAATGCTATGTATGACGAAAAATAGATTTACTTCAATTAATATTACTCACGTGTGATTGTTTTGGTTCAGTGGATATGTATAAAGTACGTAATTTCTTACAGATTCAAATCTAGTTTGAGGTTAAAAATTGTATGGGTTATCTACATTTATGTACTAGCCACCCGCTCGCGGCTTAGGCCTTTTCTTTTCGTGGCATTAACACGCAATGTTTCGAATTATGAAACTGGAGAACGGAGTGTCTAAGCAACAGATTCTCTTTGCCTATCCTTTTAAATGTTTTCCTTTTCTTTTCAACTCCCGCCTTTTCCCACATAACAGGTTATAGCAGTGTCATCATATCCTAGTGTCATGATACTTCGTTTTCCACTTTTAGACTGAATTCCAGACATACCCTACTGAATAGTAGAACTTTGTCTTACTAAAGCGAGGAATTAAAAAAATATATATAATAGTCTTCAAGTGGGGATCCAATTCACAACCAATCGCGTTTACAGGCAAATCACAGACACTGTCCTACTGCGCCAAGATAGCCTCTTGGTAAATCTTTGAGATAAATATTTGCAAACATATTTTTTTGCAATTTTATAACTGATATCTCTAATCTTTTAATGTTGTTTATTTATCAAGGTATTAGTCTAGAAGTGACGAAATAAGAACGTGCAAGAGGAAATTATGACAATGCCCTTAAAAGTAGTGCAATAATATTGCTCAATAAATTGCAAAAGATTACACAAAGTGTATTCTTTTGCATAGCTGGGTAATAAGAGAAGTATCATGATACTTCGTTCACTATTTTCGGCCCGTGGCGGAACTGAACTCTGCGCTTTGTCCAGGTACTAGAGCGGAGAAATAAAAATAATATATAATAATTTCCCCGAGTGGGAATTTAACCAAAATGGTCGCGTTTGCAGTTAGTCGTTCACTGCCATAATTTTCTTGTCTCTTGAGACTTCCACATCGGATGTTCCAAAAGCATGTAACTTTTTTCTATTATATCTTAACGCTTTCATCTCAAAAGTGACACTTCGTGCTTTCCACCCAAAATCGAGACATTGTGTATTGAATTGGCCTGGCCAATAAGCTGAATGGCCATTCTCATCTTGCCAGAGGGAAAAAACAAAAGAATACAAATATAACCATTGCCTGTAGTTGGAATCGAACCCACAACTATCGCATAACTGTTGTACTAACATGTAGTCATTTGAATAAAAAATATCTCCTTCAACAAAGTTTAAAGCCCAATCAATAGTTGGATAAAATTCAGGATAACCATTTTTTGCCAAGCCACAGACTGAAAAACGAGAACTTCTCATACAATACCACAAAATCCTGTGTCGATGACCAAATTGAGTCACCGATGTCCGTTACCAATGAGTAAGAATTAATTAAAGCCGAAAAAAAAACGATTAAATTTATCGATTGATGGTTAAAAGACTTTGGTACTTTAGAATAAAGCTCATATTGGTCCTTCGAGCCATACCGTTAGGGCCAAGGATTGTTCTGCGAAAATTGACGATTTAGAATTTGTTTTAGTTGATGTTAACTGTTACTTAAATTATGGAGAGGACAGCTTCGTAAACTTGCGCCCTGAGATCCAAGATTTGATACGTAATTTATTTGATATATGTAATTGGACTGGATGAATGTTATTGGTTGTCCTTTTGTAGGTATGGGTCAAAGAAATTAAGATTTCAAATAAAAGATGGGTATTTTGTATAATATAATATATAAAAAGAGTTTATTTTTAATATAAAAATAATGATTTTAATTGGAAAATCGACCGTTAGTAAGCTGCTTTATTGAAAAGTTTTAGTAATTTAGGTTTTATATTTTGATTAAAAGACTCAATTCAATACTTGTGTGGTTTATTGACTTATTGACTTGAAATATTCTTAGTTTTGAGATACTATAAAAATTATATGCAATGCAGTTATATAATCAATCAGTTGAGGTCATGCCGCAGTGGGATAACGTCTCACACGTCAGCTGCAAATGCGATTGGTTGTGGGTTCGATGCCCACTCGGAGAAATGATTATACTTAAAAGATATATTTTCGCCCTGTGAAAAAGCGAAAAGATGTAAAAACATTAGTTAAAAACTTTGGTATAGTACAATAAATAATACAACTACTATGTACCCATATTAATTAAAATAAAGATAAAAATTTTCCCTGCCATTTTTTGGTAAAAAGCAGTGAGTTTTCAATAATAAATCACTCTGCTCTCCATTGCCCGTCCATTTAGAAACAAGTCGGCCATACAGAGATATAATAGTGTTTGTTTACACATGCACATAAATATGTCTAACTTTCTTGTATAAAATGTTCCGTTCTCCACTTTCCGCCTAACTTGGAGACAATGTGTTCTGAACGGAAAACCGTGCTTTATCCTATTATATCGGTAAGAAAATAGCCAAATTTGAATGTAATCATTTCTTCGAGTAAGAATTGTACTCACACCCATCGCCTGCTCAGACAAACACTGCGCCACTGCGGCACGACGGCCTCAACACGTATATTATTTTATAATTATATGGATATATAACGTGATTATAGGATTTTAATACTAATAGGAAAGAAATGCATGTATATGGGCGATGCGGGTGGCCTTGTTGATAAGATAACAATTGCGGAAATACAAAATGATAACAAACAAACATGCGACCTTCTGTTTCATAATATTTATTAATTACTACGTATTAATATGTCGAGTAAATGGCAATCGAGTAAGAGGGTCACGTTGAAGCCTATTGAGGCTGATGTTATATCATTCATCGTGGCGCAGAGGGACAGCGTGTAATGAAGGTTGTGGGTTTGATACCCATTTAAGACAAAGATGGGACAAAACGCTGCGTTGGCGTTTAGCCGCATTAAAGCGGAGGACAGAGTCTTTTGACATTATGGTTTTTCTCACTGCCATAGGAAAAAAGCTATAGGCTATATATAGCTATAAATTTATTAATATTTAAAAATAATTAATACATAGAAATTGTGTATCCTGACACCGAAACTCTCTTCTTGATGGCAAATTTACCGACATTTAGAGACTGTGATTAAATAATATAATACTACTTATAAACAAGCTTAGTCTTTCTAAGATGTAACTATGTTTTAGTTTTAATATAATATTATTATGTCACTAACATCAATCTGTATATTAATACTTAAAATTAAAACTTTCAATTTATTATTGCAAAATTGATACGGCCGAAGGAGTATGATGGTCATGAGATAATGCCTGACTGTAATCGCGATTAGTTGGGAATTCGATTCCCACACTTGTCAATTATTATATTTTAATCATTTCTCCGCTTGAGAACGGATCTTGACATTACTTTTTCTCTGTCTCGCACGCATTCATGTACGCAGTCATGTAAAATAGGGGGAGGTTAAAAATAATAATAGCACATGACATTTGGCATAAACAGAAATTACATATGCGTTGCCTAATAATTTATGATTAGTAAGTAATAGTAATAGTTCACGAGATAGAATTATGATAATTAAAAAAATTAAGCAAACAAAAAATATAATAATAAAGTATAATTTAAATCCTATATTATTTCGTCGGAACTATGATATCCAAGTATATTGGTTCTAAACCTATTGAAATCTTTACAAATAAATAAAATTAGAGTGTCTGCTTGTAAAATTATAACGACCGCTTTTTACTAAATAATATATACACGGTATATATACCAAAATAAAGTTTTTAACAATTTTTGTCTGTCTGTCTCGGCTTCTGGAACGGCTAATTTCTGGAACGGAGACTTTTACTGACAGATAGCTGATGTAATAATATGTAAAGTAACTTTTATTATAGAATTCCACGCCGACAAAGTCGCAGGCACAAGTAGTATGACTATAATATTACTCCATAGCAAATTTCAATTACATACATAATCTATTCAACGTGTCATGGATTCATACCCACCATGCCCCAATTGCTATAGAAAAACTAAAACCAACCAACCAATCAATATTTATCTAGCCACGTCTATAATATTACTACAATACAACAATAGGCTTATAATTGGCGTCTAATTGCCAGTAATAAAGAATACTATGCAGATAATAAACGTATCATTAGGTTTTATAGCAAACAGTTATTTAGATGTGACCTCAGTAATAATTTCAAATGAGCAGCCTCTCAGAACATGCAGGTGCTCGTCTAACGTTTGTATAAGCACTGGTCGTGGGTTCGATTCCTAGTAGTAGAAATAATTGATAAAACAAGCAGCCTCACGCCTTTTCCTGCAAAGCAGCAATTATTCAACACGCAATATCTCAATTTCAGACAGAAAGTGGAAGACAGAGTGTCTTGACACCTTGAAGCTGCAAAATAAACCCCAAGTCAGATTTGAACTCAAGACCAACGCGTTCTATCCACATACCAACACTATCACAGCTAAAGTATAATTATAATAAAAACAATTAAATTTTCATTAAGGTATTTATATTTGATACACTTATTTATTCAGCGGGAGCGTTGGCCGCGTATCTCCTTCACCTGTGGTTTGAACTCCAAGGTCACTACTGTTTCCGACATAATATATCAGATTTTTTTCTTATTATAATCATAATCCATACTAATGTTTTAAATGCATAAGTTATCTATGTATGTCTGTAGGTGACGTCATCACGACCAAATCGTTGAACTTATTGGGTTGAAATTTTATATAGAGATACTTGAGGGTATGGGGATGAACACAGCCTGCCTGCAACTTTTATCACAAATTTTTAGCTACTGCAGGAATTTCATTGTTTTAAAAAAGGTTGCCGAAAATAAGAATCAGCTATAGTTCAAGCGGCCAATGCCGCAAGCGGGTCGCTAGTAATTAATAAAATTGTTTGATTTGAAAATTTGAAGATTCGCGCTTTTTTCTCGCGAAGTAGACTTCAAAGAGAACTCGCATGTTCCACATTTACGAGTCAGGCATTTTTTTTATTTCAAATATTTATATAAAATTGTAGTGATTTTATTTAACCTATATATCTAGGTATAAAGTCTGCGGTATAGGCAACTAAGGATGTAGTGTCAAAACACTCTTGTTTTTTGCGTATCACTCAAAGATTTATGTTTACATTCAGATACTTTCTTCGAGTACCGTGTACTTATTTTGATGGATTATATATAACTGAACTAAACTTTAAGTTGACCTCGCGTCAACTCTAATAGATGGCAGACTCAAAACCATCTTAAACAATTTCTTTACCGTTAAGATTTTATTATACATTTTAAGTATCAATTTCCAAATTTAAGTTTTTGTCCGCATATAGGAAACTTAGTTTACAAAAACCTGAGAACTAATCAGTACCCATGTTATTACGACCGATAATTTTTTTGTCAAAAGCCTTCCGCTATAATTTTTTGCTTTGGCTTTGTATCGATGAAATCAATTATCTTTTAAAGTTCTTGGCGACGTTATATAGTTTTCATTGAAAAAAGAACAGAAAGTTTTAGTTGTGACTGATTTTAGTAATAAGAGAATGACAATGACAAAGAAGTAATTAATTTTTAAAATCAGTTTTTTATATTTAAAACCGAAATGAAGTTGGTCAGGCATTAACTGGTTTTAAAGACGTTATAGGTGGATTTTGATAAGTTCGACAATAGTTTTGGGTTTGGTTCTCATTCGGGCTAATATTTCATCTATTTTTGTATAAATTAAAAAAGAACATTAATATGTAGTATACCCATATATACTTAAAATTACCAAAATTGCCAAAATATTCCTATTAGTTGTTTGTCATGGTTTTTGTTATTATTTTTATTAGCTATAACCTTTTTCCTGCATATTAGGGTAGTCAAGAAAAACCTAGTGTCAAGACACTCCGTTGTCCACTTTCCGTGAGCATCTGAAACATTGTGTATATTTTATTAGTATTTCTTATAAGCGATGGTTGTGGGTTCGATTCCCACTCGGGAAAATTAAGGTTTATCTTAGGTTCCAGTGCGGAGAAATAAATGCGCGGCGTTGAGTTACGCGATTCAACACGCAATGTCTGCAGAAACTGACAACGGAGTGTCTTGAAACTAGATTGTCTTTGACTGCCGTGCTATGCGGGAAAAAACGTGAAGCTGCATGTTATTTTGATTTTTCTCTTCGCCATGACAATATGAGCTACCTATAATTACGGATTTTAACAAACAAACTAAACTTATTACTTTTCACAAACATACATATATAAAATAAGTATTATTTTGTAAAAAAAAGTATTATTTTATACAAAATAGTTATTTTGTATAACTTATTCAGTGAAATATTGTATCGAGTTGGCAAAAGTTCGTTTAAAATCTTTTCCCAATAATAATACTTGTTATGTCAGCTATTCGACTGGGCATTGGCACTCTGACATGACCTTCAGTTAGACTGTCACATTCACCTTGGGCGAGGTCAGTGACGTTTCCAGCCTTTTTTACTAGACTAGAGTATAAAAAAGCCTGAATATCAGCCTTAAAATTCAACATTTATACATTAGTATAAATGTTGAATTTTAAGAAATTATTGTTTGAAGTTACTTTTATAATTGACTTTTTTACCTATAATAATCTAGTAGGCTTGGTAATGCGTAAATGTACTATATATACAAAAATGTATGTCAAGCACGTCAAATGTACGTAGCGACTAGTTTTTTATTTATGATGAAATAATATGTTTAATACAGTTATCGTTATAATAAAATTATTTTTTAGTTTAGATTTAATATATATTGTATTTGACGCCATCGTGGCATCGCCATCGTGGGACAGTGTCCGACTGTAACCGCGATTGGTTATGGGTTCAATTTCCAGTCGGTGATATGATCATAATTTTATTATTTTAAGTTCTCCGCTCTAGTGATAAAGACAAAGTGCAGCGTTTAAGTGCGCCACTCAACATGCAATGCCTCGAAATCTGAGTGAAAGCGGTGAACGGAGAGTGATACTAGGTTCTCTTTGTTCTACGTTCTCTTTGCCCTATGAAAACTTTATGCGAGACAATGTGCGAAGCTGGAAAAATTAAATACGAATATATTTTATTTTTACCATATTTATTAATCTATAAAGGATATAAAAGGCTTTTCCCCCAACAGACAGTCGTTTAGCTTCATGAAATTCAACACGTTAGCTGGTATGTCAGTCACCTGTGCCTGTCAAATACACCACCTATTCAAGTCTTGTCAGTCATGTCAGTCTGTGTCGGACGCTGCAACAAAGGATCGATGACTTTAGCGAACTGCCAGTCACATTTAGCGTGGAGCGAGCGAGTGAGTTTTCTCTTTGAATTTAGACGAAAGCGCTGGAACCATTCGTTTTATACTATTTATTATTTTTAATTGTCAGTAATATAAGCTACAGCAGTTGTCATGAAAAGAAAACATATTTAGGCCATATATTTTTGATGAAATTAATTGTTTTGGGAAGGCACTGTGGTGTGATTATAAACGCGATTGGCTGTGGATTGGATTTTCACAAGAGGAAATGATTTTATTGAATTTAAGACCAAGCGCGGCATTAAATTCCACCACTCAACATACAATGTCTCCATTTCAGGCGGAAAGCGGAGAACAGAGTGTCTTGGCTTACACTTGGTTTACACTTGGTTTATTTTGTGTCTCATAAAGATTGTGGGCTATATAAATAATAAAATATATTTTATCCATGTCTGCTTAGGCGAATTGCTGTGTTAAGCTCCAATATGTATAAAGCAATATCACCAAATACAACGAAAAAATAATGCAATTGAAAGCATTATTGATATTTTGCTTATATACTTTTATTAACACTTCAGTCACTGGCCTTTTATATCACACTAGTGATCTGCTAGCTGCTTCGCCCGAGCCAACTATAGCCGTTTCGTATTTTAAGCGGCCTTATCGTAAAAACAATAAAATTCCTGGAAAACTGAAATAAATGGTAAAAAAGTATCCCATGTTCATCCTAAGTATATCAAGTGTATTTTTATACAATTTTCTCACAATCGGCTAAGCGGCTTGGCCGTGATGACGTCACAGACAGACAGAGTTACTTTCGCATTTATAATAATAGTGTAGTATGGATTCACCTGAGAAGTGAAGTCATGAAACTGTTTTGATTTACATATTCCATATTATGCATATTTATATTTATAATATAAATTATATTCTCAGAAAATTCATATTAGCGTTTCAGCGCGACTGCATTCTTCAGTGAAATTTTCTGAAATGACAAATTACAAGTGACAAGCTTTGTAACGTACTGCTTTGATGTTGGATGGCACTTTTCTTCAAATTTAATACACGTGCACAGTAAAAAAATACCTGCAAGGTATAGTAAAATAAATTCTGAAATTTATGACGTTTTTAAATGTATATATATATATTATTAAACTATTTAGATTTTTCGCCCGCCCACGTTCTAACTGAAATCACAAACTTTGGTTAAACATACAACTTAAATAATAGTAACTATTACATTAACAAATGCCTCTAATACTATTTTTCTCATATATATCTTCTTTATACAGACAGCCATCAGTTACATTTTTATTATATATATAGATAAAATATTATTTGTGAATATAGAAATGAATAGTCTTAAGAACCAGACAAAATTTTCAATAAGACAAGAACATATAGCGTAGTTGACAAAATTAGCCAGAACTCTTGTATACTTACTTTAATACGTCAATAGGTCGTAAGTCGTCAAGGTGTTAGCATTTTGAAGTGTGTAAATAATACTTTGGAATACAACTTTAAATCTTATTACATTTTTATAAGGCTCTAAATTGCTTGGCTTTATGGAGCTTTTAACTCACTTTCGTAGAAAAGCTCTCCCTATTTCACCTGCTTTTGAGGAACTTCCTTGGATCGGTGTAACAATGATTGATTTAATGCTATGAGAACAAACTGCGGCTTCAATTACAATTAGGTGGTAAAATGTTGATATAACAATTAGTTGATTGATTTTTTTACATTTTGTTCAATTTTACTGCAACTTTTGTAGCTTTTAGGTTTTTAATATAATTTCTTCATGTAGATAGTTCAGTATTAATACAATTGGTAAAGTAAAATTTAGAATCGCTTTTAGTAACGTAGGGCGCGGATTCAAATTATATGTACGGAAAAATAATATAGAAAGGAACCAAAGGCTAAATTTTGAATATAAAAATATATATGACATTTTGAAAAGCCTTCGCAGCGCAAATGCTGTCTATTTGATTGAAAATTTTATTGGCTGTGGGTTCAATTCACAATACGGGAAATGATTAAATTAAAGTTATTTTGATTTCTCCGCACTGGTACCTAAGACAAAGCGCGGTGTTTAGTGAACACGCAATATCTCAAAGTTTCAAAGATTTCTCATTCGGGAGGTAAGTGGAGAACGGAATGTCTTCACGCTAGGTTCTCTCTGACTACTGAGCTGAGCTGAAAAAAAGTGATATTGAACATTGGGTGACGAACTCTAACACCAAGCTATGATAAACCTTTTTTTGTAATATAGACAAGGCAAACGAGCGTTCGGGTTACCTGATATTAAATGATCACAGCCTCTCACGACCCCGTATAGCTAGAAGAGCAGGGATTACAGGGATGTTGCAGGCCTTAAATAATTACATTAGCAAAGTATGTATATATCATATGTATGTTAATACCCTATGGAATGGAGAACTTAGTGTCTTAACTCTGCATACATCTTAACTCTGCATACATCTTAACTCTGCATACATCTTAACTCTGCATACGTAAAGAAGCTTGAGGGTTCTATAAATAAATTTCACTACATTTTTTATTCAATGATATTTAATAGGTTCTGGTTTTAGTTTGTTTTGGTTTATACTATGTATATATTCCGCATTACAAGTTGTGATGAGCTACTTGATATATGTATTCATATCCTATAAGCTTACTACTATTAGGCACTAGCCTCATTAAGTGTAATTTGTTTAAGATTTTGTCAATACTTATTGTGTGCACATTTGTATCGTAACGTATGTGTATGTAAATAAATAATATTTAATAAAAAAAAAAAAAAAAAACATCTTTACATAATAATTATTGCAATAAGCATCGTACGTTTAAAATGATATTGAAGTCAGTAAATTCTAATTCTCTTAAAGCTCTACAGTTGTATTAGGTTCTACAGTTATTTTGTATAATATAAAAAGATATGTAAGTGTAATAAGTTTCCCTGACCTTGGTATAAAGATAATATCCTTTACATTTTAATAGAGTAGTGTATAAAATCAATTGCGCTTTATTCGTGTACATAATATATAGCTTAATGGGCTGAGTCGCAAAACTGGTTACATCGATCGTGGACTAAATAATCCTATTGAGTGATGAATGGTACCTTAACTTACAGGCTAAAGCGATTTGTATATATATTTGTATTAAAAAATCTATAATAGATTATAATTTTAAAACCACGCTGTAGCTTCAAATTAATTAATTTTAGGAAGATTTATATTTTAAAGATTATGCGGCACCAAGTTCACCACCTTGCTGTTTATATGTGCGGAAATTATAAAAATAATACAGCAGATTTTCTAACACATAGCAGTGTATTCAGAGAGAACCTAGTGTTAAGACACTCTGTTCTCCACTACCCGTCTGATATCAAGATGTTGCGTGTTGAGTGGCAGAATTTACTGCCATGCGTTGTTTTAGGTTCTATTGCGGAGAAATAACAATAATTTTATTATAAACATTCCTCCGAGTGCGGATCGAACCCACAACCAGTCACGTTACCAGTTAGACGTTGTGTCACTGCGCCACTATGGCCTCAAATTTTCATTGAACAAAACATATTTAAAAATACAATAGAATATTTTTATTATTAAGAATCATTGTTGAGTTTCGTAATATGTAAGTAACAATGTGGTTTAATAATTCTTAACTTGTCTTTTATATGATGTAGTTCTTAATGCGCAGTAGGGGTCTTGATTGTTCTATCCAAAAATACCGGACAGAAATAATTACAGGCCAAATATAATATAACAAATATGTAATCTGACTAAATAAAAATAATAAATAATACAATTCTTAAGAAAAAAATGTTACACATTAGTTATTTTCTATGGATAATAAATTATTAATTTATACTAAAGTTGAAATTATTAAAAAAAACACTTTCTTGATAATACCGCTTTACGCTTATAACTTAAGATGCCCAAATAAAATAATAATAAGCTATTTTGGAGCCATTACAATATTAAATTCATATAGGGAGATTAATTTAATAACTGCACTTGTAACATGACTGAATTAATACTAAATATTCATTAAAAGTAGTAGTAAATTTTTATACGTTGATGATGATGATGATGAATGATGATGATGATGATGATGAATGTGTGTGTGTGTATGATGATGATGATATGATGGGTGGATGGGTACGGTAACAGATTTGATATTTTCTCAGGTTTTCAAATTTTCAGCAGAGAGTTTGATGTCCATACACTATGTTGTTATAAATACAGAACATCGACTGCGTAACGCTATTTATTGAGACAATCGTGTGGCGCAGTAGTACAGCGTCTGACTACAAACGCTATCAGTCGTAGGTTCGATTCCGACTCGGTGATTATATTCAAACTATTTTCATTTCTCCACTCTGGTACCTACGACAAAGCGTGGCGTTGAATCCCACCACTTACCACGCAAAGTAAAAATTTCTGGCGGAAAGTGGAGAACGGAGTGTCTTGACTCTAACTTCTCTATGGAATCAGGGTACTGCTAAGCGGGAAATATGAAATGATCTACCACTAATCACTTCACCAACTCTACTTTTTATACACCACCACGTATTTATTTCACTTTATTAACATGGTGGGTAATATTTTAAAACTCCTTTTTTACAATCTCCCTATTATCGTCAATATCGTGTTACAATACGTGCTTATAAATGATACCCTCACTACAGAATCCAAGTGTGTAGGACTTAACTACCCAAATTGTTCAACATCACGTATTCCTGAAACACACACTGCTAAATACTAACAGAGGGTGAATGATGTAATTTATCATATTTTGTTTAAAAAATAGCCATTTTTCAATACATTCTTTAGAAAAATTGTTTTAAGTGATAGGACAAGTAAGGAGAATATGGTGTTTAAAACATTCTATTCTACATTTTTTGTCTAAGTTCAATATATTGCTTGTTGGGAGCGGAGAATTTGGAATAATTTAAATATAAAATTTATCTCAAGTGGGAATCGACTCGGCAACCACCGTGTTTGTATTCGGACGATATCCTACTCCGCCACATAGCCTATATCTATTGCTTAAATTCAACTTACAACTATATATCAAATTTACAAATAAATTAAGCGATATATTTGATCGTAGAGCAAAATGAATTTTCATACATAAAAAATAATTTTCTATATTTGGAGCCATTGCATTTTGACGCACTGGGACGTCTAACTCGTCTAACTAACGTCGGGAACGTCTGAATGCATTTGCGATCCCAGTCGGTGTAATTATTATAATTTGATTATTTTTATTTCTCCAATTTGTTGAACAAGACAAAGCGTGGCGTTGAGTTCCGCCACTCAAAAATCATGGGTAGAAAGTGAAGAACAGAGTGTATTGACACTAGGTTCTCTTTGATTACCCATTAATATTTTACCCAAAAAATATATATTCTCCATTCTCTCAAAAAAAGCCTTATATAATATTAAAATATATAATTAATTAGTACTTCTCGTTTATAATAACGCCTACTCTTTCATTTCTAAGACACTTTAGTTTATTCACTCGTAAATACCGTTGTCAGTGCATTGAACTCCGACCTTCGCTGGGAGCGAAACAAGTGTCTGAAATCGGTATGGATTTCGGATTTTAATTTTGATATATTATATTAAAAAAATCTTTTGAATATATTTATTTATATGAATCCTAATATTAACTCTATCTATGACGTCAACACAGAAAATCGCTGAACCGACGGTGAGGAAATTTTGTATAGAGATAATTGAGGACCGTTGAGGGATGAATACAGGCTTTTTCACCCATCTTTTTTTGTTTTCCCAGGAATTTCATTAAATTAAATTTAGCTACAGTCAACGCGGGTGAAACCGTGATGGGTCGCTAGTATATATATAAATTTCTTCCGTTACTCACTGAGTGACTGACAGACACCGCACAGCCTTACGGCTGTCCAGTTGTTACGGACTGGGCGTAGAAAGCTGAATTGAGGGTCCCCACCAAAAGTGTATTTTCCGAAAGTCCTACGGGAATGTGGAAAATTAGATTGTACATTTTACTGTCTAAACTATGGAAGATGTAATAGAAAGTCAATACAAACGGAGTTACGGAGAATATTCGTTTAATATATTTTTATATGTACCTGTCAGTATGAAAGCGAATTTACTATAAAAAAATAAGTTATATTATTTTTAATCTGACTAGCAATATTTGTTTGGCTTACTAAAATTTATTTGTTAGTCACTCGGTACCAAGTCACTATATGATAATTCTTAAATAATCGAATGGAAAATGTAGTGAATGAAATGGGATGATATATACTCGTATATATATTTGATAGCAATTTTGTCGAACAAAATTTAAATTGTTGTAACTTTTGTATTTTTGGAAGAATTGAAATAAAATAAACATTTAAGGTTCAGGGTAGTTTACACAATTACAATAGTCAAAACTGAATTAAAATCGGTAAGCCGTTTCTGAGACACAGAGACAAACATAAAAAATATATATTATTGTTTTCGGTTCTAATACTATTTATAAATTTCCCCAATCATAATTTGTCTCACACATCACCCATGTACAGACAGCGATCAGTTTTACGAAACAATTTTATTAATCTGTATAGATTATTTTATTATGATAACGCAATCTAGACATTAAATATATCAAAAAATATGAGAAATTCGGCTAAAGAAAAATACACACGCAAACACGTGCTAAACTTAGTACGTTTAAAGGGTGCTCGATGTAAGCTGCTTTCGAAATTGCATGCAGGCATAATATAAACACAGCTAAATGTATACAAAATTTGTTTACAATCGCTTCAGTTATATCTGGATACAGTCTACCAAAACGCAGCACAATTCAGATGAAATCCTTGAAATCTAGATGGATTTTACAACTAGTTATTTTCTGTTGTTAATTCTATAATAGAATATAAAATGGGTTTTGATTAATAATTTAGGATATTAGAAGTTTATTGATAGTACTATATTTGTTAGTTTTGTTTTTGATAATACTAACATTTTATGTTAATTGACGATTCGAAAGTGCTTGCTATGCCTGTTTGAATAAAGAGTATATTATTTTTTTAATTAGGTAGACCCACACCCGATCGCCTTTACAAACAGACAATGTCCCACTGTGCCACGATGGGATAAAATTCATATATATATATTTTAAATTTGCTAAGACATATATATATTGATTTGTTATATATATTGAAATATTGAAGAAGTTTAAAAATAATACAATTGGGCAATGAATAGGACATTGAAGCCATCGTGGCGCAGTGCGACATTGTCTGATTTTATACGCGATGGTTGTGGTTTCGAGTTCCAATAGGAGGATATGATTATATTTAAACTATTTTAATTTCTCCACTCTGGTGACGAGAAAAAGCATGGCATTGGGATCCGCCACTCAGCATGCACTCGAATCTGAGCACACATTGGGGAATGGAATGTTTTGAAAATAGACCCTCTGCCATGCAGGAAAAGGCGTGAAGCTAGAAGAAAAAGTATAGGCGATATATTTATGATTAAAAGAAATCAAAAATATAGTTAAATCTATATTATAAGTTAAATAATGGTTTATCGGAAAATGTACGTAACCAAGTCAGAATCTCGACTAAATTTAAACTACATCACCACATCTATCTGTATTTTAGCTTGGGATTATGAAGAATCATAGTCTTCAAAATTCAGAGGTTTCATCTAATCCCCTACTGGTTGGCGCGAGCCGCGTCCGACGCAAATATTTACGGGCCGCATCTGAGGTCAATTTTCCTAGACTACACTACCAGAATGTTCTAAAAGCCTTCGAAACATCGCTCAAATTTAGTCCTTAGTACGTAATTATAAGGCCTAATTCAGGTGTATTGCGATTTTAGCCATAAAATTGTGAAGGATATTGTCAGAATTTTGGAAAATGTGATTTATTCGTTCGTATTAAGGTATCATCTAGAGTATGATCGTTGTAAATGTATAGTTGAACAAAAAAAACAATCTAGCTATAACTTTTCATGCTATTACCAACTTTATCTGATTATGATAGAGTCGAATTTACTTTGATCCTGTTAGTTTTAAGTGCAGTGCACTTTACCCGTTCAGTGATGCACCTCGCATGGAGACCGATTTATGGTTATAATAAATATATGGGTGTTTAAATTTCTATAACTCTATGTATATATAGAGTTCACTTTATGTCAGATTTGGATCATATAGGAGTTTAGATTTACAGGATTCCAACCTGTTCGTTCCGAATTCAGTCTAAATATAAGTGCTAATATAGCAACACGTTCTAACCCGCTTCACACTTTTTCCCGCTCTACAGGATAGGCAGAGTGAGATTAGTGTCAAGATACTCCGTTCTCAACTTCCCGCCCGAATCCAAGACATTGCTAGATGAGTAGTGGAATTTAACACCGGGCTTTGTCTTGTCACCAGAGCGGAGAAATTAAATTAATACAAATATAATAACTACCCCAAGTTCGATTGGCAATCCACAAGCATCGCGTATACAATCGATGCTGCCACATTGCGCCATTGGCCTCAAATAAGTTTGATTGACAGTGTTTCTTTTAAATTAATTATTTTATAGAATTATTTCAAAATGTTCGTTATCTATAGGATATTTTACTTTATATCTATAAGCGAAATAAGTTTGAAGTCCAAACAATACGTACGAAGAGAGAACTGTAGCAAAAATCACTCTGATCTCCTTCTCATAGACTTTGTACCTAAAAGATGAATGCTATTGAATGCAGCTCGAATTTACACAACTGTTCTAGCCTAAATATGGACAATTCCACGATTAGGATTGGAACCTATAACCATCGTGTCGTGTCAGGCAGATCCACTGCATCAAAATGACTAATATAATACATTTTTGAGTGCCAGGTACATAACAAATACTGATCCGATAGCTATGAAATTTGAATTTAGTGATTTTATGGTATACTTTTATGTTGATCAAACCTTTAAACTTTTATGATGTGATAAAGCTTGAGCTTAATTAAGTTTATTTTGATTTCTTTTTTATATATTAATGTTTTGATAAAAACCTGAATACAGGAAATTATTATAAGATTAAATTCTATGAAAAATTGTCAATCGCTTAATATCGGTTTTCCGAATTTCCAATAATATCAGAAATTTCTCATAGTTTTATGATTGCTGTCCGAAATGGCTGGTTTTGTGTTGCATGATGTTAACCATATATGTTCAAAGGCTCTTTCTTAATGGAACAGTAACGCGATAGTAGGATCAAATACAGTCATGCACGATAAGGGAAAATGGTAAAAACAGAACCCACAACAATTTACGTTTCCAAATAGACGCTATTTGCTGCACCACGATGGTTTTTCACCAAATGCCTTTTACCAAATAACAAATTTACTATAATATGCATTGAGTTGCGGCGCTGAGTTCCGCCGCTCAATCCGCAATGTCTCGATTTTGGGAAGTGAAGAACGGAGTGTGTTGATGCTAGGTTTTCTGACTGGGTAGGTTTCACTGTGATAAATCGTGAAACTGAACAAAAAAATAGTATTTTATATTTGATTTACTAAAACCATCCAGATATACAATTGCCTTTCAAATGTAGTCAAAGATAACTCCAATCGTAGGTATGTTTCCGTTCGATTAATTTGTGGTAGAACCAATCGGTTGGATGATAGCTGGTCGGGCATGCGGTAAAATGTACGGCGAGTCCGGTTACAGTGTTTCCACATCTATGAGTACATAATTATTATTATACCTATACGAATATTATTGAGTTCCGCCACTCAAAAGCCAATGTCTCGATTTTGAGAGAAAGGTGGAGAACGGAGTGTTTTGACACTACATTTCAAAGTCAAATAATTTTATTTAAAATAAGAAGATATATGCTTCAATAATTTAATTTGCCACCGATTCACTAAATTAATGCCTCAGACTTGAGAAGAAGCGGCGTTAGAAACTCAGCGGAACTACTTTATTCAGTTAATTATTTAATATTATTTTTTTATTATTGTTCTGCCTGCTATGTGTGAAAATATTATGTGACTAGCCTAGTCTTGTAGTCTAGTGGATAGTCCATGACTACAGCAATCTTAAGATATCGAGTTTGCATTTTGTATCAAAATAATATTGCTTGCATATTTAGCGGGGTACCCGGAGAATTTACTATTAATTTTACAGATATTGCGTGTTGGGTGTGTTGGGTGGTAAGACTTAACGCTGCTGCGTTTCTGTATTAACACTTACGCTTAGGTTATATTTGTTTTGTTATTTGTATATTAAGTTTTTTTTACATGTTAGAAAATTGTGAAATCACTTTATACTAAATTAAAACAATTCTCAGAACTACTTTGAATAAGTTTTTCGTCAGTTCTTACGAAATATAACGTAATAATGATCTAATTTATTTTGAAGTTCACGATACAACGTCCTTAGAAGTATTGCCAAATGTTATAAAAAGTTATGAGGCAATATATATTATAAGTATACAAATTCTACATGATTTTACTATAAATGTAATAGTATAGATTAAATGATTTTATTTATTACTATCCTTTTTTAAGAGAAAACACGCTCTTACTAGAAATTTTTATTACAGATTTTTATTTCAAATTTAAAATCCAATTCAATGAAAATCATTTAAATCCATGAATCCGTGAATCACAAACAGTGACAAGCGTTGTTTCACCATTATAGATATATAAATGTCGACAGTTTTTCTGTGAATTATTTTTCGTGGAATCGATGCTGTAGTTCAGATAGTGTTGCAGGAAAACGTTCGCAGGACAATAACATTTGATTGAAATCTGTCGTTGTAAATATTATAAACGTAATATATAATATTATTACTTCATTATTAGTTAAAATATATTCCATTCGATAATTGGGTTTAATTTCTGAAAAATATATGGAATACCCTCGCTTTGCAGAAAGAGGAGTTCGTAGTAGTGCCTAGGATTTGAGACAAAAATATAGGATTAATGGGGCCCTCTTAAAATGCCTCGCCTCCACTTGAATGAAATATATACATATATTTGAAATTACTACACCAATATTATGATATTATGATACTGCAACTTGCAAATGATTGATATGGATTTATATTCAACTAATCAGTTCACCATTAAAATATTGTGGTTTTTTAAGTCTAGTTTTACCAACTGTCACTAAGCGCGTCTAAAATTAGTAGTTTCCAAAATTTTGGCTTCGACAGAGAGAACTTACTGTAATGACACTCCGTTCTCTACTTTCCGTCCATATTCGGGACATTGTTGAGCGAATGAACTCAATGCAGCGCTTTGAATGCAAATTAAAATGTTCTGGAAACGGGCCAGAGAAGGAATTGTTAATAATTTTATATATAATAATGTCCCCGATTCAGGATCGAAGTCACTACCATCGCGTTTGCAGTTAGACACTGTGTCACCGCTATAAATATGCGGTAAGAGAGACCTTGGCTGACCTTCAAGAGCATAGTACCAGTACCATACTGGGGGAAGGTCACATAAAAAGCATGAGGGCCCCCGGAGGGTGCGCATGATTGGAATGAGCTGGTAAGGATGAAGCGAAAGCATGCAGGGTCTGTAGCGTTAGTCGCTCCATTCTTTCTGAGTACGGATATAGCTTGAAGTTAAAAAATATAGATAAATATGAATATATACAAAATATAAATAATCATGAAGCTGTAATTAAAATCGTAATGCAAAAGCAATAAATTAATTGCGCATTATTTACATTCGAATTAAATAACAGAAACTATCATATTATTATGATTCACAGTTCACACTAGTAGGTACAATGTTTTTACGCAGTTACAGTTGTTTGAAACACTTGCAACCGGAAATCCGTCATTAGTACAGATGCTTCACTCCCTGGTCGATAGCCAAGATGTTAATACTGTGATATAATGGAAATTATATGAAAATAGTATAAACGAAATATATTAACTGATTTCTCATAGATTTTTAATATTTATATTCTGACTATAAGCGTTATTGGTTGTGGGTTCGATTTCCACTCAGGGGGAATTTGGTACACAACACACAATGTCTCGATTTCGGACGGAAAGTGGAGATCGAGTGTTTTGACACTAGGTCTGTGTCTCTCTGACTACCCTACCGTGCGGGAAAGAGCGTGAAGCTGCTCTAATATAGTTGAGTTTTATAATACATAATTAACTATTATAAAATATTATTGAATATCATAAAATATAATTGAATAAAATATTGAACTAGCTGGTCCGACGATCGCCTTCGATCGATTCACCTTAACTTTTTTTCCAGGTAATGAATGGATATCTAACCGTTTTGGTATATTTAAATCAATTTGATTATCAATAATTTTATATATTGATGTTTGAATAAATGAAATATATGTCACATATCTGATTTCAGCGAAATCGTTAATTTTTTCACAGTTACCAAAGAATAGGGAAGTTATACATTAACACGTTGTTTTCATATAGATTAAGTATGTTGCCAAGTTTTGCGCTTGTTGTAGCCAAATCGTCATTTTCTGTATTAGAATATATTATTGAATATGACAGGTCATCGTGGGGCAGTGGGAAATGATTTTACTGAACATGTAATGGTCGTGGGTTCGATCACACTTTAAGGATGATTGGAATTAGATTATTTTGAATTCTCTGCTTCGGTAAAAAACTCACAGTGTTAAGTTCCGCTACTCAACACGCAAAGTATTAAAATAGGGCGAAAAGTGAAGAATGGGGTGTCTTTACTAGGGTCTCTTTACTTGCCTTATATGCGGAATAAGCGTGAAGCTATAAAACTGATACGCGAGTATATTGAAATAAAAGATATTTAATGTCCCATTTCATACTATTTCTGTTTTATTTTCCTTAGTTTGTATAATAATACAGTTTTATTTTTATTAAACTGTATAATACAGTATTTTCAGGATATTCCCGTACGAATTTCAGGATATTCTCCTAATTTCAGCTATCTACGACCAGTGGTTTTCAGTCATTCGTTGTATATGTATCAGTCGGTGCATAATGAAAGAGTTTTATACAATCATAGATCATTTAAATACAGCTATAAATTAATCAGCATATGGCATTGAGATTTATATTAAAAGAAAATAAGCCAAATGCATTGAATGAGTATCAATTAACAAATGTATTGTTATTTTCTAGTTTAACGCTTTTTAGCGCATAGCAGGGTAGTAATATCATTTCCCCGAAATAATAATACTGGAAATCGAACCCACAACCAGTCGTTTCTACAGTCAGAAGCTTTCCCACTGCGCGATGAAGAGAACAGTGGTCTCAACATAACTGACTGAAGAGAATTGAGATCGTCAGTAGAAAACTAACAATTGTTTAAAGAGGGGACGGCCAGTAACGAGTGAACTGTTACATAAGCCGTCGAAAACTCTCATTCGGATAAGAATTCTTGAAAAATTCAGATTGTAAAGGGAAATTCTGTCCGCTATAAATTAATTAGCCTTTGCTCTGATTTCTATTAGTTTTAATTTTGATAGTTTTGTGTATTTTTGTGTTATTCTTAAGTATTCCAACTCTAATACTTTTGTTTTGATAATATTTTTATAAGTTTTAATTGTGTCTATCATTATTGCTACTAATAATAATAATATACTTTTTACATCTTTTATTGTTTCTATACGAGTGGTTGCGTCTCTAATGGATATAAGTACATCTTTAATCTTTTTTAAGTAATATTTTTTTTAAATGCTTTTAACCAAAAGGCACTCCGTATTTCTCTTTCAGTCCTAATTCAAGATTTTCATAGTGAGTGACGGAACTTAATCATTCCCCCGAATCGGGAACAAAAACACGACCATTCGTGTTTACAATTAGACATTAATCCGCTACGCCACGATACCACCAATAACATATAAACATACTAATAATATATTAACGCAATATTATATGCATATATATTCAAAAAGCACTCTGGTTTAGATATTTATACTAGACGCCTGAACAAACTCCTGCATAATGTTTCATAAGTATTGATATTTAGAACATTTCAATTATAACACTACTATTTGTAGGACGTGACTTCGTTTGCGCCGACTATAAAACGTAAATAGCGTTTCATTTTTAAAAAAATTTAAAGTATTATTGACACACTTAGGAAAACGTATGAAAATTTGGAAACGTATGGCTTAGCGGTCAGAGCGCTTGGACGTTTCCAAGAGAATATACAAAAAACTTGAAGTTCGCGTTCAAGTTTTTTGTACATTTTCTAAAAATGTTTTTGAATTTCCTAAGTTATAAATAACACTTTAAAAAATGTTGAAGAAGATATTTTGTGTTTATTTTTATTAACAAACCAACTATTACATATCCTTGACCGAGAGACGAGTGTATCGACCTGACGTTACGAAATTACTCTTGAGATTTCAGCTCTAGTACGTTGTTATAAGTGCCTAGACTATTTACTTCATTTTGTTCTCTGTTTTACGAATAAATAAATCCTAATTTTCCACTTAGCTTAACCAAATGAAGATTAATTGTAAGATTTGAACCTACAACCACCAGTATCAGTTAAACATGCATAAGTAATAACATTTATAGATACAAGCAATATATAAAGAGAGCGGAGTGACTCAATGCCATAGAAATCTTGAAAACACATTCTAATATCCTTTTTTACACACTTTTACTAGTAAAATGAAGCTAGCTTTAGCTATCTTTCTATCGATGTATTAATAAGAAAATCTTAAAATTTACACGTGTCCGAATCCGATGAGAATAAAATACTAACATGAAATAACCGTGACGTCCTTTCAAACTACTTTCTTACACTCATTATTTTCAAACCCACTTCCTTAGCATTTAAATTGAATATAACTACAGAACAATAACGTTTATATATATATATATATCAATAATTAGTATCAAACATACTATGATTACAGTACAAATTCATTTATGTACCTACATCATGCGTAGGCGCCGATAGTTCGGTCAGTGACCTCGACCTGAATATGTAAAACGCTACAAACATTAATCCTTATTATATGTACGCCATTAAGGCGTAGTGGGACAGTATTTGAGTATTAACGATGGTCGTGCGCTTGAATCCCGCTTGAGAGATTATATTTCAATAATTTGTTTAATATTTACAAAACAACTTTCGGCGTAAGTTTCCGCCACTCAATACGGAAGTTGAATGTAAGGAGGAGAGTGGAGTGATTTGCCACTATGTTTTCTCTGTGGTTTTCGCTGCTATATGTAGGACTAGACGTAAAACTTAATAAAAACTGTTTGTTCTTTTTGTTTATAATTTGTTTATTTATACTTTATGGGATATTAATAGCTCTGCATATATGTTTGTTTGCTGTCAAAAAGTTGATGTTTATTTTTTGTTTTAGGGATCTAAATCATTTATTTCTTAGCAGATTAGTACCTTGGAAACCATAATTATTATTAATTTACGCTGTCATAGTACAGTTTCGATATGATTACACATGACGGTTGTAGGTACGATGCTTACTTGTGGTAACGTTTGTATGTATTATATTTATATATTATTAAAAAAGACGTTCTGGAAAATGGAGAGTAGAGTGATGTCTCAGGAGAGTTAAAAAAAATTAAATCAGTTAAAAAATGAAGTAAAAGTACTGCATATCCTAGCAAGGATATCAAGTTTATGCTGTAAAAAAAGTCTTCTGTCGTCGGATCATTACGATTCGATTGGGATACGAGTTCGATTCCGATATGGGGAGTATATACTAAATAAAAAAAAATTGAAATCCTCAGCACAGCATTTAAGATGATATCCGTCTTTGGATGCACTGGATATGAATAAAATAGCTAAATAAAAATTAGAAAATACTTCTTGGTTAAACAAAGCACGAGACTATGTCATGTCACTAAACGTGAATGCTATAATATATGGAACCTGGAGAAAAGAGTGATCCATAGAATATATACTCGTAGTATTTAAATATATATAATATTTAAAGAAAAAATATATAATAATAAAAGTGTATTTCTCATATTAATAAAATCAATCCTAGTATAGGTTAACTTATAATTTTTCATCACGCTGCCACTGTGCTATATAGTACATATATCTTCACATATAACCGACAGCATTATCTAGTCATTTAGTGGAGTTATAATAAAAATAATTACATTCGTGAATTGAGTCATATTAGTATACAGTATTGAGTTAAATCGTAGGGTCATTACTTGATTGTTCTTGCGCAAGATGTAACGTCGAGTAGAAAAGTTTCTAGGAAAGAACAACAATAAGATTTAAATATATATTTTGTTAACATTTTTTAAAGTGTTATTCTCACACTAAGAAATATGTCAACAGCTTATCACTTATCTATTGAATAATCAATTTCGGGTTCGATTCCACCCACACTCGGGGAATATATTTCAATTATATTTCAGTTATTATATATATTTCAATATAATATATTTCAATTATTTAAATTTATCCACTTTAGTAAGATAAAGCGAAGCATTGAGTTCCGCCACAAATCACTCAATCACGATTTCAGGCTGAAAGTCAAGCACTCATTATTCCTACATTAGCCTCTCTCTATACTTGAAAAAGCGTGAAGCAGTTTTTATTTTAATTAATTTAACAGAAAAATCGAATCTGTAACCACTGCTCTACGTGACAGTACACACAGATAGAGCATATTTAAATTAAACATAATGACAGTCATCATGTATTATACGATGAATGATTTGTGAATTAGTGCCATAATGGCCAAGATACGGTAGCTGGCGAAACTTTTTTAATATAACCTAAGGTAATTTCATTTTTCTAAGTGGGTAATATAGAAGCCATTTTGGCGCAGTGAGGCATTGTACACGAGATGCTTGCGGCTTCGATCCCCATTTGGAAGAATTACATTTAGATCCTTTTATTGCTCCGCTACAGTAAAACAAAGGTGCGGTTTATGAAATTATATAAAATAAAGAAATTATTATCTATAATACTATATCAAATTCGTGGAGCAATAGTCCAGTGACTGACTGTAAACGCGATTGGTTGTGGGATTCCCACTCGGGGAATAGTTATATTTAAAATATCACGGCGTTGAGTTCCGCCACTTAACAAGCAATATGTTGGTTTCGGGCGGAAAGTGGATAACGGAGCTTCTGACACTATGTTCTCTCTAACCTTACATTGCACTAAAACGCGTGAAGCTGTAATAAAATTTACATTCACTAGCATGTATTTTACATAAAATATTAGCAATATTTTATTGTCAACAGGTCTAATGGTGTTCTATATCATACATAACACTTATTATAACATTTAGAAAACGTACAAAAATTTCGAACGCAGCGGAATTTGAACCCGCGTCTCTTGAAAGCTCTTCAAGCGCTCTGACCGCTAAGCCGTGCGTTCCAAGTAAACATATATTACGGAAATTATAAAAAGTATGTTTTATAATTTCCGTAATATATGTTTCATAAGTGTGTGAATAACACTTTAAAACAAATGTTAAAAAATACACTTATTATTGTTTATCAATATAATGCAATAATACTGGAAACCAGTCTGATTTGAAGTTTGCATTTATAATTAAAAATGTGACCAGTTAAGACACGACTGGCCGCAGGCGATAGTCACAAGTCAAATTTAATTAAGGGAAAATTTATATTTCTATCAGTCAAATGAGATAAAGCAGATAATGTAGTAATGTAATAATAGGTTTTCTCTGTTTAACTATTATGAGTTACTCAGCTCAGCTTACTGCGATTCAGGAATTGAACCCACAACCATCGTGAGCATGATCTTGTTATAATTGTAACAAAATTATTATGAGCCCATCGTGGCGCAGTGAAACAGCGTCTGACTGTAAATGCGATTTGCTGTAGGTTCGATTTATACTCAAACAAATGATTATATTTAAATTGTTTTAGTTTTTTGTCTCTGGTATCTAAGACAAAACGCGGCATTGAGTTCTGTCATTCAACATGCAAGTCTTGATTTCGACCTTTAAGTGGAGAACGTAGTGTTTTGATTCTAGATTCTCTCTGACTACCCTGCTATGCAAGAAAAACAGTGAAACTGTAAAAATAAATATATTAATTTTGTGTATAATTAAACACAATTTCAAGCTAACTTAATGTCAAGGTTATTAAATGAGAATAGTATAAAATATATATAAATGTAGCTAAGTATGCATGTACAAAAATAATTGCTCGACGGTTTTATAACGGTCAATGTTACACAAAATGGAGCGTTCGTGTTTGTTTGTTTACTAAAAAAAATATGATCAATGAAATATAACTCGCTGCAGTAATTATGATATTTTATGTGCAAAAAAAACCTATTTTTTAACATTGTTTTTAAAGTATTATTAACACACTTGGGAAATTGAAAAACATATATTTTAAAACGTATAAATATAACTTGAACGCATGGCTTAGCGGTCAGAGCGCTTGAACGGTTCAAGGGCCGCAGGTTCAAATCCCGCTGCGTCTCAAAACAAAACTGTTTTCTCTTTATCAAATTACATTCCTTCACTCTATCAAATCGTGGCGTTAAGTTACGTTGTCCAATGTGTAGATAAATTACATAAATGGTAGAATGAAAAAGATAATTATGTGCTTACTTACAAAAACAAGATATGCATGAAGAAAGAAAATAGATACAAAATGTAGGTTAATTTCATTCCTCCAAGGCACAGTGTTAGGTTCCGCAGCTCAGTGTCTCTAAAACGTGAAA
Organism: Podotricha telesiphe; assembly: GCA_038994665.1. Taxonomy (NCBI): domain Eukaryota; kingdom Metazoa; phylum Arthropoda; class Insecta; order Lepidoptera; family Nymphalidae; genus Podotricha; species Podotricha telesiphe. Next base: position 84,220 of record JAOYRR010000278.1, on the reverse strand, counting down.
AAAAAAATCAAAAACAAGTAAATGTTTTTTTTTATAGAACAAGATGTAAGCAACATTTTTATTTACATGTAGAGTTAGTCTGTAATTGAGACACACTATGTCACAATGAATGTGTGAGTGTATTACACATTCTAAAGAAGAAAAAAGCAGTGTCAAAATACTCCATTCTCTCGATCTACCTGTATCTTTGCGGAAGTTATGTAAAGTGAAAATCTAATAATAATATAGAAAGCTACTTGTTATATATTAAATTATTAATAGATTGTAAAACGACATAGAATGGTGGAAAAGTATTTATTTGCTAAAGAAACAATATTATTTTGGTCCGGCATCGTCAGTCCGTGCAATTTGTAGTCGATATGGGTTCGTGTGGCATAGATTATGGAGGGAGAAGACGCGTTTCTTCTTGTTTAGATATTTATCTTAAGACTAGAATAGGTATCTATATTAACACTTCACTTAATGCAAAAGTGTATGTCAAACACACGGTAATGTGTAATATTTATTTTATTTATTTAATGTAATTCTAATGCATTACTTTAAATTAATAGCTTTTTGCAGTTTATGTCTGTAATATTTTCGTTAACGGTTGCGTAAATAGTTTTTTAATACGTATATCTATAGACTAGCAAAGGATTCATGTTAGTGATATAAGTTAGTGTTCTAGAGTGAAGTAACTCACTACTTTCCCAACTTTCCACTTCTTAAGAGTCAGGTGTTTTTGATGACGTATCGTTTTTATCCGGATTGAAGAAATTTTGATACAAACCGAAAATTGTCGCATAGATATTTTTAAAACCACCATACCACTAAAATGGATTAAAAATGGACACCGAGTATCTTAACACTAAATTCTACCGCTTCATACTCCAAGTATAACTCTGTCTGTTTATAAATAAAAAAAAACTAGTTTCATTTCGATAAATATCAGTATAAGACAAAATAATCTATGTACGTCTGTCAGTCAGTCTAGTCACGTAGGCCCGCCGACCGACCACCGTAAGCTTGGTTAGAGCGAGGCATAAAAACTTACGGCAGCGAGCTTTGAAATTCAAATATGAATATCGATACTGAGCAATATGTATGAACGTGTGTTGAGAATACTCGTGTATTAATAGATAGGTATTACATTACACACACTTGTGTGTTTATTTACATATTATGTGTATTTTTTAAAATGTATTATGGGTGGAAACTCCACTCTCCTTTTATCATTCATATAGGATTAGAACGAGAAATAGAATTTACGCCAGAGAGTTTTGAAATTTACACTATGAGCTGTATATAGCTGTACAATACATATTACTTCTGCACGTGCATTGAGAACACTCGCATATTGGTTACCTATATAAGTGTAAATATAGATTTTGATGATAAATAATGTTTTAATCAATTTGGTGATATACGAGAGCATCTGGTGATTGTAGAGTGATGAAATATAATTTATGAATAATGATGAAACTAAAACAAGAAAATGTTTTTTTTTCAGTACAGAAGGGCAGGCAAAGAGAACCTAGTGTTAAAATTCTCCGTTTTCCACCCGAATCCGAGACATTGCGTTTAGTATTGTCATTAGATCGGAGAAATGAAAATAATTTAAATATCATTAATGTCCCCTAGTAGAAATGGAACCCTCAACCATCGCGTCAGGGGTCAGTCGCTGTCAAACTACGCCACGAAGCCTCTGATGAATGGTGTAAATATTTGTACTAAGTACAGAAAGAAATAGATATTAAAGGCTTACCTCTTATATATTCTTATGAAAATAGGTCTATCAACTTGAATTGCAGTAATAGCGAGTTCAAAAAACGCTATTACTGCAATTGAACTTTGTCTTGTCACCAGAGCGGAGAAATGAAATATATAAATTCATTCAACCGAGTGGGCATCGAACTCACAACCAACGTTTCAGATGTCAGATAGAATGATATAAATGTTTGTACTAAGTATTATATACAGAAAAAAAATGTATTAGAAAAATTCTTAATATATTCATATGTCAACAGGTATATCAACTTGATAATTTTAACCCGTTATTATTGCAATAACAAACTAATTTCATGTAAGAACTGTGCCAAGATGGTATCAAGCAAATATAAGAGAAAAACTTTAACAAAAACATTTGTAGTTTTATGAAGCGTATTTGAATATTTTAAAATTTAAAGTGAAATGAAAGTTTTATACGTCATATAAAGTTCGCTGTTGGTGAAAAACAAAATCAAGACTTGTATTATATGTCGGTGGGAATACAAAGAAAAAGTGGTAAAGTGCATTTGCTTATATAAGTTAGTTTTTTTTATATTTCAAAATTCGTAAACAAATTGTGTCTTTCGTTGCATTTTTTGAGAATTACCATAACATTGGAGAGACTGATATATTGTGTGAGGATTATATTTAAAATATTTTTATTTATCCGTAGAGTTCCGCCACTCAACACGCAATGTCTCAAAAATATGAAAATATCCCCAAACAGGATTCGAACTCGAATTAAGTAGTTATATTGTTAAATATGTATGTTAATATCGACATGTTTTATTTATAAAGCAACAGCACGTGTTCGTTTTGATAACCATTGAATGCGTACGTGATTTATTTATACTGGCGTTTTATTGTACCTGCGTATCAATAAATATTTAAATAATAGACAAATGTTAGTGACTAATCTCTCTATTTGATTACCACAGTTAAGTGATGATTTCTTAACAAACAGTTCAACTACAATATTTAGCGCTACTTGATGGCACAGTGGGCAGAAGGTATTATATACACGATGATTGTAGGTTCAAATAATATTTTTTTAGCTTCAAGCTATTACCACACAGCAGGGTAGTCAGAGAACTCAGTGTCACGACACTCCGTTCTCCACTTTCCACCCAGATTCAAGACATTGCGCGTTGAGTGGTGGACTTCAATAATGAAATTATGATTATTGAGTGGAAATCCCACAACCAATCGCTATTACGGATCAGATGCTCTCGTTTTGCGCCACGGTGGCCTCATAGTACAATACTTAGGTAAGTGATATAATTTTTTATACTATAACAAAAAAAAATAAAAATTATTAATATCTATTTAGTCTTGTACTATTTAACCTTTTTAATATCCATTAATAGTTCTGAGAGGGTAGTTTGTACATGCCGTAATACAGGGTCCTGGTAGCTCCCTATTTTAGTGATCTAAAACTATATTGTGAAAAATTTAAGCTTACAAAACTGTAAATAATAATGAATAAATTTATTTTTAAATTATTTTCGTTCTTGTGTATTTAAAAAAAGCGCAGCGTTGAGTTCCGCTTATTACGCAGTATGTAACGGGCTGCAAGTTAAGAATGGAGTAGCTGAGTACTAAATTATTTCTGTCTGATACGCAAAAATATTGGCAATGCTTTAAATAAATTCGAATTTATATTTTTTTACAATATTTTTTTAACATATATGTATATAAATCAAATAAAGGATGCCATACCATGGTATACTAAGCAAGGAAGGCTGGTAGCTAGGGATAATTGCGCGGCATTGAACTCCACTACTCGACACACAATGTCTCGAATTCAGGTGGAAATAGGATAACGGAGTGTCTTGGACTAAGTTATCCATGTCTATCCTGTCAAGTGGGAAAAAGTGTGAAGCTTCATCTCATTCGAAATCTTTTAAACTATCTGTTTTTTTGAAACAGGTAAAGAAAAAAGTATCTAAGAAGAATGTATGTATATTATAAACACGCGGGACTTGAACCCGAGTCTTTTGGAAATCGTCCTCTAGGTAATTAAGCTCATTCTCAGAGATTTTAACAAATTTCCGCTACCAAAATACTCAGAATAGAATTAATAATTCTGCGGGTAAAAAAACAAACTTTTCTCTAAAAGAAACCTACGTGTGTGAATAACACACATATCTCAATATCATCAAGCTTGATATCACAGGTACTTCTGGAGATAGCATCGTAAATCTTAGTTAACTTGCAAAAAGCGAGAATAGCTTATTTCGGGATCTGAATGATCATTGCAGGTAATTGAGATTAAATGTATAGATGTAAATCTTTTTTACTACTTGTTGTTATGGAGTATGCGGGTTTAATTAATTTCGTTTTTTTATCGCATAACAGGTCTATGTCTGATAGTCTGAGAAAACCTAGTGTCACACTGCTTTTACTACTCCGCTCGAATTCAAGACATGTTGAATGGCAGACCTAAACACCGCGCTTTGCCGTCTTTTTTAATTTCAAATTGATTTTTTTTATTTTCTTTTTATATACTGTCAAAGATTATGTGTGGTGTTCTAGCATATAGCATATTAGACAAAAAAATAACCTAGTGTTATTTATATTGAGTGGCGGAACCCTACACCGAGCTTTGTTTTCCCAAAACAGCAAATTTTACATTTTAACATTTTCTAATGGTAATCGAACCCACAACAACCGTGTTTACAACCACTGCACCACGATGGCTATTCTCTTTCCTTATTTATAGATTGAATTCAATAATACTTGATCGAAAGCATAATTATCTGTACTTAACATTTAAATACTTTGATGAGAGGGTAATTGATTCGCTGTTGATCAGAGGATTTTAATTTTTAATTAGACTTTCTCGCCGTAGCATTATTAATTATGGTTCTTAGAAGAAATTTATCTTGATTTAACTTTATATATTGAAGGAGATTGAGTGAAATGTACTGAACAAACTCGTAAATTTGCATTACAGCCGATATTAAAATGATACTAGAGCTATATTGACGCGTAAAATACACGTTGTCTTGGAAACGTGTATGTATGTCACTTTACATGAACGTGTTTGTCAAACACATGATATTGTGTGTAATATTTAATCTATTATTGTTTTTTTTCAGCTTTACGCATAGTGAGGTAAAAAGAGAGAAAGTAGAGTGAAGACACTCCGTTCTCCATTTTCTGCATGAATCTGAGCCATTGCGTGTTGAGAGGCGAAACTCGATACCGCGGTCGTTTGTCTTGTCTCTAGAACGGATTAATGAAAATAATTTAAATATATAATAATTTGTATATCATTCCTCTGAGTTGGAATCGAACCCGCAACCAATCTCGATTACAGTCAGTCGCTGTCATACACGCCACAATCTTACCTTCGAATTTTTGACGCAAAAAGAGGTGGAATTTTTTACCTCGCGTTAATGATGGAAACGAGAGAATAAAAATAATTATAAATTGAACTTTCCTTTGATCTGACTTTGTATCCTCAACTATCGGGTGTTTAACTGTACACTATTTACTAGTATATAGAGAGTATGAGAGATGTGTGACATTTATTAACTTAGTACAGGAACTGTTAATATTATATGAATATTTTAAACAAGAATAGAGATATCTGGATCTGAGAAATTATATTTTTATCGTAAATATAAATTTCCCACGAATGAGATTTGAACTGCCATTCTCTTTATTCTCATCTGTTTACTTCTAACTATGCAATGATAGCATATACTTGTTATATTTTTTAAATTGCATTGACTAATTATAAAATAAGTTATCAACCTTTTACGAATACTCAGACACTACATGTTTCAATATAACAATACCCAATAGTTATATTATATAAGAAGAACTATAAGTTCCAATTCAATATCCGACCACGTCGATTTTCTTAGACTTGCTTGGTTGACTTGAACTTATAAAAATCTCTACAGCGATGCTAACAACAAAGAAAGTAACAAGCGTATAATAATTTCGACGTAGCTGGATTAGCGGTCAGAGCGCTTGGATGCGCAGGTTCGAGTCCCGCTACGTTTAAATTTTTATAGATTTCTAAACATGTAAACTCTCAATTAGTATATTCTATAATTAGCAATGAAATTGTTATAGCAAATATCAAATATTTTAATATAAAAATAGCTTGCTTAAGCGAAATAAATAAAATATTCTCATCATACTTTCTAATTACTCAAACAGTAAAGTGAATATTTAATATCAAAGCGGACAGTTAAATACGCCTCACTCATTACCTGAATTGTGGCGACATTTCAAACGCATACAGCCAGGTTATTTCATCGCTATCAATCAGCTTTGTTTATATATTTTATATAATATACTAAAATTATACCTATGTCCTATCTTTATATTAGAATCCGTATAAAAAATTGATGTCAGCGGGATTCGAGCCCGCGCCCCATGGAAACCGTCCAAGCGCTCTGACTGCTAAGCCATGCGTTTTACATCCGGCTACGTCGACATTCTTATACGTTTATTACAACTTGTTTTGTTGTTAACATATCTGTAGAGATATCTGTCTATCAATCTGTATAAGAAAATATTGCAAAGTTATTTTGACTCACTTGCTGTTGTTAGATTTGCTTGAAAATTTGTACATGTGTCCGATGGCAACACAATATTTCCATTGCATGAACCTGAACTTTTCCAGAGGATCACCAGTAAAATGAGACAAGCAATTTTATTTCTTATGAAACGTAATAAAAATTAATAGCTTCATCGGATTACACAAAATAAAATACAACACTGACAGACAATATAGTGGCATGTCACTCCGTTCTTCTTTTAGTCACCCGTTTAAGAAGTATTATGGATCGTTGGAACTGCAATAACTTATAAAAATCGGTTTTCAAAAAAAAAAGTAAATTAAGATTGTCCAATTTTAAAAGTCACGATACCCAAATCTTTTAAAGTTTTCAAAAATAGCAGGGTGGGCAGGGAGAACCCAATGTCAAGACACTCGGTTTTCCACCTTTCGCCCGATTCTGAGACATTGTGTATCGAGTGACGGAACTCAACACCGTTTTGTCTTGTTACCAGATCGACGAAACTGCCTCGAGTGAGAATCGAAATACACAACCATCCCCATATATGCATACCTGACACACTCAGCCACGGCGCCATGAGCCATTTAATTATACTAACAATGAGATAAAAAAATAATATATATTTTATTTCCAATATTTACAAAATTGTAGATAAACATAATATAAATTCCAACACTGCCTTCTAACTCTACAACAAAGTAAACGGAGTCTCTATTAACTACAAACAAACTCTTAAATTAACAATTGTCATATTACAATCACAAAGGTCTATCATTACCTAACACAAGGCCATTCCGAAACGTATTTAAAAATTGAAACCTAAATACGTTTTCGAATATCCTATAACTATAATATCCCCTGCATTGGCCTAAGGCTAGGGAAAATGCACAGTTGTGTCCTACCTGCAATTATCCATCAAAATACCGCCTTCAGCTATTTGGCATTGTAAAATCGACTCTATCATAGCAAGATAGAGTTCGAAATAATGAGAAGATATTTTTTTTCTTTAAATATGTTTTACTGTATTAAGAAATGGGCTTTTAAAGTGGGGTAGCTCTATACCTATACTGTAACGCATTGGGATAGTGGTGAACTATAAACGTGGTAGTTTTCGGTCAATAACCACTCAGGGGAATGGTTTTATTTATATTTTGTGTTTGTTATTAAGTTACATGCATAATTAGTATAAAATTATGATAAGCCTTTATAAATAAATATTTATATAATTCTCCGCTCTGGTAATACAAAGCACCCTCCCCCTTGACCGCCCTACACCTTGACCCTCAGCTTCTATATGACTGTAAAAATATTTTTTAATAAAATCTTGAAGTTGCGATCAAACCTACAACCATCTCATTTACAATAAGATATTTTTAATCTGTTGAATGATGGCATCAATGTTTTAAGCAATAATATACAATTTCAGTAGATTATTGAAACCTAAGTAAGATGTGAATATAAAAAAGACGAATTATACTTTTTTTAATACTAATTTAAGAAAAAAAGTGAAACTAATAATAGTAGCCATCGTGGCGCAGTGGGACAACGTCTGACTGAAAACGCTATTAATTGTAGGTTCGATTCCCACTCGGCGAATGATTATACTAAAAATATTATCATATCTCCGCTCTGGAACCTAAGATAAAGTACGGCGTTGAGTTAGAAAATAGAGAACCTTGGCACTGGCTACACTGCTAAGCTGCTGCTACAGAACAAGCATGAAGCTGTAAAATACAATAATTGCAAAAGATCATCACTTTAAAGGTAAGAGGATAATTCTCGTTTTTGCGCTTGAAATATAAAAGCTAACGCAACTCAGTTGATTCCAAATAAGTAATTGATGAGATTTGCACAACATTACTTAAGTAAAGCTTTAAGGCGAGCTTTTTGATACCTTGACTTTATTCCTTGTACCACTTACGCAAAAGGATATTCCTGATTAATGATAAAAATAAATAAAATTGAGACTATTCGGGGCACAGTGCGACAGTGTGTGACTGTAAACACGATTGGTTGTGGGTTCGATTTCCACTAGTGGGAATGATTCAATTTAAATTATATTATTTTCTCCTGTTTGATACTTAAGGCAAAGCACGACGTTGAGTTCACCAATCATTTTACAATGTCTCGGATTCGTGCGGAAAGTGAAGAACGGAGAATTTTGACCCTAGGTTTATCTGACTGATAAATAATACGCGATGGTTGTAAGTTCGATCCCTACACGAGCAAATTATATTAAAAACATATTTTAGTTTTCTTATCCATATAAAATGATTCTTCTTCAAGCATACTTGAAGAAGAAAATAAATAAATTTGAGACGGACTTCTCTATGAATAATATACAATAGAGTACTTGCAATATGTCTCTCTTCCTACCTTTGGTAAGGGTTAAAAATCATAAGATAATCTATATAATATTAGACTTTTGTAAGGACCTTAATAAAGGAGAATGAAAGCCGATGGATGGATGGACATGGAGATTCTTTTACAAAAATTCACTGGATTGGAAATGAATTACGACGACCTGCTAATCACATTTCCTAACAAGGTATTGGGTGGCAGGCAAATCCTTAGAGAAAATATGGCCGCTGTTGCTACCTGAAGGCTATCTGTTAAAAAAGGGGCTTTGGCTGGGTTGGTCTGACTGGTAAGATATGGAGGCTGTCGCACGAGATCTCTTCTACGAGCCGAGTAAAAGGACGTTATCATCAAGGACTTTAATGAATTAGAATATAGATTCGAACTCATGATACTAAGATTGTGAACACTATAGACTAATGAAATTACCCAATCACTGAACAAATGAACCTAATGTAATAAGACCAATCCCTAGTAAACAAGGAAATATTAAGAACAAACTTACATTACAACGCTAAATATTTGCTGGATATCGAAACTAATGCGTTTTTATCGCCATTTCCTCGTCACTTCTGTTTTGTCACGTCATTTGTTACTTAAGTGATATAGAAATTAATACTAACAGATGATTTTTCTTTTTTTTTCAACTTCACACTTTTTCCCGAATGGCAGTGTAGTCAAAGAGATTTTAGTGTCAAGACACTCCGTTCTCCACTTCCCGCCCAAAATAGAGGCATTGCGTGTAGAGTGGCGAAACTGAACGCACCTTTTTGTCGTAAGTACCAGAGCGAAAAATAGAAAATAATTTAAATATAATCATTACTTGGAGTGGGAATCGAACCCACAACCAATCGTATTAAAGGCAGTCGCTGCCCCACTGCGGCACGATGGCCTACCTATAAATGTGGTAACAATATTTTTGTTCGTTTACAAAGTAGGAAATTGTAGTAGTTTTAAAATTGTGGCCTCGATTTCAATTGTACTCTCTTATATCTCTAAGTATTTAGAGAATAGAACCCGTGACCATTTTCACTGACTAAAATTAATAATAAATATATATATCGAACGACCCCTTAAATGACGTCGTAGATACAATTTGCAATGTGTAATTATATACCTACATAATTTACTCGACATGCAATTATAATACAGTAATGTTCTAGTGCCTTGACAGAGCTCGTGGGAAAATTTATATTTTTATTTAAATATCGATTATTATTGTAAGGAATATATGAAACGCTACGGTACAGTGCTTAACTGATATCACGATGATTGTGTGTTCGATTCTGACTTGGGGGAGTGATTATTGTTTCAGATTCAAGCCTTTTTCCACATAAAAGGATAGTCAGAAAGAACCTAGTGTCAAGGCACTCTGTTTTCCATTTTCCCCTCGAAATTGAGTGATTATATTTAAATTATAATTATTTTTCTGCTCTTAGTAATAAGGTGGTTCGCTAGGCTCTGCCTATATGCCTAGGCCAATTGCTTAAATTTGGGAAGGTTCGTCATTTTTTTGAATCGTCTGTCCTACAGTGCCTTAAAACTAGAGTTTTTAATCGGTGCGTCCTACCTGTAATGACCTACGGAGTCAAAACGAAATAATTCTCCAGAGAACCAAAATCACCGACATTGCACATAGGACCGGCACGGTAAAGTGGGATGGGCCACGTCTCCAGACGTAACGACAGCCGATAGAGCCAGATACATGTTAGAGTGGAGACCACGCTTAGGCATGCGTAGGACACCCTATAGCATGATGGACAGACGATTTGACGAAGGTGGCTGGTTGCGGATGGATGTGATCTGCCCAGGACCGTCCAGGCAGGCGTTTTACGTACAGCAGTGGAATGCAACAGGCTAAATAAAAAAGAAATTGACGTTAGTAGAGCTATAGGGTTATGTATAATTGATGACGATGAGTGTAACTTTAAATTTCAGTATACTTTTTCCTTTTTTTGCAGCTTTACACTTTTTCCCGAACCTAGTGTCAATACATTAAATTCTCTACTTTTATTTAAGTATATTATGGTATTAAATTGCGTATATATCATTAATAGAATTGATTTTTTCTTGCTAAAGTAAGACGTTAAGTTAAATATATTTTAAACATTGAAAAATGCAAAATTAAAAATATATATCCATTTCCAGACAAATCATATCACTCTACTAACTAATCTACCAACTAGAAATAATACATATTATATATATATATATATATATATATATATATATATATATATATACAATAGATCTAATGGAAATTGAACTCACGACTATCGTCTTATATCAGACTCGTCCCAACCACGCTATAATGGCGTATATATGTAAATGACGCAGATAAACCCAAGGCGATAGGTAGCTTAGCAATAAATCTGTAGCCATTGACATTTTAGGTAAATTAATCGGTCTAGACTGAACTTTAGCTCAATGTTTCATACTTTACTCCTAGAGCATTATAATCGTATATTGCTGTATCAAAGCCTTCATATTTTATTCAGAAATAAGCTTCTTCAATAGACTATAGCTGAGTATATTTATACATAAAAAAAATAAATCAATATAAGATTTTTTTTCGCTTCACGCTTTATACCACATGGCAGGGTAGACAGAGAGAGAGAAGTATCATAACACTATTCTCTCCATCATGACATTTCGTTCGTCACTTTTTGATTTTTGGCGAACTAGAAACATCAAGTGGACCTTCATTCGAGACATCGCGAGTCTTTAGAGTGGCGGAACTCTCCGCCGCGTGATTGTTTGCCAGAGCGGAGAAATTAAAAGATCAGCTGTATATTTAGCTATTATACATATTATCATCAGTGTTCAAACACATGAGGGTAGAATAAAAAATAAATAATTGAAAAAATCCGGAAGACCGTGTAATATGCAAATGTTATTGGTATGCCAGAGAGCATTTCTTTGTATGTGTAATGGAAACAATTACTTGCATTGTTTTCTAATGTTCTTTTTTATTAAAATACTTAGGAAGAAGCTATATTTTTAAGTGCAGTGGAAAATGCGTTTTTTGCTAACTTTTCTATGTATAAGGCTACTGTTGTATGGATGATAAACGTGAGACAATCTCACGATAGGTACGCGATGTTTGTGAGTTCGATTCCCATTCGAGGAAAAGAATATTTAAATTTTCCTTATATTGTGCTTTGGTTAGACAGGATTGGGTCCCATATGGTAGAAAGTTTCCAACCGTCTTCTCTATTGAAATTAGAATGTTTTTGTGTTTCAATAGCCTCGCGAATCATCCTTGGGATATATCTGTTTTCTCTACCAAGACTATGAGGTTTATTAAACCTGATGTAACGGTAATCAATTTGGATTTGTCTTTTAAAAGATTGTTTTATTTTTTTATCAGCTTCACATAGAGAATCTAGTGTTAAGGTACTGAGTTCTCCAATTTCCGCCCGAATATGAGACGTTTTATGTTGAGATGTGGAACTCAACGCTATGCTTTCTCTTGTCTCTAAAGTGGAGAAATTAATTTAAATTTATCTTTTCCCCAAGTGGAAAACAAACCAACAACCATCGCGTTTACAAAATAATTGTTGCAAAAGTATTGTATCTATACGTATATTCAGTTAAGAAATTGCAAAATTATTAATATATGAACGTCAAACAAAACGTTTCGTGGTCTTCATTTTAGCAAGAAATTTTCCTCATATCACAATAAAAATTGCGTAAATAATTTGCAAAAATATAAACTTTTGATTTAGTACATCTTACAATCGTATTTTCTGCAAATGAGCTGCAATAAGTTTGATAAGATTTACTGTCATATATGAAGTTACTAGCAATCCGCTCATGGCTTCGCCCGCGTGAATGATAGCTGTTTAATTTTCAGCGGTATTTACGTAAAACAATGAAATTCCTGGAAAAACTTTAATAAAATGGGCGAAGTGCCTATGTTCACCTCAAGACCCTCAAGTGTCTCTATATAAAATTTCATTACAATGGATTTGGCTGTGATGACGTCACAGACAGACAGACTTATATTTGTATTTATAATATTATATACCAGTATATATACCAGTGGTACTGTAATATACCTTTGCTAAATGCACAATGGCCGTGGGTTCTTTTCCATATTCTTTGAATATTCTATGTTTTTTCATTAGTTTAGTAAAGCACGGCCTTGACCACCACTTTTACTGACCTTTTTTGTTGCCATAGTGAAAGAAAATTATCTTTCCCCTAAATGCTAATCGAACACACAACCTTTGTAAACCAAACTGTCCCGCTGTGAGACGATGGCGCATAAGGGTACGAATATACGCTCTTATTTTCTATAATTTCTGGAAATAATCTGTAACAAACATACTGTGAATAGGTTTTATTTTGTGTTAAATATTTATTTGATTTAGCTCGTAGATCTATATAAATAGAAGATTATTGCCTACAATTACCTTTTCCTTTCATTATTTCTAGCATAAATGTAAAAAGGCAATTACTGTGCTAATTACAAGAAAAAACTAAATTAAAACAACTTTTAGTGTAATTATCACGTAAAAAAACTGGGCTACTGTAATGTATCATGATATCATTAACGCACATGTCATTTATCATGATGAAAATTCATCTAAGCATTTTGTACTCAACTAGAACGATCGAAACGCCATAATTGAACAAACGAACTGAACGGAAAATAATGTTGCCTCAACAACTCCAATTCAGGGGAGAGCAAAGTGTCTTGACACTAGGTTCTTCCTAGCTACCCTGATATACAGGAAAACCGCGGAGGTGGGACTTGTCATAAACATGTCGGTAATACCTTCCATATTTCAAGTACCAACGCTTCCGTATATATTAAATATTGCATATATCATATCTGTAGTATAATCACAATGTATGTATAGTATATTGACAAAGGCTATAATAGAATAAAGATGTTTCATCTTTTAAGAACTTTTCTACAAAAAGTTACTTCTTAGTTCTTAGCCTAGTTAAGTAAAAAGAAAAATAGAATAATTTAAGATTTTGTTAACAAAAGGAACGGATCACGTGTTCGTAGTATGTTTATATATATATGAAAAAAAAGAAAAATCCATAAACATTCTTCCGATATAGAACTGAACTCCCAACCATCATAACAGTCAAACATTTACCAACTACTTCACAATGCAATGGCGTAAAATATAATAAATTAGGTAAAAATAAAAATTCTGAAGCATCAGGTATTATCATAATCGATATTAATAACCTGCATTACTCAGTCAGGGTCAGCACCCTTATCCAATAAAATATCTGTTTGTCCGTTTGTCTCGAGGCCGTACCACTTGTTGCAATTTACGCGTTCGCTGTAATAAGTTGAAATCACTTTTTAGTGTTCCTTGTACGGATAGCGAAAGCAATAAAACGCTTTTAGTAATAGATTTATTTCGTTGTTAAATTTTTATATATTTTTTTTTAATTTTGCATGGTGTTTAAAGAATACTTAGTATTACTAATATGCATTTTAAAGCGTCTCTTTAAGCCTACTTTAGGGTCGCAAGTCCTAGGTACTTCTCCAAGCTCCTCGATCTGCAACGCAATGTACCCGTCACTAGTACGGTGAATCTATGGAAAGCTATGGAGCTTGAAATCTCAATCAATTTATGGGACTGTCTACTGGGCAGTTGAAGCAGACGTTACCCTGCCGTAATAGACCCAAAAACGTTATATTTTTCTACTTGGTATATTAAATATTGAGCTCATTATATTGGTTTGTTAGACTTTTCTAAACTGTATCAAGCGCGTCGTTTTAAAAATATATTTGGAACAGTCATAGTAAAGTCGATTCTATGTTGAAAAGACGTAAAAATATTTATAATATTTCCGATTATACATATTTGCAAAACTTATTGATTGACTCCCCACTTTTTTATTCACTTTTGTACACACTGTATGGCGGATGGTGATACTTTACATAACACATTCATATGATATATTTAATAGAGAAATCACTCGAAGGGTAGGTAGGTAGGTGTTTTACTTATCTTATAATTTTCCTACGACTTACTCGTTCATAATATTTTTTCTTTCAGCTTCACCCTTTTTCTCACATAACACGGTAGTCAGAGGGAAGCTAGAGTCAAGACACTCCATTCTCCACTTCCCGCCCAAATTTGAGACATTGCGTGTTGATTGGTGGGACTAAATGCCACTCTTTGTCTTGTAACAGAGCAAAGAAATGAAAATTATTTAAATATATATATAATATTTTTCTTTTGAGTGGCAATCTAACCATCGACTAATCGCATTTACAGTCAGTTCCATTGCGCCACGATGACCTATAAATTTGGTAACAATATTTTTGTTTCTTTACAACGTAGGAAGTTGTAGTAGTTTTAAAAAGTTGGCCTCGATTTTAATTGTACTGTCTTAACTCTTTAAATTTTTAGAGAATACCATCGCCTTTACAGACTTTCGCGGCTTTGTACATAATAAAATTACCTTCAATTCCGCTATGCAAAATATACAGAACCCCTATAAAATGGACCCATACAATAAGAGTACAAGCGTTTTTTGTTTCGTAGTACGTCTGCCGCACTTCCTGCGCGCCATCGATCAATTTACACTAATATACAATATACATAGATAAACGTTGATTGCGCATTCTCTCTACAGAATTCTTGAATAGCCTCTTAGTCTCTTTAGCAGTGGACGATTTCCACAAGGCGCGGGTTTGAATCCCGCTGCGTACAACTTGTTACACGTTTTCTAAAAATGTTTTAGATTTAGATTATAGCATTAGATAATTTACTACAAAATATTTATGTACATTAAATGTGTAAAATAGTTGAGGAAAACTTAGTTACGATTTAAATAAATCTTGGCTTTCAAGAAGACTTTAATTTGGCTAAGGTACAACAAGAATCATATCATTCTTTGTTTCGTCTTACCAGAACAGGTAAATGAAAATAATTTAAATATAACTTTAGCCCCCATTCCCCCGAGTGGGGATCGAACCCACAACCATTTCGGTCAGACTCTGTGCCACAGCGCCAGGATGGTCTCATTTAAAACATTTTTAGTTAAAATTCCGTAAATTTAAATATTTTCACATAACATCTATAAAACTAAAGGAATCCTATATAATTACTTGTGTGGAATTCAACACGCTAATGCGGCGATGTGACCGTTTTGGCAAAATTTCAAGTGTCACACGCTTTTTTGCGGTATTTCAGGTTCAGTGCTTGCTATGTTATTATTAGAGTAAGTAAGTGGGTTTATATATGATTTATTTGTCTAAATTTTGTTTGTTTTTAATTCAATTTGTAAATTAATATAACAAAAAATATATATTACAGTTGAAATATTGTACTTCAACATAACTTAAAGATTTTTAAGAAGTTATTTGACTTTTTTTTTTTTACTAAATAATTCTAAATATTGTTTACGCTAGCAGTAGTTTCATTTTTTATTCCATTAACTATATATAATTGTAGGTAAGTAGATTACTGTTATAATAAATGGCTATTTAACTTGTCGGACTGTATAAGTATTGGTTGTTAGTTCGATTCCCACTTGAGAGCATGATTATATTTAAATTATATTATATTTTCGTTCTATTGACAAAGCAAAGCGCGGCGCTGAGTTTTGCCATTCAACATACAATGTCTTGGATTACTGTAGGTTCTCTCTTACAAATCGTGAAGCTGTTTAAATAATATATAGTTATTTCTACTACTTTTGACGGCTCTAATTTAACAATAGGAAATGATTTTAAGTAATTTCGGCCGGAATGAAGATAAACGGGTGGCGTAGAAAAAAATAAAAAATCACAGTGCAGACATATACACTCTAGTGTCGATATTTAACAATGAAAAAAAAATGATATCTGGTTTGGCAAAGTGTGGATCCATGACTTAGCACTGATATATTAAAGCTACTCGAAATGTAGAGAATAAAATTAAATATCACTTAGTCAAATATTTAAAAACGTATGAAAATTCGATATTGAGTTCCACCACGCACCACCCAAAGTCTTGGATTCGGGGGGAAATTGTAGAAGGCCGTGGCTAGGAATCCTGCATTACGGGCGAAATAGCGTGAAGCTGAAAACTTAATATATATGCATTTTAAAAAAACACAATATATATACAAAATTGTATTATTTCAATGAATATTCAGGAAGTAAGTTTTAACAACCGCTCGTGTGGCATCGAGTTGTTCTTATGCTACAAACAGATTTGGCAAAGTTTCAACGCAAGTCACACGCGTTGGATATAAAAAGATGGTACACCATTCGTGCGCTTTTAATATTAATCTTTAGATGCAATTTTAAATGATTTATAATAACAATATATATATATAATACTACTTGACGTTTATCGTTATAAATTAAAAAAATATCGTAAATCTCAGTTCAGGTCAGTTCTTTAATTATGGCGCTACGTGCCAGTAGAGTCACATATCACTTTGCCAATGTCACGTTATATGGAAAAAACACGAAGGAGATAGATCGGTAAAAAATAGATATAGTTACACTATGGAGACCTTCACCTTTAAAAAAATAAACAATTACAACAGATAACACATGACATTATAAGGTTTGTAATGAAATGGAAATCTTATATATTTAATATATATTAGTTATCATCGTGACGAGTTGTGACAGCTTCGGACTATATACGTCATGGTTCTGGATTCAATTCCCGCGCGGGGGAAATTGAATATAATTGTATTGAAATTATTTTCAATTCTCCGTTCTCTCGCATTCGCGCGGAAAGTGGATAACGGAGTGTTTTGACACTAGAACACTCTGTCTATCTAGTTAGGCCGGCAAAACTTTAAACATGTTATTATCATGTCTACGTTTCACAGTAACTAATTTTTATATTAACTTTAAGACAACTGACTCCTATGTCCATATTCCATAAAATAAGGCTGTATATAATAGAAGCTATATCGTTATTGCATTTATATTATTTACACAAATAAAATCTCCTTTTGAAGTAAAACTATTTTAAACGAGATTAATCACGTATATTGCTAGTATTCGAAAATACATTTTAGAAGTCTCAAACCTACCGCACTAGAGACACAGTCAGCTCATTCTGCAAGAATCTAGGACAGTACGCGAGGCAACTAAGAAATCATTGGCGGTAGTTTGATGTAATATTTGTATCAACTGACAGAGGATTGCCAACTCAGTCTACCTGTGACCACGAACTACTGTAAAGTTTCATTTCAAAATATGTAAAAATTGCAAAATACCAAGGTTCTTATTAAATC
Organism: Podotricha telesiphe; assembly: GCA_038994665.1. Taxonomy (NCBI): domain Eukaryota; kingdom Metazoa; phylum Arthropoda; class Insecta; order Lepidoptera; family Nymphalidae; genus Podotricha; species Podotricha telesiphe. Next base: position 66,347 of record JAOYRR010000278.1, on the reverse strand, counting down.
ATATCTCGTTTTAATGATTGACACCATATTAGGTTTACAGTTAAATGTGAATCATACAATGCTCGTAATTAAAATAACAATTATATATAATGTGTACGTATTGTTATTGGCCATCGTGCCGCAGTGGGACAGCGTCTGACTGCAAACGCCATTGATTGTGGGTTGGAATGATCACTTCTACGCTTTGGTAAACAAGACTAATCGTGGGGAAAGTGAAGAACGGAGTGTTTTGACACTAGGTTATTTCTGACCACCCTGCTATACGGGAAAAAAGCGTGCAGCTGATATATATATATATATTTCATACACAGTATCACAGTTAACTGTTTTTTAATTAAATTAAATTAAGGCTTAAATTAAGAGAACGCGGCGTTAATCTCCACGTCTTAAAAAACAAACGCGGAAAACGGTAGGCTCTTTTATATTTGAAATAGGTCAGCTGATAAGTAATATAGACATACAATAGACTGGTCGCTGTGGATAGATATATGAAAAAAAAAGATTATTGGGGACCATTTATCAGTATAATAGAACTTAATACAATGATTTTTTATTTTCTTTTCTGATTGTCTGTGCGTTTGTGCACACAAATTTCAGAAACGGCTTAACAGATTTAAATGCAGCTTATACTATTGTATATTAGTAACCTGCTTTTAATTACGTTTGAATCGGTTCATAAATAAAATTATCACAAGCATTTAAATTATAAATTTAAGCAAACTTCTACGTAGGCGAAGCCGCGAGCAGGTAGCTAGCATTTAATAAAAAACATGTTTAGACCAAGAGTAACTTAATAACAAACACTTAACTTTTTTAAGACTTTATAAGTTAGTATTAGTTATTAGCCCAGTTTCAAAGTGATGGAAATGTACAATAACAAATATGTAAAACAAAGGACTTATTTTGCAAAAGTCACGGTTACATATATAATATTTTACATATAAATTTTAACTAAGCACTACGAACTCTACATCATAAGAAAGTGAATGGAGATTAGACTGTCTAAACTTTATTCTACTAAGACTGTAAACAGTCGCGGGCGATTGGGCGTGGGATCTATCACCATTTAGGGGGTTTTAAATCAATCAAAACGAGGCGTGGTGTTGATTTTCACCACCTAACCCGAAATGTTTTCATTACGGATGTAAACTTGAAAAAAGGAATGCCTCGACACTAGGTTCTCTCTGAATATGCTGTTTTGTCATCCTTTTTAGTACCGATTTGACGCTTTTACCCGCTAAAAGCGTCAAATCTGTATTAAAAGGATAAAAAATTTAAAAAATTCTATGCATATATTATAGAAATTTTTACCCAGCATTGATGTCAACGTTCGTAAAATTATTTAGTACACATCATCAAAATGTATGCCATTTCGTACCGTTGTGTATTTGAATGGGAATATATAATTATTTAGCATCCTGTACCTTGGATGTGAGGATTTTAGAAATGGTTTGCAAATTGCTATTTTTTATAAATGAAATGGTTATACAAGGCTGTTTGTTCATTTTTATTTTCCTCTAAGGCAGGTAGGTTCTTAATTTTATTAATTTAATCATTATACGCCTTTAATGTTAAAGACTGTAGAAATGAAGTAATTGGATTCACAAATCTACTGGAAAATCATTATTAAGAACCGAATAAAATTTGAACGATGAAGGACTCGAACCCGCGCTTCTTGGAAACGTTCGACTCTGACTGCTAAGCCGTGTGTTCTATATTAAATGATTTCTTATATGTACAAATTCTGTAGATATTTATTGCGCATACAATAAGATCCTCAAATTTGATTATGACAATCTCAATATTTTATAATATATCTAAACGTATATATTATATACCATACGGCTTAAATAATGTATACGTACCCTAGAAAAAATTGAAAACAGAAACTGATTCTCCACTCTAAGTTTTTTACGTGAAATAAAAAAAAATATTAAAAACGTCCAGATAGCACTTCTAAAAAAAATATACATCCACCAAAATCATGACAGCTAACGGGTATTGTGCTTGATGGATAAATGATTGCAACTTTTTTTTTAATTTTATTTATTTTTTAAAACAACCAAACAAAAAGGTACCCACTGAGTGGATTCCAAGAACTTAATACTTGGCCATATCGTTAAGATTTCATGTCGGACTTGATTGGAAGATTAGTGAAACACTTGTTGACTTATTAATTAATTTCCACCTACGTCTGTATACCAGGAAAGTGAAAAAGGACGCTTGGAGCTAGTGCCCTACTTTGTTTAATGCTTTTATATAGTATAAGTAGAGTCTCGGTCATGTTGGCGCAGTGGGTGTTTGGCTGTAAACTCAATGGGTTGTGGGTTCGATTCGCACTCGGAGGAATTGTACCTAATTTTTTTATAATTTCTTTCTCTGGTACCTAAGATAATGGAGCGGAAAATGGAGAATGGAGAGTCTTGACACTGTAATGAAACGTAGAGAACCGTGAAGCTAAAACAAATTAACTCTTTTTCACAAACTGAAAACTTAACAATATTAAAATGTTACAAGAAAATAAATTGTAAGTAAAATTGAACTTGTAGTTAGCAAATTATTTGTTACTCGTTCTTTTTTTGGTACCGTTCTCCACTTTCCGACCACATTCGAATTATTGCGTGTTTAGTGGCCGGACCTCAAAGTCGCACTTTGTCTACTCACCAGAGCGGAGAAACGAAAAAAAATTGAATATAATCATTCCCCCGAAAAGGAACGAACCCACGAGCTCCCCCGAGTGGAAATCGAACCCACAACAAATCGGATTTACACTCAGACGTTGTGCCACTGCGCCACGATGGCCTCACGGGTAATGTAATAATAATACAAGGTAATTTTAAAGGATTTTTAGTATATGTCATTAAAATGTCTCTTGACGTTTTTGAAGTTAAACTGGCTATACAATATTCCTGAGCTCGAATCACACACATTTGAGGGAAACATTTACAGTATTTTGACGCAATTACTATAAACTATAAATGCGATAGTTGTGGGTTCGATTTCCACTCGGGGGCAGGATAATATTTTAAGTACTTTAATTTCGTTGCTTTGTAATACAAAGCTGCAGTGTTGAATTTCACCACTCAACGGGCAAAGTCGGAATGTGGGGAATTAAATATTTCAATAATTAATTTTCCTACCTACCCGCTATGCGGGAAAAATCTGGAGATCAAAATAATGTTTTTTTTCAGCTTTAAACTTTCACGTCTTGCCCTCGTTTGGTAAAGAACGACGTTCAATAAATTACAGTTGTTTTTAATTTTGACATAACACAGATGTCACACATCGTATTTTCTAGAATGAAAGAACACAGATTTAAAATAGGAAAACCAAAGTGTGATTGCTATCTGAAGCCAAACCTTACTCCTTATCTATGAATACTAACATATAATTTTAAGTGGACCATTAACATTTATTTTGTTATAGCTATATACTCGTAAACGATAAATTACAAACCACAAGCGTTTACAGCTAAGTCTACTGTCATTCAGGGACGAAGTAATATTACAAGGCTATAGTATATTTTTAAATTAAAGTACTTTAACATTTTCAAACATACTTAGGAAATAAAACCTTAATAATAGCTTTTTCTCTTGCCAAACGATTGTTCGTAGAATAATCTTTGGGTAGCAGAAGTTAAAAACTCTCTCTACAGAGATGCTAACAACAAAAATAAGTTGTAATAATAAGTGTTTAAGAATTTTGACGTAGCAGGCTGTAGAACGCATGGCTTAACGGTCAGTGCGCTTGGACGGTCTCTAAGAGGCGCGATTTCGAATACCTTTTTCTAATAAAAGTTTTCAATTACCTAAGTGTGTAAATAACACTTTAAAAATGTTGAAAATATTTAATGTAATTTTATTTTTGTAATTTTATTAATGTATTTTTTTAATTTTTAAATATAAATTTTAACTATGCCAAACTCATACCTCCGTCCACATATTTTAAGAAGGGGCTCAACGATTTCCTCCAAGTATTAATACAATGATATAGGTGTACCGCTTACTTTTAGATAAATACGGCGTTGAGTTCCACAAAACATTTTCCATCAAATCGAATCTTCTGCAAAGCGTATATTTTTTACATACTAACCTATAACACCGCCCAAATCTGTGTGATTGCGTGTTGAGTGGCGAACTTAACGCACAGCTTTGTCTTGTCACCAGAGCCGAAAAATAAAAATATAAACATTCCCCTGAGTGGGAACAAAACCCACAACCATCGATTATACAATCAGACGCACACTGCGATACGATGTCCTGTAATCATTTATATACATCTAACCTGTGTGAAGTGGTTTGAAGTGGTCAAGATAAGTTAGGTTGGGTTAGACTTTGTATATTTAACTGACGCTTTGTATTATACAGTAAGTTCTTGTTATAACGAGAAAATATTAACTTTACCAGAGCCTTAATTTAATTAAATTAAGTTTGAACTATGAACGGATTTAAACTATTTTTTTTTGGCTTCACACCATATCCTTAGCGGTGTAGTCAGAGTGAATGGAACACCAAACGCTACAGTCCTTGCATACTTTCGCCTCATCAGTTATCAAGCACTTCATACACGCCCTCTAGGGTGTCCTCAAGCTTTTTACTTGAAATTCTCCAGTATCACCGATACTGTGTTTCAAAGGTCATCCGTTAACTAAACTTAACCTGTCAAACGTACTCATGTCTGTACATGGAAGATATTATTGGGGGCATTAAGCAGTGTAATAGAACCCAAAACAATGATTTTTTATTTGATTTTCTTTTTATCTGTTTGTCTGTGCTTTTGTGCACGCTAATCTCAGAAACGGCTTAACAAATTTTGATGCAGTTTTGTATTTTGGTAAACTTCCCTTAACATTTAGTGTTTATTTTAATTCTCATGAATAAAAAAATCACAACTACTTGAAATATAAATTAAAGCAAACCTTATATAAACGAAATAGTTAGTTATAAGTTTGTAGTTTACGCAGGAGAAGCCGAGAGCTGACCACTAGTATAAAAATAAAAACAAACCGTTACTTTTAATGCCCAATCAATAAGATATACTTACAAATGATATACATGTCTTGTACAATACTACTATTCTACTACAAGTCAAATCTTATAGATTATTTAGTGTAAGACATTATAGGTATTTACACAAACAAATAGCAGTAATTGAAGGCATAATGCTTAATTCTATTTACACAGGGAAATTAAGTTTGCATTAGTAATACGTGTATGTATGTATGTATGTGTGTATGTACTAGTGTAGGAGTATGTTTGATCAATATGCCTATTAGTTCATTATAAGGTCATAAAGCCATCGTGGAGAAGTGATAGAGCCTCTGACTGTAAGCGCGATGTTGCGGGGTTCGATTCCTTCTTGGAATAATGATTATATTTATATAATTTTTCATTTCCTTGCTTTAGTAACATATTAACATAAACCGCGGCGTTGAGTTTGTTACAACATGGAATGTGTTGAATTCAGACGGTAAGTGGAGAACGGAGTGTCGTGATACTAGGGATCGTTGCCTTTGCCTGTTATGCAGGACAAAGCTTCAGAAATAATATTACCAAGTTTTGGTTAAAGCTCAATTATTAATTAAGAGGCTAGTATTGTAGGTAGTTGCTTTAAATCTACTTTACTTTTATCCAATTTTCCTACATTAAATCCGTAGTTGCACAGTGGGCTGCAAATGGTTAGTCTTGATGGTTGAGGGTTCGATTCCCACTAGGGAGATGAATAAATATTTCAATTATTTGCATTTCTCTACTCTGAAATATGTGGTATCTGTTTGTTTATATTTTAAACCTGACGCTTTGAGGAAAATGTTTGGTCGTTTGCATTAACTACGTGATCCTTTCTTTTCTTTTCTTCATTTTTAACTATAAAAGTAACTGAAGAATTTACTATGTATATATTTTTATTTAATATTAAGCAATCTCCTTTTTTTTCATAGAACGCGACGTGACGCTTTTGAAATGATTTGTACTCAACTGGCACGCTTTAAAACATGAAAAATTAAACTAAATTTATCATCTATTATTTCACTATTTATCATCTATTATTTGAATTCATCTATTATTAAATTTATCATTTATTATTTGAATATTGACGTATAATCTAACTGTAATAATTATAGATTCGATCTAGGAAGACATAGCGCAGCGTTAAATTCTGCCAATCAACAATCACTATCCAACCAAAAGCAGTGGAGATTTGTAAATTAAGTATACAAACACTGTACTCTCTGCCTACCCAGGTACTGCAGGTGCGTAAGGGCAATACCTATCATATATTTAATGTATAAGTTAAACAGTATTAACGACAGTTTTATTTTTTTTTTGCCTCTTAGCTTGCAATATATTTAAAAGAATTTCAATTTTCAATTAATTTACGGTATTCATTAAAATATATAAAAATAAGGTAAACGTTAGTTTATATTTCATATTAACTAACCGCAATTCAAAACGTAAATATGTATATAATTGATGCCTAAATGCAAAGTCCGTGCTTGACTCACAGTTAGTTTTTTTGTTTTGTAACAATATAATGCCATTTACTGCGTAGCGAGGATTTAGGGTTGCTTATACATATTTTTATTAAGTAACAGATTGTCGTTCAAAGTTTCGTTATGAATGGGAACACATTAGTAGGAAAAACTATATTAATTTTTCCCATTTCTATTACGAATTTCGGAAAATCTTTTTTTATTACTACTCTAGACTTCTCTACACATGCCAAATTTCTGCGCCCAGTAGTTTTATAGTAGTATGTGCGTTGTTAGTCAGTCTCATAGTGAGTTATAGAAGTATAAGTAAGTATATTAATTTTATATATTAAATAGGATATCAATGATTATACAACATACAATATTTTAAATACACTAAAAATATGTTAAAAAATTCTCTTAGATACTGTCCACGCGTCTTAGTCAAGTAAGCTATATGTAAATAAGCATTTATTTTTTGTTTAATACATAACTTACACAATTGAGACTATTATAAACACATATAAAGTTTTTTTTTCACATTTTTAAAGTGTTAATCGCACACTTAGGAAATTGAAAAAGACCCGTGCCTTTCATAAGCCGTCCAAGCATTTTAGCTTTTAAGCTATACGTTATTATCCAGCTGCAAAGAAATTATTATATGCTTGTCACATTTTAGTTTTCTTTTTACTATATATGTGGAGATATTTATACAAATTTCTACTATCTATATATTATTACTAAGAAAAATCGTTTGTAAAGAAAGAATAACGTAAGTTAGTTTTCTAAAAATTTTTTTTAAATCCTTACCTGAATGCACTCAGCATTAAGATTTACACTAAAATTTAAATATGTAACGTAAAATTTATTATTAAAAATTATCTTAATATAAAGAACAAGAAGAATAAGAGAAGAGAAGAAGAATTAAAATACTACTACAAAACGAAATATCGCTATCCATTACTCTTGTAAAACAAAGAATGGAGCATTTAGTTCCACCATTCAATACGCAACGTCCCTGTAATAATAAACTAAGTTCTCTCTGGTACTACTACTACCCTATTGTTATATGCGTACAACAATTTTTGTTTAATCACAGCCCTATATAACAGTGAGTTGCGCAGGCGTCGCTTTGCTTATTATTAGATAATTCGAGTTAATCTCCGCCAGACGCAATAGGTGTTCGAGGTCACTAACCGCATATAAATTAATAGTACAAGAATAAAAGTACGTTAATAAGCTTTATTGTGGGCAAGGACGGATAGATTTAGTTTATTAGTTATTGTAATTGTTTTTTTTATTTAAGGGCATCGTGGTGCAATGTGACCACATCTGACTGTATAAGCGGGTGCCGTTGATTCGCACTCGGAACGATTATATTTAAATTATTTAAATTTTTCCACACTGGTGTTACAAAGTGCGGCATTGAGTTCCGCCACTCAACGCAATGTCTCTGATTCGGGCGCAATGCAAATGAGTAAAGCTCAAAATAAATATCACCTGGCCCAAGCAAGCACGCGCTGGTCGCTCCCGCGCGCCTCTCTCAGCAGGCCGTTGAGGGTGACCCACCACCCTTGACCCCGCGACGTGCCATACTGGCTCCCGTCACTGGGGTTCATGGAAGATTAGGGTTCCCGTGGCCCGGCTAGTGGCAGTCAAGGAGGAGCACCGTGTGAAGAGAATGGAGTGCCAGAACGAAAAGCAGTGTTCATTCACTAGAAAAACGGGTGAATGGTAAAAAAATAATAAGTGAATTAATACAATAAAAAATTATCCATTATCATATATATATATTTCATATATAATTCAGTTATTTCCAGTTAACTATTGTTAAACAAATATACTACATTAGTGTAATCAAAACTATTCTACGACTAAAGAAGAGATTTTGACTAACAAAACAATTCCCAGTGCTCTTCTACCTTAGAGCCAAATTAACTTTAGTTTGTTACGTATTTTACAACTGTAGTTAACGATAGTGATCGTAGACAGTGAGTAAGCAGCATAGCTCTAGAAATTTATAAATAAAAGAGTTAAAACCCGCAACTTCGTTTGCGTCGACTATGACACATAAAAAGCTGTTTTTTTCCTGTTCTCTTGAGAATTTTGAGAAATCCTATCTTATTAGTATCCTATATTCTCCTATATTTTGTTAATCTCCTATTTAATTAAATAAATAAATAAATGTATCCTTTCGACATGCCCAAGCCAGCTGAGCACATTCTTCTTCAGAGTAACTATAACATTATTGCTGACGCATTCACTCTCTCTGTATATCTCTCCATTGCGGATTCTATCAGCCACGCTGACATTGGATATCCTACTAATAGACCACATTTCTACAGCATTCATTTTATTTTCACTCTTCTTCTGATATATCCACGTATAAAAGAATGATAATTAAGCTACATGAAGCAAAGGTGGATGGTAAGAGAGGCAGGGGTAGCACCCGGTTGGCCTGCGAGAACACAGTATTGATAATACTGCAGGAAGGTCACGTAAAAAACCGTGAAGACCCCCCAGAGGGCTGATATGAAGGGGTTGAGGCAAGTGGATGAGGCGAAAGAATATGGAATAAAGGGTGAATTTAAAAAACCATTTAAAATTAATAGCATGAATTTTATATTGCCATTTTACTACTTCATTTCCCTGCTCTGGTACAACAATCTGCGGCGTTGAGTTCCGCTACTTAACACGAAATGTATCAAATTCAGGCAGAAAGCGGGAAACGGTTTGTTTACACTATGTTGCCCCTAACTTCTCTGCTAAGCAGGTTTCATGCAACTGCGTAAAGCTTAAAAAAATTATAAAATTTTTAACCTGTTCCAAAGTGTTAAACTCAGGAAATTGAAAAACATATTTTTAGAAAACGTATAAACATTTAAACGCAGCGGGATTTGAACCCGCGACTATTAGAAACCGTGTAAGCAATCTGACAGCTAAGCCATGCGTTCATCATTGAAAATACATGTTCATTCAGGAGCGGGTTAAAATCCCGCTGCGTTCAAATTTTTATACGTTTTCTAAAAATATGTTTATCTAAATATAAATTAACCTATACTAGCTTATAATGAGAAATCATTATACTTTGCTATATTTGCTATTTACACTACGTATTAATTTACACAACTCGTTGTCTTCTTCTATTCATATCAACAAAAAATATAAAGCTTTTTAAGTTCAATGCAGATATCTTTTAACTAAATACAGATTGAAAAAGGTATCAAAATTTAAACATAACAGGATTTAAACTCGCGCTTTTGTAAAACCGTCCATATGCCGTTTTTCTAAAGTATTTTTGCTAACCTAAGTTAATTAAAAAAATATATTTTAAATTATTACCCATACACTTGCATGGATAATAATTAAAAATAGTAAATATAAAAAAAATCTTTTACTTAAAATTGTTAAAAAGAAACATATTATAAACTAATCGAGTTACAGAAGTAGAAGCTAACGAAAATCTCATTAAGGTAGCGCGTTCGAATCCCCGGCTTTGCCAAATTAAATTCCTCGAAATCCGACGGAGAAAAATAAAGTAGATACAATGCAATTAGAGTTGCATTGAAATTAATTAATTAATATGTTTGTATTGTTGGTTACGTTTTAGTTTAGTTTCTGTCTGGCTTTATATATATATGCATAAATGTAACTAAATGGGACTATGTATTTGTGCGGGAGTTCTTATATTAAATTTTTATTGCTGCTTTGGTAAGACAAAAAGACCTTGGGTTACTCCGAAATATGACGGAAAGTGGAGCGGAGTTGTACACTTAACCTTACCAAGATTCTCTACGCACTTATACGATAAGTTAAAGATGCGTGAAGCCTACAAAAATTTTTATTTATTTACACTTCATTGTATACTAGTATAAATTAAAAACTAAAAACAGGAAAAAAACAAATTACAAATATGATACAACAAAATACAAGAAATTTCAATTACAAATATGTGCACTAAAGGTTTTGGCGCTAAACAGCGATCTCTGCCAGTCAACCTTAAGGTTAAGAGATTTGGGAATTTATATAGCGTGGGTGGTGTAAAAATATATTATACATATTGTACTATGCTTTCATTGGGAAGTATTTGACAATATACGCAAATGTGGGTTCGATTCCCATTTGGTACAATTTTATGCTTAAAATGATCGTTGAGGCTACCGTGGCACAGAGAGACAGCGTCAGACAGTACTCACTATTAGTCGTGGGATCCATTCCAATTCGTGGAAATGATTATATTTAAATTATTAACATTTCTCCGCTCAGGTAAAGAAAAAGTACGTTGAGTTGCGCTACTCAACACGCAATTTCATGTGGAAAATGGAAAACGGAGTGTCTTGACACAAGGACCTCTCTGCTATGCTACTTTTTTTAAATAAAATGTTTTAGTAACCGGTTTGGTTTGATAAAACCTTTTGTTAACCAACACGGAATAGTTACTGAAGAAATGCGTGAAGTAATTAAGATCTATTTGAAATCCAGTATCAATTTTGGTCTGGTCTGGTAGTTGACCTTTTTTATGTTTAATAATGGCTTAAAGATAAATTCTTAGTCAGTTGATCTGCGAAGAGACTACAAGCCATGAATACAAAAAACTCTTCGCCGTGCTTTATGTAAAAGTAATAGAGTCTTTTTTTATTCATATATTTATTAAATTAATATGTTTCCCTGATTGGGAATCAAACCCACAACACACCATTAGTAAAACAAATCTTGACGTCAACTCACTCTTAATATGCATAACAGTTGTACCAAGTCCACAGGATATCATAAACATACTTAAATACGATACATTTCAGAACATTTACAGATTTGGCAAGTGACAGGGTGTCACGTAAAAATTCCTGAAAGAGCACTTGTCGAAAATCTGACTTATATTATGTTCGAAGTGATCTTCCACGACAGTACTCAGGGCTGGTGATGATTAAATTTAAATGGCATTTATATATTTTATTTTTATTTGTATTAAATATGTAGCGTTATGAAAATTGCTAGTTTGTTTTTCCTGTTCCTGCATAGTAGGGTAGGCAGAGATAACTTAGTGTCAAGACACTGACACTGAATTTGAGACACTGCTTGTGAAGTAGCGGAACTCAACACCGCGCTTTGTATACGAAAAATGGCGAAAAATATGTATATTTATACATATAATAAAAATGTAACTGATCGCTGTCTCTACATGGAAGATATTTGGAAAAAAATATTATTAGGGGGAATTAATTAATGTATACAAAAAATTAATACAACCCAAAACAATTATTTATATTATTTTTCTGTTTGTCTGTGCGTTTATGCACGCTAAAATCAGAAACGGCTGGACTGATTTTGAGTACAGTTTTGTCTATTATTATATTTTGATAAATTTTGCCTAACATACTAAATGTTATTTCAATCGGCTCATGAATAAAAAAATTACAACAATTTCAAATAAATAAATTTAAGAAAAGTTTGTGATTTAAGTAAGAACGCGAGCGGGCGAAAAAACAAAAAAGATAAGACGTGTAGTTTACGCAGGCGAATCCGCGAGCGGGTCACTAGTTTCAAATATAATCATTTCTCCGAGTGGGAATGGAACTCACAACTAATCACGTTTACAGTCAGACAATGTCCCACTTAACTTAATAGTCTTAACCATTACATTGTAATTTTTGCTAAGGTCTTTATAATGTATGATATAATTTTGTTTTTATGTATAGACATAAAAAACACGTGAATCTGTGTTCACGCGTGTTCCCGCATAGCAGGGTAGCCAAAACCTAGTGTCAAGACACTCCGTTCTCCACGCACGCATGAATTATATATTCTAATTATAAAAAAACCTTACAACCCTATTGAAGAAATATATTCTTTCTTCTGCAATCTATATTTAGTTTACGACTGAGATCATAACTTCATTTCCTGAATTTATAAAAGTAATTGAGCTAACAATATTGAATTATATTACTACTTTATTTTACAACGTGAAAGTATTATTAAGTTATTAATAAACTTTTTATTTTTTGCTCTTTGATACTTTTTATAGTCTGAGAAAAAATCTTATTAAATGAAATTTTAATATATGGAAGAAGAGTGACTCATTATTTTTTATTTTTATTTTTAATTAAAATTGATTACACTGAAAAACCTACTCTAAGATTCTAAGAAAATTTCAAATTATCGACTGAAACCTAGTTTAATGTTTTGTCTTTTAACACAATATTATTATGGATATTCTTAATAATGTATTCGCACTCAGGGGAATGATTGTATTTATTAAATAATTTCTTTTTCCCGCTCTAGTATCTAGACTAAGCGCGGCGTTGAGTTCCGCCACTCAACAGCAGTGTCTTGACTCTAGAATCGACTCTAGAAAGCGTAAAGCTTAATGATATACTTAAAAGTATAAATTTCCAGCATATTTGTGAGATGCACAACAGATTGTATATATTTACTAGTTATCTCGTTACTAAAGTATAGGCTTAACAAAATTTTTAGATATTGAATGTAATGATATTTCCAGTACTATGTGATTAGAAGGATCCTAGTGATACGTCATACGTTTTCCACCACATTACATTTCAGATAAGCACATTAATATTGAATAAAACCTAAATATATTATAAACATTATAGTTCTACGAGAGGAATTACAATTCGCTACCATCAGTCAATCAGAAATATTGTAACTGAGAAAAGAAATACCAAGAAAAGACAGACATACCCAAATAAGCTCGCTAGTCTACACAAAGCGGCAATGACACTAAAATATGATGGCATCGGTACAGAATTCCGTTTTCCCAGAAAATATATGAGGCGAAAATTATCAAACACAAAAACAAAATGAGTTTAAATTTACGATGAGCTTTGCACGTGGCGTAAACGCAACTCCTTGTCATTTTCGGTAGATTTTATACAGAATATTAATAGATTTGGATATGGCATCTAGACTACTTTAATATTTTTAGTTTTCTATAACCATAATAATCATTATGATGGGAAATGATGCCGGTAAAAGGAGAATCGGCCATAGAAAAAAATCGTGGGTAAGGAATATTAGAAAACGGACGAGAATTAAAAGCGCTGAAAATATATATGCGGAGCTGACTGCCAACCATCATTAGTTGAAAAGGCACTATTAGAAAGATGAATAGTAAATAGTAATCAAAATAATAAGTGACGTTTTAGTACAGAGCGATGTTGCTATTGCAAAGGCGTTTGTTACCTATTCGATTGAAATTGGATTTTTTTTAATTTAACCTTCTGGTGAAACATTAGGTTACACCAATCAATATTTTACTTTAAAACAGTCTTAGGTAAACAAGATGGTAATGAGGTAAAATTGAAATACTGCCAATTGAACTACAGTGAGTTGCAATAGTTGAGAAAATAAATGTTTCACCTAAGAATTTCCTGGCTACTTTGCAAAATCTAGGAGATACATGGAAACTTATCGTATCAGGCGTCAAGCATCGAGAGTACAGACATTTGCCCTTTAGAATAAAACTTAACCCTAAATTTACAGTTAATGGTTAAAATGACACTCAGTGAAAAATCAATGCGAAATATTAAGTCGCGAATCTCAACGCCGCGTTTTATCTTATCGGAGCAAGAAAATGAAAGTCAGCTCATTTTAAAAATACTGCATTCCAAATGGCAGAACATGCTGCCACATCAGTTTACTTGGTTGAAAATGTAATCACTTATATTATTGAAGTTATCCCTCCTTTTCAGTGTTAGTTATATTCTGCGACGTAGCGGACAAGCAACAAGCAACAAGAGAGTCTCCTGAGATACTACGTTACGAGAGGCTACGTTACGCGCCGGCTTGGGAACTTTGTTGAAAGAGTATGCCTTGAAAAATCTGTCCCTGACGTTAAACGTGCTGGACGCCCAAGAAAGCGATGGCTGGATGTCATGAAGCTGGATATGAGAGCCAATGGACCAACCTCTGAGGATATAGTAGATCGTGCAAAGTGGAGGGGATTTTGGCTTCCTAAGCCAGACCCTGGCTAGACTGGAATTAATGCCAGGTAATAGTAGTAAAAATTATCCCTCCAATAATGAAGACACGACTGTTTCAAATGATGCAAGTTCTAATAAAATTCAATTCTAAGGTAAATTTATAATTTGTTTTATTTTCTCCCAAAATAATATATACGTTGTGTGCATCAAATCGACTGAAAATGTTTGTTTCATGTTCACGTATTTAGCGAATTAATTATTTACTTTTTCTTTTCAAGATTTGTAATGTGTAAGAACTTGTACTTAAATGATAGAGTGGCACAGTTTAGTATTGGCTGTAGGTACTGGGTTCAAATTATTCGAGTATATTTTTTTTTGTTGAGACCATCGCTGTACAGGTTGTGGGTACTAATTCCTACTCGGGGAAATGATTTTATTAAAATTATTTTCATTTATCCGCTCTAGTGACAAAAGAAAACGCGTCTCAGATTCGGGCGAAAAGTGGATAACAAATTGTCTTTATACTAGGTGCTCAATGCCTACTATGACTATATTATTCTCTCTCCTATACTCCTTCATACATTACCTAAACCGAACGAAAGGAAGCTTTGAAATGCAATTCTTTTTAAATTCTAAAATTTTCAAATAGTGATACCTTTATTAAAATAAATACAAGAACAGAAATATTTATTTTTAATTATTTAGTAGGTAGTGATATCTAGTGATAAAACATATACACATACACATATATATGTATATACAAACCGACAGCCGCGTAGAAGGCTCTTATAGGAACGGGAAGCAACGAGATGTTGGGTTTTTAGTCCAAACAAATAAAATCGCCTGCTTCTATACATATATATATATATATATATATGCTTTTGCCATTGGTCGGTAGCCAACGAAGTATAAACTTATATTATACGTCTATTTTATTACATTTTAACAAGCAGTTTCAAATTTCGCTTGAGTGTAAACTTGGGTGGTCTTAAATTTAAATTTAATGGACTTTTATCATTTAACTTAACTTGTAGTTATAAAGGTAATAGTTATGCCTTTTTATTGCGGCTCTAAAGTTTCTTTACATATTGTCTATGAGACTATGTTTTATGGTAAGGTTTGGTTCGTTTTTTAAATTTGTTATATAGATGCTGTTGTGCGATTAGTAGTGGGTTCGATTTCCATTCAGTAGAATGAGCATAATATAATAATAAATTCATTTTTTTCGGTCTAGTGAATAAAGACACAACGCAAAATACAATGATTTGAATACGGGCAAGGTGAGTGAGGAGTGCAGTGTCTTGATACTAGGATCTCACCGCCTTCCCAAGAAATGCTTATGCAGGAAAAAGCGATAATATTTTTATCAAAAGTTTTTTTTAACCTTTTTTAAATGTTACAAAGACTAAGCAATAAACTTTACATTATTAAAATCAAACGCACTACTACCTTACCTTAGTATTTCACTTCAGGGCGTATGGCAACATTGTATTTACTTCATTACGAATACAGGAAAAAGTTGGTAAGTTTGGAATTTCCTTTGCGGTATCACATCCTACCCTTATAAAATGTTAATTTTACATATATTTTTTTATCTTTACGTATAACTCTAATTCTTTTCTTATTAATATAAATATATACAAATAGTGAACCAGACTACATAAATATATTTACTTATGTGGCCACAGATTATGAACATCAACAAAGTATATATATCACGCATTTTCCCCTTTAGATAATTTTAGCTCAAAGAACTCAGTATTCAGGCAGTCTGTCTATTCGAGATATTTCCTCTAGGGTCAACCAGATCGAGAAAGTAAAAAATATTGTAATATAAATATTCCCACCTAAAGAACCCATAACCGTTGCGTACGTCAGAAGTTATCCTACTGCGCCTCAATAGAGTTTACATGTCTATATGTAAATATATATACCTAATATTTGAACAAGTGTTTTGACTACAATAGCTATAGTTAAAAGATAATATTCATCGTGTAGGAAGTAAACATGAGCGAACATGCATCACTAATACTTCCTACATATGCAAGTTGCATGAAATGTATGCGAATAAATACAGTAGCTAATGCGCTAATAGGTTGACGGGATTTGAACTTACGACCGTTACGGTTGGAAGAAGAAGAAACGAAGAATGAAGAAGAGAATTCGCTACTGAACTATAATGGATAATCAAATATTGATTAAACTATGCCATGACAGTTCTTGAGGAAGCTGCATAAATATTTATAATTTATGAGTTATATTTTGTTTGTTTTTCTTCACATTTCTCCAGCGGTGTTAAAATGTACTGCTCAATACACAATGTCTGGAATTTGGGTGTAAAGTGTAGAACGTAGTGTCTAGCTTCTACTTGTCTACACACTGTCACTTTATCAACCTTTAAGAAAAAAAACGAGCCATTTAAAATGATCTAATTTATAATAATAGTCGGCTATTTATTCTCATATTCGATTGGAACTAAATACCTCTGTCGTACAAAGTGTTGTCTTTGACGTTACAACCAGAAGCCATTTTAAATTTTCACACAACAGCAAGTAAAACTGAGTATCAAGATCTGTCGTTCTTTGTTTTTCCTATAAAATTCACGACATTGGTCTTTGACAAGTGGCGGTGTTCAACTCCATTTAGTCTTACCAAAGCAGGGAAATGTAATTTATTTAAATAATATTATTCCTCTAAGTAAGGATCGAACCCACAACTACCGTGTTCAGAATCAATCGTTGTTCCACTTCCCTCACGATGGTAATTTTCGATACTCTACATAAAATTCAAAAGCATATTTTACTCAAACTCATAATTCATACGTCTGTAATTTTACGCTTTTTCACTCGAAGATGTTAAATTCTTTTGTCAGCTTTCATTCATTGTTTGTAACATTATGGCGAATTTTGAAACTTTTCTTGAATTAATGTGGGAAAAAAAATTGGGCCTTTAAATAACATTTTAAGAATGCCTTCTGATGCGTATAATATGCATCACCTTAGCAATATGTACATCACTTTATACAAAAGTGTATGTTAAACACGTCTGTGTGTGTAATATTTATTTTATAAATTTAATATATTTCTAATACATCATTATAATAAAATATTGGCTACAAAATATAACTACAACATAGATGCATTTTTCAAAGTGTCATTCACTCACACTTAGGGGATAAAGAACAAAATTAAAAAACAAAGTGGAATGTACCAAATTTTAGTACGGAAAGGTAGGCCAGCCTTATGACCGGCTTCTATGTGAAAAAAAAATTGTTAAAAAAATGCATTTTACCTCGAAATTGTCTTGTATTAATTAATATATTTTTTATAGTGATTTTATTAGGTTATTATATAACTATATTATATTTATTTATTATAATTTACAAATTGTAATCCGGTGGGAATCGTATTATATGGATACTTTGCCACTAATATCATTTTTCCTTAGCTTAATATATTTAAGAGATGCTATTAGCAAATGAAACTCAACGCCGCGCATTCTCTTTATAAGTACACACGTATATAAATTGTATAACATAAAATGGACATGTTATTAAATTATAATAGAATTTTGAAAATACATTATTTATCTTAATAGATCTCCATAATTCGGTGTTACAAAGGCTAATTTAAATAATCTCATTTTAATAGTCTATATGTAAGCTTGTTGAGATAAGAATTCGTTACCGAACGAGGTTTGGTTTTACAGAGGCGGTTTCTTTGATGATTTCGCGTTTTGTTTTATAGCTCGTAAATGTGTGAACAGTTACGTCTCTATTGGAGCCGTGTAAATAGGTAATATTAATAAAAAATATATTAATAATTGTCTGGTGAAATAAAATGCAGCATGAGGGAACCTCAACCATCTAATATGTAATGTCGTGAAATTAGGTTAGGTTCTTTGCGTTTTTTACAATTTGTGTATGATGGGTGAGGTTACTTGATAAGTTCGAAAAAGTAAAATAGAGAAACGATAATCATGTAAGATCCAAGAGATCGTATAAGAAAATATAAAATTAAATAATTATAAAATATAATAATTTAGAATATTTTCATTTCTCCACTCTGGTACCTAGGGCAAGGAGCGGCGTTGAGTTCCGCCACTCAACACACAATATATAGAATTCCGAAATATAGGTAGATATTTAAAGGTAAAGGTTTAACAATTTAAAAATCACACCTTGTGATTTTTCCCGTCTACTGAAAAATATTAAGCATTGAATAGTACTATTTCACTTCATCAGACCGGATATGTATCTGGGTACATACCGATTATATAATCTATAATTATAAACTTACCACTATATCTGATTTTTATTTACGACCCTTATACTCACTCATTGCCACTACCACTGCGCCATCCACATTCGTCTAAATTTATCAAGTACAGAACAAAGCCACAAGTGGAAGATACCCATTCAAAAGCTTTTTCTTCGTTAACCAAGTTTATTTGTAATAAACAATTTTTGGCTTCTACAGAAGTCATATACTTTTGATGTTTCTTTTATTTTAAATGTATTCTTAATAAGTAGCGTTATGTTTTATGATCAGTTTTAAAATACTGTCTGGGTTACGTTGGCATCTAAAATTATAGCCATTATGGGGTAGTGGTTATAATATATGATGGTAATAAGTTCAAATGTCAAATGACAGTACAATATCAAAGGAAAGTTTGATACTTCATAAAAGTATTTAATTTTATTGTATTTGAAATTAGAAACATTAAGTGATTTCACAAATAATTATATCGTAGAGAAATTTTAGCTTCAGGTTTTTTTCCGTAGGCATAGAGAATGTAGTGGCAAGACACTCTTTCGTTCTCCACTTTCCATTTTGTCTTGTCAACTGAGCGGAGAAATGAAAATAATTTAAATAATTCCCCCGTCTGGGAATCGAACCCACTACCACTCCGTAAAGATTCCAATGTCAGTCAGTGTCACACTGCGTCAAAATAACTCAAAAAAAAACAAATTTGTTAAAAGGACTGTAATAAGAAAAGAAAAAAAATAGCTATTTTAGTAATATAATATTTATAATGTACTTGGAAATAGGTCGGGATCAAATAGTAAAGGTGAGTTCCATAAAGTTTTTCCAATATAAAACAATAGGTTATTCTGCGAAAGCACTTTTCCTGTTAAATATTACTAAAATATAAACATTTATTTGCTTGTTTATTTATTTCATAAAATAATAAAATAAAGTATATATTTAATCTATAGTCTATCATGGCCAAGTGGGGTAGTGGCTGAATGTACTCCCGATGGTCATGGGTTCGGTTCCCACTGGGGAATAACATAATATAATACATTTACATGATTGGAATTAAAATATTTTCATTTCCCTACTTTCTCAAGGCAAAGCGCGACATTGAGTTACACTACACTACATCGTCCAGTATCTTGAAATTAGATGGAATGTGAAAAACGGAGGGTTTCCACACTTTGTTTTCTCTACCTACTCTCTGCTATATGAAAGGTGCTTGAAACTAAAAACAAATATTTCCAACACTAAAAGCTTAAGTTAGTTATCGAGACCATTGTGGCGCAGTGGGAAAGCGTCTGACTGTGAACGTGATTGGTCGTGGATTCGATTCTTACTCAGGGGTATGATTATATTTAGAAAAAACACATTTCTCCACTCTGGTACCCTAGACAAAGCGTGGCGTTGAGTTCCACCACTCAACAAGCAATGATTGATTTCGGATGGAAAGTGGAGAACGGAGTGTCTTGACACTAACCTAGTGTTAAGACACTTCGTTCTCCTCTTTCCGTCTCTGGCTATTTTGCTATGCGGGAAAATGTGTGAAGGTCTAAAAATAACATATGTAAACACGCATATTTTTTATATTTTGCAATACGGATCATATAAAGGTTTACATAAAATTAAATTTTTAAAAGAATGTACAAATTTCTTAGCAAGGATCTCTCGCTCGGTCTCAAGAATTCCCCAGACGTGAATGCCGACGGATTAGAACGTAAATCGTCGTGAGACTACACATTGTTCCCATGTGTTTTGTGGATGGATTTATATTTTTAGTGTTGAATTTTATTATTTTATTTCTTTTTATTTGGCCAAATTACTTTTGGCAGAAAATGCGGAGAGAATTTAGTAGCACATTGCTCTGTTCTGTACTTTGTATATGCAAGTCGTCGTAGTACAGTCGCCTCAATAAAAGCGCGGTAGTGTGGGTTCATTTTCCAGTTTAAGTATAGATTATTTTTAAATTATTTTGAGTGCCCGCTCTGATAAGCCATACGTTCACGTGAACGTATGGCTTAATAGTCAGAGTGCACTAAAATATGCTCTTTACAATCGGATCTTGTAATTTTGTCGTATATATATATATATTTATTTAACTTCTTGCCTACATACAGAGAGAGCCTACTGTCCAGACACTCAGTTATCAACTTTCCGCCACAATTCGAGATATTGCGTGTTTGGAACTAGTATTTTGTTTTACTAGAGCCGAGAAATAAAAATAATTTAAACAATTATTTCAATTCAATGGGATATGAATGGGAATCAAACCCACAACCAATCGCGTTTACAGTCGATCGCTGTCTCTCTGCTCGACAATGAATTCGGTATATATAAATAAATATAATAAATTAAAAAAAAAAACAAGACATTTAATAATGAATTCCATGAAATACATTTTTTCTTTATTATAATTTCCAATAAATCACTGTTTAATATTAAAGCTGTTAGAGTCGGCGTGTTCAAAGGGAGCGGTATACAACTATACTACTGTACGGTATCTCTTAATAGATGTAAATAACACACTGTCATAGTTTAATTACTTTAAAATGTAAAATTATTGAACACCATTGCGGCGCAGTGGGACAGTTTCTTTTTGGATGTAAGTTCGACTACCACTCAGTAAAATGATCAGAATTTAATTATTTTAGTTATTCCGCTATGGTGGACAAGACGAAGCAAGGCGTTTGGGTCCGCCACTCAACGCGCAATGTCTCGAACACGGGCGGATAGTGGAAAACGGAGTGTTTTAACACTGCTTTTTATGTTCTCTCTGATCATGATATGAGAGGAAAAGCGTGAAGCTGGAAAAAAAATAATTTTGGTACATATATTACATCACTGGAGATTAAGATAACAAATTTAATATGGGACGCTACGTAACACAATATCTTAACACAGGTATATTGCTGGCAACAATTATATTAATATAATATACCCTAAATAGATATAAAATTTATACCCACTGCGTCTCATTCACTTTGAAACTGTGCTATCATATCATAATGATTTTAAATACGGTTTTTAGCCTTAAAAAGGCTCTCTTAAGATAAATAGAGATAACATAGTGACAAGACACTCCATTCCTTAACATTTCTAAAATATCTACAATCCGACCACGAGGTGCGCCTATCCCATCCTATATCCCACTAGTGCCTTTGGCCTCAATTATTTTTTTTAAATTAAAATGTTTTTCAAAGAATAACACTTTAAACAACACTCCGTTTCTTATGTAACATAAAATTATCTAAATAAATAATTTAAATCTAATATTATGACAAAATTTAGTTTAAAAGTAATTAAATAATACATTCACTACGATTTTATCTCAACATAGCATAATTAC
The DNA here is from genome assembly GCA_038994665.1 of Podotricha telesiphe. Classification (NCBI taxonomy): domain Eukaryota; kingdom Metazoa; phylum Arthropoda; class Insecta; order Lepidoptera; family Nymphalidae; genus Podotricha; species Podotricha telesiphe. The sequence goes on along the minus strand of JAOYRR010000278.1, from coordinate 44,336 downwards.
AATAATTATGTTGAGGAAAAAAAACTCAACCAACAAGTTTAAGCTGTGTATAACTATTACAATGTAAAATTTCCTTATATCGCAGTGAATGTCAATCGACATACTTATATCTTGTAATAGAAGTTCAAATTATATGTGAGATACTTCACTTCTCGCCATTCAATTTGTTACAAAATTTGCATAAAACACATAATTTTTCTCATATTAATTAAAGCACGGTAGTCAGAGAGCATCTAGTGTTCTTAGTTCTTAGTTTAAGACACTCCATTCTCCTCATTCCGCCCGAAATCGACTCCCAAATCGAACTTTTCAAAAATCAATTTACATTTGTCATTGTAAAACTCTTACATTATTAGATCAATATTTTGCAATTACACTTTTTTCGGTACTCATGCCTCAAAGATAGCAATATCCTCTAGATTAAATCTTTTTTCTCATATGGAATATTTATAGCCTCACAAAGTCCTGCTACTAGTTTTGTCTATACATCGTAAATTTCAAAGGAAAATCATAAGAATATATCTCCGTATCTTATGATTTTCCTTTGCGTGGGGCAGCGTCTGCTTATGAACGCGACGGGTTATGGGTTCGATTCCCACTAGGAGGAATGATTTTATCAAAATTATTTCATTTCTCCGCGTTGGTGAACAAGACCAAGCGCTGCGTTACATTTCAGCATTTAAGACGCAATGTCTCGGGCGGAAAGAGAACAGTGTGTCTTGACACTAGTTTCGCTCTGACTACGCGGGAAATAGCGTAAAGCTGAAATAAACCATATCCAGATTATAAATGTATCATTGCATTAATCCAAATTCATTTATTTTCACCTTTTTTGGGATAGTAAGTAAATGATTTAATATTTTCTTTTGAATTTTTTTCTTGACGCATTTCCACCTTTACAAAAATGGAATATCTAAATATTGAGTTCTCTCGAACACACTGTTTTCCACTATATATGTATCTGATGGATGGGTAAACCCAACCATCGGTTTTTTTAAAACATTCATATTAAACAAATTTATGCCACGACCAACGCCTATATAGTCAGTCATTTATACTGCAACCCGATTGAACCTTTTTTTATCTTCACTCAATACACTTCGTCGTCATTACACTCCGCTTTCCGCCCGAATTCGAGGTATTGCGTGTTGAGTCGCGGGGTCTCAATGCCGCTCAATATATAATACAAATTTATATTTATAATTTCTTAGTAAATATTCACAAGAATTGAACCTAGATACAACGCACCAATTTAAAACATAATACCATGTATATAGCTCCTGTATGAATCATACACGCCGCAGCTGCATTTGATTGATAAACAATTTGATTTTCACTTTTTGCCTTCTATTAAGATAATATTATATAGCATTGTTAGAAAACAATATTGTACTACTGATTACGTGAATAAAATATTCATTAAGTATACCTGAGGCAGATGTTTTTTAGCTTAGCTGCTATATAAGCAGGCTAGTCAGAGAGAACCTAGTGCCAAGACACTCCGTTCTGCACTTTCCGCCCGTAATTGGGACATCATGCATTGAGTGGCGGAACTTACCATATATAGCATATACTGATGATGTCTCCTAAAATCAAGTCCCTGCACCGTTTGTCCGATTATATAGAGAAAAACGATGCATCAATTTCGTAAATATTCATAATATGACAATTCAGATTTTTCAATCTGTCGCCGTCCACTACAGGGCTGGCCTGCGCTGCCAGCTCAGCTTCCACGCGGCAAGCGCGGTCTCCACTCCAACACGTGTCGGCACCATCGACTGTCGTTACGTCTGGAGACGTGGACGGCAGAATTCCACTTCAGCATGTTGTCAGTCGCAATTTATTCAATATTTGCAACCTACTGGAAAATCACTTAAAACTTACCTAATACGAGTATACGACTATATTTTTTAAAATTTTAAAATAAACTTATACAATAAGCTTCGGATCTACACCATCGTTCGAATCACCACCATACCATCGTTTAGTATACAGTCGCATATCCCAACAATATGACGACGGTAAACTTTAAATAGTGACGTATATCATCGCATAATTTCATATAATAGCATCTAGAAATGCAATTATGGCTGCATAGAGTATTTAAAGCGGATTGCGGCAAACTCGAGATAAATACTTTGCGTTACTGTGCCGTATAGTTGTAAAAACATTTATAAATACATTTATAAGTGATGGTTTTGGATATGGATTTGCTCGTGTCTTCCTTATAATAAAAAGAGAGTTTAGTGTTTTTTTTTTCATTATTTTTTAAAGTAACCACCTAATAAAAACACTAAGTTAAAAAGTAAACACTTACGAAATTGAAAATATTTTTTATAAAATGTATAAAAATTTGAACGCAACGGGATTCGAACCCTCGCCTTTTGGAAACCGTCCAAGCGTCCTGACCGCTAAGTCATGCGTTGTACTTCCAGCTGCGTCTAAATTCTTATACGCTTGTGACAACTTATTTTTGTGGTTAGCATCTCTATAGATTAGATTTTTTTAGAAATTTCTGGTAACCATTGATTAATCTACAATCAACTATTATCATTAATTTATTAAATATTCTTTTAACATTTTTAAAACGTTATTCACACACTTAGGGAATTAAAAAACATTTTTGGAAAATGAAACCAAAATGTTTTTCATTTCTCGGTGACTAGACACAACGTGGCGTTAAGTTTCGCCACTCAACATTCTGTGTTTTGGATTCGGGTATAAAGTGGTGAACGGAGACTCTTGACACTAGGTTCACCCTGCTATGGGAAAAAGCGTGAAGCTACGAAAAAAATAGTTATATTACATTTTATAACCATCGCGTGGTTTTTGTAATAGCATTATATACACATCCATGTGTGACCGCAATTGTATTATTATAAAAATCTATATACAAATTACTCATAATAAAATCTTCTTTTGCAATTGTAATTCAGCATTTGGGAAGGGTTTGACTATATATAGGGTATGGGTTCGTTTCCCATTCGGGCGAATGTTTTAGATAATTAGACAAAGTGCTTAGGTACAAAGTATGTAGTATAGAGAACTTAGTGTCAAGACACATCGCTCTCCACTTTTTAGCTGAAACTAAAACATAACGTGTGGTGAAATCAACGCCGCTCTTTGCCTTAGTTTAGGTGGGTACAGAAAATAAGTTAAATACAATAATTTCCTCGAATGGAAATTGAATCCACCACCAATTATAACCCATTATATATGTTAAAGTCAAATATTGTTCAACTCTACCAGGATGGCCTCAGTGTCTTTTAAATACACGGAAAATAAAACACAAAGTGACGTATCACTAATTTTTCTCCGTATATCTTGGATTATGTAACAGTAGTATGAATATAAGTTCCACGTGATTTTTTCTAACAGTTTCCATTGCGTCACAATGTTTGTTACTCATAGTTTTTAGGTCGGAAATATATGAAATGTTATCAAGTAAAAGGATATTGCATAGTCCAATTTGATAAATTGCTTAATTGGGCAAAGCTTGTAGGCTTAATTTCTTAATCGGTAATATTATAACATGAAGCCATAGTCGCGCAGTGTGATAGCGCCTTACTGTAAACTCGCTGGTAGTGAGTTCGATTTCCACTCGGAAGAACGATTGGTATTACCAATCGTATATATTAAGAAAACATATAAAAATTTGAACGCAGCGGCATTTGAACCCGCACCTCTTGAAAACCGTTCAAGCGGCATTTCGTCGAGAGTGGTGGGTTCGAATTCCTCTACGTTCAAATTTTTATACGTTTTCTAAATATATAATTTTTAAGTACCTAAGTATGAGAATAACACTTTAAAACTTTTTCTTTAAAAATGATTTATAATATTTAAACTATCCTTATTTCTCCGCTCTGGTAAGAGAGGGACTGGTAGGCATAACATGATAGTTACAATTATGATAATTACAGTTGATAAATGAATTACAATCAAACTCTTAAATTATTTAAATATTAGTTTAACAAGGGTATTTGATTTGCAGAATTTATTTAGGTGAAAATCGAGAACGGAGAAACGCGTCACTAGAATACAAAAGCCATCATCTTCACAAGACTATCTTTTTGTGGGTTTAATTGGTAAATTGTAATCAGATAATTGGTAAATTGTAATAGAGCCACATTTTTTGTTATATCCATTTCCCTGCTCTGATAAGATAAAGCGCAGCGTTGAGTTCCGCTACTCAACACTCAATGTCTCGAATTGATGACACACAGCGGAAAACAAAGTGTTAAGACTATGAATGAAAATTTAAATTCGTATATATAAATATGTATTTGTGTATATATACGAATGTACGTACACACGCCACAAACGCTTACTTATAATAAATTACATACAGACATACATATATACATATGTCGGTCAAATGGCAGTGTAGTCGACTAACGCAGTTTATGATATGATTACTATAAATGGGGCGAATCGGGAGCACAAATTAAGATGCACTATATTAGTATAGTGCTTGTACTACATACTACACTATTAGCTTATCCTGAATTTGCTTGATGCAAGTATTTTCTGAATATTTTGGAAAGAGAAAATGTAGTGATACGAATCTGTTCTCCACATTTTTCCCATATTTCATTTGAGATGTTGCGTGGCAATGGTGAAAGTTTTGTTTGCATTTTGTCAATGTTCATACACTAGTATTATATTTATTTCCCACAGTAAAATTCAAACTAATAATCGAGTGCCAAATAGCCTGAACAGCGCCTCAACAGTATCATTGAAAATAAAATGAATTAAACAATTGCTAAATATCGAATGAATTCATTATAAATAATTTTATTTTTGTATAGTTTTAATAAGGCCGGCGTTTATTGCCAAGTTCTATCTTCTGACTTGAATCCAATATCCTTCTCCTCCTCTTATATCCTTGTCGTGCTCTTATAACTTGTTTTACAATATCCAGCCATTGCTTCTTTGCCCAGCCGAAACGAAACTCTCTAGTTAGTCTGTCCATTTGTACAAACGTAAAGGCAGTTTCTTCTGACATATTTCTTAGGTTCATAGTCCTTTCCAGAAAATACTCTTGGATTTTATCAAGTATGTCACAGACCACAAATACTTGAATGAATATGTTTTGTATATATGCTACGAAACACGGGTTAAGCATGCTTGGGTTGAGTGTTTCGTCGCATACCTTTTATACCTGGACCTTTTTAATTTTTCAAAGTTTTTGATTATACCCAAATAGTGCTGGCCAGCATTTATTACATTCATATATAAATAAATTCACATTTAAAACATCAGGCTGCTGCTCAGATTGGGGCGGTATTTCGTGTAAAAGGACCACCTGGAGAGCATAAGCTCTTGTATATATGCTCAGTACAGTATACAGTGGTCCATATTTTGTTATTGCACCTTTGACTTCTCGACATTGGACCCAAGTAGTACCTAACCAGAATGATTTATGGTTCTGGACTTTTACATAATGGAATCAAGGTCCTACCTAAGGATTTATGATTTAAGAGCTGGTTCAGGATTTACATATTTGAATAGTGTTAGTAGTATAATATTACAAAACAAATTTAGATTTTCTAAATGTAAAAACCGTAATTGCATAAAGTATCTCGTTTTCCATTTTTCACATAGAAAATGAATTAATTAATACCAAGGTGTCGGGTGGAATAAAACAGTTATTTTTCTACATTTATAATATGGGAATGAGTAAACAGCATCTGTCTTATGACTAATATATTTACTCCTAGTATCCGAACGTTTAATCAAAAGGCCTTGTAAAGTTACAACAACTCGTGTCGATCGCATTATCTTTCGTTATAGGTATATAATGTAATAAATAATTATTTAATGTATCAGAGCAACCCTTTTTAAAAATAATGGAAATGTAGTTTTCAAACATGATAATAAATTAATTGATGTTGGTTATGATATATAAATATAAATACAATTTATATTAATATTATCGTGACATGGTTCCGCAGTGATTATTGAGACATCGATTTTCATTGTGGGATATCTGTACTTAAAATAATATTTAAAAACCGATACGGTCAAATACCTATAACTAGGAAGTTTCGGCACTAGCTTGTATATCATTGCACTTAATATAAAATTTAAATAGGCTAGTTAAAGTCATTACCAATTAGCAAAAAAATGCAAGTACTGTCAGTACTACCGGATGCTACCACCGTCTCGGTAGACAGTTCTGTGGCTCTTTTCAATAAAAAACAAATATACATTTGCATCGCTTTAAGAATATATGATGAAACAAAATATGAATATTTGCCAAATGTAGTAGATATGATTATTTTATTTTTCAGCTTATCATAGTCCACTGCTGAACGCAGGTCTTTTTTCGCTAGCAATTCTGGTCCTGGGCAGCTCACATTAATCTTTCAGTCACGTTCTTCAAATCGTCTCTCCATCATTCTGTCCTAAACTACACTTGTCTAAACACTGTCTTTTACTCTAGCACAAGTCAGCTCCATCGACCATCGATACGAGGAGAGACTTCAAAAAAATTGCTACGGTTAAATTCAAACCTCACACCCTATCGTTTCTATAAAAACTGAGTCACAAGAGTGTTTTTTCTCTAATAAATCACTAGCTTTTGTTTCTGCTTCACGCTTTATATCACATACTAGGTAGGATAAGCCGAGAGAACCTAATGTCAAAACACCCTCTTCTCCGCTTTCCGCTCGTTCTTGATATTGCGTGTTCAGGGGCGGAACTCAAGCGTGCTTAGTCTTAACAGAAAAAAGAGAAATTAAAATAATTTAAGTACAATCATTCTTCCGAGTGAGGAATGAACCCACAACCAATCGCGTTTACAGCCAGACATGGCCCACTGCGCCACGACGACCTCAAATCACTAAAGTGACGCATTAATTGGCATATATACTAGCGGTAATGTTTTTTGGCATCGTCACCGCATCAACCGCATGTGCTATTGACCCACACTATCATATTGTTTTAGTTTGATGTCTTTAAATAGATATGAAATTGAATTTCCTAATCTATTTCATTTTGAAGCTTTTGTTGTGTATTTGGTTCACCCTTGTAGGATTATATTTCTATTATTTCTATTTCCCTGCTCTTATAAGAATGCAAGGAAAGGTCTTGAATTTAGGCGGAGAGAGGGAAAGGGAAAATTCAGAGTACTAAGCCGAAGACTATGCACTTGCAGTTAAAATAATTTGTACGTGATTTTGTACACATATAAATATTTTACGATTGCAATTGGTAGTGGTGCGGTGTTAAGTTCCGCCACTCAATACGCAATGTATAGATTTTGAGTAGAAAATGTAGAACGGAGTCTCTCAACACTAGGATCTTCTCGACACTGTCCTTTTTCTGCATAGCAGGGGCTATGCAGAAAAAGGACAGAAGCAGAAGTGAAGTATATTAATGCCACTAGTCTAGTTACAAAAATATCTAACTTAGTCACCAATTATGCACTTATTTTATTATTTGTGTATATACACAAATATATATTATAGAAATAACTGTATATAAACATATTTCTTTGATTTTTCAGTATAAGCAATACGAAAGTGATTGATATCGCTCTCGATTTACTTTTATTCAAAAATGTTGTTCTTTTATTTGGTAAGACCTAACGCCGATTGTTTCTAATGTAAACTTTAATATGAATTAAACACTTCATTTTAAGTGCAGTATTTATATTTTAAGATTGACTTATAATAATTTCTGACTATCGCGCTTAATACGTAAAGAAACTAGCTTTTTAATAATAGTATATTCCTAATATAACGACATATAGACTTTAATAATCGTTATAGACAAAACCACGTACGGATATAGTGCGCATGAGTTGAACAGTCGCGAATATTTTATTATCTGTTTGCATTTATGTGTGCGTTTGTTTTTATGTGTGTGTAGTGTGCGTGAGTAATCGTGTATGGCCAATTTTATTATAGTATATACTATAGCCAGTTTTGATACTTGAACTACTGTCTGTACAGTAATTTAGTTGTACATAACATTATTTACTAAACAGTATGTATTTAATGTGTAGTTTACATCAGAATTTGTTATAAACATTTAAAGTAGAGTTTGTAGATTTAAAAATTGCTTAATTTTTTTAGTTTTTCATGAAAATACTTATTTCTATATTACATACTACTGTATGTATGTATAAATATTAATGAATCATCATAAGATATGGCGAAAATATTTTTTAGAAACGGTATAAACAAAAATTCCAGGAGGCGCAGGTTCGAATCTCGCTGAAATAAATATTGTTTACAGAGACAACAAAAATAAGTTATAATAAGCGTATAAGAATTTCGACGTAGCTGGATGTAGAATGCATGGCTTAGCGGTCACAGCAGTCCAGACCGCTTGGACGGTTTCCAAAAGGCGCGGGTTCGAATCCTGCTGCGTTGTAATTTTTATACGTTTCCTAAAAATGGTTTTCAATTTACTAATTGTGTGAATATCAATTAAAAAAAAGTTTATTGTATTACATAGTGTAGTTATTTTGATACTTAAAATCTATATAGCCAATATACATTTACATGTATTAAAATACCCACTGAGGTTTTGAATGACCCTATTTTGTAAATAGATTTCAAAATAAGACAATTACGAGTACTTACACTAATATGAATGTAAGCGTCTGTATATATATGAACTCGTTACACACAAAAGATTATAGTGTTCAAATGTGAGTCAATAATAAACTTAAATTTAGAAAGAGTGACAAAAAGAGATATAAAGAGGAGAAACAAATTTTTTATTGGGGCCCACTGAAATTACCCACATCACAGTACAGGCTGTTTAAAATAATGTGTTTAGTATCAAAATAATGTAATTCTGACCAAATTACACAAGTGTGACTGTGAACATCTGTATACACGTGAACTCGTGGCATTATTCGAGGCCATGGCACTCGCGCTTGTGCAAATTATACGACTACGTATTACAATCACACGAGCGTAGATAAAAAAAAACTTTTTTTAATATGTACAGATATAATATATCACTAAAATTACTTGCTTGCTTAGGGTCTTACAGTAGAAACCACTAACAAATAGTTACAGGGTGTTTAAAATAATACATACAGTATCAAAATCACACAGTTCACTAACATTTACACTAGTGTGAATGTAAACATCTGTATATACGTGAACTCGTAGCATTGAGCGAGGTCATGGCACTCGCGCGTGCGCAAATTATACGAGTACGTATTCTATACTTGTGTGTAATACTAATAAATTGCATCGTACCTATAATGCGGTAGAGGAAAATTGAGTTGAGTTAATCAAATGTAGGATGAATACAGAGAAATGGAGAGAAAGAGAATTTTTCATTAAATATTCTGTAGTAATAAATAAATTTCTGGTCTATAGATGTAGTAAAGAAATAATCTTTTGAGACCATCGTTGCGCAGTAGAGCAACGTATTCAAGATGGTTGTAGGTTTATCCGCTCTGGCGAGAGTTCCATCATAAAAAAAGTTATAATAGAATAAAGAATAATAATAATAAATAGAAATAAGAAATACTAGTTTTTGGACTTATTGATATTACTAAATGTTTTTACATGTCTGTCATATTTTAATGAATAGACATAAAATTGGATTTGAATCTGTGTCCCTTTAATATCAAGTTCACATTCTGCTTTACATAAATTGTGATGTATTTTTCTTGTTTAACATCAAGTGTTTTTACAGTTTGTCAACATCAACATAGAGAGGTTATTTGAAAAAACAGGTTGCTATTTAGAACTCTCAACGGAACTCCACCACGCGCTTTGTCTTGTGACCAGAGTGGAGAAATGAAAATAATTTAAATATAATCATTCCCCGGAGTGGGAATCGAAGTCACCACCATCGCATATACAGTCAGCCTCTGTCACACTACGCCACGACGGCCTTCATTAATGCAATTTACTAAATAATATAATGCGTAATTAAATAATTGTACATAAAATATTAAATTTATCAAACTAAACATTTATTTTGTCATTACTTGCTTTGTAATAAATTTTAAATTTAATTTTAAATAATTTTTATTTAATTTATTTCCTATTAAGTGGCTCTCATAGCGCGGTGAGACATTGTGATATAAGACTTTAAAGGCGGTAGTTATGGGTTCGATGCTCATTCGTAGGATAATTAAATTTAAATTATTTATAAATACATTGCGTTGAGTCGCGCCACTTAATACACAGTCAAAAGGAGTGTCTATAAATTAGGTTCAGCGCGCGAAAGACATGAAGCTCTATTTTCACATTAACAAGACTTACCATCTTTTTTATACTATTTATTATATTACACGTGAGAACATTTCGAAATAATTGTAAACAACAGTGAGTCTTCACATTATATATTCATAATATTTACGACAATGTTAAGATAAGATATCGACATGCAAATAACCTTTTAAATCTTTGTTTATAATAAACGGTAATATTATAAAGTAATACGCTTCACAGTTCACGTATACGACAAATTTATTTTAACCTTTAATCTAATAAAACTTGTACAACGTATTTTTAATCATTCTTTATATAGCAGGGTAGGTATATAGAATCGAGTGTTGAGACACTCCGTTCTTCACTTTTCGTACTTTGGATTTTGGGCTTGAATACCGTAAATTGCCTAAGGAAGACCGCAAATTAAAATATTATAAACTTTGACTTCGAAGCAAGGATCAGGTCGATAATCTAGTATTTTATAGAGTACTTTCCAAATGCATATATAGCCTTGAATACAACAAATAGTGACGTGACAGCAAGTTTGCCTGTCACATTTCCTTTATAGATACTGAGTGTCTTGACACTGCGTTCTGTGTATCCAGCTATACAAAGGTTGATAAAAATTATGCTATAAAAATATATTAAAAATAGATTAAAAGTAGATTTATAAATTTGTTGGCACCACTTACACTTGAGAGAGTGATAATATTTCAATTATTTTCATTTGCTCGGCCTGTTATGAGAAATCGCAGCGTTGAGTTACGCAATTCAATCTGGATACATATTTTAACATTAAGTCCTCAGTGCCTCTCTTATATTTTATGGAAATACGAACGAAAATATATATTTTTAAGTATTTACCGGAATTGGTTGTACTGGCAAACATGATTTAGTTGAAAATCTCTCTGTAATCTCCACTTTATAAAGAGTGTAGAAATGCAAGAGCTATAACTATTTATCATACAACAAAGGGACCTTGTAGAGACAGTGATACCGTGTTATTTGCATAAACTGCGATGTACACGGAAGGCCATGAAAGCACAAATTTTGCGTATGAGGAAGCGACTGAGGCCACGCTACAATAATTTAATCTTAACGCCACGTGATGCGTTTGTCAAGCCGCATTTTATTTGTAATGAGGTGTTTTCTTTTGAGGCTTTGTGGTGGTGTACACGATGGTTGTGGGTTCGATCTCAATTTGCCTTTAAATTTACCGAATTAAACTAAATACAAAAGTTCTTTTTGTAAAATTTTTAATTGTATATATCCTTAAAAAGACAGAGATTTTCATCACTATGGTTTGCGTCGTACATACTTTGATTATCGATCAATTCATTTTTTTTATAGCTTCAGGCTTTTTCCCACATAGCAGGATAGCCAGAAAGATCCTGGTTTCAAGACAATTCGTTCTCCACGAAACTTAACAACACGCTTTGCCTTACCTGTTATATCCTGCTTCACGACATCCACCCATGGCTACCTTGGGCGTCCGGGGGGGGGGGGTCTTGCTCCAGGGACAGATATATCAAGGCATATTCTTCCGATATAGTTCTCAGGTCGCGCAACGTAGCCATACCATCTCTGGCGACGATCTTCAACTTGTCCGTTACGTCACGCACTCTAAGACTTCCTTGAATAAAAAACACGTAGAAAATAAAGAAGAAAAAATATTATTTTTTAATATAAAAAACAATGTAATTTACCAATAAATTATATTACAGATTCAAATGATTCGACATATTATAAAAATAAGTGTAAAATGTGTAGAGTTAATTGTATACCTATAGTATAAATTCTATTCTTTATCAATTCTATGAAATACACAACAGTTGTAATACAAGGTATTGTAGTAACTTTAATTACAACAATATAAAGCTGTAGTTGTTCAAAGACATAATAATGGGTTTTATCATTTATCAATATTTTTTATTGGTATTTTTATTATCACTGGATTGGAATGAAACGTAGAAAATCTTCTTTTTATTTGCAAATGTACCACTTTATGTTATGATATATTTTGTGATTTGATTGTAAATACGATTGGTTTTGGGTTCTATACCTCGAACCTATTCGACCTCTTCTATTCCGACCTCTTCTTTAGAATTAGAATTGTCGAATAGGAACCTATTCGAAGGAATGATAATATCTCGACAATTTCACCTTTCTGGCTAAACGACGCGCGACGTTGTGTTCCACCTCTCAACATGCAATGTTTCGATTTCGAGCGGAAATTTTAGAACCAATCGTCTTAACATTAGGTTCTCTCTGACTACCCTGTTAAGCGGGGAAAAGTGTGAAGCTGATTTAAACCTATCTAAAAATATATTGTTAGTCAATCAATGAATACGTATCAAACTCTTCTCATACCAACTGACAGACAATGTTAATGAAATAAAAAGGATTTCCTGTATATTTCAACAAAAACGGGACAAACAATAGGTATTAACTATAAATTTTTTTACTGAACTATACTAAACTATAATAATTGACACTATAGTCTATAATATTATTTTTTTACCAATTTGGCCTAGATTTATTTTATACTAGCGACCCGCTGCCTGAACTATAGCTATTTCGTATTTTTGGCAGCGTTTTCGTAAAGTAATGATTCCTGGAAAATACAAAAAAATGGAAAAAAGCGGCCTATTATCATCCCAAGACATTCAAGTATATATATCATATTCATATGTAAGTTTATAACATTTCATCACACAGACAGAGAGCAGAGTTACTTTCACATTTATAATATTAATCAGTAGTAATATTATAAAGGCATAGATTCGCCTATATATAGTAGGACAATGCATTGCACAGGAGAGCTATATTTTACAGGTAATGTCGGATATATCGAAATATAGTGTAAGTAGCAAGTATAGTAACTTTTAAATATTTCTTACACAATATTTTTTAAACATTTCTGTCTGTTTCTGTATACTTTTACTCATTGACATGTATGTAGCTAAATGCTAGATGTGTATTTTTATGTATATACTAGCGGCCATACCGTTTCGAATTTTCGGCGGTCTTTTCGTAAAACTCCAGGAAAACCTAAGAAAATGGGTGAAAATAGTATTCAGGTCCTTAAGTTTCCCTATATAAAATTTTATCACAATTGGTTCAGCAGTTTAGCCGTGATGACGTCACAGACATACAAAGTTACTTTCGCATTTATAATACTAATACAAATGCATCGATAAACTAGTGATTAGACAATGTGTTCTCTCAACTCGCTTACTTATTAAAAGAAAAATCTTCTGTGATCGAAATTTCAAGCCCAATAGTGTTCCAAAAAGGTTTTCCTATACCGCAAAGTATAATATGTCAAAACACTTCGTTGTCCTCTTTACGCCAGAATTCAAGACATTGCGAGTTGAGTGGCTCAGAAGCTGTCCCACTGCGCCACGATACGAATAGTATGGATTAAGACACATATTTCTCCATTGCGCGTTAAGTGCGTAACCTAACGCTGCGATTTGTCTAATAGGATACATATATTCGAACTCACTACCATCGTATAGAGCCACTCACAAGTGAACAACGGTGACGTCAAATTATATTAGCATCTAAATATATGTTCCGTAATTACACAAGTCACCTTAAATTTCACAAAGGACGATTCTTAACTATTCTACTTCCTTTAAAAACGTACGGAAGTCCTTGAGCTTGACATTGTTCTTTATGTTAAAATGCCACCAAAATAATTTACTTAGCCATATTAATACGTTTTGCCAAGGTTTCGTTTTAGGCGAAACTTGTTTTTGATATATTTTTTGTGTATATAGGTACATAAATTACTCGTACATAAATTTAGTTATACATATAGTGGCAATGTGGGACTATTGGTTGTGGGTTCAATTCTCACTCGTTGTAAATAATAACAATTTAATTATTGTAATTTCGCCGCTCTGGTGAAAAAGACAAAGTGTGTCGTTGATATTCGTATTATAATATACTTCACAATTTTTCCATATTAGGGACGATACGTCTTTTATAATTATTAAATCTATCTGGTTATACCGGAAAAACTTCTCAATACAAAATAAAGTAAACAATGACTTTTAAACTGAGAAAATAATCCTGTTGTATGACGGAAATTACCTATTTATAACACAAGTTGCATACTTTGGAGTCGCATTAATGACAAATACTGCAAATGTCAAAATTTCACTGCCGTGTTTACAAATAAAATGCATTCATTATCTTTATGTATAATATAGAATATGTTTTGTTATTTTCATGTTTAATTTTGGTAAATTATTCCAAATATGTTCCAAAAAATTAAGCATGCAATTTTCCGTAAAGCAGTGGTGGAACTAAACGCCGCTCATTGTTTTATCGGACCGGAGAAACGAAAACATTTTAAGCAACTAATCTCCCTAAGCGGTATTCGAACCTGCAGCTATCGATTGTACAGATATTTATCCTGATTATATTCTCAAAAGTTGTCTATCCAATATTAATTGTATTTTTAGTTTCAAGCTTTTTCCCACAAAGCAGGTTAGTCCTAGAAGACCTACTGTCAAGACACTCCGTCGACCAGTTTCCACACATTGCGTGTTGAGTGACGGAAAAAATAAAATAATTTAAATATAACGATACCCGCGAGTGGGAATCGAAACAGTAACCATTATGTATACAGTCAGACGCTGTCACTGCGCCAACCGCCCATTCAAATGAACAAAACTGTTTTATTATTCCTGTATATTTTATATTTTTTTGGTTAGAAGATCCACATTTCACCGTCAATATGTTCATCACAGTTTTGTATTTAAAAGCTCTCAATCTTTTAACCTGGTTAATAAGTTATTCGAAAAACACTTTACATATAGAGAATCATTAATCAACCGTTTTAACCGCAAAGTCAATATTTGTTTGTTTACTATAGCTATCCTTGCATTAAAGACCTTAAAAAAGTCCCAGATGAAATCAAACCTTCTACCTCGGTCATAAAGTTGGAATTCCATTGGCAAATGAAAAGTGCATTTTGAAGTTGCATTCATTTTTGCATATATTATAATCACTGTGCATACAGTGTGAGTAAATATTATAAATCTGTTGCGAGACA
This sequence comes from Podotricha telesiphe, assembly GCA_038994665.1. NCBI lineage: Eukaryota > Metazoa > Arthropoda > Insecta > Lepidoptera > Nymphalidae > Podotricha > Podotricha telesiphe. The sequence goes on along the minus strand of JAOYRR010000278.1, from coordinate 29,075 downwards.
GCGCGAGGACCAAGTGCATATTATATTTATCTTTTTTTTAATTTCTTTGTATTTTTCTATGTATAGTGTAACATTTTAGAGCCAGAACGATGAATTATTTAGAAAACTAGCGACCCAGCTCGCGGCCTCGCCTGCATACACGACACGACTGAACTATTTAGTTTTTTCGCCCGCCTATGTTCTCGCAAATTTTCTATTAAATTTATAATTTAAATGGATGTAACTTTTTTATTTAAACGAACCGATTGAAATTAAATAAACATTAAATGTTAAGGAAAGATTACCAAAATACAATAGTCAAAACTGCATTTAAATCAATTAAGCCGTTTTTGAGATTACGGTGTACGAACGCACAGGTAAACAGACAAAGAGAAAACAAAATTAAAAATCATTGTTTTGCATTGTATTGTTGATAAATGCCGGCAATAATGCATTGTTTTCACATACGTTCCATGTACAGACAGCGATCAGTTACATTTTTATTATATGTATAGATTATTGTAGTATTTCTAATGAACTAGAAGCGTAGTAAGTAGTTAAGATAATTAAAATAACAATATATTAATAAATCGCAAAGTTCAACGACTTATTCGCAGAATTTCCGTTTAATCATAACTCCAGTTTAGTTTAATTGTTTAGCTTTTCCTTAAGTTACTATAAAAAAATTTATTATATATATACGTATATGAATTAAATGTTATAATTCATAGTTTTTTCCCCCATTCATATACAAGCTTTTTCCCGCATAGCAGCCCACTTTCCGCCCGAATCAGACACATTTTGTGTTGAGTGGCGGAACTTAACGCCGCAATTGTATCGTCATCAGAGCGGAGAAATTAATAACTTAAATATAATCATTCCTTCGATTGGGAAACGGACCCATAACCGATTACCATTGCGGGCAAAGGCTGTCCCACTGTGCCACAATGGCCTCATTACATATTATATGTAATATATAGATTTGCAAGGTGGTTGCTGGTTAGGTCTATTTTGTAACACGTTTTTATTAGCTTCACCTTTATTTATCTATCAATCTACGAAATCTAGATACTTTATTGATAAGCTTACTTGTTATTGTAAGATTTGAAAGAATTAGAAAGAAAATTTGAAAAAATTTGACATGTGTCCGGATTTGATAAAAAATTATGTGATAAAAATTCCTTGCCAGAATTACGAGAATTAAATTTCTTCCTTTTTCGTTTTACAGTATCGTTAATTATTTTTAAGTATAATTTATCATGCTTATAAAATAATACAATCTATTATATAATTATATATAAATATCTTTAAGTGAATAATTAAGTTTAATAAAGTACTTATTATATTCTTATATTATATATATATATATATATATATTATAATTCGTTACTATACTTTTTAAGATATTATATTTTTAGCTTTACGTTTTATCCCTAACGCTATGGTTCCTGCATACTTCTTTCGCCTCGTCCACTGCCCTCATCAATCCCCCTGGACCCCTCGGTCCTCATGCTTTTTACTTAACGTTGCTCCAGTGTCATCGATACTGTGACTTCGAAGGTCTACCGAAGTCTCCCTCTACCTGTTTCCGCCTAAAATATACAAGAAAGAAATAATGTTTGATTTATTAAAATATTCATAATTTCGGACAGTTAAATTAATAATATTCGGAACGTCAAAATATCTCATAGACAACGTGCGAATTGCAGAAATAATAATTTTTAATATTTTTTTATCTAGAGTGTAATGCAATGCGTACATTACACACAGCAGGGTAAACAAAATCAAAAGCACTTTCGAATAGTCAATTAACATAAAATGTCAGTATTGCCAGTCCTAGTGGAGTCGGCGAGAAACTCAACAGTTGCTCTTTTCAAATATAATTTTACAATAACTTCATATCTATCATTAGCCTCCCGAGTGAGCATCAATAGCATTTCATTCCACATATTAACATCAGAATAGGAATACTATTCTGATGGACCGAATAATTTACTTTAATTTACGTTTTTAATCTTAATTTTAAATTGTTCAAGTGGTAAGTTATTTGTGGAATTTTATTACACATGCGTAACATAATTGATTTATTTACTTTTGGTATGCTAAAACTAGGAGTAATCAGCTCATTTTTACCTTTTGTATTTATACCGTGTCTATTACTGTTTTTAAAAATAATCATGTATATTTTTGTGGACATACGAAACATTATTGTATATATAAAATACCCGGAATATACCTGTTTTATAAGAAACATCTCGCAAAGAATCCCGAGTCTAGTTTAGCTCTTAAGCTATGACTTATGAAAGTGTTTGTTGAACACAAATTACTTCACCAATGTCACTTTGTATGAAGAAGGTACAAATTTCGAAGAAACGTAGACAGTTCGGGTAGTGGAGGCAGGCAGGTTAAGGCATTTTAAAGGAGTCCCTTAAGGAGCCCCCAATACTCGAATCGCAAGTCCTAGACACTGCTCCGAGCTCCACTCTGGGCAACGCGATGGGCACCTACACGGTGAAGCAATGCCAAGGATTTTCTTCTCATTTAATCAAAAATTCAAGACATTTTTTTCTTGACACATAAATTAATTTAAAATTAAAAATTATATCTGTAGCATACGCTTGATGCTGTATGTGTTCCCAGATATGAAATTTTCATATGCTCCAATAATAAGCTGAGATGCTATGGCTTTTTTAATCTAGCTTTCCAGTAAATATAGCATGACATAACAATGTTATATTTTATTTTCTTTTCAGCGGAAATAACGTAGTAACACGTCAATTCGCCCTCTGATTTCCCAAAATAGGTATTGGATGTTAAGTGGTGGAACTCAAGACCGCGCTTTGTCTCACCAGAGCAAGAAATTATAATAATTACAATATTGATTCGTGGATTCTATTCCCATTGACTCTATTTTATTCTCACTCGGTCAGAGTCGAAATAGAATCCTCGACCTTTGTGTGTACAGCCAAACGCTGGCCTACTACACCACGGTGGCTTCTATAAGATAGTTAATTTTAATTCTCTTTATTTGTTTTATTGTAAAAGTGTTTTTGTTTATCCAGTTTAAATATGATAGTCATAGACATAAATTGGACTCGAATAAGTATTTATAATTATAATTAATAATGATTTAGTTAAAAAAACATGACAATAAGAACGAAGTGACAGTAGATTGTTTTTTTTTTCATCTGGTAAATTACAAAAATGTGAAAACCAACAAAAACTATGGCTGATACAACTGATATAAATTTAATATTAACTTCTAAATACTACTATAACAAATATCAATACATTACTTCAAATCAACATAAAATTATATACGAGGAAATCTATTATATAATTGAAAAGAAGATAGCTATTATAGCATAATATTAAGGAAACAAGCCTTACAGCATCTCTTTGGTATATTTCTCTTGGGAGCGTGAGTGATAGGTCTTGCCCCGCTTAATGTGGCGTGCGCGTGAGCGATTGTACTTTTAGGATAAACTATTGTATAATACAATTTCGGAGGTTATGGGAAAGAGGGTGGAGAAATCCAGATTTGTTTTTATAATTGCTTAAAAAATATACCTATATGGAATGTTAAATGTACCAAGCTATATTCATGCGAATCGTGTACGTATTAGATTGAAATCTCCATAATGGTGTAGTAGGACAGTGTTTGTTTGTAAGCGCGATGATTGTGGGTTTGATTCCCACTTCCAAGGGTGATTTATCTAAATTATTTTGATGTAATCTCTAACCTCTCTGGTGAGCGTGCTCTTGATGCGGTTAAACTCCGCTATTTACCACGCCGTGTCTTGAAATTCGAGCGTAAAGTGAAGAAAGGCGTGTTTTGAGTATGAAGCGGAAAAAGTAGCTGATGTATTGGCTTTTAATTCGGCAAAATAGGATAAAGAAAAATTATCCAGATTCGATATGTAATTTCTATAAAATATTATATAATATTAACAATACTAATGTGGTGCAGATGGTATGAATGGAGTTTTAGCAGTTACTTGGAGGAAGTAAGTTCAAGTATTAAAGAAATTAAAGTCATTACAAAAGTAATATATAAAACAAAACTCTTATATTAACAAAAAGTGCGGCCAAGCGTAGTATATTAGCAAATGATAAACAAACAATATTAAATCTTAAAATAATATTCAAATAATATGTAAAAAAGAAACGATTATACTAAATCTTTCTATAAGTAAATAAGTTTTTGAGGCAATCCTGGCGCAGTGGAACAGAGAGCACGTGTACCGTGACCATGAGCTGACCATGAGCTGGAATTATAATAAATTTCTTATTTTCATTTCTAGGCCAACTACAGTAAACAAGATAAAGCGTGGCGTTGAGTTCCGCTATTCACCACGCAATGTTTTGAATTCAGGCATAAAGTGAACGAAATGTTCTAGGTAATGCCGACAAAAACCTTCTTTTTGTTACTATTTTACCATATACTATTTTACCATAATATTTTTTTCCCAAGAAAAAGACATTTTAAGTCATCTTATATGAGAAAATATATAAAACTTTTGGCGTTAATAATTGATTGACAGACACTTAGAATTACTGCAAATAGTAAACTGAAGTTTCACATAAAGGTTCCTTGGCAAGTATGGGTTCTTTGGCGACGGGAGCACTCGAGGACAGGGAGAAGGGAGGGAGGGAGGTAGGAGGGAGAATTGTTAACGAAACTGGAAAACAACCTGATTTTAAGTTTTACAGACCATGCAAACAAAATTGCGGGCTACAACTAGTTTCAATATAAAATTCTAAACCTATTTCCTACTATCAAAACCCCCAAGTGTGCATTTACTAGAATCGCTTTGTATAATAGATAGATATACACGTACCTATAATAATGAACGCTACGTGATTTCAACTTTGTAATTATACCATCAGTTTTTGTGATTTGAAACCCGTAATAATATGATATATTTTCCTTAAGCTGTGATATTTAGATCGTGGATAAAAACACCTGGAAGGTCTAAAATAACCGTTTTATAGTGCATATATCAACTTATCAAGAGTAAGGCAAGGAATTATATAGGTACTATATATTAATTGAATCAAATCAATATTACACATACTAAGCATGCAGTAGTTTTATACAAAAAAATTGCGATTTGGAAAAAAAAAATAAACAGATAGATGTATCACCTATTTGGCATATACGAAGGCATAGTAGTATATTTTGGTATATCTTCCCCATCACCTTAACGGCACTCTGTTCACCAGTCTCCACTTTAAAAAAATATGTGGAAAATATATGGATGTGTGAAATAAATTTTAGGTAGGTTAGGTTTTTTTCAATAGTAATAAAACGCTGTTCAGGCTTGAGGCGGCCGTGCCCCTTTTCTAATCTGAATTTTTTTAACTTATTGTAATTTTTTTACCTTTATTCAAGTGTAAGTATAAAGGTGAATAAGGTCAAAAACCTTAACATCAGTCGAATCACTATTCTCTCCGCATGTCATTTATTTTATACATTACAGTGTGCCACGTAATTTTATACATCTGTTTATAATAAAAATTTTTGCTTCATGCTTTGTACCGTATATTAGGGTAGTCAGAGAGAATTGAGTGTTACACTAGAAGACACTCCGATCTCTATTTTTTGTCCAAATTCGAGACTTCGGCATGTTGAGTGGTGGAACTTAACGCCGACCTTTGTCTTAGGTAAATATTTAAAATCATCTTGCATATAATATAATAATAATTATAATCAAAATAATATTATTTAATAGTATAACAATATCCAAAAAGAAGAACAAAGCCTTACCTGCTATATGCAGGATATACGAGAAACTAAACTAAAATAATAAGTCAAAATACATATTTGTGGTATAAAGGAAGTATTTCACTATCGCATATTGAACAGTAGCTTTACTATTAGTCTACGTGACTATAGACAGCGAGACGCCGATCCAATTTATATAATAGTATGCACTACGAGTGCATGGATATTATTGCTAATAATTATTTTATTTGAGACCGTCGTGGCGCAGTAGGACAGAGCGTGACTGTAAATGGGATTAGATGTAGGTTTGATTATAGTTCTGGTTAGGTGGAATGAATATAGTTGAATTCGTTTTTTAAGCTTTACATTTGCTCATTTCTCTCTGTCGGGCTAGTCACAGCGAACGCAGCATAAAACGCTACTGTCCCTGTTATAAAACTCTTCATACAATTATATTGTTTTTATTATTAATTCATTATTAATCCACTCTGGTGAATAAGATAAATCGGGGTGTTGAATGCCACCACTATACGCAGTGTTTTGAATACAGTGTAGAAACCAGTGGGTTTCTCACAGACTACCCTGCTATGATAATATTTACCAAACGCACGTATTTAAGCAGCAAAAGCAGAATTATATTATATCATGCATTTTGCGAAAAGATAAGTTAATTTGGTGGTAAGTGATTGCAATCGCCATTTTCAGTCTTACACCTTTTTTATGAGGACTTCAGCTTTATTTAGTAGGTCTCAATGCAACGGTCAGTGCAATATTACGACGGGGTTATTAGTAACTTAACAGCATACGCTACAAAAACAGGTTTTAAAAGTACATTTAGAATATTTTTATCCGTCTATTTCTTATATTATTATGTTTTAAGAGCATTTTATTAAAAATAAAAAGATTCTGAGTGATATGTCACTCCGTCCTTCATAATTCCTCATTTACTAAGGCATCATTTTTGTTGTATAAAAAATATTCTCTTAAGATGAACTTGAACTTCGCCAGCTAGTGTCTATATATTTATTTCTGTCTATATATGTTCCGCCCGATTCGACACATTGCGTCTTGAGTGGCGTAATTCAACGTTTGCGCTTTGTCCTACCACAGCGGGAAAGGAAAATAATCCAATTTTTTATTATATGCGAAAATAGCTGTCTGTGATAAAAAATATTGATAAAATCGTATAAAGATACTTGAGGGTTTTGGGATAAATATAAGCTACTTTTATCACATTTTGTTTAGTTTTTCATGGAATTTAATTGTTTAATGAAAAGGCCACTGAGCATACACGTGGGCCAAGCCGCGAGTGGGTTGCTAGTTTAAATATAATAATCTCTCCTTGTGAATATTGTCCCACAGTGAATTTACAAATCAATATTCTTAAAACATCCAGTTCAAAGAAAAGATAACTATATCTTGAGTCATAACGTACTCTAAAGTAATACAATAGGTTATCTAGTAATAATATGAATATAAACGTAGAATCATCATGACCCACAGTTAATTATTTCTTAGAAATTATTAATATCCTTATAATAGTCAGTTATCAAAATTTACAAATGAATCTTTTTTTTTTGTGCTCATCTTGGTTTTTACGTGAACAGTAAGATATTCGCATATAAATTGTACAATTATACATACGTGAGTCAAGATTTTTACTTTGCAATAGCTATAATAGCTCAGTCAGTCTTTGAATACAGACTGACTGAGCTAATTGTTTTTGATAATTCAAAGACTGTATAGGCTGGTAAACGCAAATCAACTTAACGTGGTCGGTAACGTCTAAAATAACCAGGATTTTGACCCATAAACTACAATAGAAATAAGCAGAAGGCATTGATAAGATGAGGAGATATGAAAATATTTTAAACATAATCGTTCCCCCGCATGGGATCGAACCTACAACTAATCGCGTTTACAGTCAAACTCTGTCCCACTGCAAAATAGCCTCAAAATGAGAAATAATATTATAGAGGATATGTTTTGAGGACGTATAAGATTGAAACTATGAAGAAATTACTTTAAAGAAAACGAACTTCAAGGAAATAATTTTCGCAGTGCTTTCTTTTAAGCTGCAGTAGTTGTAAATCAGAAGTTTTAGTGAGAAATCTACCAGAAATATAAAAAAAATCTGATAGAAATGTCATATGAATAATAGTGGCAATTAGTGTCCAAAACATTATCATCATCATGATAAGTCAACAAATTGTTTAGACACTAAACTCTCTGCTCTCTGCGAAAGCGTATCAAGATTATATTTTTATAGCATCGTGTATAATATTGCTAAGTCACTAGTCCAGAAGCCGCACAATACGTAATAAGCTGTATATCGCTCCCGACGCTAATTTGACAAGCAACGCGGCGGCAGCCGTTGTGAATAGCATAGAGCAGGTATTTTATAGATTAGACGATATTTTTCTTATTTTTGGTTAAATTTTTAGTATGAAAAAAGAATAATGATTATGTCATAATGACGTTTTTAGAATTAGTTTTAGAACGTAAGTCAGGACTAGTAAGCTGTTGACTTGGTTGAAAAAAGCTGTAGTTAAATTTTACAATTATTTGAAAGTTAATATCTCTGAATTCATAGAGTAGAGTATTTTTGGTATTATTATTGTATATACTGTATTAAACTGATCGACTAGTATAAGATCGCTGAGCGAGTTATATAGAGCGCTATGCTTAAAGTATCTCTGAAGGATCGAGATTGAAATGAGGTGATCTGAGAGAGATTCAATATCCTACATAGGCTAAAGGATTAGCTAGCCGAAATGGCAGTGGGCTGGTCATATTTGTCTCAGAACCAATAACCGTTGAGGTAAACGGATTCTGCAGTGGAGACTGCGCCTTGGTAGGCCTAGTGTAGGACCCCTCCAGCTAGGTGGAGTAACGAAATACGCAAAGTGGCTGGCAACGGTTAGGACCGAAGAGCCTAAGATCGAGCTCAGTGGTATGTCATAGGAGAGGTCTAAGTCCAGCAGTGGACGGAGAAAGGTTGATGATGATACTGTATCAGAGATATTAATAAAAATCTTAGAAAAGTGATAGTAGATCATAAAATTTTCCGTAAGGACATATCAACTAAATCACCTTAATCACCTAAATCCTACAAATTATCATTTACATAAAATTTTGTTTATTTATCTTATATTTTTTATATTCATACATATACATTTCTAGCAAATTTGACTCCAAACTAAAAAATCTTTACAATATCCGAGTTAAGAACAAATAATTAGACAATTTTTACTATTTTGGATAAAACCATATAAACTCAATATTTGGAAAAAAAAATTGATATCTCTATCAGTAAGTACTCTATCAGAAGTATACTGCCACTATTCTGCAGAGTATTGTAATATTGGTATCGGGGCTCCGATGCATCGTTGTCACCACTTATATACGTGGAAATTGTTATTTTAAGTGTCCCTTTAAGTTGGCTAAAATGATATTATATATGATATACTATTTTGTTGCTAAACAAGAGAGTGTAGTGTCAAGTGACCATTTTCTCTGCTATTTCACTATTTAAAGGCACACAAAGTGTTGATTGTTAAAAAGTAATACATCTTTGACAGATAACAACCTCACGCATTTTCAGAGAGAAATCTCCAAAACGTTTCTAAATATAACATAACTATATATATACACATATATATATATATAAATATATGCTACGCCATGCATAATTTTTATACGCTTATTACAACTCATTTGTTGTTAGCATCTCTTTAGAGAGATGTTTACAAATTTCTACCCAAAGACTATTTTACGAACAATCGTTTTGCAAGAGGGAAAGATTTTTTAAATATTTTAACATTTTAAAAGTGTTATTCACTCACTTTCACACAAACTAAAAAACATTTTTAGAAAACGTAAACGTATACGTTAACGCAACGGGATCCGAACCCGCGCCTCTATGAAACTGGAATCATTTAAAATATGTTTTAGAGTGGATATCCAACCCAAGACCTCTGTGACTACGGTCAGACACAGCACCACTGTACCACGATAACTTCATAAATTAAACCAAACGAGTTATAAGTATTCCCTAGTCTTAAGTAATCTACCGGAGGGACTATTTGAACTCGGGTTCAACGCAATTAGCATTGCCATTAACTTTTCTTTTTTCCAAGATAATCTTTAGTCTTGAGATCAAAAGCTATTTTTAGTACAAAATCCACTACACTCTATACAACTTTTATTGAAGTTATTTATGAAGATTGAGTTTTAAAGATAAACTTGTTGGATACGTGAATGTGTAATGTATTAATTAACTTTGTATGTGATAAATATTTTATGGCGATGGTTTCAACTAACCTAATATAATACCATAATATATACAAGACATGGCATGTTGAATGGCGGAACTCAACGCCGCCCTATGTCTAACCAGAGAATTAACTTTAAGTCATGCACTACAAAGAAATAAAGTCTATTGGAATTGTGGCGCAGTACAACGTCTGATTGTAAACGGGATTAGTTGTCTTTTCGATTCCCACTCGGGGGAACAAAGTTACATTTCAAATATTATAATATATCCGCTCTGGTACCTTAAACAATGCGCGGCCGTTGAGTTCCGCCACTCAAGACGTAATGTCTCGATTTCGGATGTAAAATGGGAAATGGAGTATCTAGACACTAGGTTCTCTTTGACTATCTGCTATGCGGCAAAAAGTATAAATCTGTAAAAATAAAAAAAAACTAAGTTAATTAGCATAATCTGAATCATTCGAAATGACACATCGCTGGTAAAATCCTATTTTTTTATATCTACTTTTTTATATTGATTGACACGATACGGTATCTTTTACACCATTAATTACTTAATTAGGGCCTTATAGTGGACTCTGTGAGATAATGTAGCTAAAACCAGTTTTAAAATATGTATATAGAGAATTAATTATAACAATTTTGCCTTTACTTTGCTGGTTTTACAAGTTTGGAATTCAACTCTCAATTGAAGGTTATTTATATTTTGAAAAAGCAATCATTTTTCTAAACGTAATACAATTGTGAACGCAGCGGAATTCGAACCCGTGCCTCTTGGAAACTGCGCAAGTGCAGACCGCTTAACCATGCGTATAATCGTCAATCATCATTTTACAAAGCCTAAGTGTATGAATAACACTTTTCAAATGTTAAAATAAACACGGTATTTCTTTATTTATTATAATTTAGCTGGAGTATTATAGTTTTTCTTCTGTTCCAATTTGATATTGAAAATTATTTGCCCAGGTGATGCCCAGGTGGCTATGCTTCCGAAGATATGCGTGTCCAAAAAAACGATTTTTAGTGTTTTGTTATAGTTTAGATAAAACAAATAATATAACACATATTTACATTTTACATTTTACATAGGTACATACATCGATACCTATCATTTTAGACGAGAAACAAAAAGATAATCTAGAAAAATGGTCTGCCAATGCCAACTTGTTGCTCCAGTGATATATTACTCAAAATATAAAACCACTGACTTCATTGGAACTGGCTATCGTAATGACAGGTTGGGTTCACTTAACACGCACACGACTTCGGCCGCTTTTTATTAAATGCATACGTATGTATACACGGTACATATACCTAAATAAAAAAAAAATATTTGTCTGTCTATCTTGCTGTTCGTGCCGGCAAATCTTTGGAACGACTGGACTGATTTTGACGGGAGTTTCACTGGCTGTTAGCTGATATAATAAGGAGTAATGTAGGCTACCTTTATTGTAGATTTCCTAATGGAAGAAGTCGCATGCACAGCTAGTTTCATATATATTTTGTTCATCAATTTAGTGAAGTAAAAATTTAAAGCCACAACCTTTGTATGCAATGATAGGGCAAAATAGTTTCTTTTTACATATGAAATCATAGGTTTTAACTCAGGAAATTATATTTATAATCACTCTAAGTTAGTGAGGCTTAGGTCTTGGATATGTGTATAACGTATGAATGTTTGTATGTATGTACGAGATAAGTGCTTAATGAATTGTTTAACATTTCCACAATACAATATGTAATTAGCATTGCAATTTAAACGAATACTGTCTTTATACTATGAATAAATTTACTGTAAAGTACTGTTTTGTCTTGTGCATGTCGATTCTACAGAGTAATATTGGTTAGATGCTCTGATATAAAAATATATCAATTATTGCATAGATAGAGTATGAGGCACAAGTTAAACCTCTCCTTTTTTGTGGGATCTTCCCCTGAACGAGGTATGAACTCGTAACTTAATTAAAAGTCTGTTGTTTTATCTGAACGTTAGCGTCTAAAATTTTATGTAAATATAAATTTTATAAACGTGTTTGATTGAGGGTTCTATTCCTGCTCTGGGAAATGATTATATATACAATATTTTAATTTCTACACAAAGTGGTTTGTTAGGTTTCTAGAGGAGCTCGGACAAGCAAGCTGGAAGCAAGCTAATGCACGTTAACATTTGGGTCGCAAGTCCAATGTACTGCTCAGAACTTCTTCCCATTCTGCTATAAATTTCAATATACGTCAAACGGCGAACAGAGATATTTTTTTTTGTTTTTTTTTTAACAATGAAATAATATAAAAGTACTCTGAGTTTAAGTTACTCTGTGCGTTTCCGGCCAATAAGTCCTTTTAAGTTAATGATTTTACGAACATTAAGGATAAGAAGTGATAACTTCTAAAGAAAAGGCACCCTATAATTAACATTAAAGTATTTGGCCGGAAATTGTTTTTTTTAAATATATATATAGGTTTCTTTGAAATTATTACGCATTTAGGCAAGTAAATTTATTGGGTATTTAGCAGGATTTGAAATATCATAAAATATTTTTTTCGGTTCCACGCTATTTCTCGTTTAGCAGGGTGGTAACCTAGTACGACACTCCGTTATGCACTTTCACCGAATCTGGGATAATACGTATGGAGTAGCGGTACTCAAAGTCGCGCTTTGTCTTGTCCCCTGAGCACAAATAATTTAACCAATTATTCCCCGAGTGGGGATCGAACCCACTACCATTGTGTTTAAAATTAAGCGTTGTCCAAGTGTGCCTTGGTGATAATCTATTTTCTATTACAATAATTTTATTATTACATTCATAGTATACACGTACTATAGTATAGTAGTTGCAATGTAACATTGTTCCATTGGAGCGATATTGATAAATGGGTTTCCAACCGATTCGTCTTCATTTCCAGTTTCGTAGGCTGTATTTCATTTGAATATATTCAACAGTTCATCTAGTACAAGTGGAAATGTATGAATAGTTGTATATAATTGTTTTCGTTGTGACTATTTCCATTGAGTTGGGTACAAATCTCATTAAATCACTCAAAAAATATTTCAAAAAATAATGGTATTATTTAAGAATCGAGAATTTCCTCATTTAAAAAACGTACTTAACCTATTAGTAATATGCAGTCGTGTACATAATATTATATAAGTATATGTAATTTTTTTCCATCTATTTAAACTTGAAATGAAGCCAAAAGCACTCTGTATTACTTAAGCGGGGTTAAGTCAAGTCAGATATTTCATATTAGCATAAACTCGGGAGCTTTATAAACTTTTGAAGTTTTGTGAAATTGATAACGTACTGCGTTTTTAAGTCGGCTCTTTTACGTTATTTATTAATTTTTGTGTAATTTTTCAAGTTTAATTTTCCAATTTTTTTCTTTATGATTATAAAGATAAAAGGACACTAAAGATACATTTCTCCGTATTCTTCTTATCCCTGTACTATCTTATATATTTATATATCAGTTGCAAGTAAAGCAAGATAGTAAATAGTCACGTCGCTAGTTTCATTTTTCGATATTTAATAAATTAAAAAATCTTACTTTAGTAGGATCTGAACCCACTGTTTACGTATTAATCTCGAAGGAATTTCTAGAAATGCTCTCCTCGATCCCCTGCATTCCCCAAGGAACCTGTATGCTGAATTTCGTTTTTCTACATGCAATAGTGGGTTGTCAGTCACTCACTCGGTAGCAGAATTGTATTGTATATTAAAATAAATATACCTAAGCAAATAGTGGCCATGGCAGTTCAATTAAATGCAAAATTTGTAAATATCATATTTTATATATAGTATGTATATATTGTACAATTAAATATATTTTGTTTTATGAATTTCGACATGTATAGAAGATTAGGAGAGAATCTAGTGTCAAGCTCTGTTCTCGGAACAGTGTGTCGATACTCAACAACTAATCGTGAGGCCATCGTGGCTCAGTGGGACAGCGTCAGTCTCCAATCGCGATTGGTTTTGGATTCGATTCCTTCTCGGGAGAATGTATATATATTAAGAGAACGTATAAAAATTTGAGCGCAGCGGGATTTGAAACCGTGCTTCTTGACAAACGATTTGACCGCTAAGCATTGTGTTCTACATCCGGCTACGTCGAAATTTATTATACGCTTATTACAACTTATTACAAATTATATTACAAATTATTACACGCTTATTACAACTTATATTTGTTGTGTGTAATAAGACTAAAAAATATTCTAAGAATGAATATATTTAAAATATTTTAATTTCTTCGCTCTGGTGACACCTACCTATAACAAAGCACGGCTTTGAGTTCTGCCACTCAACACGCAATGTCTCTACTGGTGATAAGTGAAATACGGAGTATCTTAAGACTAGATTCTTTTTGAAGCTGCTTTATAATCATTCCCCAAGTGGGAATCAAACCCACTACCATCGCGTGTTTAATATACTGTGCTCCTGTACCACAAAGGTCACACGTATATTTCTGAATATAAATAAATAATCAGAATTAAATATAATCATTACCTCATAACTCTGTAAGCGATAATATTTCAAGCGATTTATTCTACATTACACTCAAGTGCAAAAGCGTTTTATAAATGTATAACGTTTTAAGTAATGGCTTTTTTTAAAAAATAAGTAAGTGAACGATATGGTTATTTGTTATTTTTTATAAAGAATACTAATAATAATATATTTTTTTGTATATGTTTATAATATATGTAGGCTTTTTCTGCGTATAGCACAAAGTACACTGAGGGAACTAAGTGACACGACACTCTGTTCTCCACTTTTCGCCCGAATCCAAGACATTGTGGGTTGAGTGGCTGATCTTAACCCTGCACTTTGTCTTAACCACCAGAGCGGTTAAATAAATGTAATTTAAAATGAATATAACTATTCGTCAATACATTTAATAGAACTGTAGGTGTATTTTTTAATTAATTACTAAAATTTCTACAGCGTGTCACTATAGACGATTATTTATGTTATGGGTTCGATTCCAACTTGTGGAAATATTATAATTAACAAGATTTTAAAAGTTTCACCTGTCTATCTATTAATGTTGATGTTTCTGCTGAGACGATCAGGATAAAGAAAAAATAGTGTTTTTTCACAAATCTGACAGAATAAAAAAAATGTATAATAAAGTTTTTATGTATTTCACTTAAAGATTAAAAGTCCAATATATATGTGTGTGTGTATATCCATAGTAGATTCCGCATAAATGAATCACATATTTTTCAGTTAAGCTTAGTATTTTACAAAATACGTTTGCATTTATATTCATAATGCCCTTTTAACAGAGTTTTATGATCGTTTTATTGTTTGAAATGTTTGTGATTTAGTTAAGTTTACGGACTGTTCTTACATTTTTACTGACATATTCTTTAAGGTAATAACAGCCGGATAAAACGATAAATTCACTACTTTTTTATATGAATATGTGCATCTTCTGGATATTGTAATGTGCAGAGAGATTTGTATTAGCACTTAGCTCCCCACGTTCAGCCCATTGGTGCAACTTAAACTACAATTTGCCTAATCAGACAAGTTTCTGACATTCCTAATAGATATAAGTTTGATTAAGACTTAGGGAAGAAAAAACTTTTAATATAACCTTTTATTAAAAGTATTTTCTTTAATTGGTTTCGTTAGATGCCATTGTGTCGCAGTAGGACATCGTCTGACTGTAAACGTGATTAGTTGTGGGTTCTATTCCCTCCCTCTTGGAAGAATGATTATATTTTTAAAAAAAATTTAAAGTGTTATTTGCACACTTCGGAAATTAAAAAGACATATTTAAAAAACGTATAAAAATTTGATCGCAGTGGGATTTGAACCTGCGCCTCTTGAAAACCGTTCAAGCGCATTGACCACTATGCCATGCGTTCTACAATTAAAACAATTATTAGATTAGATTATATTTAAATTATTTTCATTTATCTACTCTGTGAAGGCGATCGATATCGGACGGTAAGTGGAGAACGGAGAATCATGATACTAGGTTCTCTCTGACTTTTTTTGTTTGCTTTGACCAGTAGCTTCCAACTTTGCAGCTTTGTAACTGTAGCTTTGTATTTCACCAATGTCTTTCAAAAGTAAAAGTAAAGCCAAATCCACATGACGCAGGCATATCTATCTGAACGTGAAAATAAAGTGTTTCTTGTATATAATAAACAATATGCCCCAATTATACAGAACTATAATATAACGAATAAAAATACCGGAAGCTCTAACGGAAACAATTATTGTTGTAACGATACACACCGTCATATCCAGGAAAATATGATGGCATTTCCGGTGTGTGTTTTAAGGCGTATTTGGAGTACTATAAGGCGTATTTATGCTGATGTACATATTATATCTAAGGTCTAAAGCATGTTAGAAAGGGTGACTGGATATACAATTGTGTTTGTAATAATGAATAATCATTATTCGTAACCGAGTCGTCGAGGCTATTCTGGCGCAGTGACTATAAGTGGCATTGCTTCTAGGTTCGATTCTCACTCGGATTATATTTAAAATATTCCATTTCTCAGCTTTAGTGCCTCAGACTAAGTGAGGCGTTGAGTTCCACCACTCAACATACAATGTCTCGATTGAGGCAGAAAGTGGACGGAACGTCTTGCCTCAAAGTTCTGTCTAACTATCTGACAAAAAAATGTACAACCGATGCAAAAATAGAGAACAGAGTATCTTAACATTACATAGAAAGCGAAACATTCCGCTTTCTATGTACACCAAATTTACGCTGTAAGACCAGTAATAAAATTTTAGAAAAAAAATCTAATATGTTAATAGCTTTGATCACCTAATACGTAGGGAATTCACAAACTAATTTATATGTTACTAGATACTATCAATAACAAATGATTTAGTCGCCTATTATTTGAAATTACTGTCCGATAAGTGAGGATATATTGTAAGAGACGATTAGATATTAAATTATTTATTCAAAGGGTAAAAGGATGTCATCGGTATAGTAGAGGCAAATTTATATGTACTGTAAATTAAAGGGGTTTTATTTATATGTTTTTGTGTAGCAGGTGGCCAGTTCTAGCCAGTTATGGACTAAAATCTGTGGTAATAGCTTATGTCATTAGTAACGTTAAAAGGATATAGCAGCTTTTTGCCACATAACAGGTTAGATAGAGATAACCTAGTGTCAAAACACTCCGTTCTCCACGTTCCGCCCGAAATCGATAATAATGGCGCAATTCAAATTTTCCTTGCAAGAGAGCATAGTGATATGTAAATTGGTTATTTTTATTTGCTCTTAAAAATGGAAGATTTATTTATACAGAAAATAATAAAAGCAATAAATGTGGAAAATAGGATGAAACTGGAACATCACTTACTTTTATCACTACCTTAGACAGAAATCAAACCAAGAGCTATTTCAATTGCAACATAACTGCATTTAAGCTATAAGTCATAACTGACTGAGAAAGGAAGTTCAAATCAATATTCACACTGTTCGTTATTTCTTATGAGGTGCTAGAATTTTGTTGATTTACACAATAGTAGCGTGCCGTTCTACCATTAGGTACTTACTAACATACGTTATATGATCGTATCGCACCCTCTGAATAAAAGTGGCCTAACTCAAAATATTTTTGTATTACTTTCAGTTTCACGCTTTTTCCCGCATAACAGGATAGTCAGAGAGAGCTAGTGTCAAAACATTTCGTTCTCATTTTCTTCACCTTCGTCCCGAAATCGAGACATTGCGTGTTGAGTAGTGAAACTCAACGCCTCACTTTGTCTTGGGTCCTAGAGCGGAGAAATAAAAATATTTGAAATATCATAATTTCCCCGAGTGGAAATCGAACCCACAACCAATCGCGTTTGCAGCTAGGTGCTGTCCCACTGCGCCACAATGGCTGCCAAAAAATATTAAACATGTGAAAAATTTACCTTTTATATGTTGACTTTTTTAGTCCAAGTCGTTTTGAAAACGAATGACATTTTCGTTTAAGATTCAATTCTGTGCTTTAATAAGTGTAACCCTGTTGTGTTTTTGTTTTTTTTTAGCTCGTTCAGTGCTCATCGTAACATTTATTTTTTAATTTTTTTTAAATGTCACGTTTTTTCCCGCATAGCAAGGTAGTCAGAGAGAACGTAGTGTCAAAACATTCTGTTCTCCACCTATAACTAAATCTTAACATGTGCCATGTATATTGATATAAGGCTTACTGTTACCTTCTTTATATTTTCTTGAGTCAGCGCTAATGGATGCAAAGCCATATAAGTTACCGTTTCTGTATATAATTTGAATATATTTAGAAATAAAGTTCAAATTTGAGCCCACAACTAATGTGTATAGTCCAACACAAGCTGACTGCGCTATCGCGTCTTAATATTATAAAAAAATAAGAATTTCACGATTGTGTATTTGATTACTCTTATAGTAAACAAACCACGGCGTTGAGTTCCACCACTCAACACGCAATGTCATGAGTTCGGGTGAGCAGTACACAGTGTCTTGACTTTACATTCTCTCTGACTACCCTGCTGTGCTGGAAAAACCGTGAAGTTGTAAAGCTTTTATAAAGCTCAGGTAAAGATTTCTGAGTAATAAAAATTGTAACTTATCTATATAAAATTTCCATATATATTATAAGCAAACCCCATTATTTCCGCCAAAAATACAGAAAAGTTGGTGGCGTAACTTACTTCGCCACATAAAATTACACAAGTTACAGCTTGTTTACTTTAATAGTGATTGAGAATCGAACAAGTATCGTTTTATCATAAAATCTGAGTGAATCAGTAAATAAGAACTTTCATTTTCTTCTTTACATTCCACGTTACAACGATCGTAAATACTGTATTAAATTTAAACGAAAGAGTGAGCGGATGCAGGCGGTATTTGATTGGATTTTGTTTGAATAGTGTCATAATAAAACCAGGAAAACCCAGTATATATAGATTAGTATAGAAACATTTAAAAAACGGAGAACTGAGAGCTTTAACATGAGGTTTTTTAAAATTTTGAAGCTAAAACGTATCTTAAAATATTTTCAAAATTGCTATATTTGTCGTTGTTGTGTATTGTCGTATAAGATCAAAGACTAATGTAAAACATTGTAAATGTCACCGATAAAAATGTATTTAAAAAACTAAATTGTACAATATATCCTTTTAGTGTCACATCACTCTGTTATATGACTTTCTAATGTTTTAGATACAGGAGACTCTGGGTGGCGTAACCCAACGCTGCATATTATCTTGCTAAAACTAACCAATACTTGGGTATCTATTTAATGGAGAGCGACACTCATCAATATAGAAAAAAAAAATAGCTACGTGAAATATCTGTAGCACAAATGGTAACACTTCGTCGATAAATAAAGCTAATACTATATTCTGTTAACATTTTTTAAAGTGTTATTCCCACACTAAGGAAATTGAAAAAGACATATTTAGAAAACGTATAATATATAACGTTAACGTATAACGTTCTACGTAGAACCCATGGCTAAGCGGTCAGAGCGCTTGAACGATTTTCAAGAGGTGCGGGTTCAAATCCCGCTGCGTTAAAATTTTTATACGTTTTCTAATTATGTCTTTTTAAAGCTAATACTAACTAAACAACTATGTACCCAAATAAAAGTAAGCCTTTGAATGGTGTCAATCAACTTCATGACCATATTAAAAAACACCCTAAACATTCCACAAATTTATTTATTCTAAAAATATATTATTCACAATTCAATTATTGGATAATAATAGAAGAAAATCAACTACATAGTGTTTTAATACTAGATTATTTCCGCAGATTGAAAATATTACAAAAGAATATTAATATAATAAAGGCTAGTGTAGGGTCCTTGGGTCGCAAGTCCCAGGTATCTTCCGAGCTTTTCTATCATCAATACGATGATCACGGTAAATACATGGAATGCTTTTTTTTATATACAACGCAAACTGGCGTACGGGCCACCTAATGTTAAGTGATTACTGCCGCCCACGACGCCATGTAACACCAGAGAAGAGCTACAGGGATAGTAGCCGGCCTTTAAGAGTGGAAATAGACGCGCTTTTGAAGTTACCCATGTCGATTCGACCTGGACTCACTGCCGCTGGTAGGCCATTCCACAGTTAAGTGGCACGTGGAAGGAAGTTAAAACAAAACCGCACAGTAGTAGAGTATCCTGAAGGTGAGGAATATATTTTAGTCTATCACGTACTCTGTGCGGTTGGAAAATTCAGCGGCAGGTACCAGGTCCAACAGTTCTCCAGAACACTCCCTGAATGCTAAGAAGTTTCAAGGCTTTAGTCATTTTATCATGTAAGGTTCAAAAATTATTTCGAACATTAGTAGATATTTGCCTCTAAAACTTTTCGATAGATATTTCATTTCTATTCACATCTACAACAAATTTCCATAAAGGTTCCGTTCTAACCTTGCGGTGTCCCTCGGTGACACCTAAAGACCTAATAGAATTAACAAAGAAATTGATTAGATCGCAAACGGTTCAATCATCGGTTAATCCATTAACAGTCAAATATTTTTAGTTATTGAACTGTTGAAAACATAGAGGTATAATGAAATTTGTATATATGAAATGGAAATCGTTTAGCTATTTTTACAGTACCACGCTGTTTTGATACATTGCATGAAAAGTGGCGGAACTACAAGCCGCTTGTCTAACAAAAACAAGGAAATTAAAATAATTAAAATGTAATCTCAAATTTCCTTAGAATAGACACCGAATTCATAAACACCCCGCTTACAGACAGATGGTGTCCCACGGCGCCTCGATGAAATCTAATTAATAAATATTATTATACTATAATATTTTAACTTTTAAATACCATCTTTGGAATTCGAGCCCACTACTTTCAAGTGTAATGGTTAGAATGTTAAGATACAGTTGATTTATAAATATCAAACATGTAGCATCTATCAAAATAATCTATGGCGGAAAAGGGGAGAAATTATCGATTTTGATGGGCATGAAAAATGAAGTGGTTGATATGACAAGCATATTGTGATACTCGTGTTGGCGTTCTAAGTAATGTTTTAACCAAGTATGAAGGAAAGTGTAATATTTTTTTATTTTAATATATATCTCTTATAAGAAGTTTTATAAAAATTTAAGAGATGTCGTGGGCATTGTGTGGATATGCAGTGGGATAATGTCTGACTATAAGCGCAGTAGTTGTGGGTTCGATCCCCACTCAAGAAACTTCTTGCTTTGAGAAAAAATTATGCCGCGCGCGGCGTTGAGTTCGCCACTCAACTCGCAATGTATTGACACTATTTTCTCACTGCCTATTATTCTTTGCGGTATAAAATAATACCTTCATGGCGCAGTTGTTGAAATATTATTAAGTATCGGGGGTAGGATATTGAAATTTTGATCACGAAAGATTTTTTAATTATAATCTCCTAATCACTAGATTTCTATGCATCCGTATTAATAGTATAAATGCGAAAGTAACCTTGTCTGTATATCTGTCTGTGACGTCATCACGGCCAAACTGCTGAACCAATTGTGATGAACTTTTATAAAGAAGTTCTTGAGGTTCTGAACAAAGACTAGATTTTTCTCTCATTTTTTTAGTTTTTCCAGGAATTTAATTGTTTTACGAAAAAGCCGCCGAAAATTTGAAACAGTACGGTTGCTACTATCTGTACATACATATAATCTAAATATGTAAAAGTGACAGAAATATTAAAAACTTATTGTCAAAAACAATTTAAAGATAAATCCACTTTCTGTATATATATCCGACATTACCTGTAAAATATAGCTATCCTCTGCTTATCTTAAACCAAGTTCCCTTGGCTACCCTCTTTCATATAAGGAGATAATATACCAAAACACCCACATACTATATAATATCTAGCTAACGATCCACATTACCGGAACATTTGATCATTTTTCCTCAAAAACATCGTTATATGCAGTAAATTATATGAAAATAAAGTAATTTAGAATTTAATATAGCATCGTAAAAATATATTTTATCTTAACTCGAATGTTTTGTACAATAATATTCAGAAAAAGACATTATGCTAAGTAAAGGTTTAAATGTAACAGTGTTTTGGCTTTTCTATTGTCATTTTTATATTATGTAAGAGCTTGTGGCTCAGTGGAAGTTCCTTGGACCAAATAATAGTAGTTGTGGCTTCAAAAGTATGTATTGTTTTAAAAAATAGAAGATACATTTTATTAAAGTATTTATTTATATATGTAAAAGAAAGTCGAGAAATGTTAAAGTGCATAAGAATTATATGCCAGAAGTATATTCTAGCCCTCTTTCTTTGAAATATAAATATAATCAGTATAAATTGACGAAATTTTCAGTAAATGGATAAAAATGGTCAAAAATTTCATCACCACGACTAGGAATCGAACTTACGACCATCGCCAGCACAGTGACAATGGCGTTAAGCTTAACGGCTATCTTCTAAACAATTATCGAATAAAACATTAACAGTATTAAGAAACACTTTAAAAAGGGATTTTTTAAACGAAATAAGTAAAAATAAAATGTTGATGTAAGCTGCATTAGCATACAAATGAAGCTGCCATTTTAGATTCCAGTATTGGATCCGAATTAAAAGCTTTATTTAAATGTAATGTTACGTTTCACTTGCAATAATTAAAGTCTAATTTAAAGAAGTATATAAAGGACTATAAAAACAGACAGTCACAGTGTATGGCTAGTAGTGGGATCGATTTCCTGGATGCGTGGTGAGGGTGTAAATGTAATAAATAAAATTATTTCAGAGAGCCCATCACCTATGCGACGCTGAACACCTAGGGGACGAGCTTCGAGAGGTGAAGAATATCCTTCATCACAACAAGCTGTCAGTTACCCGTCAACGTCGTATTAAGACCAACAAACTGCTCACAATGGAGAAAATCATCGCTACCACCATATGTGCAGGGAGTTACAGACAGGTTAGGCAACATCTTAAGAAAAGCTTCAATAGAAATGAAGGATGATCAAGGAACCACTCCGCCGACCATTTCGCGGTGCCAGAGCTCAATGCCTGACGTTAAGTTTAGCCAAAAAGCTGTTCAGCGAGCTCTGTTTACTTTGGACATCCATAAGTCGAGTGGGCCGGATGGCATCTCTCCTTTAGTGCTCCGAACATGTGCTTCTGAGTTGACATCTATTTCCGCACTCAACCGGTAATATTCTAGTGAACCTAACCCAACACTGGGCTCCTGGCAGTTAGTTTGGACATGACGAAGACCTTTGATCGAGTGTAGCACGGGATGCTCCTTCCGTAACTTCCGTCATACAGACTTCCCGAGAATTTATACAAGTGGGTTACCAGCTTTCTCACGTGGCGCAGCATCAAGGTTGCTGTCGACAGATTTTGCTTTATTTACATGGCGGTGAACGCTGATGTACCCCAAGGCTATGTGCTGTTCCCTATACTGTTTCTTCAGCATATCAATGACATGTTAGAGGATCCTAGCATTCATTGCTATGCAGAAGATAGCATGGTGGACGTTGTATACACTGGCCGTGCAATCAATAAGAAAGTCCCATTTCTCGTGTCGCCAATTTTCGAGAACATTCCTCTTAAAGCCACGCCCATAATCAGCATATTGGACCTTAACGTTTCGAGTATCTGCCAGTATAGCAATCATCTGGAAAGCAAGCCCAAGTTGGCCTGAAAGAATGGGTGACAGAGCAAGACAGTACTTTACGTCTAAACACCGATTGGCCCTGTATAGGGCCCAGGTTTGGCCCTCACATAGAGTGCTGTTCTCATCTCTGGGCTGGTGCACCCCAGTATAAGCTTGATCCATTTGATCGCATACAACGTAGAGCCATTTGAATCGTTAAGGACCCAAAACCTGAGAAAGGCTTGACTACTACTGTAAAGAGTTCGAAACGTCGGGAGTTCAAAACGTCGGGTTTTGAAATTCGGTAAAATTTGTAATTTAAAAAATAGTTTAATTTTAAAGAGTACCCGAAATTGCGGAAAGTGAACTTGTGTCACTACTAATACTACTTTTAGATTTTTTCATAGATGACTTGTATAATTTGTTAACATTTTTTAAAGTGTTATTCCCACACTAAGGAAATTGAAAAGACATATTTAGAAAACGTATAAACCCTCTTGAACGCAGTGGGATTTGAACCCGCGCCTTCTGAAAACCGTTCAAGCGCTCTGACCGCTAAGCCATGCGCGTCCCACCTCCAGCTACGTTGAAATTCTTATACGCTTATTACAATCCCTATATTTGTTGTTAGCATCCTGTAGAGAGATTTTTACAAATTTCTGCTACCCAAAGATTATTCTACGAACAATCGTCTGGCAAGAGAGAATGCTATTTAGTAAATATATATTTTGTTAACATTTTTTAAAGTGTTATTCCCACACTAAGGAAATTGAAAAGACATATTAGAAAACGTATAAAAATTTGAACGCAGCGGGATTTGAACCCGCGCTCTTGAAAACCGTTCAAGCGCTCTGACCGCTGGGTTACGCGTCCCACCTCCAGCTACGTTGAAATTCTTATACGCTTATTACAACTTATATTTGCTTTCGTTAGCATCTCAGGTAGAGAGATTTTTACAAATTTCTGCTACCCAAAGATTATTCTACGAACAATCGTCTGGCAAGAGAGAATGCATTTAGTAAAATATATATTTTGTTAACATTTTTTAAAGTGTTATCTCCACACCAAGGAAATTGAAAAAGACATATTTAGAAACGGCAAAATTGAACGCAGCGGGATTGAACCGCGCCTCTTCTTGAAAACCGTTCTTCAAGCGCTCTGACTAAAAAAAAAAAAAAAAAAAAAAAAAAAAAAAAAAAAAAAAAAAAAAAAAAAAAAAAAAAAAAAAAAAAAAAAAAAAAAAAAAAAAAAAAAAAAAAAAAAAAAAAAAAAAAAAAAAAAAAAAAAAAAAAAAAAAAAAAAAAAAAAAAAAAAAAAAAAAAAAAAAAAAAAAAAAAAAAAAAAAAAAAAAAAAAAAAAAAAAAAAAAAAAAAAAAAAAAAAAAAAAAAAAAAAAAAAAAAAAAAAAAAAAAAAAAAAAAAAAAAAAAAAAAAAAAAAAAAAAAAAAAAAAAAAAAAAAAAAAAAAAAAAAAAAAAAAAAAAAAAAGTGTCACTACTACTACTACTAGATTTTTTCATAGATGACTTGTATAAGTATTATAAAAATGTTTATAATAAAATTCTCCCTTGGCAATCGCTGTTCCGTACGTCTGTCTATCCTTAGGAATAAATTGGGTAGCAGAATTTGTAATAATGCCTTTAAAGATATGTTAGGAACAAAAATAAATTGAAACAAGCGTGTAAGAATTTCTGCTGGATATAAAACGTATGGCGTAGCATTAAGGTCAAGGTTCGAATCCTGGTAATTTTAATGTTTTTTTAAAAAGTATTATACTCATCTCTCACTAATCGCTATTCGTATTAAGTTTTTTTTTATTTTTACTATCCATTTCCCATAGTTTTTTTACTTAAATACTTTAGTAGTGGGTTCTAACTTTGCAAATCTACATAATTATTTAGTCATTTTATTAGTTTCCTAAGTGAAATTATTTTTGGAACTCTAGTTGATACAAAATTATAACAAAAGAACGACGGGGTGATCCCTAGGTTCTAGACTATTTTTAGAATAGAACCTTTCTTTTCTAATAAACCTTTTATTTCTAATAAAAATTTTAGCCAAGTTTTAGCTGCTTTTTTATAGTCAATTTTCGGCCACGTTTGTTATTACACTTGGGCTGATATGCTATGTTAATTTTAAAAAAATTTTTTTACAAATATAGATTTTTTCTAATATCTTTTTATGTTTGTATAAGCTTTGAATTTTAATACAGTGTTTTTAGTGAATAGAATATATTTTAACATGTTTAGTTTGAAAATACTGGAATACTAATGATGAATGATCTACATAAGTTTTGTGAAAGCTATAACAAATGTAAATCAATTTCTTAATATATTGATAAGTATTAATAAAATACTTTAAATAAACTTAAATAACATTTATTTAAACAACGTTTTGTTTTACAGAACAAGGAAATGAAAAAAATAATACAATTTATTCCCTTGATTAGACATCGAACCCATAACCATCGCATTTCATTGCATTATAGTAAGATGTGCGCGTAAAAAACGGACAAACAAACAGACAAAAGATTTAAAAATCATAAATTAATCTTATATTAATGTTTTTTCATCTCTCTAAATTATTTTTTCGTAAATATATTCTATGTACATATACACTTTTTTTTATTTTTATTATAGTACAGGTGTATATTTTAGTACAAAACATTTATAATTTACACTAGTAGACATTTAACCATCTACTACCGCCATACATCCAAAACGTCAAAATAAGCATAAACTTACAAAAAAAACAGACCACAAGTAATTTTACGTGAATCGTTTTACGTGAGAATGGAACCGGCGACCCTCATATTTTCACACAGGTCTATCATTACCAAAACAAAATTATATATCTTGGAACAATTCAACAGCATATTTTATTATTTATGATAAGCTCTTATTTAAACAATAGGTATAATGAATTTCAAAAAGCCAGCGAAGCTTCAAAGTTTCTGACTTCTTTTGAGGATAAAGCGACTCGAGTATTATAAGTTGATGTAAAAATTAAGTTTTGGCAAATTTATAAGACTGTAATGCTATAGTAGTGAAGTTGTTACATCGTTCATTTAATTTCGTGGTTGTGGGTTCAATTTCTATTTGGGGGATTATTCATTTATCACAATCAATTTAACTTGTGTCAAGATACTCCGATCTCCACTTTTCGCCCAAAATACATTGAAATCAGTCAATTATTGCGTTAAAAGTATGGCCTATTACTTATATCTTAAATCTGGTTAGGTAAACTGCGGCGATAGGTTCGAGTGCGCAATGTCAAAATATTCATAAAATGTACAACGGATATATATATATAATATTATATGTAATATGAGGAACTCAAGTTATCGTTTTAGACATTTTGTGTGCCAGAAGGTACGATATTAGATCCATTTAAGTAGAACTTTATTGCGCACACAATATCCGAGTCCAACTAGAAATTTTATAGACCTTTTAAAATCATTATTAACCAACAAATAGCCAATAACAAGCCGAAATAACCGAAGGTTCTTAATTCGACTCGTATATATATTTTTTTTATTAATATTTTTAGAAAACATATAAAAATGTTAAAACGCAGCGGTATTAGAACCTCCGCCTGTTGGAAACCGTCCAAGCACTCTGTCTAGCGGGCTAGCCATGCGTTCTACATCTGGCTCGAAATTCTTATACGCTTATTACAACTTATTTTTGTTGTAAGCATCTTTGTAGAGAGATTTTAACAATATTCTGCTAATCGGAAAATTTTTGTGTGTACAATCGTTTGGAAAGAGATAATTATATTTATGAAATACTAGCGACCCGTTTGCTGCTTCGCCTACTACAACACGACTATAAATATTTAGTTTTTTAGTTACATGTATAGATTTTTATAATTGTAGTGTTATTCACATACTTAGGAAATTAAAAAACATTCTACAGAATACACCAATTTTGATTTTTGAACTAAACTCTAACCCTAAGGATTGAAAAATATGGTTAAAACTTGCTTGTTGGTTTAATAATTTTTTTATAAACTAGTTTTTATTTTTATTCAATTTTCATTCAGTTTTTTACAGATGAAACGTAATTAAAATTTAAAGACATGTTTTGTTGAGTTATAATTAAGTTAAAAATTTCATATTCTCCACATTTAGATTTACAGGATATACAGAGAGAAATAAGAGAGACGGTTCTCCGCTATTAACGTAGAAAACCTAAATCCCAAGTCACTCTCAAGTAATCAATTTACAATAACTTATTACATCATTTTATAATATAAGTATAATATATTTAAAAAGAGTTGAGTTTCTAGCCGGCAGAACTGCTATACGAGCTGGTGCTACTTGCGTAAAGTCTACTTTGATTCAATATCTATGGGGGTATTTATACAAAGCTTTTATAAAAGCTCAAACTAAAAAAAGCTATATTCGAGATTCGAGGTGGGAATCATAAAACTTTTTTACGAACCACTACAAAAAGTTTAACTGCATTTGATGGTAACGACGGCTCTAGCCAATTTCGAGAGAAATATTTCATTGGCAGAATGCATTTAGTTTACATTTTGGATTCGTTAAGCTGTTATATGGGACGTATCGCCGAAATACCTAAAACAAATAGGAACACCTATTTCAGGTGATTATTGTGAATTCGATGGTCAATTAGAATGATTAATAAGATAAAGCGCCGCTTAACCGGCAGTGTATCGTTTTCAGGCAGAAAATGGAGAGACAGTATCTTGACACCAGGTTCTCATTGCCTATCTGGAAATAGTGGGAATGCTATGCCGAAAATGGCGTGAGGCGGCTTATAAATAATAATTTATTTTAAACAAGTCTAAAATTGAAACCACATTCATAATTTTATTGAAAACTTTACCACACGACCACAAATTTTCAGCCTATATATTAACTTATGTATATTTAATTGGATGCATGTCGAACATATTGAAAGAGAACCTAATATTAAAATATCCTGTTTTCTATTATCTATCTATTTTCATAAACTTTAGGTGTTGAGCGGCGGATCTTAACCCGGCGTTTACCGCACTGCAGCAATGAAAACAATTTAACTGTGTAACATTCCCCCGAATGGGAATGGAACATACAACCATCCCAGTACCAATCGGACACTGTCCTACTGTACTTCTACAGTATCGGCCGATAGATAAGTTTTATCAAATACGTACTATTTATACAAATTTAAACGTGGAATATATCATATGTAAATCCATTTAAAATATCAAACATCTGAACCAAATCAAATGAAATTTGTACATCGTTGATAAATTCCAACCATATATCAAGATATATTCCACATTTCTAAGCAAATACATTGTTGATATGAAACATGATCTGGCAGTAATGGAATATTGGCATATTTAGCTCAGTTGGACGTTGGATGCATTAAGCTATCGGAGCGTTTCGACCAGAAAGTTCATCTAACAATATATAAATATTTATTAATATTGTTACTTTTTTTCAGTTTCACGCTTTTTCCCATATAGCAACGAATAATATAAGAATGGTGTAT